>CM074283.1:7339852-7982352 GCA_037194245.1 Opsariichthys bidens | reverse complement strand
AAACTTTCAAACTACTTCAAACCTTCAAAACTACTTCAAACTTTCAAAACTATTTCAAACTTTCAAACTACTTCAAACCTTCAAAATTACTTCAAACTTTCAAAACTATTTCAAACTTTCAAAATTCTTCAAACTACATCAAACTTTGAAAACTACTTCAAAATTTCAAACTACTTCAAACTTTCAAAACTATTTCAATCTTTCAAACTTCTTCAAACTTTCAAACTTCTTCAAACTTTCAAACTACTTCAAACTTTTAAAACTACTTCAAACTTTCAAACTTCTTCAAACTTCTTCAAACTTTAAAAACTATTTCAAACTTTCAACCTTCTTCAAACTACAACAAACTTTTAAAACTATTTCAAACTTTCAAACTTTTTCAAACTTTCAAACTACTTCAAACCTTCAAAACTATTTCAAACTTTCAAACTACTTCAAACCTTCAAAACTACTTCAAACTTTCAAAACTATTTCAAACTTTCAAACTTCTTCAAACTACTTCAAACTTTCAAACTTTCTAGCAAGGCCTTTTTCAAGCCAACTTAAAGTTTGTCTACGAACTTTACTCATCTAGTTAATGGTGCTTGCCTAAGGCAAGCATCATTCATACTCTTCTGCATACTTATTATTATTAATGGTGCTTGCCTAAGGCAAGCATCATTCATACTCTTCTGCATACTTATTATTATTAATGGTGCTTGCCTAAGGCAAGCATCATTCCTACTCTTCTGCATACTTATTATTATTATTAATGGTGCTTGCCTAAGCAAGCATCATTCTTATTCTTCTGCATACTTATTATTATTATTATTATTATTATTATTCTTATTCCGGACAAAACTTCGGCGCGTAACTCGTCCCGCACCGTTTGTCCTAGACCCATGAATGAGGTGTCAAATCGACCGGCTTATTGAGGAGAGGTGTGCTATGACTTTTATAAGCGATCGTACCGACAACGTTCGTACAACGTTCGAAAAAGCGGCGAAAAAAGTCCCATTGACTTTACATTGAAAACTCGATGAAATGGATTTAAGTGAATCAAAACATCGTTGAGACACGCCACAATGGCATTTTTGATTTGGCCACACATGCACTCTATTAGTTTAAGCCTGTTAACGGCCTAACCATGCCCTAGCAACCATTTAGAGCACCCTAGCAACCAAAGTCCCATTGACTCCCATTGAAAAATATATGAAATGGATTTCAATGGATGAAAGCATCATAGAGACACGCAAGTATGGCATTTTTGATATGGGCACACATGCAGTCTATTAGTTAAAGCCTGTCAGCTGCCAAGCCACTCCCTAGCAACCAAACAAAGTACCCTAGCAACTGATTAGCAAGACCTATATCTCTGCATCCGAACATCGTACAGACATGGTTGTTGGGTCTTTTGACTCATGCTAGCAAACTGGACTTTGAAAATGCTACACATGCTAGCGGTGAATAGCTACATGCTAATACTGATTAGCTAAGACCTAAAGTGGGCTGACAACATGCTACGAAGCCTATATAACTCCATAGCAACTATCTGTGACAACTACCAACCACCCCGGTTACCATAGCAACCACCTAGCAACCACCCAGATCACCCTAGCAACTGCCTAGCAACACTGTGGTGACCACCCAAAGTACCTTAGCAACTGCCTAGCAACACCCTAGCAACCACCCTGGTTACCATAGCAACCACCTAGCAACCACCCAGAACACCTTAGCAACCGCCTAGCAACATCTTAGCAACCACCCCAAGTACCTTAGCAACTGCTTAGCAACACCCTAGCAACCCCCCCGGTTACCATAGCAACCGCCTAGCAACCACCTAAAACACCCTAGCAACCGCCTAGCAACATCTTAGCAACCACCCTAGGTACCTTAGCAACTGCCTAGCAACACCCTAGCAACCACCCTGGTTACCATAGCAACCGCCTAGCAACCACCTAGCAACCACCCAGAACACCTTAGCAACCACCTAGCAACATCTTAGCAACCACCCCTATTACCTTAGCAACTGCCTAGCAACCGCCTAGCAACCACCCAGGTTACAATAGCAACCGCCTAGCAACCACCTAGCAACCACCCAGAACACCTTAGCAACTGCCTAGCAACCGTCTAGCAACCACGCAGAACACCTTAGAAACTGCCTAGAAACACCCTAGCAACCGAGTGACGAATTTTGCCACTGCAAGCACCATTCACATTTCCTTCAGGAAATGTACGTTCTAGTATTACTATTACTCTTCTTCAGGACAAAACTTCGGCGCGTAACTCGTCCCGCACCGTTTGTCCTAAACCCATGAATGAGGTGTCAAATCGACCGGCTCAATGAGGAGAGGTGTGCTATGACTTTTATAAGCGATCGGACAAACGACGTTCGTACAGCGGACGAAAAAAGCGGCGAAAAAAGTCCCTTTGACTTTGCATAGAAAAATCGATGAGATGGATTTAAATGAATCAAAACATCACAGAGACACGCGAGTATGGCTTTTTGGATATGGCCACACATGCAGTGTATTAGTTTAAGCCTGTTAACTGCCTAGCCATTCCCTAGCAACGATTTACTGCACCCTAGCAACCGAGGGCCGAATTTTGCCACTGCAAGCACCATTCACATTTCCTTCAGGAAATGTACATTCTAGTATTACTATTACTATTCTTCCGGACAAAACTTCGGCGCGTAACTCGTCCCGCACCGTTTGTCCTAAACCCATGAATGAGGTGTCAAATCGACCGGCTCAATGAGGAGAGGTGTGCTATGACTTTTATAAGCGATCAGACAAACAACGTTTGTACAACGTACGAAAAAGCGGCGAAAAAAGTCCCATTGACTTTACATTGAAAAATCGATGAGATGGATTTAAATGAATCAAAACATCACAGAGACACGCGAGTATGGCTTTTTTGATATGGGCACACATGCAGTGTATTAGTTTAAGCCTGTTAACTGCCAAGCCACTCCCTAGCAACCAAACAAAGTACCCTAGCAACTGATTAGCAAGACCTATATCTCTGCATCAGAACATCGTACAGACATGGTTGTTGGGTCTTTTGACTCATGCTAGCAAACTGGACTTGCAACATGCTACACATGCTAGCAGTGAATAGCTACATGCTAATTCTCATTAGCTAAGTGTTAAAGTGGGCTGAGAACATGCCAAGAACTCTAGAAAAACTCCATAGTAACTATCTGTGACAACAACCAACTGCCTAGAAACACCCTAGCAACCGAGTGACGAATTTTGCCACTGCAAGCACCATTCACATTTCCTTCAGGAAATGTACGTTCTAGTTATTATTATTATTATTATTCTTATTCCGGACAAAACTTCGGCGCGTAACTCGTCCCGCACCGTTTGTCCTAGACCCATGAATGAGGTGTCAAATCGACCGGCTTATTGAGGAGAGGTGTGCTATGACTTTTATAAGCGATCGTACCGACAACGTTCGTACAACGTTCGAAAAAGCGGCGAAAAAAGTCCCATTGACTTTACATTGAAAACTCGATGAAATGGATTTAAGTGAATCAAAACATCATTGAGACACGCCACAATGGCATTTTTGATTTGGCCACACATGCACTCTATTAGTTTAAGCCTGTTAACGGCCTAACCATGCCCTAGCAACCATTTAGAGCACCCTAGCAACCAAAGTCCCATTGACTCCCATTGAAAAATATATGAAATGGATTTCAATGGATGAAAGCATCATAGAGACACGCAAGTATGGCATTTTTGATATGGGCACACATGCAGTCTATTAGTTAAAGCCTGTCAGCTGCCAAGCCACTCCCTAGCAACCAAACAAAGTACCCTAGCAACTGATTAGCAAGACCTATATCTCTGCATCCGAACATCGTACAGACATGGTTGTTGGATCTTTTGACTCATGCTAGCAAACTGGACTTTGAAAATGCTACACATGCTAGCGGTGAATAGCTACATGCTAATACTGATTAGCTAAGACCTAAAGTGGGCTGACAACATGCTACGAAGCCTATATAACTCCATAGCAACTATCTGTGACAACTACCAACCACCAAGTAACACCCTAGCAACCACCCAGGTTACCATAGCAACCACCACGGTTACCATAGCAACCACCTAGCAACCACCCAGATCACCCTAGCAACTGCCTAGCAACACTGTGGTGACCACCCAAAGTACCTTAGCAACTGCCTAGCAACACCCTAGCAACCACCCTGGTTACCATAGCAACCACCTAGCAACCACCCAGAAACACCTTAGCAACCGCCTAGCAACATCTTAGCAACCACCCCAAGTACCTTAGCAACTGCCTAGCAACACCCTAGCAACCCCCCCGGTTACCATAGCAACCGCCTAGCAACCACCTAAAACACCCTAGCAACCGCCTAGCAACATCTTAGCAACCACCCTAGGTACCTTAGCAACTGCCTAGCAACACCCTAGCAACCACCCTGGTTACCATAGCAACCGCCTAGCAACCACCTAGCAACCACCCAGAACACCTTAGCAACCACCTAGCAACATCTTAGCAACCACCCCTATTACCTTAGCAACTGCCTAGCAACCGTCTAGCAACCACGCAAAACACCTTACAAACTGCCTACAAACACCCTAGCAACCGAGTAACGAATTTTGCCACTGCAAGCACCATTCACATTTCCTTCAGGAAATGTACGTTCTAGTTATTATTATTATTGGTGCTTGCCTAAGGCAAGCATCAATCTTACTATTGTGCCGGACAAAACTTCGGCGCGTAACTCGTCCCGCACCGTTTGTCCTAGACCCATGAATGAGGTGTCAAATCGACCGGCTCATTGAGGAGAGGTGTGCTATGACTTTTATAAGCGATCGGACCGACAACGTTCGTACAGCGGACGAAAAAAGCGGCGAAAAAAAAAAAGTCCCATTGACTTTGCATTGAAAAATAGATGAGATGGATTTAAGTGAATCAAAACATCATTGAGACACGCGACAATGGCATTTTTGATTTGGACACACATGCAGTCTATTAGTTTAAGCCTGTTAACTGCCTAGCCATTCCCTAGCAACCATTTAGTGCACCCTAGCAACAAAAGTCCCATTGACTTCCATTGAAAAATATATGAAATGGATTTAAATGGATGAAAGCATCATAGAGACACGCGAGTATGGCATTTTTGATATGTGCACACATGCAGTCTATTAGTTTAAGCCTGTCAGCTGCCAAGCCACTCCCTAGCAACCAAACAAAGTACCCTAGCAACTGATTAGCAAGACCTATATCTCTGCATCCGAACATCGTACAGACATGGTTGTTGGGTCTTTTGACTCATGCTAGCAAACTGGACTTTCAACATGCTACACATGCTAGCGGTGAATAGCTACATGCTAATACTAATTAGCTAAGACCTAAAGTGGGCTGATATCAAGCTAAGAACCCTATATAACTCCGTAGTAACTATCTGGGACAACTACCAACCACCAAGTAACACCCTAGCAACCACCCGGGTTACCATAGCAACCGCCTAGCAACCACCCAGAACTCCTTAGCAACCGCCTAGCAACATCTTAGCAACCACCCTAGGTACCTTAGCAACTGCCTAGCAACACCCTAGCAACCACCCCGGTTACCATAGCAACCGCCTAGCAACCACCCAGAACACCCTAGCAACCGCCTAGCAACACTGTGGTGACCACCCAAAGAACCTTAGCAACTGCCTAGCAACACCCTAGCAACCACCTTGGTTACCATAGCAACCGCCTAGCAACCACCTAGCAACCACCCAGAACACCTTAGCAACCACCTAGCAACATCTTAGCAACCACCCCTATTACCTTAGCAACTGCCTAGCAAACGTCTAGCAACCACGCAGAACACCTTAGAAACTGCCTAGAAACACCCTAGCAATCGAGTGACGAATTTTGTCACTGCAAGCACCTTCACATTTCCTTCAGGAAATGTACGTTCTAGTTATTATTATTCTTATTCCGGACAAAACTTCGGCGCGTAACTCGTCCCGCACCGTTTGTCCTAGACCCATGAATGAGGTGTCAAATCGACCGGCTTATTGAGGAGAGGTGTGCTATGACTTTTATAAGCGATCGTACCGACAACGTTCGTACAACGTTCGAAAAAGCGGCGAAAAAAGTCCCATTGACTTTACATTGAAAACTCGATGAAATGGATTTAAGTGAATCAAAACATCGTTGAGACACGCCACAATGGCATTTTTGATTTGGCCACACATGCACTCTATTAGTTTAAGCCTGTTAACGGCCTATACATGCCCTAGCAACCATTTAGAGCACCCTAGCAACCAAAGTCCCATTGACTCCCATTGAAAAATATATGAAATGGATTTCAATGGATGAAAGCATCATAGAGACATGCAAGTATGGCATTTTTGATATGGGCACACATGCAGTCTATTAGTTTAAGCCTGTCAGCTGTCTAGCCACTCCCTAGCAACCAAACAAAGTACCCTAGCAACTGATTAGCAAGACCTATATCTCTGCATTGGAACATCGTACAGACATGGTTGTTGGGTCTTTTGACTCATGCTAGCAAACTGGACTTTCAACATGCTACACATGCTAGCGGTGAATAGCTACATGCTAATACTGATTAGCTAAGACCTAAAGTGGGCTGATATCATGCTAAGAACCCTATATAACTCCATAGTAACTATCTGTGACAACTACCAACCACTAAGTAACACCCTAGCAACCACCCAGGTTACCATAGCAACCACCCTGGTTACCATAGCAACCGCCTAGCAACCACCCAGAACACCCTAGCAACCACCTAGCAACACTGTGGTGACCACCCAAAGTACCTTAGCAACTGCCTAGCAACACCCTAGCAACCACCCCGGTTACCATAGCAACCGCCTAGCAACCACCGAGAGCTCCTTAGCAACCGCCTAGCAACATCTTAGCAACCACCCCAAGTACCTTAGCAACTGCCTAGCAACACCCTAGCAACCACCCTGGTTACCATAGCAACCGCCTAGAAACCATCCCGGTTACCATAGCAACCACCTAGCAACCACCTAAAACACCCTAGCAACCGCCTAGCAACATCTTAGCAACCACCCCAAGTACCTTAGCAACTGCCTAGCAACACCCTAGCAACCACCCGGTTACCATAGCAACCGCCTAGCAACCACCCAGAACACCCTAGCAACCGCCTACCAACACTGTGGTGACCACCCAAAGTACCTTAGAAACTGCCTAGCAACACCCTAGCAACCACCCTGGTTACCATAGCAACCGCCTAGCAACCACCTAGCAACCACCCAGAACACCTTAGCAACCGCCTAGCAATATCTTAGCAACCACCCTAGCTACCTTAGCAACTGCCTAGCAACACCCTAGCAACCACCCCGGTTACCATAGCAACCGCCTAGCAACCACCGAGAGCTCCTTAGCAACCGCCTAGCAACATCTTAGCAACCACCCCAAGTACCTTAGCAACTGCCTAGCAACACCCTAGCAACCACCCTGGTTACCATAGCAACCGCCTAGCAACCATCCGGTTACCATAGCAACCACCTAGCAACCACCCAAAACACCCTAGCAACCGCCTAGCAACATCTTAGCAACCACCCCAAGTACCTTAGCAACTGCCTAGCAACACCCTAGCAACCACGCTGGTTACCATAGCAACCACCTAGCAACCACCCAGAACACCTTAGCAACTGCCTAGCAACCGTCTAGCAACCACGCAGAACACCTTAGAAACTGCCTAGAAACACCCTAGCAACCGAGTGACGAATTTTGCCACTGCAAGCACCATTCACATTTCCTTCAGGAAATGTACGTTCTAGTTAATGGTGCTTGCCTAAGCAAGCATCATTCTTATTCTTCTGCATACTTATTATTATTATTATTATTATTATTATTCTTATTCCGGACAAAACTTCGGCGCGTAACTCGTCCCGCACCGTTTGTCCTAGACCCATGAATGAGGTGTCAAATCGACCGGCTTATTGAGGAGAGGTGTGCTATGACTTTTATAAGCGATCGTACCGACAACGTTCGTACAACGTTCGAAAAAGCGGCGAAAAAAGTCCCATTGACTTTACATTGAAAACTCGATGAAATGGATTTAAGTGAATCAAAACATCGTTGAGACACGCCACAATGGCATTTTTGATTTGGCCACACATGCACTCTATTAGTTTAAGCCTGTTAACGGCCTAACCATGCCCTAGCAACCATTTAGAGCACCCTAGCAACCAAAGTCCCATTGACTCCCATTGAAAAATATATGAAATGGATTTCAATGGATGAAAGCATCATAGAGACACGCAAGTATGGCATTTTTGATATGGGCACACATGCAGTCTATTAGTTAAAGCCTGTCAGCTGCCAAGCCACTCCCTAGCAACCAAACAAAGTACCCTAGCAACTGATTAGCAAGACCTATATCTCTGCATCCGAACATCGTACAGACATGGTTGTTGGGTCTTTTGACTCATGCTAGCAAACTGGACTTTGAAAATGCTACACATGCTAGCGGTGAATAGCTACATGCTAATACTGATTAGCTAAGACCTAAAGTGGGCTGACAACATGCTACGAAGCCTATATAACTCCATAGCAACTATCTGTGACAACTACCAACCACCCCGGTTACCATAGCAACCACCTAGCAACCACCCAGATCACCCTAGCAACTGCCTAGCAACACTGTGGTGACCACCCAAAGTACCTTAGCAACTGCCTAGCAACACCCTAGCAACCACCCTGGTTACCATAGCAACCACCTAGCAACCACCCAGAACACCTTAGCAACCGCCTAGCAACATCTTAGCAACCACCCCAAGTACCTTAGCAACTGCTTAGCAACACCCTAGCAACCCCCCCGGTTACCATAGCAACCGCCTAGCAACCACCTAAAACACCCTAGCAACCGCCTAGCAACATCTTAGCAACCACCCTAGGTACCTTAGCAACTGCCTAGCAACACCCTAGCAACCACCCTGGTTACCATAGCAACCGCCTAGCAACCACCTAGCAACCACCCAGAACACCTTAGCAACCACCTAGCAACATCTTAGCAACCACCCCTATTACCTTAGCAACTGCCTAGCAACCGCCTAGCAACCACCCAGGTTACAATAGCAACCGCCTAGCAACCACCTAGCAACCACCCAGAACACCTTAGCAACTGCCTAGCAACCGTCTAGCAACCACGCAGAACACCTTAGAAACTGCCTAGAAACACCCTAGCAACCGAGTGACGAATTTTGCCACTGCAAGCACCATTCACATTTCCTTCAGGAAATGTACGTTCTAGTATTACTATTACTCTTCTTCAGGACAAAACTTCGGCGCGTAACTCGTCCCGCACCGTTTGTCCTAAACCCATGAATGAGGTGTCAAATCGACCGGCTCAATGAGGAGAGGTGTGCTATGACTTTTATAAGCGATCGGACAAACGACGTTCGTACAGCGGACGAAAAAAGCGGCGAAAAAAGTCCCTTTGACTTTGCATAGAAAAATCGATGAGATGGATTTAAATGAATCAAAACATCACAGAGACACGCGAGTATGGCTTTTTGGATATGGCCACACATGCAGTGTATTAGTTTAAGCCTGTTAACTGCCTAGCCATTCCCTAGCAACGATTTACTGCACCCTAGCAACCGAGGGCCGAATTTTGCCACTGCAAGCACCATTCACATTTCCTTCAGGAAATGTACATTCTAGTATTACTATTACTATTCTTCCGGACAAAACTTCGGCGCGTAACTCGTCCCGCACCGTTTGTCCTAAACCCATGAATGAGGTGTCAAATCGACCGGCTCAATGAGGAGAGGTGTGCTATGACTTTTATAAGCGATCAGACAAACAACGTTTGTACAACGTACGAAAAAGCGGCGAAAAAAGTCCCATTGACTTTACATTGAAAAATCGATGAGATGGATTTAAATGAATCAAAACATCACAGAGACACGCGAGTATGGCTTTTTTGATATGGGCACACATGCAGTGTATTAGTTTAAGCCTGTTAACTGCCAAGCCACTCCCTAGCAACCAAACAAAGTACCCTAGCAACTGATTAGCAAGACCTATATCTCTGCATCAGAACATCGTACAGACATGGTTGTTGGGTCTTTTGACTCATGCTAGCAAACTGGACTTGCAACATGCTACACATGCTAGCAGTGAATAGCTACATGCTAATTCTCATTAGCTAAGTGTTAAAGTGGGCTGAGAACATGCCAAGAACTCTAGAAAAACTCCATAGTAACTATCTGTGACAACAACCAACTGCCTAGAAACACCCTAGCAACCGAGTGACGAATTTTGCCACTGCAAGCACCATTCACATTTCCTTCAGGAAATGTACGTTCTAGTTAAGTTGGCTTGAAAAGGCCAACTTACTGATATTGTACGTAAACTTATTAAGTTGGCTTGAAAAGGCCAACTTACTGATATTGTACGTAAACTTATTAAGTTGGCTTGAAAAGGCCAACTTACTGATATTGTACGTAAACTTATTATTATTATTATTATTATTCTTCTTCTGAGCCAAAATTTAGACTGTATCTCCTCCTAGAGCTTTAAAGCTACAACCACCAAACTCGGCCCAGACCTTCAGACTGTTCTGACTTGAGTTGCTATATCTTTTTAGACTGATCGGACTCACGGTTTTCCTAAAAAAGCTGATTAAAACTAGGAAAATCCTCCTATAGACTTACACTGAAAATCTGAACATTCCATCAAACTCCAACTGTCAAAATTTCAAATCTAAACAAACTGAAGCCCATTAGACTCAATGAAGCTGCCATTCTAAGCCATTCAAACTCATTCAAACTCATTTAAACCTATTCAAACTCATTTAAACTCATTCAAACTCATCAAATTATATATCTATCTACTCTCACACTCTCACATACACACTCTCACTCTCTCACTCACACACACATACACACTATTCATTCAATGTGCTATTTCTAAGTCATTTAAACTCATTCAAACTCATTTAAACCTATTCAAACTCATTTAAACTTATTCAAACTCATCAAATTATATATATCTCTCTACTCTCACCCTCTCACTCACAAACTCTCTCTCTCACCACACACACACACACACACACACACACACACACTATTCATTCAATGTGCTATTTCTAAGCCATTTAAACTCATTCAAACTCATTTAAACCTATTTAAACTTATTCAAACTCATTTAAACTTATTCAAACTCATTTAAACTTATTCAAACTCATTTAAACTTATTCAAACTCATCAAATTATATATCTGTCTATTCTCACCCTCTCACTCACACTCTCTCACACACACACACACACACACACACACACACACTTTTCATTCAATGTGCTATTTCTAAGCCATTTAAGCTCATAAACATACACACTCTCACTCAATCACACACTCTCTCACACTCACACACTCTGTCACACACTCACTCACACACACACACTCACTCACTCACACACACTCACTCACTCACATACACTCACTCACTCACACACACTCACTCACTCACACACACACACTCACTCACTCACTACTAAACTAAAACTTTCAAAACTACTTCAAACTTTTAAAACTACTTCAAACTTTCAAACTTCTTCAAACTATATCAAACTTTCAAAACTACTTCAAAATTTCAAACTACTTCAAACTTTCAAAACTATTTCAAACTTTCAAACTTCTTCAAACTTTCAAACTACTTCAAACTAGTAATGGGCGATATAAACGATATGCGATATAAACGATACAAAATTGGCCTACGATAGAGATTTTAATTCTATTGCACTATCGCGATAATGCATGTTCATGACGCAATCCACCCGCGAAATTTAGAGCCACGAGCTGCAGCTGGCTGCAACGCATCATTATATTCGTCATCTTGATTAAGCATGGCTGAAACCGCGACGAGATGAAAACATCTCAACATTTCAGAATGTCTTGTCATGTGACAAGAACCAAGCGATGGTCGTGGAGAGCACAGTTCATGGTTGCATAGCAACGACAGACGCGACAGAAGCGCGAGCTCCCGAACGCTTGCAAAAGAAGGAGGAAGCGATGCGGCCGCGCTTTACACGCTTTTTTAGGCGCGATATGTGAACTAAAGAGGCATAAAAGCATCGCTGTCACTGCTGACGGTTGGACTTCTCTGTGTACATACTAACTATATAACAGTTACAGCCACACAATCAATAGTGACTGGAAAATGGTCAACTACTGCAGTTAAAGTGACAAAGTGTAATTTGAATTTTTTATTTTTATGTTTATTTTATTTATATTGTTTATTTTATGTTCAATCTATAGAAAAGTTCAGTGAGATTTCTCATGTGAAATTATACAGGGCAGAAAACAATTGGTTGATTTTGTGGCAAAACATTTATCAGTGTTTGCATGTTGTTTTACTGCGAATAATTCATTAAAATAGAAGTAAAATGACATACGTTACAAGTTGATTTCCAAATGCACCAACATTTTTGCATTTTATGATTTTCAGTTGAATAAAAGACTATTTTCCCTTCATATGTTTCATTATTGAGGATTTCTTAAAAATACTATAAAAATCTCGTCTCGTGAACCCGATCTCGTGTCTCGTCTCGTCTCGTGGGATAGTGGTCTCGTCACACCCCTAATAAATATATATATATATATCGCAATATATATCGTTATCGCAAGAGGCTGCGATGTATATCGCAATATGGATTTTAGGCCATATCGCCCATCCCTACTTCAAACTTTTAAAACTACTTCAAACTTTCAAACTTCTTCAAACTACTTCAAACTTTAAAAACTATTTCAAACTTTCAACCTTCTTCAAACTACTTCAAACTACTTCAAACTTTTAAAACTATTTCAAACTTTCAAACTATTTCAAACTTTCAAACTACTTCAAACCTTCAAAACTACTTCAAACTTTCAAAACTATTTCAAACTTTCAAACTACTTCAAACCTTCAAAATTACTTCAAACTTTCAAAACTATTTCAAACTTTCAAACTTCTTCAAACTACTTCAAAGTTTCAAAACTACCTAACACTTTCAAACTTTCTAGCAAGGCCTTTTTCAAGCCAACTTAAAGTTTGTGTACGAACTTTACTCATCTAGTTAAGTTGGCTTGAAAAAGCCAACTTACTGATATTGTACGTAAACTTATTATTATTATTATTATTATTATTCTTCTGAGCCAAATTTTAGACTGTATCTCCTCCTAGAGCTTTAAAGCTACAACCACCAAACTCGGCTCAGACCTTCAGACTGTTCTGACTTGGTGTGCTATATCTTTTTAGACTGATCGGACTCACGGTTTTCCTAAAAAAGCTGATTAAACCTGGGAAAATCCTCCCATAGACTTACATTGAAAATCTGAACATTCCATCAAACTCCAACTGTCAAAATTTCAAATCTAAACAAACTGATGCCCATTAGACTCAATGGAGCTGCCATTCTAAGCCATTTAAACTCATTCAAACTCATTTAAACTCATTCAAACTCATTAACTCATCTATCTATCTATCTATCTATCTATCTATCTATCTATCTATCTATCTATCTATCTATCTATCTATCTATCATCCAACCATATCTATAATCTGACTATCTATCTATCTCTCTATCTATCTATCTCTCTCTCTATCTATCTATCTATCTATCTATCTATCTATCTATCTATCTATCATCCAACTCTATCTATCTATCTATCTATCTATCTATCTATCTATCTATCTATCTATCTATCTATCTATCTATCTATCTATCTATCTATCTATCTATCTATCATCCAACTCTATCTCTCTCTCTCTATCTATCTATCTATCTATCTATCTATCATCCAACTCTATCTATCTATCTATCTATCTATCTATCTATCTATCTATCTATCTATCTATCTATCTATCTATCTATCTATCTATCTATCATCCAACCATATCTATAATCTGACTATCTATCTATTTCTCTCTCTCTCTATCTATCTATCTATCTATCTATCTATCTATCTATCTATCTATCTATCTATCACCCAACTCTATCTATCTATCTATCTATCTATCTATCTATCTATATCTATCTATCTATCTATCATCCAACTCTATCTATCTATCTATCTATCTATCTATCTATCTATCTATCTATCTATCTATCTATCTATCATCCAACCATATCTATCTATCTATCTATCTATCTATCTATCTATCTATCTATCTATCTATCTATCTATCTATCTATCTATCTTTCTATCTATCTATCATCTGATCACATCTATCTATCTAAACTAAAACTTAAACTCTCAAACTTTTAAAACTACTTCAAAGTTTCAAACTTTCTGGCTAGACTTTTTCAAGCCAACTTAAAGTTTGTCGCGACGAACTTTCTTCATCTAGTTAAGTTGGCTTGAAAAAGCCAACTTACTGATATTGTACGTAAACTTATTATTATTATTATTATTATTATTCTTCTGAGCCAAATTTTAGACTGTATCTCCTCCTAGAGCTTTAAAGCTACAACCACCAAACTCGGCTCAGACCTTCAGACTGTTCTGACTTGGTGTGCTATATCTTTTTAGACTGATCGGACTCACGGTTTTCCTAAAAAAGCTGATTAAACCTGGGAAAATCCTCCCATAGACTTACATTGAAAATCTGAACATTCCATCAAACTCCAACTGTCAAAATTTCAAATCTAAACAAACTGATGCCCATTAGACTCAATGGAGCTGCCATTCTAAGCCATTTAAACTCATTCAAACTCATTTAAACTCATTCAAACTCATTAACTCATCTATCTATCTATCTATCTATCTATCTATCTATCTATCTATCTATCTATCTATCTATCTATCTATCATCCAACCATATCTATAATCTGACTATCTATCTATCTCTCTATCTATCTATCTCTCTCTCTATCTATCTATCTATCTATCTATCTATCTATCTATCTATCTATCATCCAACTCTATCTATCTATCTATCTATCTATCTATCTATCTATCTATCTATCTATCTATCTATCTATCTATCTATCTATCTATCTATCTATCTATCTATCATCCAACTCTATCTCTCTCTCTCTATCTATCTATCTATCTATCTATCTATCATCCAACTCTATCTATCTATCTATCTATCTATCTATCTATCTATCTATCTATCTATCTATCTATCTATCTATCTATCTATCTATCTATCTATCATCCAACCATATCTATAATCTGACTATCTATCTATTTCTCTCTCTCTCTATCTATCTATCTATCTATCTATCTATCTATCTATCTATCTATCTATCTATCACCCAACTCTATCTATCTATCTATCTATCTATCTATCTATCTATCTATCTATCTATCTATCATCCAACTCTATCTATCTATCTATCTATCTATCTATCTATCTATCTATCTATCTATCTATCTATCTATCTATCATCCAACCATATCTATCTATCTATCTATCTATCTATCTATCTATCTATCTATCTATCTATCTATCTATCTATCTATCTATCTATCTATCTATCATCTGATCACATCTATCTATCTAAACTAAAACTTAAACTCTCAAACTTTTAAAACTACTTCAAAGTTTCAAACTTTCTGGCTAGACTTTTTCAAGCCAACTTAAAGTTTGTCGCGACGAACTTTCTTCATCTAGTTATTATTATTCTTCTTCTGAGCCAAAATTTAGACTGTATCTCCTCCTAGAGCTTTAAAGCTACAACCACCAAACTCGGCCCAGACCTTCAGACTGTTCTGACTTGAGTTGCTATATCTTTTTAGACTGATCGGACTCACGGTTTTCCTAAAAAAGCTGATTAAAACTAGGAAAATCCTCCCATAGACTTACATTGAAAATCTGAACATTCCATCAAACTCCAACTGTCAAAATTTCAAATCTAAACAAACTGAAGCCCATTAGACTCAATGAAGCTGCCATTCTAAGCCATTCAAACTCATTCAAACTCATTTAAACTCATTTAAACTCATTCAAACTCATTCAAACTCATCAAATTATATATCTATCTACTCTCACACTCTCACCCTCTCACTCTCTCTCACACACACACACACACACACACACACACACTTTTTATTCAAGGTGCTATTTCTAAGCCATTTAAACTCATTCAAACTCATTTAAACTCATTCAAACTCATCAAATTATATATCTATCTACTCTCACACTCTCACATACACACTCTCACTCTCTCACTCACACACACTCACACACACATACACACTATTCATTCAATGTGCTATTTCTAAGTCATTTAAACTCATTCAAACTCATTTAAACCTATTCAAACTCATTTAAACTTATTCAAACTCATCAAATTACATATATCTCTCTACTCTCACCCTCTCACTCACAAACTCTCTCTCTCTCACACACACACACACACACACACTATTCATTCAATGTGCTATTTCTAAGCCATTTAAACTCATAAACATCCACACTCTCACTCACTCACACACTCTCACACACTCTGTCACACACTCACACACACTTTCACACACACACACACACACACACTCACACACTATCTATACTAAACTAAAACTTTTAAAACTACTTCAAACTTTCAAACTTTTTCAAACTACTTCAAACTTTCAAACTTCTTCAAACTACTTCAAACTTTCAAACTTCTTCAAACTACTTCAAACTTTCAAAACTATTTCAAACTTTCATACTTCTTCAAACTACTTCAAACTTTTAAAACTATTTCAAACTTTCAAACTACTTCAAACCTTCAAAACTACTTCAAACTTTCAAAACTATTTCAAACTTTCAAACTTCTTCAAACTACCTAACACTTTCAAACTTTCTAGCAAGGCCTTTTTCAAGCCAACTTAAAGTTTGTCTACGAACTTTACTCATCTAGTTAAGTTGGCTTGAAAAGGCCAACTTACTGATATTGTACGTAAACTTATTATTATTATTCTTCTTCTGAGCCAAAATTTAGACTGTATCTCCTCCTAGAGCTTTAAAGCTACAACCACCAAACTCGGCCCAGACCTTCAGACTGTTCTGACTTGAGTTGCTATATCTTTTTAGACTGATCGGACTCACGGTTTTCCTAAAAAAGCTGATTAAAACTAGGAAAATCCTCCCATAGACTTACATTGAAAATCTGAACATTCCATCAAACTCCAACTGTCAAAATTTCAAATCTAAACAAACTGAAGCCCATTAGACTCAATGAAGCTGCCATTCTAAGCCATTCAAACTCATTCAAACTCATTTAAACTCATTTAAACTCATTCAAACTCATTCAAACTCATCAAATTATATATCTATCTACTCTCACACTCTCACCCTCTCACTCTCTCTCACACACACACACACACACACACACACACACTTTTTATTCAAGGTGCTATTTCTAAGCCATTTAAACTCATTCAAACTCATTTAAACTCATTCAAACTCATCAAATTATATATCTATCTACTCTCACACTCTCACATACACACTCTCACTCTCTCACTCACACACACTCACACACACATACACACTATTCATTCAATGTGCTATTTCTAAGTCATTTAAACTCATTCAAACTCATTTAAACCTATTCAAACTCATTTAAACTTATTCAAACTCATCAAATTACATATATCTCTCTACTCTCACCCTCTCACTCACAAACTCTCTCTCTCTCACACACACACACACACACACACACTATTCATTCAATGTGCTATTTCTAAGCCATTTAAACTCATAAACATCCACACTCTCACTCACTCACACACTCTCACACACTCTGTCACACACTCACACACACTTTCACACACACACACACACACACACTCACACACTATCTATACTAAACTAAAACTTTTAAAACTACTTCAAACTTTCAAACTTTTTCAAACTACTTCAAACTTTCAAACTTCTTCAAACTACTTCAAACTTTCAAACTTCTTCAAACTACTTCAAACTTTCAAAACTATTTCAAACTTTCATACTTCTTCAAACTACTTCAAACTTTTAAAACTATTTCAAACTTTCAAACTACTTCAAACCTTCAAAACTACTTCAAACTTTCAAAACTATTTCAAACTTTCAAACTTCTTCAAACTACCTAACACTTTCAAACTTTCTAGCAAGGCCTTTTTCAAGCCAACTTAAAGTTTGTCTACGAACTTTACTCATCTAGTTATTATTATTCTTCTTCTGAGCCAAAATTTAGACTGTATCTCCTCCTAGAGCTTTAAAGCTACAACCACCAAACTCGGCCCAGACCTTCAGACTGTTCTGACTTGAGTTGCTATATCTTTTTAGACTGATCGGACTCACGGTTTTCCTAAAAAAGCTGATTAAAACTAGGAAAATCCTCCCATAGACTTACATTGAAAATCTGAACATTCCATCAAACTCCAACTGTCAAAATTTCAAATCTAAACAAACTGAAGCCCATTAGACTCAATGAAGCTGCCATTCTAAGCCATTCAAACTCATTCAAACTCATTTAAACTCATTTAAACTCATTCAAACTCATTCAAACTCATCAAATTATATATCTATCTACTCTCACACTCTCACCCTCTCACTCTCTCTCACACACACACACACACACACACACACACTTTTTATTCAAGGTGCTATTTCTAAGCCATTTAAACTCATTCAAACTCATTTAAACTCATTCAAACTCATCAAATTATATATCTATCTACTCTCACACTCTCACATACACACTCTCACTCTCTCACTCACACACACTCACACACACATACACACTATTCATTCAATGTGCTATTTCTAAGTCATTTAAACTCATTCAAACTCATTTAAACCTATTCAAACTCATTTAAACTTATTCAAACTCATCAAATTACATATATCTCTCTACTCTCACCCTCTCACTCACAAACTCTCTCTCTCTCACACACACACACACACACACACACACTATTCATTCAATGTGCTATTTCTAAGCCATTTAAACTCATAAACATCCACACTCTCACTCACTCACACACTCTCACACACTCTGTCACACACTCACACACACTTTCACACACACACACACACACACACTCACACACTATCTATACTAAACTAAAACTTTTAAAACTACTTCAAACTTTCAAACTTTTTCAAACTACTTCAAACTTTCAAACTTCTTCAAACTACTTCAAACTTTCAAACTTCTTCAAACTACTTCAAACTTTCAAAACTATTTCAAACTTTCATACTTCTTCAAACTACTTCAAACTTTTAAAACTATTTCAAACTTTCAAACTACTTCAAACCTTCAAAACTACTTCAAACTTTCAAAACTATTTCAAACTTTCAAACTTCTTCAAACTACCTAACACTTTCAAACTTTCTAGCAAGGCCTTTTTCAAGCCAACTTAAAGTTTGTCTACGAACTTTACTCATCTAGTTATTATTATTCTTCTTCTGAGCCAAAATTTAGACTGTATCTCCTCCTAGAGCTTTAAAGCTACAACCACCAAACTCGGCCCAGACCTTCAGACTGTTCTGACTTGAGTTGCTATATCTTTTTAGACTGATCGGACTCACGGTTTTCCTAAAAAAGCTGATTAAAACTAGGAAAATCCTCCCATAGACTTACATTGAAAATCTGAACATTCCATCAAACTCCAACTGTCAAAATTTCAAATCTAAACAAACTGAAGCCCATTAGACTCAATGAAGCTGCCATTCTAAGCCATTCAAACTCATTCAAACTCATTTAAACTCATTCAAACTCATCAAATTATATATCTATCTACTCTCACACTCTCACATACACACTCTCACTCTCTCACTCACACACACTCACACACACATACACACTATTCATTCAATGTGCTATTTCTAAGTCATTTAAACTCATTCAAACTCATTTAAACCTATTCAAACTCATTTAAACTTATTCAAACTCATCAAATTACATATATCTCTCTACTCTCACCCTCTCACTCACAAACTCTCTCTCTCTCACACACACACACACACACACACACACACACACACACTATTTATTCAATGTGCTATTTCTAAGCCATTTAAACTCATTCAAACTCATTTAAACCTATTCAAACTCATTTAAACTTATTCAAACTCATTTAAACTTATTCAAACTCATCAAATTATATATCTGTCTATTCTCACCCTCTCACTCACACTCTCTCACATACACACACACACACACACACACACACACACTTTTCATTCAATGTGCTATTTCTAAGCCATTTAAAACATAAAACATACACACTCTCACTCACTCACACACTCTCTCACACTCACACACTCTCTGTCACACACTCACCCTCACACACTCACTCACATACACTCACTCACTCTCTCTCACACACACACACACACACACACACTCTCACACACACACACACACCCACACACTCTCTCACACACCCACACACTCTCACACACACACACACTCACACACACACACACTCTCTCACACACCCACACACTCTCACACACACACACACACACTCACACACACTCTTAAACACCCACTCACTCAATCACTCACTCACTCACTCTCACACACTATCTATACTAAACTAAAACTTTCAAAACTACTTCAAACTTTTAAAACTACTTCAAACTTTCAAACTTCTTCAAACTACTTCAAACTTTTAAAACTACTTCAAACTTTCAAACTACTTCAAACTTTCAAAACTATTTCAAACTTTCAAACTTCTTCAAACTTTCAAACTTCTTCAAACTACTTCAGACTTTCAAAACTATTTCAAACTTTCAAACTTCTTCAAACTTTCAAACTACTTCAAACTTTTAAAAACTCACCCTCTCACTCACACTCTCTCACATACACTGTGACGAGCAGGGCGGGCGAGAGCCGTGGGGGAACGGCGCGAGGCCGGTGACGCGAGGGTTAACGAGCTTCAGGTGCTCGGCGCACCGGTCTCGTATCTCCCACGGAGGAGCTCCGGAAGCATAAAGGAGGAGCGACGACAGTGAAGGACGAGAGAGGACCAGGCCTGGATTTTATGTTGTGTTTATTTGGTTTGTGTGGGCGGCAGTCGCCGTGAGGAACTGCCGCCCTTATACTTTTTGGTTTCATTGTTTGTTTATTTGTTGATTAAACTTGTTAATTGTTCGCCGGTTCCCACCTCCTTCTTCCCTTTCTACGAACTTTGTTACATACACACACACTTTTCATTCAATGTGCTATTTCTAAGCCATTTAAACTCATAAACATACACACTCTCACTCACTCACACACTCTCACACACTCTGTCACACACTCACACTCACTTTCAACCACACACACACACACACACACACACACACACACTCACACACTATCTATACTAAACTAAAACTTTTAAAACTACTTCAAACTTTCAAACTTTTTCAAACTACTTCAAACTTTCAAACTTCTTCAAACTTCTTCAAACTACTTCAAACTTTTAAAACTACTTCAAACTTTCAAACTTCTTCAAACTACTTCAAACTTTCAAAACTATTTCAAACTTTCATACTTCTTCAAACTACTTCAAACTTTTAAAACTATTTCAAACTTTCAAACTATTTCAAACTTTCAAACTACTTCAAACCTTCAAAACTACTTCAAACTTTCAAAACTATTTCAAACTTTCAAACTTCTTCAAACTACCTAACACTTTCAAACTTTCTAGCAAGGCCTTTTTCAAGCCAACTTAAAGTTTGTCTACGAACTTTACTCATCTAGTTAATGGTGCTTGCCTAAGCAAGCATCATTCATACTCTTCTAAATCCTTATTAATGGTGCTTGCCTAAGGCAAGCATCATTCCTACTCTTCTGCATACTTATTATTATTAATGGTGCTTGCCTAAGCAAGCATCATTCTTATTCTTCTGCATACTTATTATTATTATTATTATTATTATTATTCTTATTCCGGACAAAACTTCGGCGCGTAACTCGTCCCGCACCGTTTGTCCTAGACCCATGAATGAGGTGTCAAATCGACCGGCTTATTGAGGAGAGGTGTGCTATGACTTTTATAAGCGATCGTACCGACAACGTTCGTACAACGTTCGAAAAAGCGGCGAAAAAAGTCCCATTGACTTTACATTGAAAACTCGATGAAATGGATTTAAGTGAATCAAAACATCGTTGAGACACGCCACAATGGCATTTTTGATTTGGCCACACATGCACTCTATTAGTTTAAGCCTGTTAACGGCCTAACCATGCCCTAGCAACCATTTAGAGCACCCTAGCAACCAAAGTCCCATTGACTCCCATTGAAAAATATATGAAATGGATTTCAATGGATGAAAGCATCATAGAGACACGCAAGTATGGCATTTTTGATATGGGCACACATGCAGTCTATTAGTTAAAGCCTGTCAGCTGCCAAGCCACTCCCTAGCAACCAAACAAAGTACCCTAGCAACTGATTAGCAAGACCTATATCTCTGCATCCGAACATCGTACAGACATGGTTGTTGGGTCTTTTGACTCATGCTAGCAAACTGGACTTTGAAAATGCTACACATGCTAGCGGTGAATAGCTACATGCTAATACTGATTAGCTAAGACCTAAAGTGGGCTGACAACATGCTACGAAGCCTATATAACTCCATAGCAACTATCTGTGACAACTACCAACCACCCCGGTTACCATAGCAACCACCTAGCAACCACCCAGATCACCCTAGCAACTGCCTAGCAACACTGTGGTGACCACCCAAAGTACCTTAGCAACTGCCTAGCAACACCCTAGCAACCACCCTGGTTACCATAGCAACCACCTAGCAACCACCCAGAACACCTTAGCAACCGCCTAGCAACATCTTAGCAACCACCCCAAGTACCTTAGCAACTGCTTAGCAACACCCTAGCAACCCCCCCCGGTTACCATAGCAACCGCCTAGCAACCACCTAAAACACCCTAGCAACCGCCTAGCAACATCTTAGCAACCACCCTAGGTACCTTAGCAACTGCCTAGCAACACCCTAGCAACCACCCTGGTTACCATAGCAACCGCCTAGCAACCACCTAGCAACCACCCAGAACACCTTAGCAACCACCTAGCAACATCTTAGCAACCACCCCTATTACCTTAGCAACTGCCTAGCAACCGCCTAGCAACCACCCAGGTTACAATAGCAACCGCCTAGCAACCACCTAGCAACCACCCAGAACACCTTAGCAACTGCCTAGCAACCGTCTAGCAACCACGCAGAACACCTTAGAAACTGCCTAGAAACACCCTAGCAACCGAGTGACGAATTTTGCCACTGCAAGCACCATTCACATTTCCTTCAGGAAATGTACGTTCTAGTATTACTATTACTCTTCTTCAGGACAAAACTTCGGCGCGTAACTCGTCCCGCACCGTTTGTCCTAAACCCATGAATGAGGTGTCAAATCGACCGGCTCAATGAGGAGAGGTGTGCTATGACTTTTATAAGCGATCGGACAAACGACGTTCGTACAGCGGACGAAAAAAGCGGCGAAAAAAGTCCCTTTGACTTTGCATAGAAAAATCGATGAGATGGATTTAAATGAATCAAAACATCACAGAGACACGCGAGTATGGCTTTTTGGATATGGCCACACATGCAGTGTATTAGTTTAAGCCTGTTAACTGCCTAGCCATTCCCTAGCAACGATTTACTGCACCCTAGCAACCGAGGGCCGAATTTTGCCACTGCAAGCACCATTCACATTTCCTTCAGGAAATGTACATTCTAGTTATTATTATTATTATTATTATTCTTATTCCGGACAAAACTTCGGCGCGTAACTCGTCCCGCACCGTTTGTCCTAGACCCATGAATGAGGTGTCAAATCGACCGGCTCATTGAGGAGAGGTGTGCTATGACTTTTATAAGCGATTGGACCGACAACGATCGTACAGCGGACGAAAAAGCGGCAAAAAAAGTCCCATAGACTTTGCATTGAAAAATTCAAATTCACGAACATTCCGTGAATCTCAACTGTCACTTTCTCACACACACACACACGCAGGGCCCGAGGAACCCTTTCTCTCTCACTGTCTCTCACTCATTTGACATCTGATCAAGTACCCAATCAGCAATGACCTAAAATCTTCATTATAGCCACACCATAGCAACCACTTAGAGCACCCTAGCAACCACCTCAAAGACTTCCATTGAAAAATATATGAAATGGATTTAAATGGATGAAAGCATCAAAGAGACACGCGAGTATGGCATTTTTGATATGGGCACACATGCAGTCTATTAGTTTAAGCCTGTCAGCTGCCAAGCCACTCCCTAGCAACCAAACAAAGTACCCTAGCAACTGATTAGCAAGACCTATATCTCAGCATCAGAACATCGTACAGACATGGTTGTTGGATCTTTTGACTCATGCTAGCAAACTGGACTTTCAACATGCTACACATGCTAGCGGTGAATAGCTACATGCTAATACTGATTAGCTAAGACCTAAAGTGGGCTGATATCAAGCTAAGAACCCTATATAACTCCATAGTAACTATCTGTGACAACTACCAACCACCAAGTAACACCCTAGCAACCACCCAAGTTACCATAGCAACCACCCTGGTTACCATAGCAACCGCCTAGCAACCACCTAAAACACCCTAGCAACCGCCTAGCAACTTCTTAGCAACCACCCTAGGTACCTTAGCAACTGCCTAGCAACACCCTAGCAACCACCCCGGTTACCATAGCAACCGCCTAGCAACCACCTAAAACACCCTAGCAACCGCCTAGCAACTTCTTAGCAACCACCCTAGGTACCTTAGCAACTGCCTAGCAACACCCTAGCAACCACCCTGGTTACCATAGCAACTGCCTAGCAACCACCTAGTAACCACCCAGAACACCTTAGCAACCGCCTAGCTACATCTTAGCAACCACCCCAAATACCTTAGCAACTGCCTAGCAACACCCTAGCAACCACCCCGGTTACCATAGCAACCGCCTAGCAACCACCCAGAACACCTTAGCAACCGCCTAGCAACACTGTGGTGACCACCCAAAGTACCTTAGCAACTGCCTAGCAACACCCTAGCAACCACCCCGGTTACCATAGCAACCGCCTAGCAACCACCCAGAACACCCTAGCAACCGCCTAGCAACACTGTGGTGACCACCCAAAGTACCTTAGCAACTGCCTAGCAACACCCTAGCAACCACCCCGGTTACCATAGCAACCACCTAGCAACCACCCAGAACACCTTAGCAACCGCCTAGCAACATCTTAGCAACCACTCCAAGTACCTTAGCAACTGCCTAGCAACCGCCTAGCAACCACCCAGAACACCCTAGCAACAACCTAGCAACACTGTGGTGACCACCCAAAGTACCTTAGCAACTGCCTAGCAACACCCTAGCAACCACCAAGGTTACCATAGCAACCGCCTAGCAACCACCTAAACCACCCTAGCAACCGCCTAGCACCATCTTAGCAACCACCCTAGGTACCTTAGCAACTGCCTAGCAACACCCTAGCAACCACCCGGTTACCAAAGCAACCGCCTAGCAACCACCCAGAACACCTTAGCAACCGCCTAGCAACATCTTAGCAACCACCCCAAGTACCTTAGCAACTGCCTAGCAACACCCTAGCAACCACCCCAGTTACCATAGCAACCACCTAGCAACCACCTAAAACACCCTAGCAACCGCCTAGCAACATCTTAGCAACCACCCTAGGTACCTTAGCAACTGCCTAGCAACACCCTAGCAACCACCCTGGTTACCATAGCAACCACCTAGCAACCACCCAGAACACCTTAGCAACCGCCTAGCAACATATTAGCAACCACCCCAAGTACCTTAGCAACTGCCTAGCAATCGCCTAGCAACCACCCGGGTTACCATAGCAACCACCTAGCAACCACCCAGAACACCTTAGCAACTGCCTAGCAACATCTTAGCAACCACCCCTATTACCTTAGCAACTGCCTAGCAACCGTCTAGCAACCATGCAGAACACCTTAGAAACTGCCTAAAAACACCCTAGCAACCGAGTGACGAATTTTGCCACTGCAAGCACCATTCACATTTCCTTCAGGAAATGTACGTTCTAGTTAATGGTGCTTGCCTAAGCAAGCATCATTCATACTCTTCTAAATCCTTATTATTATTATTAATGGTGCTTGCCTAAGCAAGCATCATTCATACTCTTCTAAATCCTTATTATTATTATTATTATTATTATTCTTCCGGACAAAACTTTGGCACGTAACTCGTCCCGCACCGTTTGTCCTAGCCCCATGAATGAGGTGTCAAATCGACCGGCTCATTGAGGAGAGGTGTGCTATGACTTTTATAAGCGATCGGACCGACAACGTTCGTACAGCGGACAAAAAAGCGGCGAAAAAACTCCCATAGACTTTGCATTGAAAAATTCAAATTCACGAACATTCCGTGAATCTCAACTGTCACTTTCTCACTCACAGACACACACGCAGGGCCCGAGGAACCCTTTCTCTCTCACTGCCTCTCACTCATTTGACATCTGATCAAGTAGCCAATCAGCAATGACCTAAAATCTTCATTATATCCACACCATAGCAACCACTTAGAGCACCCTAGCAACCACCTCAAAGACTTCCATTGAAAAATATATGAAATGGATTTAAATGGATGAAAGCATCAAAGAGACACGCGAGTATGGCATTTTTGATATGGGCACACATGCAGTCTATTAGTTTAAGCCTGTCAGCTGCCAAGCCACTCCCTAGCAACCAAACAAAGTACCCTAGCAACTGATTAGCAAGACCTATATCTCAGCATCAGAACATCGTACAGACATGGTTGTTGGATCTTTTGACTCATGCTAGCAAACTGGACTTTCAACATGCTACACATGCTAGCGGTGAATAGCTACATGCTAATACTGATTAGCTAAGACCTAAAGTGGGCTGATATCAAGCTAAGAACCCTATATAACTCCATAGTAACTATCTGTGACAACTACCAACCACCAAGTAACACCCTAGCAACCACCCAAGTTACCATAGCAACCACCCTGGTTACCATAGCAACCGCCTAGCAACCACCTAAAACACCCTAGCAACCGCCTAGCAACTTCTTAGCAACCACCCTAGGTACCTTAGCAACTGCCTAGCAACACCCTAGCAACCACCCCGGTTACCATAGCAACCGCCTAGCAACCACCCAGAACACCCTAGCAACCGCCTAGCAACACTGTGGTGACCACCCAAAGTACCTTAGCAACTGCCTAGCAACACCCTAGCAACCACCCTGGTTACCATAGCAACTGCCTAGCAACCACCTAGTAACCACCCAGAACACCTTAGCAACCGCCTAGCTACATCTTAGCAACCACCCCAAATACCTTAGCAACTGCCTAGCAACACCCTAGCAACCACCCCGGTTACCATAGCAACCGCCTAGCAACCACCCAGAACACCCTAGCAACCGCCTAGCAACACTGTGGTGACCACCCAAAGTACCTTAGCAACTGCCTAGCAATACCCTAGCAACCACCCTGGTTACCATAGCAACCACCTAGCAACCACCCAGAACACCTTAGCAACCGCCTAGCAACATCTTAGCAACCACTCCAAGTACCTTAGCAACTGCCTAGCAACCGCCTAGCAACCACCCAGAACACCCTAGCAACCGGCTAGCAACATCTTAGCAACCACCCCTAACACCTTAGCAACTGCCTAGCAACCGTCTAGCAACCACGTAGAACACCTTAGAAACTGCCTAGAAACACCCTAGCAACCGAGTGACGAATTTTGCCACTGCAAGCACCATTCACATTTCCTTCAGGAAATGTACGTTCTAGTTATTATTATTATTCTTCCGGACAAAACTTTGGCACGTAACTCGTCCCGCACCGTTTGTCCTAGCCCCATGAATGAGGTGTCAAATCGACCGGCTCATTGAGGAGAGGTGTGCTATGACTTTTATAAGCGATCGGACCGACAACGTTCGTACAGCGGACAAAAAAGCGGCGAAAAAACTCCCATAGACTTTGCATTGAAAAATTCAAATTCACGAACATTCCGTGAATCTCAACTGTCACTTTCTCACTCACAGACACACACGCAGGGCCCGAGGAACCCTTTCTCTCTCACTCTCTCTCACTCATTTGACATCTGATCAAGTAGCCAATCAGCAATGACCTAAAATCTTCATTATATCCACACCATAGCAACCACTTAGAGCACCCTAGCAACCACCTCAAAGACTTCCATTGAAAAATATATGAAATGGATTTAAATGGATGAAAGCATCAAAGAGACACGCGAGTATGGCATTTTTGATATGGGCACACATGCAGTCTATTAGTTTAAGCCTGTCAGCTGCCAAGCCACTCCCTAGCAACCAAACAAAGTACCCTAGCAACTGATTAGCAAGACCTATATCTCAGCATCAGAACATCGTACAGACATGGTTGTTGGATCTTTTGACTCATGCTAGCAAACTGGACTTTCAACATGCTACACATGCTAGCGGTGAATAGCTACATGCTAATACTGATTAGCTAAGACCTAAAGTGGGCTGATATCAAGCTAAGAACCCTATATAACTCCATAGTAACTATCTGTGACAACTACCAACCACCAAGTAACACCCTAGCAACCACCCAAGTTACCATAGCAACCACCCTGGTTACCATAGCAACCGCCTAGCAACCACCTAAAACACCCTAGCAACCGCCTAGCAACTTCTT
Source organism: Opsariichthys bidens (assembly GCA_037194245.1). Lineage (NCBI taxonomy): Eukaryota > Metazoa > Chordata > Actinopteri > Cypriniformes > Xenocyprididae > Opsariichthys > Opsariichthys bidens. The sequence goes on along the minus strand of CM074283.1, from coordinate 7,953,733 downwards.
AGCAACCACCCTAGGTACCTTAGCAACTGCCTAGCAACCGCCTAGCAACCACCCAGAACACCCTAGCAACCGGCTAGCAACATCTTAGCAACCACCCCTAACACCTTAGCAACTGCCTAGCAACCGTCTAGCAACCACGTAGAACACCTTAGAAACTGCCTAGAAACACCCTAGCAACCGAGTGACGAATTTTGCCACTGCAAGCACCATTCACATTTCCTTCAGGAAATGTACGTTCTAGTTATTATTATTATTCTTCCGGACAAAACTTTGTCACGTAACTCGTCCCGCACCGTTTGTCCTAGCCCCATGAATGAGGTGTCAAATCGACCGGCTCATTGAGGAGAGGTGTGCTATGACTTTTATAAGCGATCGGACCGACAACGTTCGTACAGCGGACAAAAAAGCGGCGAAAAAACTCCCATAGACTTTGCATTGAAAAATTCAAATTCACGAACATTCCGTGAATCTCAACTGTCACTTTCTCACACACACACACACGCAGGGCCTGAGGAACCCCTTCTCTCTCACTGCCTCTCACTCATTTGACATCTGATCAAGTAGCCAATCAGCAATGACCTAAAATCTTCATTATATCCACACCATAGCAACCACTTAGAGCACCCTAGCAACCACCTCAAAGACTTCCATTGAAAAATATATGAAATGGATTTAAATGGATGAAAGCATCAAAGAGACACGCGAGTATGGCATTTTTGATATGGGCACACATGCAGTCTATTAGTTTAAGCCTGTCAGCTGCCAAGCCACTCCCTAGCAACCAAACAAAGTACCCTAGCAACTGATTAGCAAGACCTATATCTCAGCATCAGAACATCGTACAGACATGGTTGTTGGATCTTTTGACTCATGCTAGCAAACTGGACTTTCAACATGCTACACATGCTAGCGGTGAATAGCTACATGCTAATACTGATTAGCTAAGACCTAAAGTGGGCTGATATCAAGCTAAGAACCCTATATAACTCCATAGTAACTATCTGTGACAACTACCAACCACCAAGTAACACCCTAGCAACCACCCAAGTTACCATAGCAACCACCCTGGTTACCATAGCAACCGCCTAGCAACCACCTAAAACACCCTAGCAACCGCCTAGCAACTTCTTAGCAACCACCCTAGGTACCTTAGCAACTGCCTAGCAACACCCTAGCAACCACCCCGGTTACCATAGCAACCGCCTAGCAACCACCCAGAACACCCTAGCAACCGCCTAGCAACACTGTGGTGACCACCCAAAGTACCTTAGCAACTGCCTAGCAACACCCTAGCAACCACCCCGGTTACCATAGCAACCGCCTAGCAACCACCCAGAACACCCTAGCAACCGCCTAGCAACACTGTGGTGACCACCCAAAGTACCTTAGCAACTGCCTAGCAACACCCTAGCAACCACCCTGGTTACCATAGCAACCACCTAGCAACCACCCAGAACACCTTAGCAACCGCCTAGCAACCACCTAAAACACCCTAGCAACCGCCTAGCAACATCTTAGCAACCACCCCAAGTACCTTAGCAACTGCCTAGCAACACCCTAGCAACCACCCCGGTTACCATAGCAACCGCCTAGCAACCACCCAGAACACCCTAGCAACCGCCTACCAACACTGTGGTGACCACCCAAAGTACCTTAGAAACTGCCTAGCAACACCCTAGCAACCACCCTGGTTACCATAGCAACCGCCTAGCAACCACCTAGCAACCACCCAGAACACCTTAGCAACCGCCTAGCAATATCTTAGCAACCACCCTAGCTACCTTAGCAACTGCCTAGCAACACCCTAGCAACCACACTGGTTACCATAGCAACCACCTAGCAACCACCTAAAACACCCTAGCAACCGCCTAGCAACATCTTAGCAACCACCCTAGGTACCTTAACAACTGCCTAGCAACACCCTAGCAACCACCCTGGTTACCATAGCAACCGCCTAGCAACCACCTAGCAACCACCCAGAACACCTTAGCAACCACCTAGCAACATCTTAGCAACCACCCCTATTACCTTAGCAACTGCCTAGCAACCGTCTAGCAACCACGCAAAACACCTTACAAACTGCCTACAAACACCCTAGCAACCGAGTAACGAATTTTGCCACTGCAAGCACCATTCACATTTCCTTCAGGAAATGTACGTTCTAGTTATTATTATTATTCTTCCGGACAAAACTTTGGCACGTAACTCGTCCCGCACCGTTTGTCCTAGCCCCATGAATGAGGTGTCAAATCGACCGGCTCATTGAGGAGAGGTGTGCTATGACTTTTATAAGCGATCGGACCGACAACGTTCGTACAGCGGACAAAAAAGCGGCGAAAAAAAACTCCCATAGACTTTGCATTGAAAAATTCAAATTCACGAACATTCCGTGAATCTCAACTGTCACTTTCTCACTCACAGACACACACGCAGGGCCCGAGGAACCCTTTCTCTCTCACTCTCTCTCACTCATTTGACATCTGATCAAGTAGCCAATCAGCAATGACCTAAAATCTTCATTATATCCACACCATAGCAACCACTTAGAGCACCCTAGCAACCACCTCAAAGACTTCCATTGAAAAATATATGAAATGGATTTCAATGGATGAAAGCATCAAAGAGACACGCGAGTATGGCATTTTTGATATGGGCACACATGCAGTCTATTAGTTTAAGCCTGTCAGCTGCCAAGCCACTCCCTAGCAACCAAACAAAGTACCCTAGCAACTGATTAGCAAGACCTATATCTCAGCATCAGAACATCGTACAGACATGGTTGTTGGATCTTTTGACTCATGCTAGCAAACTGGACTTTCAACATGCTACACATGCTAGCGGTGAATAGCTACATGCTAATACTGATTAGCTAAGACCTAAAGTGGGCTGATATCAAGCTAAGAACCCTATATAACTCCATAGTAACTATCTGTGACAACTACCAACCACCAAGTAACACCCTAGCAACCACCCAAGTTACCATAGCAACCACCCTGGTTACCATAGCAACCGCCTAGCAACCACCTAAAACACCCTAGCAACCGCCTAGCAACTTCTTAGCAACCACCCTAGGTACCTTAGCAACTGCCTAGCAACACCCTAGCAACCACCCCGGTTACCATAGCAACCGCCTAGCAACCACCCAGAACACCCTAGCAACCGCCTAGCAACACTGTGGTGACCACCCAAAGAACCTTAGCAACTGCCTAGCAACACCCTAGCAACCACCCTGGTTACCATAGCAACCGCCTAGCAACCACCTAGTAACCACCCAGAACACCTTAGCAACCACCCAGCAACATCTTAGCAACCACCCCAAGTACCTTAGCAACTGCCTAGCAACACCCTAGCAACCACCCCGGTTACCATAGCAACCGCCTAGCAACCACCTAAAACACCCTAGCAACCGCCTAGCAACATCTTAGCAACCACCCTAGGTACCTTAGCAACTGCCTAGCAACACCCTAGCAACCACCCTGGTTACCATAGCAACCGCCTAGCAACCACCTAGCAACCACCCAGAACACCTTAGCAACCACCTAGCAACCACCCCAAGTACCTTAGCAACTGCCTAGCAACACCCTAGCAACCACCACGGTTACCATAGCAACCGCCTAGCAACCACCTAAACACCCTTAGCAAACGCCTAGTAACATCTTAGCAACCACCCTAGGTACCTTAGCAACTGCCTAGCAACACCCTAGCAACCACACTGGTTACCATAGCAACCACCTAGCAACCACCCAGAACAGCCTAGCAACCGCCTAGCAACATCTTAGCAACCACCCCAAGAACCTTAGCAACTGCCTAGCAACCGCCTAGCAACCACCCAGGTTACCATAGCAACCGCCTAGCAACCACCTAGTAACCACCCAGAACACCTTAGCAACTGCCTAGCAACCGTCTAGCAACTACGCAGAACACCTTACAAACTGCCTACAAACACCCTAGCAACCGAGTAACGAATTTTGCCACTGCAAGCACCATTCACATTTCCTTCAGGAAATGTACATTCTAGTTAATGGTGCTTGCCTAAGCAAGCATCATTCATACTCTTCTGCATACTTATTATTATTAATGGTGCTTGCCTAAGCAAGCATCATTCATACTCTTCTGCATACTTATTATTATTATTATTATTATTATTATTATTATTATTCTTCCGGACAAAACTTCGGCGTAACTCGTCCCGCACCGTTTGTCCTAGACCCATGAATGAGGTGTCAAATCGACCGGCTCATTGAGGAGAGGTGTGCTATGACTTTTATAAGCGATTGGACCGACAACGATCGTACAGCGGACGAAAAAGCGGCAAAAAAAGTCCCATAGACTTTGCATTGAAAAATTCAAATTCACGAACATTCCGTGAATCTCAACTGTCACTTTCTCACACACACACACACGCAGGGCCCGAGGAACCCTTTCTCTCTCACTGTCTCTCACTCATTTGACATCTGATCAAGTACCCAATCAGCAATGACCTAAAATCTTCATTATAGCCACACCATAGCAACCACTTAGAGCACCCTAGCAACCACCTCAAAGACTTCCATTAAAAAATAGATGAGATGGATTTTAATGAATCAGAACATCATAGAGATACGTGAATATGGCTCTTTTGATTTGGCCACACATGCAGTCTATTAGTTTAAGCCTGTTAACGGCCTAACCATGCCCTAGCAACCATTTAGAGCACCCTAGCAACCAAAGTCCCATTGACTTCCATTGAAAAATATATGAAATGGATTTAAATGGATGAAAGCATCATAGAGACACACGAGTATGGCATTTTTGATATGGGCACACATGCAGTCTATTAGTTTAAGCCTGTCAGCTGCCAAGCCACTCCCTAGCAACCAAACAAAGTACCCTAGCAACTGATTAGCAAGACCTATATCTCTGCATCCGAACATCATACAGACATGGTTGTTGGGTCTTTTGACTCATGCTAGCAAACTGGACTTTCAACATGCTACACGTGCTAGCGGTGAATAGCTACATGCTAATACTGATTAGCTAAGACCTAAAGTGGGCTGATATCAAGCTAAGAACCCTATATAACTCCATAGTAACTATCTGTGACAACTACCAACCACCAAGTAACACCCTAGCAACCACCCAAGTTACCATAGCAACCACCCTGGTTACCATAGCAACCGCCTAGCAACCACCTAAAACACCCTAGCAACCGCCTAGCAACTTCTTAGCAACCACCCTAGGTACCTTAGCAACTGCCTAGCAACACCCTAGCAACCACCCCGGTTACCATAGCAACCGCCTAGCAACCACCCAGAACACCCTAGCAACCGCCTAGCAACACTGTGGTGACCACCCAAAGTACCTTAGCAACTGCCTAGCAACACCCTAGCAACCACCCCGGTTACCATAGCAACTGCCTAGCAACCACCTAGTAACCACCCAGAACACCTTAGCAACCGCCTAGCTACATCTTAGCAACCACCCCAAATACCTTAGCAACTGCCTAGCAACACCCTAGCAACCACCCCGGTTACCATAGCAACCGCCTAGCAACCACCTAAAACACCCTAGCAACCGCCTAGCTACATCTTAGCCACCACCCCAAATACCTTAGCAACTGCCTAGCAACACCCTAGCAACCACCCCGGTTACCATAGCAACCGCCTAGCAACCACCCAGAACACCCTAGTAACCGCCTAGCAACATTGTGGTGATCACCCAAAGTACCTTAGCAACTAGCAACACCCTAGCAACCACCCTGGTTACCATAGCAACCACCTAGCATCCACCCAGAACACCTTAGCAACCGCCTAGCAACATCTTAGCAACCACCCCAAGTACCTTAGCAACTGCCTAGCAACCACCTAGCAACCACCCAGGTTACCATAGCAACCGCCTAGCAACCACCTAGCAACCACCCAGAACACCTTAGCAGCCGCCTAGCAACATCTTAGCAACCACCCCTATTACCTTAGCAACTGCCTAGCAACCGTCTAGCAACCACGCAGAACACCTTAGAAACTGCCTAGAAACACCCTAGCAACCGAGTGCCGAATTTTGCCACTGCAAGCACCATTCACATTTCCTTCAGGAAATGTACATTCTAGTTATTATTATTATTATTATTCTTATTCCGGACAAAACTTCGGCGCGTAACTCGTCCCGCACCGTTTGTCCTAGACCCATGAATGAGGTGTCAAATCGACCGGCTTATTGAGGAGAGGTGTGCTATGACTTTTATAAGCGATCGTACCGACAACGTTCGTACAACGTTCGAAAAAGCGGCGAAAAAAGTCCCATTGACTTTACATTGAAAACTCGATGAAATGGATTTAAGTGAATCAAAACATCATTGAGACACGCCACAATGGCATTTTTGATTTGGCCACACATGCACTCTATTAGTTTAAGCCTGATAACGGCCTAACCATGCCCTAGCAACCATTTAGAGCACCCTAGCAACCAAAGTCCCATTGACTCCCATTGAAAAATATATGAAATGGATTTCAATGGATGAAAGCATCATAGAGACACGCAAGTATGGCATTTTTGATATGGGCACACATGCAGTCTATTAGTTAAAGCCTGTCAGCTGCCAAGCCACTCCCTAGCAACCAAACAAAGTACCCTAGCAACTGATTAGCAAGACCTATATCTCTGCATCCGAACATCGTACAGACATGGTTGTTGGGTCTTTTGACTCATGCTAGCAAACTGGACTTTGAAAATGCTACACATGCTAGCGGTGAATAGCTACATGCTAATACTGATTAGCTTAGACCTAAAGTGGGCTGACAACATGCTACGAAGCCTATATAACTCCATAGCAACTATCTGTGACAACTACCAACCACCAAGTAACACCCTAGCAACCACCCAGGTTACCATAGCAACCACCCCGGTTACCATAGCAACCACCTAGCAACCACCCAGATCACCCTAGCAACTGCCTAGCAACACTGTGGTGACCACCCAAAGTACCTTAGCAACTGCCTAGCAACACCCTAGCAACCACCCTGGTTACCATAGCAACCACCTAGCAACCACCCAGAACACCTTAGCAACCGCCTAGCAACATCTTAGCAACCACCCCAAGTACCTTAGCAACTGCCTAGCAACACCCTAGCAACCCCCCCGGTTACCATAGCAACCGCCTAGCAACCACCTAAAACACCCTAGCAACCGCCTAGCAACATCTTAGCAACCACCCTAGGTACCTTAGCAACTGCCTAGCAACACCCTAGCAACCACCCTGGTTACCATAGCAACCGCCTAGCAACCACCTAGCAACCACCCAGAACACCTTAGCAACCACCTAGCAACATCTTAGCAACCACCCCTATTACCTTAGCAACTGCCTAGCAACCGTCTAGCAACCACGCAAAACACCTTACAAACTGCCTACAAACACCCTAGCAACCGAGTAACGAATTTTGCCACTGCAAGCACCATTCACATTTCCTTCAGGAAATGTACGTTCTAGTTATTATTATTATTCTTCTGAGCCAAATTTTAGACTGTATCTCCTCCTAGAGCTTTAAAGCTACAACCACCAAACTCGGCTCAGACCTTCAGACTGTTCTGACTTGGTGTGCTATATCTTTTTAGACTGATCGGACTCACGGTTTTCCTAAAAAAGCTGATTAAAACTGGGAAAATCCTCCCATAGACTTACATTGAAAATCTGAACATTCCATCAAACTCCAACTGACAAAAATTCAAATCTAAACAAACTGAAGCCCATTAGACTCAATGAAGCTGCCATTCTAAGCCATTCAAACTCATTCAAACTCATTTAAACTCATTTAAACTCATTCAAACTCATTCAAACTCATCAAATTATATATCTATCTACTCTCACACTCTCACCCTCTCACTCTCTCTCACACACACACACACACACACACACACACACACACACACACACACTTTTTATTCAAGGTGCTATTTCTAAGCCATTTAAACTCATTCAAACTCATTTAAACTCATTCAAACTCATTTAAACTCATTCAAACTCATTCAAACTCATCAAATTATATATCTATCTACTCTCACACTCTCACCCTCTCACTCTCACTCACACACACACACACACACACACACTTTTCATTCAATGTGCTATTTCTAAGCCATTTAAACTCATTCAAACTCATTTAAACCTATTCAAACTCATTTAAACTTATTCAAACTCATTTAAACTTATTCAAACTCATCAAATTATATATCTGTCTATTCTCACCCTCTCACTCACACTCTCTCACATACACACACACACACACACACTTTTCATTCAATGTGCTATTTCTAAGCCATTTAAGCTCATAAACATACACACTCTCACTCAATCACACACTCTCTGTCACACACTCACTCACACACACTCACTCACTCACACACACACACTCACTCACTACTAAACTAAAACTTTCAAAACTACTTCAAACTTTTAAAACTACTTCAAACTTTCAAACTTCTTCAAACTACATAAAACTTTGAAAACTACTTCAAAATTTCAAACTACTTCAAACTTTCAAACTTCTTCAAACTTTCAAACTACTTCAAACTAGTAATGGGCGATATAAACGATATGCGATATAAACGATACAAAATTGGCCTACGATAGAGATTTTAATTCTATTGCACTATCGCGATAATGCATGTTCATGACGCAATCCACCCGCGAAATTTAGAGCCACGAGCTGCAGCTGGCTGCAACGCATCATTATATTCGTCATCTTGATTAAGCATGGCTGAAACCGCGACGAGATTAAAACATCTCAACATTTCAGAATGTCTTGTCATGTGACAAGAACCAAGCGATGGTCGTGGAGAGCACAGTTCATGGTTGCATAGCAACGACAGACGCGACAGAAGCGCGAGCTCCCGAACGCTTGCAAAAGGAGGAAGCGACGCGGCCGCGCTTTACACGCTTTTTTAGGCGCGAAAAAAAATACTATAAAAATCTAGTGGTCTCGTCACACCCCTAATAAATATATATATATATATATATATATATATATATATATATATATATATATATATATATATATATATATATATATATATATCGCAATATATATCGTTATCGCAAGAGGCTGCGATGTATATCGCAATATGGATTTTAGGCCATATCGCCCATCCCTACTTCAAACTTTTAAAACTACTTCAAACTTTAAAAACTATTTCAAACTTTCAACCTACTTCAAACTACTTCAAACTACTTCAAACTTTAAAAACTATTTCAAACTTTCAACCTTCTTCAAACTACTTCAAACTACTTCAAACTTTTAAAACTATTTCAAACTTTCAAACTATTTCAAACTTTCAAACTACTTCAAACCTTCAAAACTACTTCAAACTTTCAAAACTATTTCAAACTTTCAAACTACTTCAAACCTTCAAAATTACTTCAAACTTTCAAAACTATTTCAAACTTTCAAAATTCTTCAAACTACATCAAACTTTGAAAACTACTTCAAAATTTCAAACTACTTCAAACTTTCAAAACTATTTCAATCTTTCAAACTTCTTCAAACTTTCAAACTTCTTCAAACTTTCAAACTACTTCAAACTTTTAAAACTACTTCAAACTTTCAAACTTCTTCAAACTTCTTCAAACTTTAAAAACTATTTCAAACTTTCAACCTTCTTCAAACTACTTCAAACTTTTAAAACTATTTCAAACTTTCAAACTTTTTCAAACTTTCAAACTACTTCAAACCTTCAAAACTATTTCAAACTTTCAAACTACTTCAAACCTTCAAAACTACTTCAAACTTTCAAAACTATTTCAAACTTTCAAACTTCTTCAAACTACTTCAAACTTTCAAACTTTCTAGCAAGGCCTTTTTCAAGCCAACTTAAAGTTTGTCTACGAACTTTACTCATCTAGTTATTATTATTCTTCTTAGACTAAAATTTCCAACTCTAACTCCTCCTAGAGATTTAACTCTACAAACTCCAAACTCGGGTCAAATCTTCAGACTGTTCTGACTTGGTGTGCTATATCTTTTCTAACTGATCAGACTCACGGTTTCCCTAAAAATCCTGATTAAAACTCGGAAAAATCCCATTGACTTTCATTGAAGGAATGTCAAAATGAGCCAACTACGGAAGCCCATTAGACTCAAAACTCTAAACTGAAATTGTATGTACCTTTTCTAAGTCATTTAAACTCATTGAAACTCTAACTCGTCTATCTATCTATCTATCTATCATTTGACCACATCTATCTATCTATCTATCTATCTATCTATCTATCTATCTATCTATCTATCTATCTATCTATCTATCTATCTAGCTATCATTTGACCACATCTATCTATCTATCTATCTATCTATCTATCTATCTATCTATCTATCTATCTATCTATCTATCTATCATTTGACCACAACTATCTAAATATCTATCTATCTATGTATCTATCTTTTGACCACAACTAACTATCTATCTATCTATCTATCTATCTATCTATCTATCTATCTATCTATCTATCTATCTATCTATCTATCTATCTATCTATCTATCTATCTATCACAACTATCTATCTATCTATCTATCTATCTATCTATCTATCTATCTATCTATCTATCTATCTATCTATCTATCTATCATTTGACCACAACTATCTATCTATCTATCTATCTATCTATCTATCTATCTATCTATCTATCTATCTATCTATCTATCTATCTATCTATCTATCTATCTATCTATCTATCTATCTATCTATCATTTGACCACATCTATCTATCTATCTATCTATCTATCTATCTATCTATCTATCTATCTATCTATCTATCTATCTATCTATCTATCTATCTATCTATCATTTGACCACAACTATCTATCTATCTATCTATCTATCTATCTATCTATCTATCTATCTATCTATCTATCTATCTATCTATCTATCTATCTATCTATCATTTGACCACATCTATCTATCTATCTATCTATCTATCTATCTATCTATCTATCTGTCTATCTATCTATCTATCTATCTATCTATCTATCTATCATCTGACCACATCTATCTATCTATCTATCTATCTATCTATCTATCTATCTATCTATCTATCTATCTATCTATCTATCTATCTATCTATCTATCGACCACAACTATCTATCTATCTATCTATCTATCTATCTATCTATCTATCTATCTATCTATCTATCTATCTATCTATCTATCTATCTATCTATCTATCTATCGACCACAACTATCTATCCATCTATCTATCTATCTATCTATCTATCTATCTATCTATCTATCTATCTATCTATCTATCTATCTATCTATCTATCTATCGACCACAACTATCTATCTATCTATCTATCTATCTATCTATCTATCTATCTATCTATCTATCTATCTATCTATCTATCTATCTATCTATCTATCGACCACAACTATATATCTATCTATCTATCTATCGACCACATCTATCTATCTATCTATCTATCTATCTATCTATCTATCTATCTATCTATCTATCTATCTATCTATCTATCTATCTATCGACCACATCTATCTATCTATCTATCTATCTATCTATCTATCTATCTATCTATCTATCGACCACAACTATCTATCCATCTATCTATCTATCTATCTATCTATCTATCTATCTATCTATCTATCTATCTATCTATCATTTGACCACAACTATCTATCTATCTATCTATCTATCTATCTATCTATCTATCTATCTATCTATCTATCTATCTATCTATCTATCTATCTATCTATCATCTGACCACAACTATCTATCTATCTATCTATCTATCTATCTATCTATCTATCTATCTATCTATCTATCTATCTATCTATCTATCTATCTATCTATCTATCAACTGACCACAACTATCTATCTATCTATCTATCTATCTATCTATCTATCTATCTATCTATCTATCTATCTATCTATCTATCTATCGACCACAACTGCATAGCAACACCCTAGCAACCACTCAGAATACCTTAGCAACCACATAGCAACACCCTAGCAACCACTCAGAATACCTTAGCAACCGCATAGCAACACCCTAGCAACCACTCAGATTACCCTAGCAACCGCATAGCAACACCTTAGCAACCACCCTGATTACCCTAGCAACCGCATAGCAACACCTTAGCAACCACTCAGACTACCTTAGCAACCGCATAGCAACACCCTAGCAACCATTCAGATTACCCTAGCAACCGCATAGCAACACCCTAGCAACCACTCAGAATACCCTAGCAACCGCATAGCAACACCCTAGCAACCACTCAGATTACCCTAGCAACCGCATAGCAACACCTTAGCAACCACCCCGATTACCCTAGCAACCGCATAGCAACACCTTAGCAACCACCCCGATTACCCTAGCAACCGCATGTCAACACCTTAGCAACCACCCCGATTACCCTAGCAACCGCATAGCAACACCTTAGCAACCACTCAAATTACCCTAGCAACCGCATAGCAACACCTTAGCAACAACTCCGATTACCCTAGCAACGGCATAGCAACACCCTAGCAACGACTCAGAATACCCTAGCAACCGTACAACAACACCTTAGCAACCATTCAAATTACCCTAGCAACAGCCTATCAACACCCTAGCAACCACCAGATTAACCTAGCAACCGCATAGCTGTCTATCTATCTTTCTCTTTGTCTGTCTATTAATCTATCTTACTATTTCTGTCTATCTATCTATCTATCTATCTATCTATCTATCTATCTATCTATCTATCTATCTATCTATCTATCTATCTATCTATCTATCTTTTGACCACAACGATCTATCTATCATCTGACCACAACTATCTATCTATCTATCTATCTATCTATCTATCTATCTATCTATCTATCTATCTATCTATCTATCTATCTATCTATCTATCTATCTATCATCTGACCACAACTATCTATCTATCTATCTATCTATCTATCTATCTATCTATCTATCTATCTATCTATCTATCTATCTATCTATCTATCTATCTATCTATCTTTTGACCACAACGATCTATCTATCATCTGACCACAACTATCTATCTATCTATCTATCTATCTATCTATCTATCTATCTATCTATCTATCTATCTATCTATCTATCTATCTATCATCTGACCACAACTATCTATCTATCTATCTATCTATCTATCTATCTATCTATCTATCTATCTATCTATCTATCTATCTATCTATCTATCTATCCATCATTTGACCACATCTATCTATCTATCTATCTATCTATCTATCTATCTATCTATCTATCTATCTATCTATCTATCTATCTATCTATCTATCTATCTATCTATCTATCTATCTATCTATCTATGTATCAAAATTTCTAAAGTAAAACTTAAACTATTTCAAACTTTAAGCTTTTAAAACTACTTCAAACTTTCTGACTGGGCTTTTTCAAGCCAACTTAAAATTCGTTTCAACGAATTTTTTCTATCTAGTTATTATTATTATTCTTCTTAGACTAAAATTTCCAACTCTAACTCCTCCTAGAGATTTAACTCTACAAACTCCAAACTCGGGTCAAATCTTCAGACTGTTCTGACTTGGTGTGCTATATCTTTTCTAACTGATCAGACTCACGGTTTCCCTAAAAATCCTGATTAAAACTCGGAAAAATCCCATTGACTTTCATTGAAGGAATGTCAAAATGAGCCAACTACGGAAGCCCATTAGACTCAAAACTCTAAACTGAAATTGTATGTACCTTTTCTAAGTCATTTAAACTCATTGAAACTCTAACTCGTCTATCTATCTATCTATCTATCATTTGACCACATCTATCTATCTATCTATCTATCTATCTATCTATCTATCTATCTATCTATCTAGCTATCATTTGACCACATCTATCTATCTATCTATCTATCTATCTATCTATCTATCTATCTATCTATCTATCATTTGACCACAACTATCTAAATATCTATCTATCTATGTATCTATCTTTTGACCACAACTAACTATCTATCTATCTATCTATCTATCTATCTATCTATCTATCTATCTATCTATCTATCTATCTATCTATCTATCTATCACAACTATCTATCTATCTATCTATCTATCTATCTATCTATCTATCTATCTATCTATCTATCTATCTATCTATCTATCATTTGACCACAACTATCTATCTATCTATCTATCTATCTATCTATCTATCTATCTATCTATCTATCTATCTATCTATCTATCTATCTATCTATCTATCTATCTATCTATCTATCTATCATTTGACCACATCTATCTATCTATCTATCTATCTATCTATCTATCTATCTATCTATCTATCTATCTATCTATCTATCTATCATTTGACCACAACTATCTATCTATCTATCTATCTATCTATCTATCTATCTATCTATCTATCTATCTATCTATCTATCTATCTATCTATCTATCTATCTATCTATCTATCTATCTATCATTTGACCACATCTATCTATCTATCTATCTATCTATCTATCTATCTATCTATCTATCTGTCTATCTATCTATCTATCTATCTATCTATCTATCTATCATCTGACCACATCTATCTATCTATCTATCTATCTATCTATCTATCTATCTATCTATCTATCTATCTATCTATCTATCTATCTATCTATCTATCTATCTATCTATCTATCTATCTATCTATCGACCACAACTATCTATCCATCTATCTATCTATCTATCTATCTATCTATCTATCTATCTATCTATCTATCTATCTATCTATCTATCTATCTATCTATCTATCTATCTATCTATCGACCACAACTATCTATCTATCTATCTATCTATCTATCTATCTATCTATCTATCTATCTATCTATCTATCGACCACAACTATATATCTATCTATCTATCTATCGACCACATCTATCTATCTATCTATCTATCTATCTATCTATCTATCTATCTATCTATCTATCTATCTATCTATCTATCTATCTATCTATCTATCTATCGACCACATCTATCTATCTATCTATCTATCTATCTATCTATCTATCGACCACAACTATCTATCCATCTATCTATCTATCTATCTATCTATCTATCTATCTATCTATCTATCTATCTATCTATCTATCTATCTATCATTTGACCACAACTATCTATCTATCTATCTATCTATCTATCTATCTATCTATCTATCTATCTATCTATCTATCTATCTATCTATCTATCATCTGACCACAACTATCTATCTATCTATCTATCTATCTATCTATCTATCTATCTATCTATCTATCTATCTATCTATCTATCTATCAACTGACCACAACTATCTATCTATCTATCTATCTATCTATCTATCTATCTATCTATCTATCTATCTATCTATCTATCTATCTATCGACCACAACTGCATAGCAACACCCTAGCAACCACTCAGAATACCTTAGCAACCACATAGCAACACCCTAGCAACCACTCAGAATACCTTAGCAACCGCATAGCAACACCCTAGCAACCACTCAGATTACCCTAGCAACCGCATAGCAACACCTTAGCAACCACCCTGATTACCCTAGCAACCGCATAGCAACACCTTAGCAACCACTCAGACTACCTTAGCAACCGCATAGCAACACCCTAGCAACCATTCAGATTACCCTAGCAACCGCATAGCAACACCCTAGCAACCACTCAGAATACCCTAGCAACCGCATAGCAACACCCTAGCAACCACTCAGATTACCCTAGCAACCGCATAGCAACACCTTAGCAACCACCCCGATTACCCTAGCAACCGCATAGCAACACCTTAGCAACCACCCCGATTACCCTAGCAACCGCATGTCAACACCTTAGCAACCACCCCGATTACCCTAGCAACCGCATAGCAACACCTTAGCAACCACTCAAATTACCCTAGCAACCGCATAGCAACACCTTAGCAACAACTCCGATTACCCTAGCAACGGCATAGCAACACCCTAGCAACGACTCAGAATACCCTAGCAACCGTACAACAACACCTTAGCAACCATTCAAATTACCCTAGCAACAGCCTATCAACACCCTAGCAACCACCAGATTAACCTAGCAACCGCATAGCTGTCTATCTATCTTTCTCTTTGTCTGTCTATTAATCTATCTTACTATTTCTGTCTATCTATCTATCTATCTATCTATCTATCTATCTATCTATCTATCTATCTATCTATCTATCTTTTGACCACAACGATCTATCTATCATCTGACCACAACTATCTATCTATCTATCTATCTATCTATCTATCTATCTATCTATCTATCTATCTATCTATCTATCTATCTATCTATCATCTGACCACAACTATCTATCTATCTATCTATCTATCTATCTATCTATCTATCTATCTATCTATCTATCTATCTATCTTTTGACCACAACGATCTATCTATCATCTGACCACAACTATCTATCTATCTATCTATCTATCTATCTATCTATCTATCTATCTATCTATCTATCTATCTATCTATCTATCTATCATCTGACCACAACTATCTATCTATCTATCTATCTATCTATCTATCTATCTATCTATCTATCTATCTATCTATCTATCTATCTATCTATCTATCTATCTATCTATCCATCATTTGACCACATCTATCTATCTATCTATCTATCTATCTATCTATCTATCTATCTATCTATCTATCTATCTATCTATCTATCTATCTATCTATCTATCTATCTATCAAAATTTCTAAAGTAAAACTTAAACTATTTCAAACTTTAAGCTTTTAAAACTACTTCAAACTTTCTGACTGGGCTTTTTCAAGCCAACTTAAAATTCGTTTCAACGAATTTTTTCTATCTAGTTATTATTATTATTCTTCTTAGCCAAATTTCTAAACGCTACTCCTCCTAGACCATCTAAGCTACAACCACCAAACTCGGACCAGATGTTCAGACTATTCTGACTCGGGTTGCTATATCTTTTCAGACTGGTCTGACTTACGGTTTTCCTAAAAATCCTGATCAAACCTCGGAAAAATCCCATTGACTTCTATTGACGGAATGTTCAGATGAGCCAAGACTGTTCAAACTCCAACTGTCAAAATTCAAATTTAAACTGCCAATTAGACTCAATGAAGCTGCCATTCTATGTACTATTTCTAATCCATTTAAACTCATTCAAACTCAAAATCTTTCTATCATCTGACTATTTCTTTCTTTCTATCTATCATCTGACTATTCTATCTTTCTATCATCTGACTATTTCTATCTTTCTATCTATCATCTGACTATTCTATCTTTCTATCATCTGACTATTCTATCTTTCTATCTATCATCTGACTATTTCTTTCTTTCTATCTATCATCTGACTATTCTATCTTTCTATCATCTGACTATTTCTATCTTTCTATCTATCATCTGACTATTCTATCTTTCTATCTATCATCTGACTATTTCTTTCTTTCTATCTATCATCTGACTATTTCTTTCTTTCTATCTATCATCTGACTATTCTATCTTTCTGTCATCTGACTATTTCTATCTTTCTATCTATCATCTGACTATTCTATCTTTCTATCATCTGACTATTCTATCTTTCTATCTATCATCTGACTATTTCTTTCTTTCTATCATCTGACTATTCTATCTTTCTATCTATCATCTGACTATTCTATCTTTCTATCATCTGACTATTTCTTTCTTTCTATCTATCATCTGACTATTCTATCTTTCTATCTATCATCTGACTATTCTATCTTTCTATCATCTGACTATTTCTATCTTTCTATCTATCATCTGACTATTCTATCTTTCTATCATCTGACTATTTCTATCTTTCTATCTATCATCTGACTATTTCTATCTATCTATCTATCTATCTATCTATCTATCTATCTATCTATCTATCTATCTATCTATCTATCTATCTATCTATCTATCTATCTATCTATCTATCTATCATTTGACCACATCTATCTATCTATCTATCTATCTATCTATCTATCTATCTATCTATCTATCTATCTATCTATCTATCTATCTATCTATCTATCTATCTATCTATCTATCTATCTATCATTTGACCACATCTATCTATCTATCTATCTATCTATCTATCTATCTATCTATCTATCATCTATCTATCTATCTATCTATCTATCTATCTATCTATCTATCTATCTATCTATCTATCTATCTATCTATCTATCTATCTATCATTTGACCACGTCTATCTATCTATCTATCTATCAATCTATCTATCTATCTATCTATCTATCTATCTATCTATCTATCTATCTATCTATCTATCTATCTATCTATCTATCTATCTATCTATCTATCTATCATTTGACCACATCTATCTATCTATCTATCTATCAATCAATCAATCTATCTATCTATCTATCTATCTATCTATCTATCTATCTATCTATCTATCTATCTATCTATCTATCTATCTATCTATCTATCTATCTATCATCTAACCACAACCATCTATCTATCTATCTATCTATCTATCTATCTATCTATCTATCTATCTATCTATCTATCTATCTATCTATCTATCTATCGACCACAACTATCTATCTATCTATCTATCTATCTATCTATCTATCTATCTATCTATCTATCTATCTATCTATCTATCTATCTATCTATCTATCTATCTATCTATCTATCTATCATTTGACCACATCTATCTATCTATCTATCAATCTATCTATCTATCTATCAATCTATCTATCTATCTATCTATCTATCGACCACAACTATCTATCTATCTATCTATCTATCTATCTATCTATCTATCTATCTATCTATCTATCTATCTATCTATCTATCTATCTATCTATCTATCTATCATTTGACCACATCTATCTATCTATCTATCAATCTATCTATCTATCTATCAATCTATCTATCTATCTATCTATCTATCTATCGACCACAACTATCTATCTATCTATCTATCTATCTATCTATCTATCTATCTATCTATCTATCTATCTATCTATCTATCTATCTATCTATCTATCATTTGACCACATCTATCTATCTATCTATCAATCTATCAATCAATCAATCTATCTATCTATCTATCTATCTATCTATCTATCTATCTATCTATCTATCTATCTATCTATCTATCTATCTATCTATCTATCTATCTATCTATCTATCTATCTATCATCTAACCACAACCATCTATCTATCTATCTATCTATCTATCTATCTATCTATCTATCTATCTATCTATCTATCTATCGACCACAACTATCTATCTATCTATCTATCTATCTATCTATCTATCTATCTATCTATCTATCTATCTATCTATCATTTGAACACAACTATCTATCTATCTATCTATCTATCTATCTATCTATCTATCTATCTATCTATCTATCTATCTATCTATCTATCTATCTATCTATCTATCTATCTATCTATCTATCATCTAACCACAACCATCTATCTATCTATCTATCTATCTATCTATCTATCTATCTATCTATCTATCTATCTATCTATCTATCTATCTATCTATCTATCGACCACAACTATCTATCTATCTATCTATCTATCTATCTATCTATCTATCTATCTATCTATCTATCTATCTATCTATCTATCTATCTATCTATCTATCTATCTATCTATCTATCTATCATTTGACCACATCTATCTATCTATCTATCTATCATTTGACCACATCTATCTATCTATCTATCTATCTATCTATCTATCTATCTATCTATCTATCTATCTATCTATCATTTGACCACATCCATCTATCTATCTATCTATCTATCTATCTATCTATCTATCTATCTATCTATCTATCTATCTATCTATCTATCTATCTATCATTTGACCACATCTATCTATCTATCTATCAATCTATCTATCTATCTATCTATCTATCTATCTATCTATCTATCTATCTATCTATCTATCTATCTATCTATCTATCTATCTATCTATCTATCTATCTATCTATCTATCATTTGACCACATCTATCTATCTATCTATCTATCTATCTATCTATCTATCTATCTATCTATCTATCTATCTATCTATCTATCTATCTATCTATCCGACCACATCTATCCATCCATCCATCCATCCATCTATCCGACCACATCTATCCATCCATCCATCTATCCGACCACATCTATCCATCCATCCATCCATCCATCCATCTATCCGACCACATCTATCCATCCATCCATCCATCCATCTATCCGACCACATCTATCCATCCATCCATCCATCCATCTATCCGACCACATCTATCCATCCATCCATCCATCTCTCCGACCACATCTATCCATCCTTCCATCCATCCATCTATCCCACCACATCTATCCATCCATCCATCCATCTATCCGACCACATCTATCCATCCATCCATCCATCCATCTATCCGACCACATCTATCCATCCATCCATCTATCCGACCACATCCATCCATCCATCCATCCATCCATCATCTGACTATTTCTATCTATCTATCTATCTATCTATCTATCTATCTATCTATCTATCTATCTATCTATCTATCTATCTATCATAACTTCTAAAGTAAAACTTGAACTATATCAAACTTCAAGCTTTTCAAACTGTTTCAAATTTTTCTAGCTAGGCTTTTTCAAGCCAACTTAAAGTTTGTCTCGACGAACTTTTCTATCTAGTTATTATTAATGGTGCTTGCCTAAGGCAAGCATCATTCATACTCTTCTGCATACTTATTATTATTATTATTATTATTATTATTCTTATTCCGGACAAAACTTCGGCGCGTAACTCGTCCCGCACCGTTTGTCCTAGACCCATGAATGAGGTGTCAAATCGACCGGCTTATTGAGGAGAGGTGTGCTATGACTTTTATAAGCGATCGTACCGACAACGTTCGTACAACGTTCGAAAAAGCGGCGAAAAAAGTCCCATTGACTTTACATTGAAAACTCGATGAAATGGATTTAAGTGAATCAAAACATCGTTGAGACACGCCACAATGGCATTTTTGATTTGGCCACACATGCACTCTATTAGTTTAAGCCTGTTAACGGCCTATACATGCCCTAGCAACCATTTAGAGCACCCTAGCAACCAAAGTCCCATTGACTCCCATTGAAAAATATATGAAATGGATTTCAATGGATGAAAGCATCATAGAGACATGCAAGTATGGCATTTTTGATATGGGCACACATGCAGTCTATTAGTTTAAGCCTGTCAGCTGTCTAGCCACTCCCTAGCAACCAAACAAAGTACCCTAGCAACTGATTAGCAAGACCTATATCTCTGCATTGGAATATCGTACAGACATGGTTGTTGGGTCTTTTGACTCATGCTAGCAAACTGGACTTTCAACATGCTACACATGCTAGCGGTGAATAGCTACATGCTAATACTGATTAGCTAAGACCTAAAGTGGGCTGATATCATGCTAAGAACCCTATATAACTCCATAGTAACTATCTGTGACAACTACCAACCACTAAGTAACACCCTAGCAACCACCCAGGTTACCATAGCAACCACCCTGGTTACCATAGCAACCGCCTAGCAACCACCCAGAACACCCTAGCAACCACCTAGCAACACTGTGGTGACCACCCAAAGTACCTTAGCAACTGCCTAGCAACACCCTAGCAACCACCCCGGTTACCATAGCAACCGCCTAGCAACCACCGAGAGCTCCTTAGCAACCGCCTAGCAACATCTTAGCAACCACCCCAAGTACCTTAGCAACTGCCTAGCAACACCCTAGCAACCACCCTGGTTACCATAGCAACCGCCTAGAAACCATCCCGGTTACCATAGCAACCACCTAGCAACCACCTAAAACACCCTAGCAACCGCCTAGCAACATCTTAGCAACCACCCCAAGTACCTTAGCAACTGCCTAGCAACACCCTAGCAACCACCCCGGTTACCATAGCAACCGCCTAGCAACCACCCAGAACACCCTAGCAACGCCTACCAACACTGTGGTGACCACCCAAAGTACCTTAGAAACTGCCTAGCAACACCCTAGCAACCACCCTGGTTACCATAGCAACCGCCTAGCAACCACCTAGCAACCACCCAGAACACCTTAGCAACCGCCTAGCAATATCTTAGCAACCACCCTAGCTACCTTAGCAACTGCCTAGCAACACCCTAGCAACCACCCCGGTTACCATAGCAACCGCCTAGCAACCACCGAGAGCTCCTTAGCAACCGCCTAGCAACATCTTAGCAACCACCCCAAGTACCTTAGCAACTGCCTAGCAACACCCTAGCAACCACCCTGGTTACCATAGCAACCGCCTAGCAACCATCCCGGTTACCATAGCAACCACCTAGCAACCACCTAAAACACCCTAGCAACCGCCTAGCAACATCTTAGCAACCACCCCAAGTACCTTAGCAACTGCCTAGCAACACCCTAGCAACCACGCTGGTTACCATAGCAACCACCTAGCAACCACCCAGAACACCTTAGCAACTGCCTAGCAACCGTCTAGCAACCACGCAGAACACCTTAGAAACTGCCTAGAAACACCCTAGCAACCGAGTGACGAATTTTGCCACTGCAAGCACCATTCACATTTCCTTCAGGAAATGTACGTTCTAGTTATTATTATTATTCTTCTTAGCCAAATTTCTAAACGCTACTCCTCCTAGACCATCTAAGCTACAACCACCAAACTCGGACCAGATGTTCAGACTATTCTGACTCGGGTTGCTATATCTTTTCAGACTGGTCTGACTTACGGTTTTCCTAAAAATCCTGATCAAACCTCGGAAAAATCCCATTGACTTCTATTGACGGAATGTTCAGATGAGCCAAGACTGTTCAAACTCCAACTGTCAAAATTCAAATTTAAACTGCCAATTAGACTCAATGAAGCTGCCATTCTATGTACTATTTCTAATCCATTTAAACTCATTCAAACTCAAAATCTTTCTATCATCTGACTTTCTTTCTATCATCTGACTATTTCTTTCTTTCTATCTATCATCTGACTATTCTATCTTTCTATCATCTGACTATTTCTATCTTTCTATCTATCATCTGACTATTCTATCTTTCTATCATCTGACTATTCTATCTTTCTATCTATCATCTGACTATTTCTTTCTTTCTATCTATCATCTGACTATTCTATCTTTCTATCTATCATCTGACTATTCTATCTTTCTATCATCTGACTATTTCTATCTTTCTATCTATCATCTGACTATTCTATCTTTCTATCTATCATCTGACTATTTCTTTCTTTCTATCTATCATCTGACTATTTCTTTCTTTCTATCTATCATCTGACTATTCTATCTTTCTATCATCTGACTATTTCTATCTTTCTATCTATCATCTGACTATTCTATCTTTCTATCATCTGACTATTCTATCTTTCTATCTATCATCTGACTATTTCTTTCTTTCTATCTATCATCTGACTATTCTATCTTTCTATCTATCATCTGACTATTCTATCTTTCTATCATCTGACTATTTCTTTCTTTCTATCTATCATCTGACTATTCTATCTTTCTATCTATCATCTGACTATTCTATCTTTCTATCATCTGACTATTTCTATCTTTCTATCTATCATCTGACTATTCTATCTTTCTATCATCTGACTATTTCTATCTTTCTATCTATCATCTGACTATTTCTATCTATCTATCTATCTATCTATCTATCTATCTATCTATCTATCTATCTATCTATCTATCTATCTATCTATCTATCTATCATTTGACCACATCTATCTATCTATCTATCTATCTATCTATCTATCTATCTATCTATCTATCTATCTATCTATCTATCTATCTATCTATCATTTGACCACATCTATCTATCTATCTATCTATCTATCTATCTATCTATCTATCTATCTATCTATCTATCTATCTATCTATCTATCATTTGACCACGTCTATCTATCTATCTATCTATCTATCTATCTATCTATCTATCTATCTATCTATCTATCTATCTATCTATCTATCTATCTATCTATCATTTGACCACATCTATCTATCTATCTATCTATCAATCAATCTATCTATCTATCATTTGACCACATCTATCTATCTATCTATCTATCTATCTATCTATCTATCTATCTATCTATCTATCTATCTATCTATCTATCTATCTATCATTTGACCACATCTATCTATCTATCTATCTATCTATCTATCTATCTATCTATCTATCTATCTATCTATCTATCTATCTATCATTTGACCACGTCTATCTATCTATCTATCTATCTATCTATCTATCTATCTATCTATCTATCTATCTATCTATCTATCTATCTATCTATCTATCTATCTATCTATCTATCGACCACAACTATCTATCTATCTATCTATCTATCTATCTATCTATCTATCTATCTATCTATCTATCTATCTATCTATCATTTGAACACAACTATCTATCTATCTATCTATCTATCTATCTATCTATCTATCTATCTATCTATCTATCTATCTATCTATCTATCTATCTATCTATCTATCTATCTATCATCTAACCACAACCATCTATCTATCTATCTATCTATCTATCTATCTATCTATCTATCTATCTATCTATCTATCTATCTATCTATCTATCTATCTATCTATCTATCTATCGACCACAACTATCTATCTATCTATCTATCTATCTATCTATCTATCTATCTATCTATCTATCTATCTATCTATCTATCTATCTATCTATCTATCTATCATTTGACCACATCTATCTATCTATCTATCTATCATTTGACCACATCTATCTATCTATCTATCTATCTATCTATCTATCTATCTATCTATCTATCTATCTATCTATCTATCTATCTATCTATCATTTGACCACATCCATCTATCTATCTATCTATCTATCTATCTATCTATCTATCTATCTATCTATCTATCTATCTATCTATCTATCTATCTATCTATCTATCATTTGACCACATCTATCTATCTATCTATCAATCTATCTATCTATCTATCTATCTATCTATCTATCTATCTATCTATCTATCTATCTATCTATCTATCTATCTATCTATCTATCTATCTATCTATCTATCTATCATTTGACCACATCTATCTATCTATCTATCTATCTATCTATCTATCTAT
Organism: Opsariichthys bidens; assembly: GCA_037194245.1. NCBI lineage: Eukaryota > Metazoa > Chordata > Actinopteri > Cypriniformes > Xenocyprididae > Opsariichthys > Opsariichthys bidens. The sequence continues at coordinate 7,928,624 of CM074283.1, read as the reverse complement.
CCGACCACATCTATCCATCCATCCATCCATCCATCTATCCGACCACATCTATCCATCCATCCATCTATCCGACCACATCTATCCATCCATCCATCCATCCATCCATCTATCCGACCACATCTATCCATCCATCCATCCATCCATCTATCCGACCACATCTATCCATCCATCCATCCATCTATCCGACCACATCTATCCATCCATCCATCCATCTCTCCGACCACATCTATCCATCCTTCCATCCATCCATCTATCCGACCACATCTATCCATCCATCCATCCATCTATCCGACCACATCTATCCATCCATCCATCCATCCATCTATCCGACCACATCTATCCATCCATCCATCTATCCGACCACATCCATCCATCCATCCATCCATCCATCCATCATCTGACTATTTCTATCTATCTATCTATCTATCTATCTATCTATCTATCTATCATAACTTCTAAAGTAAAACTTGAACTATATCAAACTTCAAGCTTTTCAAACTGTTTCAAATTTTTCTAGCTAGGCTTTTTCAAGCCAACTTAAAGTTTGTCTCGACGAACTTTTCTATCTAGTTAGAATTGTAACAGTTCAGTTAAGTTGTAGGGTGGCACTTCTCATAGATTTAATTTGTCTAGAGGGATTAGACGGGGTTGCCCTACTTCTCTATATTTATTTTTGATAATAAGCCAACTCAAATAAGTGCAAATCATGTTTAAACCAGTGTGATTAAAGGTATGTCTTTATGGACAGAGAATTAGTTTTAACGCAATTAGCAGATGATACTACACTTTTTCTCTGAAATGAAAACAAAAATGTAATAGAAGAGTTTTCTAGGGCATCTGGTGTCTATTTAAATGTAAAGACGTGTGAACTTATGGAGGTTAAAGAATGTTCAATGGGATCTTATTATAACAATCCAGTCAAAACAGAAGTCAAATACCTAGAAATTATAGGAAGAATCAACAGAACAGAAGTTTATTCCTTTTTAATCCTATTATTCAAAATTCTCAAAGGAAGTTAAATCAATGTTTTATCGTTAAGAGGAAGAGTTTTGATTTCCAAAGCAGAAGGTGTATAATACAGCTAATACACCTTGATTTAATACACATTGATGATAAAATATCAAAGAAGTTCGATAAAATGCTCTTTAATTTTGTTTGGAGAAATAGGATACATTATACAAGGAAAACTATTTTAATGAACACATGAAAATGGTGGCCTCAACTTCCTAGACTTTACTACACTAAACAATACATTTAAAGTCAACTGGATTAGGCAACTTGTTAAATATCCAGCCTCTGTTTGGAATATGATTCCCTTTCATATTTTATCCAGCCTGGGCAGCATGAATTTTTGTCTCGTTTGTTTGGTATCAACAAAATCCCGGTGATGCTTTCTGCTTTTCATCATCAAGCTTTTCAAACACAACTTCTCACCGCACCCTGATATTATTTGGAATAATAAGGACATTTTATATAAACAAAAATCCATTTTGTACAAAAATTGGTTTTGTTAGATCAGCTATTTAACTCTATTCCCCTAACAACAAAGGAATTTTCAACTGGTTTTGGTGCAATTTCTTCTCGAATATGTATGTTGTAAAAATAACAAAAAGAGTTAATTATCAGCAACTTCCATGCCTCTCAGCAAATCATTCCCCTGAAGGTAAAATGTGTTTCTCCTGTAATAATTATAATAGATCAATAAAAGCTCTTTTCAAGAAGGATGTTGTGTTGAAATCAAATGTAACTGCATGTTAGAATCAATTTGTTAGTGATGTTGATTGGAAAAAAGTCTGGCTTTTGCCCAATCAGTATCTCTTAATAAATAAGGTGAAAGAAGTATCTTTTAAGATTCTCCACAGAATATACCCTGTGGTGAAACCCTTGAAATTTTAAAAAGAATTAGATGTAAGCTGTAGTATTTGCAAGCAGAAGTTGGAGACAGCTGTTCATTTATTTTGGCACTGCCCTTACGTCTTTTTTTTTTTTTTTTTTAAATGTTGATGCCAATTTTATGTTACAGTGGAAAGATGTTCTTTTAGGCATTATTGTAAACTCTAAAGATACACAGATCTTCAAATTAACATGCGTCTATCAAAGTAGGAAATCCACACTTTTAATCCCTTACACACAATTGGTGCTCTTGAAATACAAAAATGGAGGTGGGTCCGGATCCGAATTTTGACAACCCCGGCTATAAAAAATGATCTGTGGGGTATTTTGAGCTGAAACTTCATATACTGTACATACTATGCTGGCATCACAGACTTATTTTACATCTTGTAAAAAGGGGCAAAATAGGTGACCTTTAATTATGAAATTAGATGTTAGCACAGGCAGGAACCTGCACGGCGCACCTCTGACAGTGTCGTTTGGGCTGGCTGCAGAGTCATTAACCCATCATTGATGTTTTGCTCCTTTGATCCCATATCATGCAGGTGGTGGAGCTGTGGCAGGGATGTCTCCCTGTCGCTCCCTGAAACCAGTCCTAGGATCCTTCTCTCTCCGACACCTTGTCCTTTCTCCAGAGCCAGAAGCTCCATCTGCCTCCTTTGCCAGATCTTTTAATGCCTGTGACATCCTGGAACCTCTGACACTGAGAGATTTCAGGAGCTGTTGAATGGAGGTTCTAGAGAAGCCTTAAAAGCTGACTTCCACCCCACCCCACAGCCTCTGTGCACATGGCTGAAAGGTCTGCATACATCTCCTCCTTCCTCTCATAAGCAGACTCCAGGTCATCTTGATATGTTATCATCAACATGAAGAACCATAGATGTGTTAGCGGAGATACACCTTCTTCTTACGAAATCAAATCGGTTCCTCGTAACAATTTATCTTCCTTTGAGAATTTTGAGTAATAGGATTAAAATTGAATAAACTTCTTGTCTGTTGATTCCTCCTATAATTTCTAGGTATTTTACTTCTGTTTTGACTGGATTGTTACAATAAGATCCCACTGAACATTCTTTAACCTCCATAAGTTCACATGTCTTTACATTTCAGCAGACGCCCTAGAAAACTCTTCTATTACATTAATTGCGATGGGGATTTGTTTTTCATTTCAGAGAAAAAGTGTGGTATCGTCTGCTAATTGCGTTAAAATTAATTCTCTATTCATAAAGACATACCTTTAATCACGCTAGCTTTGATTAACATGATTTGCACTTATTTGAGTTGACTTATTATCAAAAATAAATATGGAGCAGCAGGGCACCCCTGTCTAATCCCTCTAGACAAAGTAAATTTACGAGAAGTGCCACCCTACTCCGCTCCCAGTTGCCTCCGGGTGTAATTGACATTAAACTGTAAGTATTTAATTATGAACTTATACATAAAGTTGTCCTGAAGTATCACATAAGTGGGTCAAAAAATACTCCTAAAGTCAGCTAATTGTTTGTAATATACATTTAAACCTTTGTACATTATTAATTGTAAATAAGATCCAATTAAGAGTCTGAAAACATTACATTCAGTTCACACTATTCTGGAAATAAGTAGGCTAAAGTATACTAAAATGCAGTCTGACTCTCAAACCACTAGGCCACGACTGCCCCTATTTTATTGTGGCAAAATTTGCTTCAACAGGTACAGATCCAAGAGCAGGAGTGGTGAGGCCAAGGTAGTCTAGATGGAGAGCTCTGGGATTGGCATAACAGAAACAGTTTTGTCAGGAAATGTAGGTCCAAGGTAGGAACTGCAGACTTTGGGAACCAGCTCTCTCTTGGTCATGGCAGGAAAAAGAGTCTTAGCAACCTCTGGGGTGGCCATCACATTACTTTGGTACCATGGCAGGAAGCTCTGGCACAGTGGCGCCTGTGAAAGTGTGCCCTAGGGCAGCCATGAAAGAAAGCACAGAGATCAAAGCGATCATGACAGAAAGCCCTGTCACAGTAAACAAACACACTATGAAAACAAATACACAAAAATGGAGAGACAAAAAATTATGCATTTTATAAATAAGTACCTTAAACCAGTCAAGGAGAATGATTTTTCCCAAACCAAGCCGTTGCTTTGGCTTCTGTGGAAAGCAAGAGGGAATCAAATGGCAGCATTCTGTGGAGAAAGATGGGAGTCTGATTATTTCCCTAAACTTTACACTTGCTGTCTTTGATTATCCTAATCTAACCTCTATGATTTACTGTAATTCCACCATCTTTAATACAATTGCTTGGCTTTGGTATTCTCCAATTGTCCTATTTTTCCTTGTTTTGTTTTGTATTAGAATAACAATTGGCCTTCTTTACTGTGGTGAATTCCAGCTCACCTTTTAACAAACCAGGTTTAGACAAGAGGCCTGCGTCAGTCAAAAGACAGAAACATAAAACTCTGGTTGACCATGGAAGGAATCGCAGTCTTGCAAGATGTTAAGACATGAAGGCATGGAGGATCCACTCATGTCATCCCACAAGAGGCTAAGCTGACTGAGGAGCTCTGGAACTGCGGTTCTAAATAGTTCAAATGAAATTTACATTCTCCCCTTTTCTCCACTTCTTATTTAGTGACTGAAACACACATACACACACACGGGTTTGTTTTGCTATCAAAGTGAGGGCATTCCATAGGCGTAAAGGGTTTTATACTGTACAAACTGCACATTCTGTCCCCCTACACTAACCCTACTCCTAAACCTCTCCACACACTAATTCGAACATGAGCCCTCCCAGCGACCACAGTTACGAGTTTCCCATGGTACTTGCCTCTCGTGTCAAACTCAGGAGGACAGTAAGTTTGTGTACCTGAAGGAAAGAGATTTTTTCAAGTTGATATTAAGTTTGATATTAAGATATGGTGTAACCGGTCACTAGAATTTTAGTTCCACACTACAGTTTTGAGGAGTAAATGCATATCCCAGAATGTCTTAAAGGCAGAAGTTTTTAGGAGGGCCTCACACCCAAAGTCAATTAGTTTGACTTCAAGGGTGTCCTTGTTGATCAGCAGGTTCTCCAGTTTGATATCATGGTGTAGCACTCCACGGCGATAGCGCATGTGGACGGCCTGCGCTACCTGCCACATGGCAAGTCGTGTTAAGTCAGGAGGATGCCTGTGTGGAGCTCCAGCAAATCAATCAGATCCTCGCAGGGTGAGGGCATTCCAAGAGCATGATGTAGAAGCCAAGCTGGTCCTGCCACTCCAACAGCTGAACTATCAGTGGAACGCTGGGGCCCTTTTTAGCAAGCATTGTTCGGGCAACCTCTAACGGAAGGGGTGAAGGATGACCAGGTTATAAGAAATATCATTTTATAATTGTTAGATGAAGGTGCTTTCCCAAAAGTAGAATCTAGTCCAGTCTTGAACAATGTTTTGCCAATGGCAGTTTAAAAAAATCAGTCAGTGTATGATTATCATTAATACAAGATGTTTTAAACTGAAAACAGTGAAAAACAGAGACCGCACCCTACTTCTAATGCTAATATATTCCGTGGTATTGGTCTTCAAGGCAAATTTCAGTGCAACCTGATCAAAAAAACAAAAACAAAATTGCTGACATGAGCAGAGGTCATATCATTACTGTTACAGGCGTAGTGCAGGGAAGAAGTGCTCAACAAAGGAAGTATCAATATAGAAATTTTAATAAAGACCAGGAGAGAAACGATGATCAGAATACTAACACCACTTAAACCACAACATCAACAGACAAGGACTAACAGAAACAAAGGGTTTAAATAACAGAAATACTGGGGAGCAAACAAGACTAATTAATTACACACAGCTGATGGGAATGAACAAATAATGAGGGTTGCCTCGGAAACAAAGGAGTGGCATGAAAATTCAAACAAAGCACGTCTGAAATATGAAAACAAACAGTACAGAACAGATACACATGAAACAATTTCAGTCATCATCAAGTCAAGGGTCCTAAACATTATGAACATAATATACATTAAGAATGAACTAGAATGGATACAATGAGACAAAACAATTAGCTAACAAGATATTGTAAGTAAAAATGACAAAATCATTCTAAGGGTCATAAACATTCCTCTAAAAAATTCCATTATTAATTATTAAAGATATTATATCCAATGAGCATATTCTGGTGTACAAACCACATTACATGCAATTCACCTTTCAGCATTCAATGCCATATTGGCACAGTACCCTGGTGCTCCACATTTACATTCTGACCTGAGCTGGCTCTCGGGTCAGAACTATTCACTTAAAATGTATTTGTGAAACACTGTTTACAGTTGTAATAATCTTGGAGCTTTATTGAGTTTTGTGATGCTTCAGTGATGCCTGTGGAACTATTGCTTATCATAAATGGAGTATCTTGTGCATTTTTACTCAGAATCTCAGAATGAAAGAACTACTAAGAGGTCAGAAGATGTGATTCATAAAAAAAGCTTTATTTGACACTTCTTTGTGGACAATGAAAATATAATCATACATCAAATTATAAAAAGACTGTACATACACTGTTAAAAAATTACTGTAAATTTTACAGTATAATACTGGCAGCAGGGTTGCCAGCCAGTTACTGTAAATTTTACAGTAGTGTTACAGTAATTTAATTTAATTTAATTTCCATGTATTCTCTGATTACAGTAAATAACTGTATTTTTTTTAAATTACGAAGGGTCAATTAACAGCTATATTCTGTAAAATTGAGTCAAACCAACACGTGACCCCAGAATGCATTGCAGTTTACAGCAATATGCTGTATTATTAAAAAACAGCCAGCGCCTGTAAAATAATGCTGTATTTTTTACAGTAATTCATTACAGTGTATGACACATTGTTCAGTGGTTTTATAAAAATATGTTTGTGAAAAAAAATACAGTAAGGTTTTTACAACCAGCACTTACATAAAAATAATAATAATAACAATAATAATAATAATAATAATTGAATCATCTTATGCATTAAAAAATGCATTTAAATATTTTTAGATTAATTTATTTTATTTTTTTTATTGAACTCCAACTATGAAGTCATTTGAAGGATGTTGTTGCTGATGGTGTTGACGTCAGGACGTTCTTCTGTGGCGCAGTGACAGTTGTACTGTGTGGCACTGACTGCTGACTCCTGTAAAATCAGACAAAGATAATTAAATATAATTTTATTAATTTTAGTTAATTACCATGTGTCTCCCTCTGCTAGAGGAGTTTGTGTTTTTGTGTTGAATATGTGAAGGATAAGTAAATAAACTTAAAGCAGATATTCTCACCTCTTCTCAAGAGCCTTTATGATATTTTGAGTGAATTTTGACTCTGGATTCAAGCATTTCTGTCCTGCACCGTTTTTTCAGAGTGACACTGTGAAACAACAAAAACGGTGAGCTGAAACTTACTCAGGATAGTTTGTCGAGTTGACGAACATTTAAATAAATTATTGCATTCAACTGTAGGGTATCCTTACATAATCTCATGTTTGTGACAAGATGGACTTGGAGGGATGATTTCAATCTTCTCAATGTTCTTCACTAAAACCATGTCTGCACCTTTGCCGGCACATAAGCACCTGCCCTTCGAAGATATGCCCTGGCCTGGGAAAGATATTCATTATATTCTGTTATTAGTTATTAGCTGCAGAACATAACTATAATCAACGGTACAAGATATGCTGAATGATCTTGATCTATAACTAAATTAAACTCACCTTTCACTTCTACAGCGATCAGGCAGGCAAGAAGAACAACAGCTGCAATAGTCTTCATTGTCTTCTTGTTCTCGATGAACTGTGCTTGTCTGGGTCAGTGAGATTATGACCGAAGGCCTTCGGAGCTCATTTAAATACTCTAGGATCAGGGGTTTCCCCTCAGATTTTGTTCTTGTTTTTTGTTTCGCTACTCCGGCTTCCTCTCCTTTTTCTCTTTTTACTGCGATTTCTCAGAAGCAATTCCTAAACCATCTTGAAGCAAAGCTTTGATTTAGGGCACTATGAGCTGAACTTTCCAGGAATGAGGAAGTAAATATTGCTTAATTAGACTGAAATATTGATGTTAATTATGTTTTGGTGGGAGCGCTGCTAGACATCAGGCCAAAACACTGAAAGTTACGACATGTGAAACCTGGGAATTGGTTGATTTTGGGGGCTTTTATGATTATTTTTCTAAGCACATAAAAATCTTTTATATTTTTGCACACAATAAGGTAGCAATACATAGGAAGATATAAAATATACAACAAACCTATTTATCAACACAAACCTTTGCAATATACAGTAACTTTTAATAAAGCTATAATGGAGCAAACTAATGACGTTTTGTTAAAAGAATAAAGGTAAAACACACATTGGTACGCAGCAATAATTTCTATGGATTAAATCTCGGTGAACTTGTAGTTTAGCTACACTTTGAAGTTGGGATTTGTTCAAAGAAGACTGATTACAAGTTAAAATATTAATGTGGTCCTGATCTTCATTGAAATCAGATTTCTTGATGATCAAGTAATAACTGTTAATCACTACAACAACCAGCAGCAATAGTTTTTCCAAAGAGGTCATCCATCCAAGTCCTAACCAGACTCCACTAGCAGCAGAGCATTAGCTGCTGGTCTTCAGTAAAGGAAATGTTCAGTGTAACCCCAGAACTATAGGTTTTATTTAGACTGAGTCACTAACAAAATATGAAAATGCTTCTAAGCATTCTAGCTGAAACCTACAAATATTTACCCATGGATACAGTATTGATGACAGTGCTGTCCTCTACAATAAATTTTGGACTATAAATTAAAAACATTAATAATCACAAAGTGTGGTTGAGGTCCACTGGTTTTGCTGGTGTGCTTGTGGATGGTGGATATGTTTTGAAAAGGCATTAAGAAACCACAAAGTAGGATTTTTGGACAAATGGGGTTTTCTGTGGAAGATTGTCAAAGAATTTCACATCCTCTTTCAGAAAATTCCTCAGTCTAAACAATATTTGACACACATGATGGTGGAAAGATGCTGACATAAATATTGGTGATAAATGTGTAAGAGTAGTTTATCTGGTGCCAGAGTGCCGAAGTAACGGCCAGCAAGCAAGATGTGACCCTGCACAGGGTTTGCAGCCCGTCGCTCTGCAGGGTCTATAACTTGCTGGGCATCAAAGTGGCCAGTAGATGAAGGGGCATTAAGTCGCCCTCGGTGGCAGTAAAGTCGCTTCAAGATGGCTATGGATCTGGAGAGGAGAGCTGTGGGAGGGGTAGAGCTACCTGGACACAAGTCGGGGCTTAATCAACCGGGCTGCGTCGCCTGGGCGAGGGTGTCTGATTGTTGAAAGACCCGAGACACCCGATGACCCCAGGAAACATCAGTGATGATGTGTACAGGTGCATCATATGGTAATTTATGATAAAAGTGTCCAGTTTAGGTTATTCTATATCTATTCTATAAGCAATTCATGGGTCGTGTTCTTCAAATGAGACTTTCTTGATGATGTGGATGTTTCAGCATAAACCAAACCTTTAGGATTTAAGTTCAGTAAAAGAAATGTCTATGCCATATACAGTTTAAATATAGAGCAAAAATACCATTTATTTGCAGATTTGTAAATATTTGAATAATAAAAATGTTCTAATGATGAAATGTAGTGATTGTGCAGAAATACTAAATCAGGAATTTGACAAAACTTTTCATTTCACTGGAACATCATCAAATGTTTCACTACCTTTTTCTTTATATAGGATCTTAAACCGACATTGTGTTGAAGTCGTTCTGAAGAATGTCACAATCATACTGATGAAAAGGAAGGAGAAACTGAAAGACTTGTTGTAGAATCTGGAAATGTCACTTCAACTGCTACTTATCTTTGGGAAAATAGAGTGATTATGCATGCACAAAATAATATACAGAGCTACTTTCTATTTTAGAGAAATTTCAATTAGAAGAATGTTTGCACCATAGATACATTTGATGAACTGTAAGCAGTTTCTATGAATTAACCCATGATTTTAAGTAACCAGATGTGATCCATATTTTATTTTGTTATGGAGTTCGTTCTCCTCAAACTCAATAGATTTACACTTTGTGGCCGGCAGGACGAGGCCGAGCCGTGAGCGTAGGGAGAGTGTTAATGAGAGCTCGGAAGGATAAAAGGGGGAGCGACGACAGTGAAGGACGAGGGAGGACCAGGCCTGGACTATTTTATGTCATGTTTTGGTTATGTGTGTGCAGCAGTTGTCCATGAGGGGCTGCCGCCTTTTCATCCGTTTTGTTGTTATTTATTTTGGAATCAATGTGCATTGAATGTTCGCCTGTTCCCGCCTCCTCCTTTCCCTAATTAATAACTTTGTTACACACTTGTTTTCCTGCCCTTTGGAATTGTGGAGATATTGACTCTTCAGAAAACAATCAGTATTTGACAGAAGACTCTCACACACGTGTTGGCTTAAAATTGAGGTTGATAATTTATGTTCTTACTAATGATTTATCTGTGCATATCATTTTTTTAAATTTTTATCTTAGTTTCATAATCTTTCATCAAAATAACTTCCCTTCTTCTATCAGCATCATCTCTTCTGTTCACGGATGACGTGTTTACTGGCATGAGGGTGGGATCAACCGGTCACTCACATGAGATCAAATCAATGGCAAACCACAACTATCCAACCAATCCCCCATGGACAGAATCAAGCCCCCCCCCCCCCCCCCCCCCCCCCCCCCCCCCCCTGTTCAAGAGGCCATTTCATTCAGATATATGTCAATCCATTTATCACATGTCACTGTTTCCAGGGTTTAATCTTTTCTCTTCCCTGTCATTATCCTTACGCAGTTGACACAGTAAGCACAGTGTTTACATCTGAATGCCAGCTCACTATTGCCCAAAGCTGAACAGGTGAGCTGCAAGATGCATGCGTGTGATTCTGACGCAGGAGCCAGCCGATAATGAGATGGCATTGGGACGTGGAACCCGGAAGCCTGCACTTACTATGTCAACTGCGTAAGGAGAATGACAGGGAAAAGAATGTTGAATAAAGTCATTATTTTGTTTTGTTGCACAAAAAGTATTCTTGTCGCTTCATAAAATTAAGGTTAAAATGACGGTAGTCATGTGGACTAGATGGATTGAGAAGTCGGAAAGCTCTTGGATTTCATCAAAAATATCTTCATTTGTGTTCCGAAGATGTTCAAAGGTCTTACGGGTTTGGAATGACACGAGGGTGAGTAATTAATGACAGAAATTTCATTTCTGGGTGAACTAACCCTTTCACTTGTAGTATAGTTGCAGTAGATGTGTGCTCAAAGTTTACTACTGTTACACTTAAAGTATATTTGAAAGTATTCTTTTATATACTATAAAGTTGGCCAATTTAGTCCCAAGTAGTATTAGTACACTAACAACTACACTGCTAGCACATTAATATTAGTACTTACTACATAGAGCATAATATAGTAGCCTATACTTAAAAATATTCTTGAACTTTACTGAAGTTGTCAAAGGATCTGCCACTCAACACACAGCGAATCACTCTGCTCCACCCTTTTGTTCACAATCACCTTATTACTGACTCTCTGCACCAGCATCCAATCACCAGCACTCCCTTTATATTCAGTCACTATCCACACTTCAGTTGTCTGGTCTCGTCGTTGCCAACCAGTGCCCACAGACTACCTACCTTTTGACTCACCTGAAATACTGACCTGTCTTCATTCTTCTTCTGTCATCCTGTACCGACCACCAGCCGTCTTCCTTCATGGTTGTGTTCCCCGTCCTTTTCAGTCTTCCACTGCATCTGCTAAACAAAGAACTCCATTACCTGCAAGCTAAGATGAACTAAACTATCAGACCGCTTGATACTCATCCATTCCTCTTGCCCGCAGCTTCTTCGACACCTGCAAATAAAATACCCGTTTGCTACTCACCTGTCTTGTCCTCATCTGTTTCGACATAAGTATAATTAATAAAATGAACTTGATTCATAGAATTATATTGAATTTCAAGTTTCTGATAATATTGTGTCAAAAATGTATGTCACTCAATAACTCATTGTTTTATTCAATTATTAAACTACATTGTGCTGTTGGTCTGAACATCAGCTTGTGGCCTCGTGCCGATGGCTGAATCACAGCGTGGTGATGAAAACCCCAAACCACACAGACCCAGCACTTCTTTTTTAAGAGAGGTTGGTCACAGTCTCAATACCCCTTTACTTTACATCGCATATTTTATTTGAAGAGTCTCTGAACTGATGAAAACTGATTTATTGAAATATGGAAATGCTAACAAACACAAATTGCAGAAAAAAAGACTGGCGTAAGACTGGTATAACTGCAGTTTTAGTTTTTTTCAGGCATATTAATACAGGCTATATTTGTATTTTCTTGGCAATGCTGTTATGGGGCCTCAATGCTGTTATTGTATGAAATTAACAATGAACACTTGCTTTGTTGTTTATTTGTACAGAACTCACTGTTCACTCTTTCTCATTATGTTCTGCGTGATGAAATGTGAAGATAAAAGCTATCAAATGACTATTGAAGATCAGTTTGCAGGATAGAGCAGAGAATGAGTGACATCCTTCTCTCTCCCCTGTTCAACAGACTCATTGGTTCAAATTTTCTCCAATTAGTGAGGATTTACCACAAGCAACCAACAACAGTCAGAGTCAGTTCACATGTTTACAAGAGGAGATTTTACAGCTTCGTTTGATCACTGTTGGAAGTAGTTTTATGTGTAGATTTGGTTTTAATTCTATGAGTGAGATGGGAATGTGACTTTTTTTTTGTTGATTTATCAAGTCAAATTTATTTATACATGATCAAACCCTGGTCATGACTGTGTGTGTTGGTGTGCTTCGTGTACAATTATCTAAATGTATTTATTCATGTCAAAATATTATCTAATATGACTGAATAAATCTACATTAGTTTGGTCTGATAAACGTCTTTCTACTAGCCATATCAAACATAAATAGCAGCTTATAACTGGAACATTTTGTCCAGTTTAGTTTAAACCATTCACTTAAAATGTATTTGTGAAACACTGTTTACAGTTGTAATAATCTTGGAGCTTTATTGAGTTTTGTGATGCTTCAGTGATGCCTGTGGAACTATTGCTTATCATAAATGGAGTATCTTGTGCATTTTTACTCAGAATCTCAGAATGAAAGAACTACTAAGAGGTCAGAAGATGTGATTCATAAAAAAAGCTTTATTTGACACTTCTTTGTGGACAATGAAAATATAATCATACATCAAATTATAAAAGACTGTACATATGACACATTGTTCAGTGTTTTTATAAAAATATGTTTGTGAAAAAAAATACAGTAAGGTTTTTAAAACCCAGCACTTACATAAAAAAAAAATAATAATAATAATAATTGAATCATCTTATGCATTAAAAAATGCATTTAAATATTTTTAGATTAATTTATTTTATTTTTTTATTGAACTCCAACTATGAAGTCATTTGAAGGATGTTGTTGCTGATGGTGTTGACGTCAGGACGTTCTTCTGTGGCGCAGTGACAGTTGTACTGTGTGGCACTGACCGCTGACTCCTGTAAAATCAGACAAAGATAATTAAATATAATTTTATTAATTTTAGTTAATTACCATGTGTCTCCCTCTGCTAGAGGAGTTTGTGTTTTTGTGTTGAATATGTGAAGGATAAGTAAATAAACTTAAAGCAGATATTCTCACCTCTTCTCAAGAGCCTTTATGATATTTTGAGTGAATTTTGACTCTGGATTCAAGCATTTCTGTCCTGCACCGTTTTTCAGAGTGACACTGTGAAACAACAAAAACGGTGAGCTGAAACTTACTCAGGATAGTTTGTCGAGTTGACGAACATTTAAATAAATTATTGCATTCAACTGTAGGGTATCCTTACATAATCTCATGTTTGTGACAAGATGGACTTGGAGGGATGATTTCAATCTTCTCAATGTTCTTCACTAAAACCATGTCTGCACCTTTGCCGGCACATAAGCACCTGCCCTTCGAAGATATGCCCTGGCCTGGGAAAGATATTCATTATATTCTGTTATTAGTTATTAGCTGCAGAACATAACTATAATCAACGGTACAAGATATGCTGAATGATCTTGATCTATAACTAAATTAAACTCACCTTTCACTTCTACAGCGATCAGGCAGGCAAGAAGAACAACAGCTGCAATAGTCTTCATTGTCTTCTTGTTCTCGATGAACTGTGCTTGTCTGGGTCAGTGAGATTATGACCGAAGGCCTTCGGAGCTCATTTAAATACTCTAGGATCAGGGGTTTCCCCTCAGATTTTGTTCTTGTTTTTTGTTTCGCTACTCCGGCTTCCTCTCCTTTTTCTCTTTTTACTGCGATTTCTCAGAAGCAATTCCTAAACCATCTTGAAGCAAAGCTTTGATTTAGGGCACTATGAGCTGAACTTTCCAGGAATGAGGAAGTAAATATTGCTTAATTAGACTGAAATATTGATGTTAATTATGTTTTGGTGGGAGCGCTGCTAGACATCAGGCCAAAACACTGAAAGTTAGGACATGTGAAACCTGGGAATTGGTTGATTTTGGGGGCTTTTATGATTTATTTTTCTAAGCACATAAAAATCTCTTGTATATTTTTGCACACAATAAGGTAGCAATACATAGGAAGATATAAAATATACAACAAACCTATTTATCAACACAAACCTTTGCAATATACAGTAACTTTTAATAAAGCTATAATGGAGCAAACTAATGACGTTTTGTTAAAAGAATAAAGGTAAAACACACATTGGTACGCAGCAATAATTTCTACGTGTTAAATCTCGGTGAACTTGTAGTTTAGCTACACTTTGAAGTTGGGATTTGTTCAAAGAAGACTGATTACAAGTTAAAATATTAATGTGGTCCTGATCTTCATTGAAATCAGATTTCTTGATGATCAAGTAATAACTGTTAATCACTACAACAACCAGCAGCAATAGTTTTTCCAAAGAGGTCATCCATCCAAGTCCTAACCAGACTCCACTAGCAGCAGAGCATTAGCTGTTGGTCTTCAGTAAAGGAAATGTTCAGTGTAACTCCAGAACTATAGGTTTTATTTAGACTGAGTCACTAACAACCTTATCAAATATCAAAATGCTTCTAAGCTTAGCTATATAAAACATACAAATATTTATCTTCAGGCTCAGTACTGAACAGAAGTCCTGTTACAATTTTTTTGGACTGAAATTAAAATAACAATAATAATCCCAAAGTGTGGTTGAGGTCCACTGGTTTTGCTGGTGTGCTTGTGGATGGTGGATATGTTTTGCAAAGGCATTAAGAAACCACAAAGTAGGATGTTGGACAAAAGGGGTTTTCTGTGGAAGATGGTCAAACAGTTTCACATCCTCTTTCAGAAAATTCCTTAGTCTAAACAATATTTCACACACATGATGGTGGAAAGTTGAAGATGCTGACATATTGATGTTAAATATGTGAGTTGTATGTCTAGTATAGGTTATTATATTCTATAAGCACCCCTGAATTGTGTTCTTCAAATGAGACTTAAGCCAGATTCACAATATGTTAGCCATGATTTGGCCATCTGAGACAAATATTGAGAATTCTGAAGGATTTCTCTGAACAGCTAATTATTGCCAGTTGCGATTAAATTTTACCTCCGATGAAATTCAGTGTCAGAAAGATTTGACGCCCAAATCAAAAACCAAAAGGAACACAGAACCTGATGATGCAATTAGTCAGACAACAACAAACTATCAATTGCTCCACACACATCATCTTTGTTTTTCTTTTTTTTCTTTTCAAGCCAAGATATAATCAACAGAGATTGTTTTTAATTGCTAACCACCATGTCAGTGCATGTTTCAGGATAACTTAGCTAATATACCAAACCTTTAAGTTTTAAAATTTAAGTTTAGTCAAAAATGTCTAGGTTATGTTATATAGTTTTATGGCAAATACAACACTTCCAGTTTAAATATACAGCAAAATAACTATTGTTTGCAGATTTTGAAATACATGAATGATGAAAATCCTCTAATAATGAAATTCAGATATTAACCAATGTAGAAATATACCAAATAGTTTGAGACATAAACAAATTCAGGGCAAAATCAGGAATTAGACCAAACTTTTCTTTTCACTGGAACATCACCAAGTGTTTTCACTACCTTTTTCTTTATATAGGATCGTAAACCGACAGAGTGATGCTGAAGAATGTCACAATCTTGCTGATGAAAATGAAGGAGAAACTGAAAGTCTTGTTGTAGAATCTGGAAATGTCACTTTAACTGCTACTTAACTTTGGGAAAAGAGTGATTATGCATGCACAGTATATTATACAGAGTTACTTTCTATTTTAGAGAAATTTTTTCAATAAATGAGTTACTGTTTGCACTGTAGATACATTCAATGAACTGTTAGCAGTTTCTATGAATTAAATCATGATTTTAAGTATGTGGTCCATGTTTGGTTATGCAGTTGGTTCTCCTCAAACTGTTTATGTAGATTAACAATTGTATTCTATACTGTTGTAATTGTGGACATATTGAATCTTCAGAAAATGAATTTGACAGAAGACTCTCACACATGTTGGCTTAAAATTGACATGTTGACAATTTCTAATTTTAACAATGATTTATCCGTGCTCATCGCTATTTTTATTGTTTTTTTTATTCATGTGCACTTGTAATCTTCAACCAAAGTAACTACCCTTACTGGTTTTTTTTCCTTGTTCAAGAAGCTGTTTAACTCGGAGATACAGTGGATACGGAAAGTATTCAGACACCCTTAAATTTTTCACTCTTTGTTATATTGCAGCCATTTGCTAAAATCATTTAAGTTATTTTTTTTCCTCCTTAATGTACACACAGCACTCCAGAAAAACACAGAATTGTTGAAATTTTTTCCGATATATTAAAAAAGAAAAACTGAAATATCACATGGTCCTAAGTATTCAGAGCCTTTGCTCAGTATTTAGTAGAAGCACCCTTTTGATCTAATACAGCCATGAGTCAGAAGTTTTTCACACCTGGATTTGGGGATCCATTCCTCCTTGCAGATCCTCTCCAGTTCTGTCAGGTTGGATGGTAAACGTTGGTGGACAGCCATTTTTAGGTCTCTCCAGAGATGCTCAATTGGGTTTAAGTCTGGGCTCTGGCTGGGCTATTCAAGAACAGTCACAGAGTTGTTGTGAAGCCAGTCCTTCGTTGTCACGAGAGGGAACCACGACGTTATTTTAACAATTGGCATTTATTGAACATAGGCTGCATGAGCTTCACCATTTAGAGAACTGAATAAAACAGAAACTGGCCCTTTTACCCGGGCTCTCAATATATATGTCTATACAGTATGTGGGCAGAGTCCCCGCCAATGCAGGTACAATCTGATTGGCTGACATAAGATTCCACACATTCGTTATTTTAGCTGTGTGCTTAGGGTCATTGTCTTGTTGGAAGGTAAACCTTCGGCCAAGTCTGAGGTCCTGAGCACTCTGGAGAAGGTTTTTGTCCAGGATATGCCTGTACTTGGCCGCATTCATCTTTCCCTCGATTGCCACCAGTCATCCTGTCCCTGCAGCTGAAACTACACCCACAGCATGATGCTGCCACCATCATGCTTCACTGTTGGGACTGTATTGGACAGGTGATGAGCAGTGCCTGGTTTTCTCCACATATACTGCTTGGAATTAAGGCCAAAAAGTTTTATCTTGGTCTCATCAGACCAGAGAATATTATATCTCACTTTCTGGTGTTTTTTTTTTTTTTTAGCAAACTCCATGCAGGCTTTCATGTGTCTTGCACTGAGGAGAGGCTTCCGTCGGGCCACTCAGCTATAAAGCCCCGACTGGTGGAGGGCTGGAGTAATGGTTGACTTTCTACAACTTTCTCCCATCTCCCGACTGCATATCTGGAGCTCAGCTACAGTGATCTTTGGGTTCTTCTTTACCTCCCCCGATAGCTCAGTTTGGCCAGACGGCCAGCTCTAGGAAGGGTTCTGGTTGTCCCAAACATCTTCTATTTAAGAATTATGGAGCCCACTGTGCTCTTAGGAACCTTAAGTGCAGCAGAAATTTTTTGTAACCTTGGCCAGATCTGTGCCTTGCCACAATTCTGTCTCTGAGCTCTTCAGGCAGTTCCTTTGACCTCATGATTCTCATTTGCTCTGACATGCACTGTGAGCTGTAATGTCTTATATAGACTGGTGTGTGGCTTTCCTAATCAAATCCAATCAGTATAATCAAACACATCTGGACTCAAATGAAGGTGTAGAACCATCACAAGGATGATCAGAAGAAATGGACAGTTAAATATATGAGTGTCATAGCAAAGGGTCTGAATACTTTGGACCATGTGATATTTCAGTTTTATTTTTTTAATAAATCTGCAAAAATGTCAAGAATTCTGTGTTTTTCTGTCAATATGGGGTGCTGTGTGTACATTAATGAGGGAAAAAAATGAACTTAAATGATTTTAGCAAATGGCTGCAATACAACAAAGAGCGAAAAATTTAAGGGGGTCTGAATACTTTCTGTACCCACTGTATGTCACAATCTGCTTGTTAAATCAGTCACCGTTTCTAGGGTCCAAAACGGTCCATCAGATTCCAAAAGCCAACAATAAATAGTGCTAATATACCCTCATATTGTGATGTAATACTACCAAAAGATTATGATCCTAATTTTTGTCTCCATACTGAAATCTCAGCTATTGCCAGACAATTAAGATCCATAATTTTACAAGATTTATCTGTCAGTTATTAAACTAACTTTTCAAAATGCATACATTAATGACACCTTTAAAAAAATCATTAAATATGATAACAAACAAATGTTTCTACATATTCTATAAAAACTGACAGAGGCTTCCACTCAAGAGGCTTCTTGTCCCAGTCAGGGTCATCACACACTGGTGGCACAGTAAAGCCTCATTTTATTTTCAAATTTTTGCTTTAAGAACTAAATTGGTGAATGCTTTCTTCCCTTGATAATATATTGGAAGATCATCATTGTCTTGTATGCTAAATAATTTTACCCTATATTGACCAGCACAGTGGGAAATTCATTTTTTCCCCTTATAAATTAACAGAGACCATTCATTTAAGGAATGCAAATTTATTTGATAAAACAGTGAACACAGATGGGCAATAAAATAACTAAACACCATGAGTGGATTGCAACAACACTGCACAAAACATTAACATAAAACAAAAAATAATTTTAAGAGAAATAAAACAATTTATAATTACGACACAGTCAGTAGCATAAGTTAACAAACAAATATTTACAATACAACAGTTTATACAGATGTTATCTGTCAAATGCAATAACTGTCAACAAGAGGTTATACAGCGTTTGATGAGCATCAGGATGTTCTTCAGTGGCGAAACAGCAGATTATCTCAGCATCTCCTACTGCTGGGCCCTGGAAAGATCAGAAACAGTTCATCATATTATATTAGAAATGTTTATATTAATTTTTTATAAAAAGTATTCATTTCAGAAATTGCCATATAGTTCTAATTTTTAGTTAAACAGCAAAACTACAAAAACAGAAACAATCAAAATGTTACACTAACATCTTTCCAACAGCCCACTTGATTAAATACTGGGTGAATTTAGACTCTGGATTCAGGCATTTTCGCTCTGCACTCTTCAAAGTGACACTAGAAATAGAAAAAGACAAGAAAAGATGAGCGGAATGTGATCAAAGGTATTTAGAGGGCAGTATGATCATTAATGTATGGCTAAATGTAAACTGAAATATAAAATCGTTGATTTTGTTCTCACATAATCTCTTGTTTTCCACAAGATGGACTTGGTGGGACGATTTCAAACTTCTCAATGTTCTTCCGTAGAACCACATCCACTCCTTTGTCAGCACAGAAGCACCTGCCTATGTGAATTTTGTTCTGCCCTGGAAGAGACATTAGGATTTATTAGCTGCAGATGATAAACTGATATTTAGAAGAGATACAGTTGCAATAAAAATACTATGTATTACATTAATAGGCAACACTCACCTTGTACTTCTGCAGCAAGCAGACAGACAGAAAAACAATAACTGCAGCAGTCTTCATTGTGTTTAAGGTTTTGATGATGACTAAGACTGTTGTTACTGAAGATGATTAGCTGCTTTTATAGCCATCAGAGAAGATCAGGGGTTTACAGTACGGCACAGTTCCCAGTTTCACTTTCACAGGCACAGCAGTTTTGATTTCCCATTTCTCAGAAATGCCTTTTCTCAAAGTTTTGGATAAGCTTGGTCTTGTGTTGTGTCACGGTTGAGTTTTTTTTTTAGAGTTCCAGTTTTGGAAGTTGATGTGAATTCTTTCAATCACTCTTTCAGGCCAAGATAAATTTAGAGACCAAATCTAATACACTCCTGCACAACTAAACCACCCATAATACTGACATTCACCATAATGTTATTTGTTCAAACAATTGGCAACAAACAATCAAATGTGCCACAAATGTGTTCACCTCCACGTGTACAAATTGTTAAATTGTTTAATATAACAATAAACAATAACATTTTAGATAATGAAATGATCAATACTGTGATGATGAAAATCAGTGACATCAAATCACACACACACACTAAACACGAACTAAACATGACATGACGAGACTGAACTAAATAAGACGTACGCGACAGTCATCTGCAGCTCTTACTCATATTCGAGATAGTGTGGGTTTAGTGTGCTTTAAGTGCACTGCACATTGCCATTTTTAAGACATGGGGCAGTCTTGTGGACTTACTTCCTGTCGCGTGCACGAGCTTTCAAGTGGCCAAGATCGCAAGTGGGGGTATTTTGGACAGGGCATTCATTTCACGTCCTTCGCTCAGCTGAATTTGAAGGATGTGTGGGATGTAGGCCTATCCTTTGCAGTCTTCAGTCACCCACAATCCTTTGTGCAGATTCCAATTCACAAAATAAACTCACGAGTCGGTATTGAGCTTGTCTGAATTTATTATGAAATGTAAGACAAAAATAAAGTTTTCGGACATGAAATCATAGATGTAATCTTTTGTTCACGAGTTCACATTTACATATAATTAAGTAGAGTAATGGTTTAAGCGTATTTGGAATGCTGTCCAGGGGGAGTGCTCTGAGATCGGAATTTTGGCCCGAACCCAGAGTACTCCCCTTGGTTGTGGTATAACTAGATGGAACTATAAGTGAGGAGATGGGGTGGAGGAGGGATGCTGGTAAACTCTCAGATGAACAGAGGTAAGTCTGCTGTATTTATACCTCTTGTCATTGAATGAGTTGATTAACTGATTGCTCTCCACTTGTGCTGATGAGGTTAATTATCTGCACCTGATCCTCCCGAACTTTGTTAATTAAACATCATTTTTGGTGTAAATTACTCACTTAACACTAAATGGCCAATAATGTAGGCATCTGGGATGGGGCCTACTGCACACGATTCATTGAATTGCATTAATAGAAAGCCAGATAATATAAAGATTTGTAATACAATGTATTTTTCCAACATTAATTTTTAATTAAGTATTTTCGTGCCGTGACAGTAGGGGTGGGGACTTGGGTGACATAACCATGAGCACCTACTAGCCCGTCTCATGTGAGCGTTTAATACCGAGGAGGACTCAAGTCTACAAGCCTCTGAAGGACTGAACTAGAGACACAGCCTCGGTAGGATGCAGCCTTCCGTTTGAGAAGTGCCCAATGCCCAATGTCGCCCAATGAGAGAGAGAAGCAACGTGCACTTGGCGGAAACGGCTTGAATGAAGCACTTTTGTTTCTAGATAAAAAATATTATAGATATAGCTCCAAAAGATCATTACCATGAGTGCTTGTGGTGTGAACTGCTCCGTTTAGACAATCTGTAAAAACGGTAAAATGGCACAATTATGTTGGTCCACCACTTGAATAACAGTGGGATATACTGCTTGCCTGTGGCGGGAGTGGGAATTCAGCTAAAATGTAGCCTATTTAAAAGTGTGGCTGACCAAATCGACTGGTTTTGCAACCAAGGCTCGAACTTCAAGCAACGCCTATGTCCATTTCCCTTGTTCCAGTGAGATTTATACAAAATGTTTTATTAAGCTCTAGTTTCTTTTTGTTTTTTTTTTGTTTTTTTACCCATTTAAAATTCTTAATTCATAAGAATTCATATAAATATATTTTTTTGAGTGCAGGAACCAATAAAAACAGACCATTAACTCAGACAAAATTATGAAAGCTTGACAAGATTTTATTTGAAACGTTTCGCTGAAAATAGACACAAATAGAAGAACATATGTTTTTTTTTTTAAATAAACCTAAACAACACATGTGTAAAAAAATTATATAAATATTATAATACATAAAATAATCAATACAGCTTTTTAATGAATGTCCACATTGGCCACAAGCTTCACACTTGAAAATGCAGTTGAACCACTTCAGTTTTTATTGAGCACTCCTGAAAAAGAATAAACATAAATAACATTATTCTGTTGTCCTTTCTTCATTTTTAAATGAAGAAAGATATGAAGCTCAGGTTTTCAGCAATTGTAATGTCACTGATAAGACTCACCTGGTCTTATTTGCAATCCCCTCAATGATATTCTTGGTAAACAATGACTCTGGGTTTAAGCATCTTTGCCCTGCACCATTCTTCAGCGTGACACTGTTCAGACACAGTCGAGTTATTTTAAGGTAATATAAATAGATCTATATTCAATTATGACAAACAAACAAACAAAAAAATTGCCTATATAGAACTAATGAATATAGATGAATAATCTATGTACTCACACAACTTCCAGACGTCCACAAGATGGACTAACAGGGTGAATTTCCACCTTCTCTATCAGCTTCGGGTTCACCATTTTGGCACCAGCACCACGACATATACATCTTTGGGTTCCAAACCCAGGCAGCCCTAGAGGATGATAGAAATAAATCATGAAAATGATCAGTCTAAAACCACAAAGCAACAGATTGTATTGACTAAATAAAGTATTAAAAATAAGCAAAATAATATTACCTTCAGTTGCAACAATAACCAAAGTAACAAAAACAAGTAGAGCAGCCACAGTCTTCATTGTTCAGTCCCTTGATGGTCTTCACCTTAAACCACTCGGTTTACCAAATG
Organism: Opsariichthys bidens; assembly: GCA_037194245.1. Taxonomy (NCBI): domain Eukaryota; kingdom Metazoa; phylum Chordata; class Actinopteri; order Cypriniformes; family Xenocyprididae; genus Opsariichthys; species Opsariichthys bidens. The sequence goes on along the minus strand of CM074283.1, from coordinate 7,905,670 downwards.
TGTATAAAGGAGCTGACCTGCTTCATTTTATACAAACGCAATCTGGGATGCGTTCAGCACAAGGTAGTATTTGGCTGAGATCCAGTTACACTTCCTAAAATCTTACATGGTTTCTGGGAAATAAACAGTAACAACAGTTCAGATAAAAGCTGAATATTTTCATAATTTTTAAAGTGATTTAAGTGTTGTGTCATCATGTTTATATATTTCATACTACACTGTTATCTACGTCATTAGATATAAGAAATAACAATAGTAAAGGAAGTAAAACAGTTTTATGATTTATAAAGTCTCTCATTTACTCTATTATTGTGCATTATTGCTTTGTCTTCGCACTCACTTCACTTCCCTCAACTGCTCAACATTATTTCTTTTATATATTAACATCTGATAAACCTGTCAACAGTTTGGTCTTTATTCAATACAACATTTTTCTCCTCAGTCTAAAGTGTCCTTTTGTGCTTCCACTTTCTGATAATAGGGTCTTTTCTCATAAACTGAAAACTTAGTGTGTGTGTACAGCAGGACAAAATTTTCCTATGTCTTTTCCATTTAATGTGCTATTCAGCAGTTGTCACTTCTTTTTTTTTTCTTTTTTAATAGAGTTTTTCACAATACATATCATTTCAAAGCAGCTTTACAGAGAATGCAAGTCAACATTACAGTAATCTGTTATCAGAGTTGACTAAAAATGTACATAAATAATCATGCAGTCCGCTAACAATGCATTAATTTAAGTAATGCATTAATTTAAGGTAAAAACAATGAGCTCATGGAGGTAATGATTACATTTAGCAATGATTAGGATATATATAAATATTTGGAATGTGTCTCTTGATCCAGAGTTTGCATCATCTGAAGTCCTTTCAGGGGTTGGCGCCGTCTCTTCCCAGGTGTTGAGGCATCTGAAGTCTTCATAAGAGGCTGGATCCAAACTGGAGCTGACGTACTCTCTAGTCTCCTCGGGACAGGCATCCTGAGATTAAACAGAAAAGTAATTGGAGAATACTTAGCATAACGGCTGTTCATAACATTAACCAAAGATAGTCATGTGCATTTGATCTGATATAACTGGAATAACAAGGATTTTAAAGGCATTATGTGAATGCTTGGCTAAAGAGATGTCTTTAATCTATATTTAAACTGGGAGATTGAGTCTGAGCCTCAAACATTATCAAGAATGCTATTCCAGAGTTAAGGAGCCAACTATGAAAGCGCTCTATGAAAGGAGGCACTTTTAGTGGACTTAGATATCCTAGGTACAACCAGAAGTCCAGAGTTTTGTGATCTTAAAGAGCATGCTGGATTGTAGGGCAATAGAAGATTGGTTAAATACACGGGTGCTAAACCATTTAAGGCCTTATAGTTCAGTAGCAATACTTTATAATCGAACTTAATAGGTAACCAGAGTAGAGATGATAAAAGTGGTGTTATCATATTTTCTTGCTATAGAACTCTAGCAGCTGCATTCTGGTCGAGGATGCAGGACAACAAGCTTATAATGAATTACAGTAATAGAGTCTACATGTCATGAATGCATGAACTAACTTCTGCATCAGAAATAGATATCATGTTCCGTAGCTTAGAGATGTTTCTGAGGTGGAGGAGGGCTGTTTGAACATATGAAATATGATTTTCAAAGGACAATTTGCTGTCTATTATAACACCCAGGTCTATAACCATGGATGATGAAGTAACAGTAAATCCTTATTAATGCAGATTGTAGTCTAAGAGATTCTGTGTACAGGTTTTTGGTCCAATAAGTAATAATCTGAATTTTATAGAAGAAAATGACTGGTCATCCAATGTTTTACATCTTTAACACACTCTGTCAATTTGGATAATTTAGAGATTTCATCTGGTCTAGATATATAAATATATGAGTATAACTGAGTATCATTGGCATAACAGTGGAAACTAACTCCATGTGTAATGGTGGTTCGCCTACAGGGGATCAGGCTGCAGGGTTCAATCAATCAATCAATCATTCAATCAAACTTTATTTATAAAGCACTTTAAAACAACCGAAGTGGACCAAAGAAAAACATAAGAAAAACAGCCATACCAAGGACACAATAAAATCAATTAACAAAATGTCAATTACAGTTGTCAAAGGCCAAAGAGAAAAGGTGGGTTTTAAGAATTGATTTAAAATAAGACAATGAAGAGGCATGTCTAATAGGCCGAGGGAGATCAAAGGCACAGTCCCCTCTGAGCTTACGCCTTGTTTTGGGCACATTCAGAAGTAGTTGATCAGCTGACCTGAGAGAACGGGTGGGTGTATAAGGGGGTAGCAGCTCAGAAATATAGGGTTGGGCTAGACCATTTAGGGATTTAAATACAAATAAAATAATTTTAAAATGCATCCTAAAATGTACCTGCCTATGTAGTGAGGCTAAAATGGGGAAATGTGCCGGTATTTGCGTGTTCTGGTTAAAAGACGCGTTGCAGTATTTTGTACCATCTGCAGATGAGCAACAGAAGACCCACTAACCCCTAGATACAGTGCATTACAGTAATCCAGACGAGTTGTAACAAAGGCATGGATTACTGCCTCAAAATGTTGCCTCGAAAGAAATGGCTTTATTTTAGCCAGCTGCCTCAATTGAAAAAAAACGTCTCAGGTTACACATGTAATCAAGGTTCTCTGAGAACAAGGAACAAGACACAGCGTTGAAACGCTAGGGGAACCGCCTCTGCAGGAGCTGTTGTTTGAAACACATATCCAATCTTGGCAAAATCATATTGACTAGTGACAGCCTATAACATCATAACAATGCGACCCACATATATATACATACTTATCGGCCAAGGGAATAGCCCACATATGTACTGCCTACTACCATCCCCAAACCAATGGTGGCGTGGAAAGGAATAAGGGCGTACGTGCACACCTTGCCCAAGGTTTTCCATTTAAGGCTGCTCTCTCCCAGACACTCTTGCATTATCACACCACTCAGCATACCACTACAGGATTATCCCTGGCCAGTCTCATGCTCGGCAGGGAGCTGGAATTACCATTGACCAGGTTGCGGCCACTTCATCTGCTCCTAGTGAACTCTTCGGCCCGGGCAAGAGTTCATCGACATCAGCACAACATGAAAATCAGATATGAGAGCGAACATCATGCCCGGCCTACCAAGATATGAGTACAGGATTGAGCAAGATTCCGTTGGCCACACAGCAGCAATAAACTTTGCTATTTCCTGTCTGAGCCCCTTCAGGTTAGATGGCAACTAGAGCCAGTCACTTTTGAGCTTGCTAATGAATCCCGCTGACATGCCAGTGTCCACACTTCTTGGTATGGAGGAAAGCCTAAATTGATCTTTGGTCATGAATCTGGATTCTAGTGAAGTAATCAGAAAGGAAGTGGGAACCAACCACTGTCAAAATGACTTCTAGGACTTTGAAGCTACATTTCATACTTAAGCTTGGTGGGTGGGGTGGGGGGGGGGGGGGTAATGTTGTGGTTGTTAACCAGTTCTTCATTGTTATCTGTTGTCGTAATACTGTTGTGAAATCATACTTGTGCACATGCCTCTCTGGTGTACAGTATTCTGTGCTGCTGAAGTTTTAGTGAGTAGAGTAGCATACTGCCAAATATCTGTTTTGTTTGTCTTCTCCTGAACGTAACCATTACTAACCTTGTTAATGCTGCTAGGTTAATGCTACTAAGAACTTTGAGAAGTTTGAAATCAACCCTCCAAGTGTTAGAGTTTCATGTTCTGTCTATCTGTTTCCCCAGTCCTGTCTTTAGTCACGTGTTCCTTGTTTTGAGTTTTAGTCCCGTCATTCGTCTCATGGGTTTTGTTTTGAGTTTCAGTTCGTCATTGTATCTTTATTAGTCTATCGTCTTCAGCTGTGTCTTGTTTGTAATCATGTCTGTCACCTGTGCCCTACTCGTTATCCTCTTGTGTTCCTCTGTATATATTCCCTCTGTGTCAGTCCAGTGATTGTCAGTCGTTAAAGTTTCGTGGAAATGTTATGTTCATGTTCGTGTCCTGCATTCCTGCCGTGATTCCGTTCATCAATAAACTGTTGGAAGTTTATATACCGTCTTCGAGTCGTAATCCAGCATGTCAAGTTATGGAAAACAAGATATTATGTAAGGACAAAAACAATGATTTTATGTTTCAGTTTATATATATCATTGGATGAATGAAATCTTGTCTCTTTCAGTGGGAAAACGATGCGGCTGCATCTCTAGGGCATCTCTGATGAGTGAGCGGATGAGGGACCGGTGCAAGTGATTAGAATTCTGGTGACAGTGAGCGCTGGGTGAATGACGGAGGAGCCTGGTGACACTGTGACCCTTGTAAGACTCATCTAAGCATTTTATGTGACCTACAAACTTTATTGACCGCATCTCACACACGAGCTCTGTGTATTTAGGACACTGTGTGACGTTAAACACATGTTTGTTTTTTCCATTTCTCTGTTTTAAATACAAAAATGTGAGTGTCCCTGTACTGCAGAGCTTATTACTACCAGTTTTTCAACTTTCTTCTGTGATTGGTTGATAATTTTTGCGGTTTCCTAATGACTGTTGAATATGTTCCCATAGACTCACAGTGCTGCTATTGTCCTCCTTCTAACTATGGCATTTGTTGTACCATTTTAACTTAAGTAGTTTGACATTTCTGTGTTCACCCTTGTATTGTGCTCTGTGAAATTATTTTTGTTTGTCTTTTGTTTGTGGTTGGTACAGCAAACCTCAGTTTAAGGATAATGTTACATAAATACTTTATATTTATAATTCATTTGACTACTTTTTTTATAAATCTAAATTCTTAATTTTGTGGAAGCTACATAATGTTTCTAAAGGTTAAAGTATACAAATATTTGCAAGCAGGGTCATCTCAAGGAAGTGTAGTTCCCCACGGCCCATTTCTGATTGCTTTCCGGAAGGGGAGACAGGGGGAAGAATGTCCCCCTCTGTATTTTCTTCGCGGGGCCCACACCAGTTGCACTGGCCTTTTTTCTGAAAACAAAAAACAAAAAACGAATTGGCTGCTCTTGTCCAGGCAATGACTCGCCTGTGTTATGTCCTTTTCTGATCTCTTGTTTACATTTTGCAATTGAAGTTCAATATACACACACGACTTGATTTTCCTACTAAGACAAAAGCTGAGATCAAACACCCTGCAATAAAACAATAAAAGTCACTAATCTGGAGAGAAGATCTCAACAAAATATTCTGTTCTCCTTTTTGGGTGGTGTCTCTTCAAGATATCTGATAACCCTCTCCTGTCCCACAAAACCAAGTGTCGGTGTAGTAAATTATTACAATCCTTTTTGTTATGAGCAAGCAGAGCGTGGCCAACTTAAAGGTAAATATGCATCCTGCATCCTCTGTCTAAGATCAGAACTGACGAGTTTGAGTCCGTGAGACTTTCGGCATAGTAAGTTCTCTATGCGACATCGGGTCCCTAATGAATGAATAATTGAAAACATGGGATATCCAGAATAAACAAATATTTAAATTAATAACCAATAGTTTAGAAACACAATCTAAATTTGAAATTGTAGTCAGATTAAGTGTGCAACTAAAGTAAAATTGAAACAAAATTCTAAAAATTAAGTGAACTTCACAGGAGCGCTGAAAAGACATAGACACATTATACCTTCTCCCAGACCATTGGATTCTGTCATTGAGGCTGATGGTTGGTCCTTACACACAACATTTTCACTACTGTTCAAAAGTTTGGAGTCAAAGTTTTTTTTTTTTTTTTTTGGAAAGAAATTAATACTTTTATTCAGAAAGGATGCATTAAATTGATCACAAGTGACAGTATAGACATTTATTGTCACAGTCACGTTTAGTTCAGTCTTGTCTTGTTTAGTCTAGTCTTGTTTATCAGTCATTATCTGCACCTGTATCACTTATCTGTCTAACCACCATCAGCTGTGTTTCATTGTCATCTGTGTATTGAGTTCCTACCTGTTCCACCGGTCTTTGTCTTTCGATGTTTGTGCGAAGCACACTGTTGCGTGTCTGTTCATCCTTCTGTTATTAAACCTGTGTGTTTTGGATTCTAAACCCTCGTCTCCTATCATCCGAGCGTTACAGATCGAAAGACCACTCAAAACAAGTAAATTGAAGATGGACTCACCCACTGCGGCACTGCTGCTGAACCCGGAGACCAGGCCCTATCTGGCGGGCATATTCTTGGCGATCCGGGGAGACTACCGCTCCATCCCAGCCTGGAAGCCCGGGGTGCCCACTGAGGTCAGAACAGAGGTGGACGACTTCGGAGCCCCGGAGTTGCAGCACGTGGGGCAGTCCATCGCAGAGCCAGGAGCCCACCAGAGTACCATCTACGGGTGGGCCGCGGATCCAATCCCCACCCAAGTCCCCACCCTCATTTCTTCCTCTTCGCTTCCGGTCCCATCCGGAAGCCCTCTACCTGATCTCGTATCCGTCATCCCAATCCCGTCGCTGATAACAACCAGCCCCCTGGATCCGTGGCCACCGCAACTGTCATCGAGCTCCTCGGCTCTGCCCCCGCTGCCCTCTCCGTGCGGCTCTGCACCAGCACCTCAGGCTTCTCCCCCAGTCCAGCCTGGGGCGGAGTCCCCGGCGTCCCTTCTGGCCTCCAAACCCACGTCACCACCTGGACCCTTCTGCCTGTCACCTACACCTCGACCCACGATTCCCTCAGCACCTCCTCGACCCGTCAGCCCAGATGTTCCGGTGGGCTCATTCGTCCCTCCAAGTCGGTCTAGGGGGTTGACGCTCCACCTCTGCCACAGACTTCCGGGTTGGCGGCTACACCACCACCCATCACCCCTACATCACCAGTGAGCTCCTCCTTCCCTTCAACCTCCCTGTCATCCTCCCTCACCACACCGTCACCCCGTTCATCCAGACCAGCGTCAGCACCTCGGTCCCATGTTCCAGCGGCTCGGCGCCCAGCTTCCGGGTCGGCGGCAGCTCCGAGGTCCGTCGGCCGGGAAGTTCCCCCAGTGCCTCCGCTCACCTCCATGGTTCCGCTTTCGGCTCTCGGTCCCAGGGCATCATCCCGCCCGATCACCTGGACTCCTCCCTGGCTCCTCCCACCGTCAGCTTCGCCATGGCGTTGGTGGCTCACGCCTCCAGCCGGCTGCCTGTCACCTTCACCACGCCCCTCTCCGAAGCCTTCGCCTTCTCTCTTCTTAAACGCTGTTACGGCGAGGTCGCGCCTTTTCGGAGGGGGCGCACTGTCACAGTCACGTTTAGTTTAGTCTTGTCTTGTTTAGTCTAGTCTTGTTTATCAGTCATTATCTGCACCTGTATCACTTATCTGTCTAACCACCATCAGCTGTGTTTCATTGTCATCTGTGTATTGAGTTCCTGCCTGTTCCACCGGTCTTTGTCTTTCGATGTTTGTGCGAAGCACACTGTTGCGTGTCTGTTCATCCTTCTGTTATTAAACCTGTGTGTTTTGGATTCTAAACCCTCGTCTCCTGTCATCCGAGCGTTACATTTATATTGTTGCAAATTTACATTTCAGAATGTTGTTGAAATGCTGTTCTTTTGAACTTTCTATTAATCAAATAATCCTGAAGAAATTATTTACACAACTGTTTTCAACATTAATAATAACAAATATTTATTGAGTAGCAAATCAGCATATTATAATGCTTTCTGAAGGATCATGTGACACTGAAGACTGGAGTAATGATGCTGAAAAATCAGTTTTGCCAACACAATTAAATCGCAATTTAAAATATATTCAAATAGATAACAGTCATTTTAAACTGTAAATTTATTTCACAGTATTAGGCCTACTGTTTTTGCTGTGATTTGCATCAAATAAATGAAGCATTGGTGAGCAGAAGAGACTTCTTTTAAAAACATCAATATTTTCTTTTAGAAATAAAAATCTTACCATCCAAAAACTTTTGACTGGTAGTGTATTTATATTGTATAGCTAAGATTTGTCCAGAAAACAATAACAAAGATCATTAACTCCTTCACAAGATTTTATTTGAAAAATCCCATCTGACAATAAACAACAGATACAAACACAAGAATACATTACAACTTTAAAAAAAAAAAATTAAAATAATAAAAAAAATGTAATAACCGAGTCCATACTGGCCACAAGCTTCACACTTGAAAACGCAGTAAAACCACTTCACACTTTTTGCCGAGCACTCCTAAAAAGAGTAAAAATAAACATTATTATGTATTTATGACACAAACACACACACACACAAATACACACACATCCTTTCTTTATTTTATCAAGAAAGATATGAAGTTTAAGTATCAATTGTAATGTCGCTGATAAGACTCACCTGGTCTTATTTGCAATCCACTCAATGATATTCTTGGTAAACAATGACTCTGGGTTTAAGCATCTTTGCCCTGCACCATTCTTCAGCGTGACACTGTTCAGACACAGTCGAGTTATTTTAAGGAAATATAAATAGATCTATATTCAATTATGACAAACAAACAAAAACAAAAAAATTGCCTATATTGAACTAATGAATATAGATGAATAATCTATGTACTCACACAACTTCCAGACGTCCACAAGATGGACTAACAGGGTGAATTTCCACCTTCTCTATCAGCTTCGGCTTCACCATTTTGGCACCAGCACCACGACATGAACATCTTTTGGTTCCAAACCCAGGCAGCCCTAGAGGATGATAGAAATAAATCATGAAAATGATCAGTCTAAAACCACAAAGCAACAGATTGTATTGACTAATTAAAAATAAGCAAAATAATATTACCTTCAGTTGCAACAATAGCCAAAGTAACAAAAACAAGTAGAGCAGCCACAGTCTTCATTGTTCAGTCTTCACCTTAAACCACTCGGTTGACCAAATGTGTGTAAAGGAGCTTACCTGCTTCATTTTATACAAACGCAATCTGGGATTTCCCTATTTGATGCTTAATCGCATGGTATAGTATCTGGGTGAGTTCCAGTAACGCTTCCTAATCTTACTTGGTTTCTGGGAAATTAACAGTAACAACAGTTCAGATAAAAGCTGAATATTTTCATAATTTTTTAAGTGTTTAAGTGTTGTGTCATCATGTTTACATTATTCACAAATCTACAATATATGTCATCATATATAAGATCTACAACAATAAAGGAAGTAAAACAGTTTTGTGATTTTTATCTGATATATAGTGTAATGCTAGTGACGAGCTGTCTAGGATCCAGATAGGGGAACTGTCTGAGAAAATAAAGGACCTTTCTGGAAATGAGCATTCGAGCTCTCTGGCAAAATCAGCATCCTGAGACACAATGCCGATTCTGTGGCCAAATGAGCTTGTAATGCTTATATACACTCAGCATAATGCATCTTTTAGATGTCAGTTATTCATCTTTTACTTTACTTTATTTCTGAGCGTTTGAAGTTTTGTAGCTTATTGAATATCTTTTAAATTAATTGATTTATTTATTCATTAATTATGCAATTAGTATTGTACATTTAACTGACTAATACTAAATTGTAACATTTGATTTTATTCTGACCTACTCTGAAATTTTTGACCTTAGTAGAGTGTCCGCAAAATGTGTCCACAAATCTGCGTTCAAGTTTAAGTACATCCTAAATCTCAGGTTAATTGCATATGGGGCACATCAGGTGGGAGTCTAGATTTCTGAGTAACTGCTTGACTTTAGTTAAGTTATGCTGTTGCAGTCACTATAAGGGGCTAGATAAAAAACTATTTAAGTATTAGCAAGCATGGGGCGGCATATTTCTTAGAATTAGCCATGACCTCTGATTGTTGTCTCAGCTTTAGTCAAGTTGTTATATAGCTATATTATTAACAATAGGGGGCTAAACCATTATATTATTGAGGAACTAGCAAGCATGGGGTTGCATTACCTCATGGTGCTAGCCACAACCTCAGATTATTGTTTGAGTTTGAACTAAGCTGTCATATCGGCGCCTGTAGGGGCTGAACGGAAGTGCTATTTAAATAATGAAAAGCAAGAGCAGCCTATTAAATTGTATTAGTCATAACCTCTGGCTAATGATCAGACTGGTGAGTTTGTGATCGTGAGATCCACGGCAAGCATGAGACTCTATCCGATAATGGAATCCGAATTAATGAGTACAATCTAAAGTTAAGAGTTAAATAGAATAATCAAATGTCTAGATAAATGATCATATAAATTACCAATAATCCATTAATCCATTAACCTAAATTCCAGGTCATGATGAAATGGATTCGGATATGGCCAAAAGTGAAAGCCGAATTTTTCAGGTCAACTCAGTTCCGTTCAATAAGTGTAAATTTAAGTTCAATTCAGCTAAAGGCAGCACTAAAGACAGTAGTGTTGTTCTTTGTTCAGCTCAATTCATTTCAAATTTGGTCTAATCCGATAGTGTCAGTGCAGTTAAATCAGCAATATTGCTGAATATTAAGTGTTCCCAAAAACCTTGGGAGAAACCAGGCTCAGCCAAAGTGTTCAATTCACAAATGGTTTCTTTATTTTTTATAATAAAGTGTGATTGATTATAGAGCATTAGCATGACAAAATCTACATTGTATTGTTGTAATGAATTTGAAATCAATATCAATAGATAGCAATAGATTGAAAAACTCTTTATATTGTAGACAAATATTTATACTGTATAGTTACTGAGAGACTGAACAGTCAAAGTCCACTTTGATTCATTCTTATGCCATCCAAACATATTAATTGTTGTATAATAATACTTTCAACAGCAAATTATCATTAGAATTATTTTATTTTATGGTTATATAACACACAGATTTGCTCTGGATTAGAAAGGTTAGTATAAAAATGAATTAATAAAATGTTAAAGTTGAAGTGAATAGAGTAATAATTATGGACACAAGCTGACAATACTTTCTCCAAAAACAGTGTTAGTGGTCATGATTATATAACATGAATCAAAATAAGAAAAACTTTCATTTATAGCTAAATGGCTTTAAAATCTTGGTTTTTGTTGTAACATGCTTGAGAAAATCATTTCACTTGTCATCCTTGTCATCCGACTTCTTATTCTTCCCTTTTTCTTCCTTTGTTCTTTTGCTTTTTGCTTTGTATCCTAGGAATGATGGCACAGCGACATAGAAATTAATTCTTACATACATACATAAACCAAAAACATATGACATAAGACATTATAATTGATTGTTGTACATGCAGAAAGTGTTAGCGTAACAGTGGTGCATACCTTACCCATCTCTCCTCAGTAATTTCTGTCCTTGCTTTCCATATGGATCCAGACATACCTTCATCCTCTTTCCCTTTCCCTTTCCCTTTCCTTTTCCCTTTCCTTTGTTAGTGAGAGTCAATCTAAGTCCGGAGGGGGATGGGGATGGGGATAAATTTATAAACATTATATCATGTAACTAAAGTTAGTAATGTTAAGTAATGTAAAAGGTTTCATACTTACATAATCTCTGTCTTCAAGCAGGAGGCTGTTGGTGGGATCAATTCAACTGCAAGAACGTTTCTAAGCTTCACTCCTTTCAGAATTCTGCCTCTGCATAAGCAGCGCTGTGAAATCCCCGCTCCGTGACCTATATGTAACACCAGTAATGATAAGTTCAGGGGCTAATGAAAATAATGCAGAAGACAATTGTTCTAAAACGGTAGTCACTGATGCAAAACACACACACACACGCGCACACACAAAGAGATTATTTATGATTTATAGATTTATTATGATGCATATTGTATATGAAACATTTTAGAATAACTTTATTTCATCAAAAAATCAACGAATATGATTATGCTATCTGTAATACTTCATTCTGATTGCGTAACCACTGCATTCTGTGGCCAAATATTTTTATATAATGACTGATAAACTGATCACACAGCAGAGTTTTCAATAAGGACAGACATGTGTATTAAACTTCATTTAATGATTAGTTATGTCTTTTATACTTGATATATAGTCTTATACTTTCATAAATGAAACATGAACTCCTGATCTGTTATGTTTTAGTCTTTTCTTAATGAGTTTTATCTGTGAGTCAGATTGATTTTAAACTGAAAATGTGTTTAAAAGATTATTAAATATAAAGGGAAACTCTAAAGACTTTTTTATTATTTTTATTTTTTTATTATACTTATTTTTACACTTTAAGTAAAAGGCTTATTTAATGCAAATAATAAAAGACATAGATATCAGCTTACCTGCAGAGTGTGCAACACACACTCCAAACAGCAGAGCGCACAGCAGTGTGAGAACAACCTGGTTCATGATTCACCTCAGAGGCAGATGCAGAGAAATGTGTCTTTCTTGCAAGGACTTTCCCTTGTAAAGCACAAGAATTACTTTCTTTTTCCAATCTGCCAATGAAATGCTCACGACACACACTCATCATCCTTGGGAATAAAGTTCCCTGGACACAACAGAAAGAGCCCCTTGTTTTGACATTTGAAAGTCCTTGGTGTCTGCATTTTTGAGTTCCTATTATTATTATTATTATTGTTATTCATTTTTATTTCTTCTCGTTCTGGAATAAACCTTTTTTTAATCATTCAATTTATAAGTTAGTGTTGTATTAACAAGGTCTCCATGGTAGTCAAACATTAACGTTCACAATGTTAGCATATGTTTGGTCACTTAGTTTGTAACGTTTGCCTTTTGCCAAGAGATTGTATTTCCTTTGGGAGTTCTTTTCACATATTTTCCATACAGGAAATAAAGAAACTGTGTTGAACTTAACTTGAATATGCTGAAAATATATACTGTTTGACTAGGATTGGATCAAACACACTAAAGATTCAAGATGACGGTGATTTTTCTCAGTGTTGATTGTCATATGAGTGTTTGTGCTATACAGACAAAAATCAATTCAGATCAGATTTCATTCATATCAATTCATGTGGCATGTTATGGAAAGATTTGATATAACTTTTCTAAGTTATCAGACTTTTCAGTAGGTAGATGATAAAACAGGCTAATTTTTCAACTGAAATGCAAAAGATGTCCTTTCTTTTCATCCAATTCATGTATGGATGTCATTCATTTATAATTATCGTAATTCAGTTCAAGACAAAAACTCTAAATTATAACTTTTTCTTTTGCATTGTTGTATATTTTAAATATCTTTATCAAAAGATATCATTAATGAGGAGCAGTGTGTAGGCTATTTAATACCACATCACCCTTTCAACAATACTCACCTCCCTATTTGCTTCACACATCTCGAGGACTCCCTTTCAAGACTCCCATTCTCTGTTAAAGACTCATCTACTTGCCATAACTCTGTCATTTCATGTGTTTACCATGTTCACATACAGTACTTACCCATCACCTGTAGTTCTAAGTGCTGTGCTCTTCATCCTAATCATATTTTGTTCAGTAAACTGTTTTGTGTTCACTAAAATCCTCCTGTCTGAGACTCTGCAACAATATGTGACATCTAATTTATCGTAACAAGGTTCTGTGTTTGGACTAATACTAAGGAATAATTGGTCACCTATAACAAAATATATTTGTAGTCGCATTTGTGTATAGTAAAATGAACTTACTTCATTTTCTGTATTCATTAAGTCTCTGAAAGCAAATGGAATAGCAAAATATGATCAACGAACAATAAAGAAAAAAAAATCCTAATCTCAGAAATGTGAGATTTGAGGAGGTTGAAGATTTTCAAGAAGGTCACAGTCAAGATGTGCTGCTGATTTCTTTGTGGTCTCCTTATTTTCGTTTCTTTTTCTGACTAATTCAGCTCAGTCCTCCCTGTGCCAAGGTTATTGAGGGGAGTAAGAGCCTAAAAACTGAACTGACCTGGCACTGGTCAGAGCTGTTCTGAGATAACACTAGAAAGGGAGTGGCTTATAACAGGCAGTGTTAGTGTGTAAGCAAAAAGGGCCAACACACATAACCCAGGAATCAAAGACAAGGAAACAAAACGAGCATATAAAGGTTCACAGAACTGATAAAATAGTAATTGCAGCAACAATGTAATTCAACATGAGAAGGGAAATGCACAACTGCAGTGAAGACTTTCTGCATCAAATAACACACGATACTTCATAAATAAAAAATAACAATGCATTTTATTTATAATGCACTTTTCTTACACCCAAAGCACTACAGCAAAACAGAAAAAGAAAAACAATAGCAACACGGATAAAAGAGAAACACAGATAGATAGTTAAAATAACCTTAAGCAAATGTATCTTTTATAACTTTTTGAACCGTTTCAAAGTTGGAGTTTTACTGATAGTGAAGGGAAGAACATTCCATAATGAAAAGGCGGTAACACTTTCCAATAAGATTCATTAGTTAAACATTAGTTAATGTATTAACTAACAATCTTTGCTACTGTATTTACTCATCTTCGTTAACATTAGTTAATGAAAATGCAGTTCTTCATTGTTTGTTCATGTTAACAGTGTTAACAAGATTTTAATGATGTATTAGTAAATGTTGAAATGAACATTAACAAAGATTAATAGATGTTGTGTAAGTGCCGTTATTAGTTCATGTTAACTAATGTAGTTAACTAATATGAACTGATGAACCTCATTGCAAAAGTGTTACCGAAAAGGGTCTTTTCCCCCATTGTCTGTTTACATGAAGGCTGATGAAATGAAAGAGTGTTAGCAGAACGAGAGAGCGTGACAGAGTATCACAAGATAAGCTGGTGCTATCCCATATAATGATTTGTATGTTAAAATGAGAGCTTTAAAATCAATTCTAGCTTGAATGAAGCCATAGTGCAGCAGTGAGGGCAACGTGTTCACGTGGTGATCACATGCCTCCGAAACATTTGATTGAGTAGGAATCTCAGGCCCTTTTCCAAGGAAAGAGTATTGTGTCTATGTGAGTTTTGAATATACTGAAGCCCATTTAAACTTAAGCAGTAGCCTATAGTATACTGTATCTGAACGCCTCTAGAATGAATGAATGTTGAAGGAATAACTGAAATATGGCAATTCCCCGCAAAAGCATCATCAAGACATCACAGATCTTAAATCTCTCTAAAATGGACTACCAGGCAACTCTTGTTTAAACACTCTGTAGTCAATATTTACATCTCTTAAGATCTAATTTACTACAGTAGACTTTAGCTAGTAACACACAGAATATAATCAAAACACTGCTGATGGCGCTCTCTAGTGGTGCATCTTGTAGTTTGTCCTTGTAATCATTATTATTTAAAAGTGGTTTCCTCCCATTCATTCCCCACAACTTTTCTGCATGTCCAGGTTTGTGGAATTGCACACACAGACCAGCCAACAGTCATGGGCCTGTCATTGATAACTGAGACCCACTCAGCATTGGATCACTGGATTTACACCAGTCAGATCACTTTTAAAGGGATAGTTCACCCAAAAATGAAAATTACCCCCTATAATTTACTCACCCTCAAGCCATCCTAGGTGTTAATATAACTCTGATTGTGTTTGGCAGAAAGAGGAAAGTCACATAAGATTTTTGGGTCAATTAACCCTTTAAGGAGAATTTTCTCAACATTGCATATTTAATCACAATTATTATTTGAACGATCTCTCACTAAGTCATTTGTATTACTGTATCGGGAAGGCTTTTGTCTTTGAAAAACGATAAAAGGTACAAATTTACATACTTTCAAATTGACATGCAATGCAGTAATCCAACTTTTTTGAACCGCTTTGCCCTACTATATTTACTTGAAGTCATCCCTTAGAATTTAAAGGAATAATTTAAGTCAAAAATAAAATTAAGTCAATAAAAATATAATTTTGGAATCCGATTACGTAATCACTTCCCACCCACCCAGCATTGATGATGCTGCTGTTCCTTTAAATGCTCTCACTCAGCTGATCTGCTACGTCACACCATATGACCAACATTCTTTATTTCTTTATTTTTTTGCGGAGAATTTTGGAACAAGACGCCGAGTTGTAATGTATAACTCTCCTAGTGGCGTGTAGGATAAACATGAGTTTGCTTCACTCGAGAGCTGAACGCAATGACGCATAGTGGTCACATGAATTTGAACTGAAGATGGCGGACCAGAGCTCAGGGGCGTCGGAGCAGCACAGCACTGAAGTTTCCGAAACTTTAGTGTCCTCTAATGAATTTCTCAAGCCCCACATGACGGACAGCGATGGACATGCAGTCACCAGCCCAGAGGAGTCGCTTTCTCCGGCCTCGGTGATTTACTTTAAGGAGGCGCTAACTTATAACTCAAGTATTCAGTTCACACAGACGAGCTCTTCTCTTCCTGCACCAGTGCGGTATGAATTCAAGATCGAGAAGACCAACAAGAAAACAAGAAGTGAGTATATCTTATGATCGTCTGCATTATGGGTTTGTTTGATAGGTTGTGATGGTGTCTGCTTCCCTTGAACATGCAGCAATATTAGCCTTGTGTTTCAATGTCAACAACAACAACACAGCACAATGACAGGCACTGCAGCGTTTATGCAAGCTTGCATTTTGCTGTTCAGTTTCAGACTGTCTTCCTTAGAATGGTGTTTTTTCTCGACACTCTGACTTTATAATTCATCATAAAGAAACGATACACCGACGGCGGCACAAACCGTCACCACTTCGCTTTGAAATAACCGTTATTGTGTGGACGTAGATTAAAATCCGCGATCTTAAAGGGACAGTTCACCCAAAAATGACAGTTCTGTCATCATTTACTCACCCTCAAGTTGTTCCAAACCTGTATGAATTTCTTTTTTTCTGCTAAATATTTTAAAGAATGGGGGTAATCAAACAGTTGATGGCCACCATAGTATTTATTTTTTGTTGTTGCTTCATACTGGAAACGGTTGGAATGTGCATGTGATGCTCAAAACTGCTGTCTGTGGAGGCTGTCACTTGGTTTTCTGTGTTTTTTAAACATATTTTGCTGTGTAAGATAATTTTGTGAACCCTCTGATGTGTCCATTACTCTGGACAGGCCTTTAAAAGACCTGTCATTTTTAATAATATATGTTGTGATGTTACATCCAAATCACCCATTATTATGTCATTTTTATGTCATTGGCCACATGCTGCATCAGATTAGGGTATCTGAATCTGTGAAACTCTATTTACACAATTCTTAGATGATATAATGCAGCTGCTGAGATGTTGTGTGCAACCAACAGATCGGTCACACTTTAGATTAGGGTCCTATTCTCACTATTAACTAACTATTAACTGACTTTTACCTCAATAAACTCCTAATTACTGCCTATTAATAGTTAGTAAAGTAGTGGTTAAGTTTAGGTATTGGGTGGGATTAAAATATGTAGAATATGGTCATGCAGAATAAGGTGTTAATATGTGCTAATTAGTACTAATAAGCAGCTAATATCCTAGTAATATGCATGCTATTGAGCAACTAGTTAATAGTGAGAACTGGACCCTGAACTGAAGTGTTTACACAGTTTGCTATCCTATAAATCCACAAGAGCTCAATAGCAGTCACGTTTGAGAAGATGAAAAATAGACAATGCCGGGGTATTGTGAGCCAGGAAGTTGTTGTTGTTATGGTTAGGTGTAGGTGTAAGTACATTTTAAGTACATTTTCACAGGTTTTATTAGTAAATCACAGGTCAAAAAACTGTGATTAAAGCAGAATTGCAACAATGGAGAGTACAATGGGTAGTCGTGGCCTAGTGGTGAGGGAGTCAGGCTTGTAATCTGACGGTTGCTGGTTCGATTCCCATGCCGGCAGGAATTGAAGGTGGGGATTGTGAATGAACAGCACTCTCTCCACCTTCAATACCATGACTAAAGTGCCCTTGAGCGAGACACCTAACCCCTAATTGCTCCCCTTGTAAGTCGCTTTGGATAAAAGCGTCTGCTAAATGATGAAAAATGAAAAATGAAAATGGAGAGTGTGTCAGGGTTATGCTATGCAAATGTGATATTTTTAAAAGTGAAAAAATATTTTATTTTGGATGAATTGCAGTCACTTAACATATATATATATATATATATATATATATATATATATATATATATATATATATATATATATATATACAGTACTGTGCAAAAGTTTTAGGCAGGTGTGAAAAAATGCTGTAAAGTAAGAATGCTTTCAAAAAGAAACTTGGTAATAGATTATATTTATCAATTAACAAAATGCAAAGTGAGTGAACAGAAGAAAAATCTAAATCAAATCCATATTTGGTGTGACCACCCTTTACCTTCAAAACAGCATCAATTCTTCAAGGTACACTTGCACAAAGTCAGGGATTTTGTAGGCATATAGTTAGGTGTATGATTAAACAATTATACCAAACAGGTGCTAATGATCATCAATTCAATATGTAGGTTGAAACACAATCATTAACTGAAACAGAAACAGCTGTGTAGGAGGAATAAAACTGGGTGAGGAACAGCCAAACTCAGCTAACAAGGTGAGGTTGCTGAAGACAGTTTACTGTCAAAAGTCATACACCATGGCAAGACTGAGCACAGCAACAAGACACAAGGTAGTTATACTGCATCAGCAAGGTCTCTCCCAGGCAGAAATTTCAAGGCAGACAGGGGTTTCCAGATGTGCTGTCCAAGCTCTTTTGAAGAAGCACAAAGAAACAGGCAACGTTGAGGACCGTAGACGCAGTGGTCGGCCAAGGAAACTTACTGCAGCAGATGAAAGACACATCATGCTTACTTCCCTTCGCAATCGGAAGATGTCGAGCAGTGCCATTAGCTCACAATTGGCAGAAAACAGTGGGACCCTGGTACACCCATCTACTGTCCGGAGAAGTCTGGTCAGAAGTGGCCTTCATGGAAGACTTGCGGCCAAAAAGCCATACCTCCGACGTGGAAACAAGGCCAAGCGACTCAACTATGCACGAAAACACAGGAACTGGGGTGCAGAAAAATGGCAGCAGGTGCTCTGGACTGATGAGTCAAAATTTGAAATATTTGGCTGTAGCAGAAGGCAGTTTGTTCGCCGAAGGGCTGGAGAGCGGTACACGAATGAGTGTCTGCAGGCAACAGTGAAGCATGGTGGAGGTTCCTTGCAAGTTTGGGGCTGCATTTCTGCAAATGGAGTTGGGGATTTGGTCAGAATTAATGGTATCCTCAATGCTGAGAAGTACAGGCAGATACTTATCCATCATGCAATACCATCAGGGAGGCATCTGATTGGCCCCAAATTTATTCTGCAGCATGACAACGACCCCAAACATACAGCGAAAGTCATTAAGAACTATCTTCAGTGTAAAGAAGAACAAGGAGTCCTGGAAGTGATGGTATGGCCCCCACAGAGCCCTGATCTCAACATCATCGAGTCTGTCTGGGATTACATGAAGAGAGAGAAGCAACTGAGGCTGCCTAAATCCACAGAGGAACTGTGGTTAGTTCTCCAAGATGTTTGGGCCAACCTACCTGCCGAGTTCCTTCAAAAACTGTGTGCAAGTGTACCTAGAAGAATTGATGCTGTTTTGAAGGCAAAGGGTGGTCACACCAAATATTGATTTGATGTAGATTTTTCTTCTGTTCACTCACTTTGCATTTTGTTAATTGATAAATATAAACTATTAACATGTCTATTTTTGAAAGCATTCTTACTTTACAGCATTTTTTCACACCTGCCTAAAACTTTTGCACAGTACTGTATATAGATAGATAGATAGATAGATAGATAGATAGATAGATAGATAGATAGATAGATAGATAGATAGATATCTTCTTTCTTTTGTGATTGCATGCTTCAGAGGGTTAAATCAGTCTAATGGATCCTATTGTCTATTTGTTTATTGCATTGTGAATTAGCAGTCCAGTATTATGTTTCATTATCTGTAATGATATTTCACTAAGAACTGTATTACTGAATTAGGTGATATTACTCTCATGCGTAAAATAATTTTGTATTTTTATTTACATGACTAACTTTAAAGATGCAACACCACTATGTTTGGGGTCAGTAAGTTTTTTTTTTTTTAAGTAAGAGCCATGTTTTTTGAAAGAAGTCTCTTATGGTCATCAAAGCTGCATTGATATGATTTAAAAACAGTAATATTGTGTAATATCAATACAATTTAATTCATTTTTATTTGAATATATTTAAAATGTAATTTATTCCTGCGATGGCAAACTTGAATTTTCTTGATCAATATTCCAGTCTTCAGTGTCATATGATCCTTCAGAAATCACTCTAATATTTGGTGCTTAAAACAATTAAGTGTTCTTGTTAAAACAGTTGCGCTGCTTAATGTTTTCGTGGAAAATGTGAATAGTATTTATTCAAAATAGAAACTTCTGTAACATTATAAAAGTCTTCACTGTCACTTTTGACCAGTTTTTTTTGCATCCTTGCTGAATAAAAGTATTAATTTCTTTAAAATAATTAAAATAGTTAAAATTGAACGATAGTGTATATCCGTGGGATATACACTACCAAGGGGGGACCAAGGGTGTTTCTCAAAATGTGTTATAAATGGATCGTTTTCATGCAGGACTGATTTTCATTTGTAAATAATTAATGAGGTTTGAATTATAGATCACTTTTAATATTCCCCCAAATGATCACTAAAAACAGTCACACATATCAAGCTTTGAGTGTCTCTAGAACTTTTCTACAATGATTGTTTCATACACAATTTAATTTGACACTATCTTGCTCCTCTTAAACATGCTATCCAGTGTTCTTCCAACGTTCTGGTTATAAATCAGTAGGGCCTCCATACTTCTCTTGTTTAGCATGTGGATCATGGACAACAGCCCCCCCGCCTCATCTGACAGGCCTCTCGGGAACTGTCCCCCTCCACCATCTGCTCACGTGACTCCCACAATCCTCCTCAGCATCACAGCAGCCATCTTGGTCAACACCCTCCCATTTGCAGCTCGTGCAGCCAATCCGGTGAATGTGAGCAGCTGGGCTGTAAGGGAGGGAGGGAACGTGAGAGAGAGAGAGAGAGAGAGAGAGAAAGAGACATCTCTGATTGTAGCTCTGCTGAGGCTCATACAGCATCTCAATCCCCTGGCTGTGCTGAGCCAGAGAGCACTGAAACCTTTATTCACACGGAGGATTTTAGCTGTCACTGCTCATTTGCAAGACGAGGCCGTTGAGCCCCAGAAGAATAGCATCCTTTCGGCCAAGTTTGGCGTGGACTGCTGGTTGATTTTTTATTTATTTTTTTTTTCCCTTCCTTCTTTGTTTTCTTTGTCTCTCTTGTTTTCCTTCCTCCTTTGTGCTGGAGAAGACTCTTGCTTGGACTGGATTTTTAAAAATAAGTCATTATTTCTGTTCCCTGCACCTGACTCTTTGCTGACGGCCGCCATTGTAATTGTTGTTGTCGTCGCAGCAGCTATCAGCTGAGTCACCATGTCTGATCTGACGCCCCAGAGCGAGGCCCCCACCCCCACTACTGACAAGATCACACAGGCTGCCAGAGAGACCATCTACCTATGCAACTTCCGCGTGTCGGTGGATGGCGAATGGCTTTGCCTGCGTGAGCTCAACGACATCTCGCTCACGCCAGATCCCGAGCCGGCTCATGAAGGTAGGCGCGCACAGCATCACTAGGCCTCCGTTGCTCTTGTCGTACTGGGCGGTGCTGGCCCAACCTCCCACCATCATGCTCTCAGCGTTCCCGCAGGCCTTCCTGGAAGTGTAGTTTTTATGGAGCACAAGTGGTTGTGAAGGTTTGTTTCCCACTGAATGATTTGAATGAAGCTATTCATGTGCTGTTTTGTAGTTAAATTGTCAAATTAAATTGAACAAATAAAGTATGTGCATCACACAGTTGGGAAAATCCACCGGAATGAAAGTCCTTACGTTGGAATAATAAAATTACATCTGTTTTTGACAAACTGTAACTCTTTTGAGACTGTGTGAGTGTCATTGATTGTAAGATATTTGCATTCCGGATCAGATTTTTTAAAATAACTATAAAGGCCTGTTCACACCAAAAATGATGACCGTAAAGATAACTTTAAGGATAAATATATCAGCATACATGCCAATAGGTGGTAACCGTTTGTTCTTAGAGCTTCTCAAACTCTTTAAAGTCAGATTGATTCTGATTGGCTGTCAATCAGTTGGAAACAATATTTCTGAAAGTAATTCCTAAGGTATTGTTCCTCTTTCTGGTTATTGATATAGCTGTGCCATGGACTTCCCTGTTCTCATAAAATAAGATTGATTATTACAATTTTATAGTTAAAGTTGTTCTTGGTGTGAACGGGCCTTAACAAATGACTTAATATAGTTTGATGTCTGTTTTTAATAAAAATAAAAGATATTTTACAAAATTGCTTACAATTTGTTTATTTATTCACTTTTGCAAAGTAAAAATATGAGGCACTATATTGTTTTTTTGTTTTTTTAAGAAGAGTGTTAACTTGCGGTCAGAGCTCACAATTGTTTTGCCAATCCAGTGCATTATTGGAGAGTCGCGGCTTACTGTGCCAAAGGTTGAAAGAGGACAACAGGAAACAGTCACATGGACACAATACTCTTTCCTTGGAAAAGGGCCTGAGATTCCTACTCAATCAAATGTTTCGGAGGCATGTGATCAATTGGCAGTAGAGAGATGCGACCAGAATACACATGTTAATAGCAACATTCATCTCAGTCTAATGTGTTTTCTGTGCATGGCAAGGAATAGAAAACATTATCTGATAAGGTCTGTTTACACATTTGTCTAGACATTTGTTGGTTATACATTTCCAAGAATTTCATCACCTTTGCACTGTGTGACTGACTTGTCTCCTCACTATCACTATGCAATGCAGATTTTAGTTTCGCAACAGTTCCCATATTCCAGAGCCAAATGAAGTCAAGACATTCTCTTTTCTCAGAGATTTCTCCAGTATGTTCTTCATAGGTGTTTTATTACAAATGTTCCCTTCAGTTAATCCATTCCAGATCAGTCAATATTGATTAGTTGCCATTTCCCGTGGTCTGTTTCACTGCATGCAGATGTTCTTTGTAATTTACTTGACGTGCTCTGCCTCATTAACTGTCATTTATTTTGACTTCATTTTTGTATGTATGACAGTAAGAATAGAGTGAGATTGGCTCTATACATGAGAGTCTACACTCAAATATACACCCAACATGATGTCTCTTGTTGTTGCTTTGGTTTACTCCCATGATGTGCATGACCCAGTCCTTTTCTGCTTTTTTTCTTTTTCCATTGCCTTTTGCAAAGACTCATGGGAGGATTTCACAGATTTGGTGGAGCAAATGCAAATGCTTGATGAGTTTAAAGGTGCGTATGGTGGCATCACTCTCCCCAGTCCACCTCATCACCGCCTCGGGCACCATCCTAAAACCACAGCAGGCGTGGCCGCGCGGCCCTGTCTTTTCCAAAACAGCCTCCCTGAACAGCACATTCGCACCACAGCTTCCAAAGCTTTACCTTCTTCATGTTCTTTTGTTGTTTTCCTTTCTCTTTTTCAGTGTCTTCCTGTTTATTTGGTTTGTGTCTGTGACTTTTTTTTTATTGCTGGCTATCTTTGTGGCTAGCAAAAATCCATTTGGCTGGATTGCTCTTGTCTGGCCTGTTTTTTTGGCTGCCTCACTGCCCCACCCCATTCTCTGGCTCATTTGCCTTGTTAATCGCATTGGTTTTACCAGCACTCATGCTATCAATTATCAGTTTCTGGTTCTTCAGATTTAGAGCCTCTAAAAGACATTAATTGTTTATGTTATGTTTCAGAGACTTCTTATATGTCGATAAATAAATCTCTTTGTCCTTACGGGGTCAGACTTTGTTTTTTGTAGTCTGTTTAACATTTGGCTTGAGTAGCTCTGGCTTGATTCACTCTTTCTCATGTGACTGTGTGAAGTTACACCAAGAAGGTCTTTCGTTCACACCTGTTGAAAGCTGTCTGTTGGCATTCGTGTTAATATCATGGCCTTTGAACATCTTCATTTTTGTCTTTGCATTAAGGATTCAACACAATAATATCAAGGTCTTTGAACTTCTTAACTTTCTTTCTTTCTTTCTTTCTTTGTAAATGCATTGAAATGATGAGAAATTTGACTAAACGCAATCTAAAAGGAAAACGTATTTAGTCTTTCTCTTTCCCATCACTGTCCTTATAAACAAAAGATCACTGCTATTGGCTAACAGACTAGATTAAGAGTCTTGATGATGAAATGATTGCATTACTGTGGGTGTATTTTGGATCAGACGGGGTGAGGCTTGAGAACTGGAACTCGAAATTGAATTCAGTTAAAATTGATTTACTGTATTGTAAATCATGCATTGTATGGTTGGATTGAAATCATCCTAAAAACAACAGCAAACAAAAAATAATCTGTTCTGTCAAGAAGCCATTTAATTTGCAAATTTGATGATTTTAATGTTGGAATGAATTCAGTCTGCATCTGATGCATTTCAAATTTTTTATTTTTTTTTGGCCAGGTTTAGAGGAAACCATGTAGTCGCAGTCAGTGGAAAGTTCTCTAATCCAAACTATCATATACTGCGCATATCAAGTTAAATGGTGTGTGTAGGACAAGTCACCGTGGTGGAAATGTATCATATCTAACATAATGTTTGATTTTCTGTTTTACTCCAGATCCCAAGGACCCCATTGCCATCGAGAGGCTTAACCTGATGAACATGGCCAAGCTGAGCATCAAGGGCTTGATCGAGTCTGCACTGAACCTGGGACGCACGCTGGACTCAGACTACGCCCCATTGCAGCAGTTTTTTGTTGTCATGGAGCACTGCCTGAAACACGGACTTAAAAGTAAGCAGGAAAAAATCCCAACCATAATTCCATTGTCCACAGAGTAATCTCTGGTCATTATTTGTGTCCTTTACATAATAATAACATGATCATCTGTTCATTAATTTTGACAGTACTTTGGTGTGGTGTGTGTATACCATTTGTAGTCCTGCAAGTACAGTTTTGTAATGCTTAACCTTGATAGTTATTGTGCAACTACACAGTGGTTGGGACATTTAATGTATAGTAAAGTGAAACCAAGTCTTAGCAGGTTTATTTCTTTGTCTCAGTCTGTCTCCAGGTTTTCTAAAGATTTCCTGTTTTTTTTTTTTTTTTTTTTTTTTTTTTTAAGGTAAGAAGACATTCCTTGGTCAAAATAAGTCTTTTTGGGGTCCTCTGGAGCTTGTAGAAAAGCTGACTCCAGAGGCTGGTGAGATCACAGCTAGTGTCAAAGACCTTCCTGGGCTCAAGTAAGAAAACATCTTCAACCTGAACGTGGTATTTATTTTACGCATGCTGTGTTTTCGAAATCTGAAGTTGTTTTGTTATCTCAGAACCCCGTTAGGAAGAGGCAGAGCATGGCTTCGTCTGGCCTTGATGCAGAAGAAGCTGTCAGATTACATGAAGACCATCATCAACCGAAAAGACCTGCTCAGGTACAGTTCCTGCTTTTGGTCTTTAATATAAAAGCTGTAGTTGATATCTTGCAATCCAGTTTTGTAAACGTCTTATATTTGCTGTTGATGTTTTTCCTCAGTGAATTCTATGAGCCCAACGCTCTTATGATGGAGGAGGAAGGAGCTGTGATCGCTGGGCTTTTGGTGGGCCTGAATGTCATCGATGCTAACTTGTGTATGAAGGGAGAAGATTTAGACTCACAGGTTCGTTAATTTTTACTGAACATGACAACAGATGATGGACCAAAGTGTGCCTTTGGTCTTTAAGTTTTTTAGTAAGATCTCCTTTACTCTGTTAATAGGTTGGAGTCATAGATTTTTCCATGTATTTGAAAGATGGTGCGCACAGTAGCAAAAGCACAGAGGGGTAAGTCTATGTTCAACGAGCAAGTTGTTTTAGTCTGACAACTTTTGGACTCCTTGTGAAAAGCACAATGCTTCCTCTAAAACTGCTCTTTGCTTGCAGCGATGGACAGATTACAGCTATTCTTGACCAGAAGAATTACGTGGAGGAACTGAACAGACATTTAAGGTGCAGTCGCTTTTCCCAACATAGACCTTGTGGGTTGTGTTTGTAAGCATTAGCAATCTCACATTGTCACTCTAAATTCCCCTTTCCAGTGCGTCAGTGAATAATCTGCAAGCCAAAGTGGATGCGCTGGAAAAGTCCAACACAAAGCTTACAGAGGAGGTGGGTTATAATTGTGGCAAATACATGACCGATAAATGATTTAAATGAAACAGAATTAAATTCACGCTATCGTTCAAAAGTTTCTCTAAACGAAGTTTCTTTTGCTCACCAAGGCTGCATTTATTTGATCAAAAATATAGAAAAAACAGTATTGCTAAATTTAACATTAATAAATATTACATGAATGTTTTAAAAAAGTAATGTGATGTCAAAGCTGAATTTTTAGTATCATTACTCCAGTCTTCAGCGTCACATGATCCTTCAGAAATCGTTCTAATATGATGATTTGCTGCTCCAGAATATTTCTTTAAAACAATTTCTCATTGTTATCAATATTGAAAACAGCTGTGCTAAGTAATAGTTTTGTGGATCTTTCAGGATTCTTTGATGAACAGAAAGTTTAAAAGAACTGTTTTTATTTGAAATGGAGATCTTCTGGGACCTTGAAATGTTTTACGGTCACTTTTGATTAATTGTCCTTGCTGAATAAATGTATTAATTTCTTTCCAAAAATATAATGAAATAAAATGTTCTTGTTATTTAGCTCGCTGTCGCAAACAACAGGATTATCACTCTGCAGGAGGAACTGGAAAGAGTGAAGGACGAAAGTTCTTACTTAGTGGAGTCTAGTCGTAAGGTAAACAACATTGTGTTGAAGCCACAGCAATGTCATTGTAGTGCATGTTACTCATTATTTTGAAAGTAAACCACAAGCTTCCTTTTGTAAGCACAGACTGAGTTCACGGTCTGCAGTCATAACACACTGTTTTGGCTGTGGTCTGATATTTGACCTCTGTTCCTCCTGAAGGCATCAAGGGCAGATGGCACTGCAAACGGTCAAGTGCTTGGAGAAACTCGCAAACAGCTCAAAGAGGAAACTCAGCTCAGACTGGTGAGTAAAGTATGAATGCCTGTGTTAATTACTCTCTTCATCTTCAAATTCCTCTCTGATGTGGGGTCTTTAAAGAATCAAGTCGGAGTTCTTGCGAGGAGTCTTAAGAGCCTGTGTGTGTGCGTGTGTAGGATGTGGAGAAGGAATTGGAGGTGCAAATAGGGATGAAGCAGGAGATGGAGTTGTCCATGAAGATGCTAGAGAAGGACATCTGTGAAAAACATGATGCTTTGGTGGAGCTCAGACACCAGTTAGATGACCTGCGTACGCTCAACCATGAGCTCTCTGTTAAGTCACAGGTATGAGAGACGCACTTTCATTACAAAACAAGCCTCTCACAATTCACAGGTTCCCAGCTAATTTTATTAATTTTACCTCTCTTTTATTTATTTATTTAGACATACAAAAGCAGTGTGTAAGCAGCTCCTATTTATTTTCATTCCCATATTAACGGGTTACTCTATGGTGGAGTGAAGTGATTTGCCCACTTAAAGAAGAAAATAGATGTATGTCACACAGTGTGTTGAATTCGGCAGAAAACTTTTTTAAAATGTACTATAAACTGAATAGATTTTTGCAATACAAACGTTTTATGAAACAACATAAAATAATGGGGTAAACTAACCATACTTTGCTTGAAAATGCAGGACTTTCTATTCATTAGTCTAAATCTTGCTGCTGTTACATGCGGATTTCATGTGTGGAATTGACCCTTCGCAAACAGTTTGATTGACAGGCGATCTGACCAATCATAACTCCGAATCCGCCATTTTGTCCGACAGAGCAGTCAGGGAAGTTAATAGATTAACTTTGTTGAACTTGAACTTGAGTTGAAACAACATTCTGATGTCCATTCATGTTTATTTGATTCTATAAATAAACTAATGTGAAGAGATATTGGTTCACAAGCCGCTTGAAGGAGCTACAGCGATCTGTCACAACACGACACATCCGCAATGTATTTTTCACTGCGTGAGAACATGATTTGTGGCGTGAGCGCGCATGGCTTGTCGGACATGGCAACAGTAACTAAAGGGGGCGGGTCTTTGCGAAGGGTCAATTGTTCATAAGATTAAGAACATTACAACTGAATTAGTACCGCTTGCATCTAGTGTAGCAAAACTGTATTATTTTGGATGCGGCATGTTATTTGGGTGTGTTTGTGTCTGTCTGGCCTGTAGAGCTCAGAGACTAGCGCAAAACAGAAGAGCGACATCATCAGTCGCTTGGAGGAGAAAACAAACCAGATGGGGAGCGTAATTAAACAGCTGGAGAGCAGGTGAGGGAGTCTAAGTACATCAGCACAGCATTTACACCTGACATGGATGCTATAAAACAAAGTCTGAGAGCACTAGGGAAAATGCCTTTTGTTTCTGAAGTCGGATTTTATATACTCTCTTTCATTACAAATTTTATTACTAGCATAATAATTCTAGTGCTAAGTTAATGGCACAATTTGTATTATTTGATCTGTGATCCAAAAATAGTCTTTATTAAAAAGAAGTTAGATTTTGAATCCCAGATGTTATTCAGATATGTTATACTACAATAAGTTACACTAATACATTTTTTATACTATATATATACATATAAATGAACATTAAAGAACAATTTATATATTTAATATTTATGTACTGTATATATTTATAATTTATCTTTAACCTACATTGATAAATGTTTTTTAAAATGATTTATTGTTAACAATATTAATCTAAAGTTGTGCCTTATTGTACAGCGTTACCAATTTTTATAGCAAATGAGAAATTAGATTGAATCATAGATTTTCAGTGTGGACTTTTGGATTCCACTTTTTATAACAATAATTTTCCAAGCATGTATTGTTCAGGGTGTACAGATTTCCTCTGGTCGGTGAACAGGAAACATGCAAATCAAATATACAGAGCACAAATCAGGGGACTCCTTCCTGTTTCAGTTCTTTGAGAAACATTGCTGCCTCCCATTGGTCGTCAACAGTCTGTTTATACAATAACTTCTGCTCTCTGTCTCTGTCTTCTCTTAATCCCTTCTTCTCTTTTACCTGTTCCTTTGACATTTGTCACATGATCATTCTCTTGTGTTTCTACTCATTTTTCCTGAGCAGTGAGAATGACATGGCTAAGCAGGCACGAAGCTTGAACACAGCTGCTGGAAAACTCCTTCAGAGGCAGCAATAAAAAGATCGCAAACACTGGATAGTTTCCAAAAAAAATCTTAAATTAAAGGGAAAAAAATCAGATCATCAGTTTGATTGCGCATAACATAGATGACTTGGGTATTTATTTTATTACTGGGTTTCAGATCCATTTGCCGTTATTTTGTCTTGAAACTGGACTGAAATCTACAGTTCTTGCTTCTTTGTCACCCCTCATTTTTCAGTATTGTACACCTGATCCAGTGCTCCTGTCTCTAGTCTCCCTCTGTATGTTTTAACCGAAGTAAAATGCAGCTGTTTTGGCCAATTCTTAGACCAAAGTTGGCAAACGTACATTTTAAGTAATGGAAATGCATCTCTCTTATATCTCTACTTCTCAATACTGAAAAAAGAGGATAGCAGGATACTTCTCAAAGTTGGCGCATTATAAAAACCATAAAACACTTCAGTCCAGCATGGGGAAACATTCCCAACAAAAACGTACCATCATTTTATACTCTATTATGATAGTATGCAACACCATATTATTCAGTTAATTTCGGTTAATCTCTCAAAAGTCTTGGACCTGAATATTTTACCAACTTGCTTAAGTTTGATGATGTCGAGTGCTTTGATGGATGCCCAAGCGAGACTGAATATGTTTTTTCAGGCATATTCAGGAGGTTATGTTAGCTTTTCTTTTTTGCAAGAAATGATGCTGAGTGCAAGATTGCGTGCCTGAATTATTTGACAGCTTATTGTAAACTTGATTGAAATCTGAATTCGATGCAGTGGTAGTTGATGCCAAATGTCAAAGCTTTGGAAAGATGCTTGCGACAACAAGCTTTACAGATTCTGCAAAATGTCTGACGATGAAATCCTCCAAATTGTGAACGGACTGAAGTGTATGTAGACATAATATAGATGTGAACTGTAGTACAAATATAGCTTAATAAAAAAAATCAGACACTTTTCAGCCTACTTTGCCTTCTTGAGTATTTGCAGTTTCTGCTCTAGTCACGTTTCCTCCTGTCCTCTCTAGCTGTCTTTTAAGCTCTTCCCTCAGTTCTTTTTTTTATTTATTTTTTTGTACTTTTCTCATCTTCATTTTCCATGGCTTTTAGTTTAGTTAAGTTTTCATTTCACCTCATTAAGTTAATGTGGCCCAAATTCAGATGTAAGAAGGCAGAACGAGAGCGGGACCTGGCGGATGAGGCCAATCGACTCTTCAAACAGGAGTTTGGGGACAAGATTGAGAGTCTGCAGCAAGAGGTGGAGCAGTTACGAAGGCAGAGGTACTGAGATTTACTTGCTGTTGTGATGTTACAAATAGTTCTCAACCAAGATGTTTTGTTTCAGAAGCTAATATCTAGAAAGCAAAAGATCTGGTTTGTTGTTTGTTGAATCATTAATGAAGCATCATGAACTGACATTGAATAATATTTTTTACAGACCTTACTCATCCAGGTTAATGGACATTTCTACATATACATTTCTGTTCGTCAGATTCAAAAGTATTAAGCAGCACTACTGCTTTCAACATTGATAATAAGAAATTTTCCTTGAGGACCAAATCATCATATTAGAATGATTTCTGAAGGATCATGTGACACTGAAGACTGGAGTAGTGATGCTGAAAATTCAGCTTTGTCATCACAGGAATAAATTACATTTTAAAATATATCGAAATGGTTATTTTAATTTGTAATAATCTTTTACCATATTATTTTTTTTACCGTATTTCTGATCAAATAAATGCAAAAAATATTGTTAATTTAATGTTAAATCAAATATAAATTTAATTAGGGGCTAAGCACCGAATCTGCATAGGCTCCTATTGTATCTGTTGGCGTTCTTATTACTTTTCCGTTTTTTCTTCTTCTTCCACTCAGGGAGTCTATAGCAGCCCATTGAAGTGCATGTGGGAAAGTTACGAAATTTGGCACACAGATGGAGGACAGTCCCAAAATTAACCACACTGATTTTGTAGTCTCTAAATCAATCCCTCCAGCGCTAACGCCAAATTTTCACTTCTGTTTATGCTAATAACTTTAGAAACATAAGGGCTAGAAACAAAACATTGGGCTCTATCTCCTCTACACTGTCATAGACTTGGTCCATGTCATCAGAAGCATGACCTGAGGTTGTCCAAAAATCCTAAAAGTGGTCTCGTGCCCCGAAGGAGCCTGAGAAGTTTCGGACCAGCGCCATCTAGTGGAGAAAAAAATATTTATATGGTTTGAATGCGGTTGACTTATTTTCACTGGAGTCATCTCCTTAGACTCCTGCATCTTTGCCAAGTCCAATGATACCAAACATGCTAGGTTTCGCCTTATGGTTGTGCGACATGGTGATTTAGCGTTTAAACTTTGGCTAAACCACCGTCGGAAATTCAGGAAACATAGACCGCTGGCTATATGGTAATGCCTAAATGTCAAAACTTTGATAGTAAGTGGCAAAAAAAACAAATCAAACTCTCCCATGGGGCATTTTATATGTGCTCATACATATAAATACCTATAACTCCAAAATGAAATGAGAGATTTTCACTCGTGTTTGGGCACACTCTGAGGACATATAGAAAAAAGTGGTGGGATTGTGCCTGTTGGTGGCACCATAATTTAGCAAAACCATCAATACCAATACAGGATTATGATATAAAATGCTGTGTTTTATAAATGCATTGGTGTACAATTACTAAACTCGGGTATGTGCCATCGGCACCATGCTCTGAAGGTACTTAAAAAATTGAGACAACGCCACCTTGTGGTCAAGTTATTATACAATTTTTAAAAAAAAAAATGCTAATAGCTTTATATAAATGTGGCCTATTATAATGAGACTGGTCAATAGATTCTGTGGTTCATGCTGAGAACATTGATACCAATTTTGCTATAGTCAGTCAAATTTCCTGTCCGCCATTTTGATGTTCTTTAAAAACATTACTTTAAGCTGTCATTCGATTTTCACCAAAATCGAATCGTATCCTCTTCAGACCATTCTGACAAAAAGTTATCAATTTTGTGAGGATAGACAAAATCGTTTTCATATACCACAGCAACAAATTTGAGGCATGATACCAAAATGACTCTTGAGGCTGTTTCTCTGCAATGCTTTGGCATATTGACATCAAACTCTGCATGGGTCGTTGTCACCTCACTCTGACATCAATTTGGTCTCAGCGCCACATATTAGTCGAAATTTTTAAACGTTTATATCATTATTACTGGCTATTTATGATTTTTCAGCTCTTTTGCCTAAAATGATCTTAATAGGTCTTTAAATGTTCATTATTGCTGTTGGTCTGATACTCCCAGTCATGTTGGCATGACTTATCATGCCTTCTTTGTGCTTGGCCCTTTAATGGCTGCATGCAGCTGTATTTACAAGTATAAATTTAAATTTTATTATCATTATTGAATGGTACCTGATGGATTAACCAATTGGTAACAAGTTGATCTATACCATACATTTAAACGCTTAATCACAACAAATGAGAATGAAAATAAATTTATTTTACATCGATTTATGTTAGTCTAAAGTTTTACATAAAATTTGTCACTGACCTTATCATAGGTCTTTTTCATTGCTTTCCTGAACCCTGACTGAAGTAGAAATATTACGATTGTGTCAGATGATTGCACAGCCACGGCTAAAGTGGATATTACAATAAATGTCTCACGAAAGTGTCGTATTAACAAGCCCTTGTCTTTGTCGGTGTGATAGATGGCTTTTGGAACAAGAGCTCAAGAAATGGAGAGAGCATACTGGAGGCCACACTCCTGAAGCTCTGTTAGGAAAAACGCCTCCGCAGAGAGACACGAAGCTGCACGGGGAGGACATCAGAAAGGTGAGACCTGCTTTCCACCTGCATTGTCAGTCAGGTGCGTTCTCTATGTGTAGAGTGTGCTGTTCCCTGAAATTCAGTCTTTTTGTTTTTATATAGGAGTTAGAGTCTGTCAAAAAAGAAAATTGTACATTACGTACAGGACTTGAGGACAAGTCAAGTCTAAGTTCCAGTTTGTAAGTCTGTCTTAAATGCTGAACCATTTGCATAAAACTAATCTACTTCAATGGTATCAAAATTAAACTAATACTCGTTCTCTCAGGACACTTTCACAAGATGATGAACAGGTAAATTTGACCAGTAATTGGTATTTTATTATTTTTTATCTGAGAGATTCATTTCAATGATTTCTTATTTTTACATTCATGAATTTCTCTTATTTGATAGGACCAGTCTCTTGGTAAAGACGTTGACCCTTCCATCTGCCCGATGTGTGAAAGTCAAGACTCCCTGACTAAACCCAAGGTAGAAAAGCAAAGCAATTCTGTCCTCATTATACAGATAATTTCTTTTTAATAGCACTTCATTATTAAACTACACTACTATTCACAAAAAGTTTGGAGTCAGTACGTTTTGTTTTAAAGAAATGAATACTTCTATTCAGCAAGGACATATTAAATTTATCAAAAGTGACAGAAGAGACATTTGCCATGCTACAAAAGATTTGTTTGAAATAAATGAAATGAGGTTTCTTTTGAGCATATTAATCAAAAATATTAAGAAGAACAAATGTTTAACATTGATTATTAGAATGATTTCTGAAGGATCACATGACACCGAAGGCCAGAGTAATGGCTTCTGAAAATTCAGCTTTGTCATCACAGGAATAAAGAATGTATTCAAATAAAAGTTATTTTAAATCCTAAAAGTATTTTGCAATATTAGTTTTTACTGTATTTATGATCAAACAAAGTACTTTTGAACGGCAGAATGGTAGTGTACTCAATCTATATCGTTCCCGTTTTTCCTCAATGATTAAAGCACACTATAATGAATATGGTGAACAAGAATGTTGTTGCTATTACATTACTTTTAAGGAACATGATTATCAGCATCAGAACTATGGAACAGAACTGTTTTACAAGTGCATTAGAAGTGTCTTTTTAACCATTTCAGAGTCAATGCAAGAACTGCAGTGGCGTGTTCTGTGAAAACTGCATGGGTAATGAACTCCCTCTGCCGTCCTCCATCAACCCTGAACACGTGTGTGACGGCTGCTACTCGCAGTTACTGCAGCAGTACGGGTCCTCCCCATCCTGAGGTCGAGCACATCTCTGAGCACAGACTGTCCTGTCAGTAGCTTTAACGGTTTATCAATAGAAATGGTGCCGTTCAAAAATTGCACATCACATTCTGGATCATAAATCAGTACCGGGCATCTCAATTATACAATTTTTTTTTTTTTTTGCATACAACATTTGCCAAAAAGGGATGATTTTTACAAGCTCTTTGTGGGAAATGCTTTAAGAATGATTGTTTCATAATTTCATATAATTATTGAGGATGAGTGAAGCTGTCCACCAAGTGGATTTATGCAGTTCTTGTACTTGAATTGTCTCTGTCATTCAACATTGCAAGTAATTTGATATAATAACATAATATTGATGTCTTAAAAAAAAAAATTAAACTGAATTAGATGATCGATTGTATAAGGGATTGTATCTTCAGCTTTTGAAAACTACAGTATGCACTGAACAAGGCACATACATTAACATTTAAAATGCTTGAGTCCAACATAAAACAATAAATTTGGCAAAAAAAAAAAATAATTCAGACAAAACAGTATTTTATGGAACTTGACAGAAGACTGCAATTACACTACATTAAAATGTAATGAAATCATGTAAAGAGATAAAAGGTAGTTTTTTGCCTGCCATATGATGTATTTTATTCTTATCAGCTAAACAATAAAATTGTATTATGTGGACTATTCAGTCTAAGTGAACTTTATACATGGCCTATATACAGTACTGTGCAAAAGTTTTAGGCAGGTGTGAAAAAATGTTAAGAATGCTTTCAAAAATAGACATGTTAATAGTTTATATTTATCAATTAACAAAATGCAAAGTGAGTGAACAGAAGAAAAATCTACATCAAATCAATATTTGGTGTGACCACCCTTTGCCTTCAAAACAGCATCAATTCTTCTAGGTACACTTGCACACAGTTTTTGAAGGAACTCGGCAGGTAGGTTGGCCCAAACATCTTGGAGAACTAACCACAGTTCCTCTGTGGATTTAGGCAGCCTCAGTTGCTTCTCTCTCTTCATGTAATCCCAGACAGACTCGATGATGTTGAGATCAGGGCTCTGTGGGGGCCATACCATCACTTCCAGGACTCCTTGTTCTTCTTTACACTGAAGATAGTTCTTAATGACTTTCGCTGTATGTTTGGGGTCGTTGTCATGCTGCAGAATAAATTTGGGGCCAATCAGATGCCTCCCTGATGGTATTGCATGATGGATAAGTATCTGCCTGTACTTCTCAGCATTGAGGATACCATTAATTCTGACCAAATCCCCAACTCCATTTGCAGAAATGCAGCCCCAAACTTGCAAGGAACCTCCACCATGCTTCACTGTTGCCTGCAGACACTCATTCGTGTACCGCTCTCCAGCCCTTCGGCGAACAAACTGCCTTCTGCTATAGCCAAATATTTCAAATTTTGACTCATCAGTCCAGAGCACCTGCTGCCATTTTTCTGCACCCCAGTTCCTGTGTTTTCGTGCATAGTTGAGTCGCTTGGCCTTGTTTCCACGTCGGAGGTATGGCTTTTTGGCCGCAAGTCTTCCATGAAGGCCACTTCTGACCAGACTTCTCCGGACAGTAGATGGGTGTACCAGGGTCCCACTGTTTTCTGCCAATTGTGAGCTAATGGCACTGCTCGACATCTTCCGATTGCGAAGGGAAGTAAGCATGATGTGTCTTTCATCTGCTGCAGTAAGTTTCCTTGGCCGACCACTGCGTCTACGGTCCTCAACGTTGCCTGTTTCTTTGTGCTTCTTCAAAAGAGCTTGGACAGCACATCTGGAAACCCCTGTCTGCCTTGAAATTTCTGCCTGGGAGAGACCTTGCTGATGCAGTATAACTACCTTGTGTCTTGTTGCTGTGCTCAGTCTTGCCATGGTGTATGACTTTTGACAGTAAACTGTCTTCAGCAACCTCACCTTGTTAGCTGAGTTTGGCTGTTCCTCACCCAGTTTTATTCCTCCTACACAGCTGTTTCTGTTTCAGTTAATGATTGTGTTTCAACCTACATATTGAATTGATGATCATTAGCACCTGTTTGGTATAATTGTTTAATCATACACCTAACTATATGCCTACAAAATCCCTGACTTTGTGCAAGTGTACCTTGAAGAATTGATGCTGTTTTGAAGGT
The DNA here is from genome assembly GCA_037194245.1 of Opsariichthys bidens. Lineage (NCBI taxonomy): Eukaryota > Metazoa > Chordata > Actinopteri > Cypriniformes > Xenocyprididae > Opsariichthys > Opsariichthys bidens. The sequence goes on along the minus strand of CM074283.1, from coordinate 7,869,466 downwards.
AAAGGGTGGTCACACCAAATATGGATTTGATTTAGATTTTTCTTCTGTTCACTCACTTTGCATTTTGTTAATTGATAAATATAATCTATTACCAAGTTTATTTTTGAAAGCATTCTTACTTTACAGCATTTTTTCACACCTGCCTAAAACTTTTGCACAGTACTGTACATTATATAAAATATATATAAATAAATGCATGAACAAACATTTATGCAGAATTAAAGGTTGGTGGAATGGCTTGGTATGCCTGGGACAAATAGCATACTTATCTCTATTGGAAGTGCATGAGGTTACTAGTACAGCAATGGAACAGGTACCTTTTTTTCTAAGCATTGGACACTTTCATTACACTTGACTATTCGACATTGTTTCGATCTGAAATGTCCAAAAAGAAATAACAGAACAGGCAAAATCTGTAAAGTTCTCTTTTAATGTTGGTTCTACGTATTCTTGTAATATACTCATACATTGAATAACTTAAATACATTGGGATGCATTTAAATAGTTTATGTTCATCCTATTGTTCCTCCCTTGATGCTGATGAGTTCAGGAACAACTCAATATATCGCTCCTCTGGATGACAGAAAAACATACAAAAACCAGGTGAATCACTTCATGTTTATATTAAACATGTTGGGCCACATTAGGATTATTTCAGAAGATCAGACATGTTCATTGCTTACTTATATACTCTCTGTCTTTGGACATGGCTGAAACGGCATCCTGATGCGTTTTGAAGTAGGCCTCTGCCTCACCGGTGGGTCGTCCGTTAGAACTGTACTCTACAAGAACCTTCACCAGTCTGAGGGGGGCGAAAAACTGGAGCACAAATTACACCTTAGTCATTCAGTATAGATGATATACTGGACAAGATCAGATGAGGTTTTAATAATTACACATTAATAGCAGGTTAATAGTCATTGCAGTCCTCTTGACCACCTCAAGCACATAAAATCATGCTATCTTAAATAGAATTTACTTAATATAAGACTTTACCTTTACAATGTCCTCTCCTGTGGCTTCATATGGCAGACCTCTCATGTGAATGAGGTTCTGTGCTGCTGATACAGGGCTACCGTTTGCTGTGCACAAAAATAAAGTCAGGGTATCTGCTAGGTTTTTCCAATCAAATCTAAGGCTTTTTAAGACCTGCACAAATAAAATTGATACTGTATATGCAGGGCAGGACAATGTCTATGATAACACACTAAACTAGAAAATGACTGTAAAAACCATGGTTTAAACAACCTCACATTTCAGCTTTTAAACCAATTTTTAAGAACAGGGATGTCACAATTATAAATTTATAGTTATATTCATTATAGCATTTCTCATACATAATGCATATGTACATTATCCTAATTATTTGGATTTTTAGAATCCACATTAGCATTTATGGCACTGTGCATGCTGTTTAAAATTTTGACTTTTTTATTTGAACAAAAACAGCACATGGACTGAATGATAACGTGAATTGATAGATAAATTCATTCAAACTTTTAAGGCCTTATATTTGATAAAACTAAATGTAAGACTTTTTAAGGACCCACAGGGTCCATGAAAGATGCATGGGAGTGCACACAGTATACAAAATATGTTAATATTTCAAATCTGGTTGTAAAGGGACACTGTAATAAACATCACACCTGTTTTCATTTTGCGTGGCGTGTCATCGGGTCCTGGAGTGGAAGCTGAAGTCTCATTTCGCCCTCTTCCATACTGCACCTGGATCTCACTTTTCCTGCTGGGGAAAATCTCAACATACCTGTATATGAGGCACAAAAAAAACAAAAAACCTTTGTAAACACAGATCAAAACATTTAAGGAGATATTCAGTCTTAAATATTTGTGCCATCAAAAATTATTTAATACCTAACATGTCACCTGAAGATAATAACAAGAACAAAGAAACAAACAACATGGAAACATTACAAATATAATATTAAAAAAAAAAAGTCTTGATTTGGAAAATTTCTTTACTCATGATCATAAAGGACTTAAAAGACTTCAAAAACAGCTGTTGTCCAAGCATGTCCACGGTTTCAAAGGAAGAACAATATATTTTCAATCTTTTCAAATACCACTTGATATACCAACCTGTTTCCAATGACTTCTCGGTCTCTCTTTAGGGCCTTTTCAGCCATTTCCTTTGTTGCAAACTCCACAAAGGCATCACCTGAGTTTCTTCCTTTCCTGTTCAGGACTATTGTAACTCCATCTTGCACAATATCCAACCCTATTTTGAGAGCATCAAAACAGACAAATGAAGCACAAGGCTTTCATCAGAGCAACGATATTCAAATGTCACACTTTACTTTATCACTCACCAGAGAAAAACTGAACGAGGTCTGTCTCAGTACAGCTGTAGGGAAGCCCTCTGAGTCGCACCACTCCATCGGACTCCGTAATCGGCTGTGAGGCCTTTAATATGGCTTCAGCATCTTTGTTTGTTATCTCATACACTGAAACACATGACATCAGTGTTCACCATATATGAGCTCCATGTACAATTGGAAACGATAAATACAAATTCTGCATACCCTCAACATAGCGCTGTCCCAGGTACTGCTTGTGCTGATCCAATGCTTTGCAAACGTCCTCCTCGTGCTCCAGCTCAATGAACGCCTGTCCTGTTGGCCTGCCGTTCCTGTTGTTAATTATATGGATTCCCTGAACGCCACCTCGAATCCTACAATCTTCACAAGATGAGCAGATCCACATCAGAACATCTTCAGGACGTTTTATGTACTATTTCTGAATTTCTAAGGCCTTTGAATTATAATAATATTAATAGATCATACTCTTTAAGCAAGTAAAAGGCCTTTGAGTATCATTTTAATGACATTCGAACTCAGGTTCTGGAACATGTCTTTTTGCTATGAAATCGAATGATTTACATTAAGTAAACGCAAGAATAACTATTGTATTGCTATTAATGTTTTAAGAGTAAGACATACTGGACTTGAGCAAATTTGATCGTATTAAATTAATTATTTAATAGGATCAAATTTGATCCTATTAAAATGCAAGTATCAAATATGGTACAACAGACTTCAGAGGAATGTTTATTTGAACTGTACATCTCTCACTGTATGACGGGCCAAAACATAGAGCAAACTTTTTAATTAGTCTAAAGGTTGTTTTTTTTGGTCAAGCTTTTCAAGGTTAACCCATCTTGTATTGACTTATTCAAATAGGGGGACAATAGCTTGTGTCCATGATTTCTAAGACTGTGAAAGAGCAAAAGAAGTACCAGAAAAGAAGTTAATCAAGTCCTCTGCAGTACATGACCAGGGAATCCCTCTGACCTGGACGATAAACACTTCCTTTGCTTGAGGCCCTTCGTTAGGAGTGTATTCGGGTAGAGGAGGGTAATCATCGTCTTTAGATGGTGCCTAAAAATGAAAAACAGTTAATTGTGTCTGAAACGGTCTTGAATTGTTTGTACATAAACGGATAAGCTACCTCAGTGGACAGGCTTCTTTCATATAAAGTCCATGGATGCTTGACTACACGGTCGGCTAAATATCTCGCAGAAAATGAATGAACATCTCGACCTCGTGCTGCTGCTGCTGCTGTAGACTGCGCAGTTTTCATGTGACTCAGGGTCTCCAGACATGGAAACTGCTGCTGTCTCCTGATACAACGAACAAGAGAGAACAAGAGCGCGCTCCGACTGAATGCAGACATCTTGTACTGTAACAAACTTCAGTTTCAAACTTGCATTAAGCCTAAAGTAAACAGACTCAGTTCTCAAGGTATGTTCAGCTCATTTGCCCATCCACTTTAACCTACTGCGTAAGAGGACAGCATGACGTGATCAACACGCGCCCCTAAACTTGATAGACCTTTCAAAATAATAGTTCTGTGTAATGGTAGGGCTTCTCGGGTTTATTATTATTATTATTATTATTATTATTATTATTATTATGACCATTGCAATGAAGCTAAAACAAATTTTTAAAATAGTTTCTGGAAAGTAATTATTTTTTATTATTATTTTCATCTTTTGTCTAAACACATGTTGTTTGCAAAATTACATTTTTGCTTTTTTATTGTCATTGTACTTAAAGGTAAAACCAATTATTAAGCTATCATCTCGAGAATATGTACTTTATAATAAGTGTATCTTATAGTCTTTATCTACTTAATAGTAGGTATTGTTACATATATATTTTTTTTACATATCGTTTTCATTCAAAATGATTCGTACAACCCTTTTCCCAATAAACAATAATCCATTTTCTTCATATTCTTCAACACAAGAACAGTTTCTTCCCTCAAGCAATTCATCTCATGAACAATTGACAAACACGGAACACACAAAACTATTACACACCATTCACTTAAAACACTTATTTATATTTCATTTGCACTCATCACAACTGTACATACAATCTGTCTATTTTGTATGTTTGTATTTTATTCTTTTTTATCATCTGTGTCTTGTCTTGTCACTGTCATTCTGTTGCACTGTAAAGCTTCTGTCATTAAAACAAATTCCTAGTATGTGTAAACATACCTGGCAATAACGCTCTTTCTGATTCTGATTCTGATTCTGATATTTTTATGCTTAACGTGACTCTTATTTAATAAAAGAAAGGAGATGCGGTGGGTGTCGTGATCTCGCGAGATTCTGGGGCTCTAGAGAGACTTTGGATGGGAAGGAGAACTTTTGCACGGGCAGGATCAGTGTTGTTGGAGTGTTAAGGACATTAAGGCTCAAATTCCTTGCTTTTCCACCTCCCAACATTCAAAACAACGGATTAGTGTCTTTTTCTCATCTACAGCGCATTTTTCTCAAGGAGAGATGAGCTTTTTATTGTAAGTATTAGTGGGTTTTTTAAATGGGAACACTGATGGCTAGTTAGCAAGCGTAGAAATACTGCTTTTGTCCCGAAGCTGCCTGGACATTAGCAATCCTGACTCACAGCAGTCACTTATGAGAAATGAACAGTTAGGACATTTAAAAACCCTGACAGAAGCGCAGTTTGATCGTATCTCAGCAGTTTAGTCCGTGACCATCATAACAATGATAATGAAGAGTGTTCAGCCAGTGCATGAGGCCATCACAATGAAATTGGATTTGGGTACTCCTCATTTATGATTATGCTTGGGTTTATACTACAGCAGTCTGTCAACAGAGCCTTATTTTCCGACATTCATGTAAAAGGGATACAGTGGTGTTTTGTGGATCGACACAAGTAGCTTTTTCCTCATGTGTCCTTCCAGGAAAATGCGAAAAAAAAAAGTTGTCAGCAATAATTGCTAACTAATAAGTGTTCCGTCGCTTTCACGGTCCGCACCTTAATGATTTGACATCAGAGTGCAACCTGAAATCCAGACATGATCAATCTGGATAATCCCACTATAATCCCAGTACACCGTACACATTAACCCAGTGTAGTGAGTCCCAAAGCAGTTCATTTTCTTTTTAATTGTTGATATGTGCAACCCTGTGTTGATTTTCACATTCGTATTTTGAAATGATCAGTTTCTTCAGGTTCTCTTAGGTCTGTGTGATAATGGTATATGATAAAAATTATATATATATATATATATATATATATATATATATAATTTTTTTTTTTTTTTGCTGAATGGCAGTATACCATATATATCTGTATTTTTCTTTTTTACTTTTATCTTCTATTTAGATAAAAAAAAAATTTTTTTCACTATTTCACATCCTGCAAAATGTCCTACAAACAGTGTTCATGAAAATGGCTTTATAAAACTGGCCAAATATGGTGAATGTAACCAATGTTGGTTATGCTACAGTGTTTATTATTTGGAAAAAAATATTGTAACAACACCATTACAATATAAAAACAAAAATAATTCCCTTTAAATATGAAAATAAATAAAAACAAAAGCTCAGACTAAATGTTAACAGTTTTGCACGCATGTTCACTGAAGTCTGTGAAGTTTAGTGAAGGCTCGTCCACTCCTAACAGCAAAATGGAAATATTTGCATGACTTTCTAACATTTACAGATGGAGAATATAACTGTGAAATGTGGTCGTTTCCTCAGTGCATAACTTACATTTCAAAACGCATTAGAAAGTTTCTGTCAGAGGACCTGAAAAGGCAAGCCACTTTAAACTAGACGTGTTAATTGTATCTTATGAGTTATTTTGAAGCCCCTAATTTAAAGCATGTCTCATGTTTAGGACAAATTGGATTATGCACTTTCCCTGCTGCAGCTCACTTTGTTATTTTTCAGATGTGCTTGTAATGTCAAAGTACTGTATGTCAGTATATAAACCTTTATAAAAATATAGCGCTATCTCCATATACCCCCCGAACTTAGTTTCTCCCTAGATATATACCTATATATTTTTCTTAGGAGACATTGCCTTACAATGGCTTGAATTGTTGTGAGAGATAAATCATAGAAACAAGTATTGTGTTTTGCTGTAGTGTCTCTAGAGGGCCGCTGTCTCAGCAGAGTTTAGCTCCAACCTTAACCAAACCAAACTTGATTGTCATCAATGCAAACTACATGCACTATGCATTTCTGTCTTCTTCTGCTTCCCTTTGAAAATGGGAAGGACTTGTACTGTAACTCAGGCTGTATGATTCAGCTGAATGTATTATGCAGTTATGCAGCCTAATGGTTTGAGAGTCGGACTTGTAACCTGAAGGTTGCAGGTTTGAGTCTCGGTACCGGCAGGAAATATAGGTGGGGGAGTGAATGAACAGTGCTCTCTTCTACTCTCATTATCGTTAACTGAGGTGCCCTTGAGCAAGGCACCTAAGCCCCAATTCAGTGTTGCCAAGTCAGTGGTTTTCCCACAGAATTGGGCTACTTTTAAGTTGTTGTGAATAAAAAATTTGCTGGTTGATTTCCACCCCAGTATGTATGATTTTGGCGCTCCAACATGCCCAAAACACCCTCCAGATGTACAATCTCCCCTGTAATTCAGGGGAGAATTCAGCCGCCCGTTGGAGAAAATCGCATTGGGCTACTTTTGTTGCACAAACCTGGCAGCGCAGCCCCAATTGACCCTTCGCAAACAGTTTGATTGACAGGCGATCTGAACAATCATAACCCCGAATCTGCCATTTTGTCTGAGAAAGCAGTCAGGGGAGTTAGTTGACTAACGTTGGTGAACTTGAGCTTGAAGAATTGTATGTACTCGCATCTTTCCGCGAAACAACATTCCTTCTGATGTCCATTCATGTTTATTTCATGCTATAAATGAACTAGTATAAAGAGATGTTGGTTCACGAGCCGCTTGAAGGAGCTACAGCGATCTGTCACGACACATTAAAGAGACACTATACGCTATTTATTGTTTAAACTTCTTTAAAAATTATGATATATTAAATATGAAACTAGATGTGTGGCGTGAGAGTGCATGGCTTGTTGGACAAAGAAACCGTGTTGCTTTGGTCTTTGGCGGGTCTTTGCGAAGGGTCAATTGCTCCTCTGGCAAAAATGGCTGTCCACTGCTCCGGGTGTGTGAGCACTTGGATGGGTGAAATGCAGAGCACAAATTCAGAGTATGGGACACCATACTTGGCTTCATGTCAGGTACACTTTCACGTTAACCTTTCACCAACTTGCAGCTATAAAAATTAGAATAAGAGACAAATGTATGTGCCCTCATAATCTTTAATCAAAATAACTTCCCCTTAACCTTCATCAACACGTCAGAGAAGAGATTTTTGGTGGGAGGGCAGGGCAACCTCTTTCACACGAGATCACAGCAATAGCAAACCACAGTGGTTTAATTCTCAATGGGCAAAATCAAGTGTCATCCTACATTTTTTTCTTGTTTGATAAGCTGCTGCATTCAGATGTGTCACAACTCAAACAGTTGAGTGTGCTCTTGGACTTGGCCACATGTTTTTCGCTTGGTGAAGACTGGAATTTCCCATTTGACTGCTGCTTGATGCTCTTATGCAGTCGCCTGACTCAGGGAAATGTCATTAGGGGGAAAAGATAATGTCATTTGGAAGTGTCACGACCTAAAAATGGGTCGCAGGTCTGTTCTGATCCTCTTTATTGTTTGCTTGACACATGCTGTTCATTCAAGTGAGTCTTTCAGAAGGTTTGTCTGATTTTGTGTTTTCAGAACACAACAAATACAGTGTTTGCTGATCACTTCTAGTTATTTTTGTTCTTTACTATGCAAACCCTGTCCTGTATGTGTCTAAACAGGTGGACACACTAAACGCAGCAGCTGTTGAATTGGTGTAGACAGGCTGGCTTTGAGGTGTGGATGGCCCAGTAAAGGCACATATGCTTGTAGGGTTAACTCAGAGCAGGTGTGGCCCAGCATTGATGTCAGGCTAGAGAAGTCCCTGGATATTTATATGAAGTCTTCAGGAGGTGTTGAATACCTCCCATATAGTTCTCCGCACTATCCTTGTGTCTTGTGTCTATGAGATAAATGCACACTGTTGACGTCATAATTTTCTTCCAAGTCAAATGTTGTTCCTCATCTTTGTGAGCATGTCTTTGATAGTGAAATGTGCATTAAGATTTGTTTCTGAACTTTTCCCTGTTTGGAAGTTTTTTGGGAACACTTTATTTTACAGTGCCGTAGTAGTACTTGCTATAATAATAACTGTAAATTATGCATAATTACAAGTAAATAACCCTAAACCAAAAACCTAACCCTAACTGTAACTCTATAGTAAGTACATGTAGTTAATTAATCATACTCAGTACTTATTTGAGTAATTACAATGTAACTATGGCACTATGAAATAAAGGGTTACACTTGTTCACTAGTTCATTAAAACCACAATCGATTAAGGGAATTTATGTAAATTGACATCCCTAATTGTGTCAAAGAAATGGTGATATTGTGGTTGAAAAGACTGTTTGTGAAGTTGTTTCACATCTATGACAACTGCTTTCTCTGGCTCAGCGGCAGCACCAACGCAGATTTGAATGTCCGCTGTGATTGTACTTGTAAAAGGTTTAATAGACATAGTCGAAAAAAAAAAGAAAAAGATCGTGTGGGTGTTTGTATCGAGATTGCGATCTTTTAACAAATAATCATGCAGCTCTACTTTTAAAGAATGGTATTCATGGCAGTATACCAGCATTAATTTCTCTACGATATAAATATGGCTTGTCCTAACCAACAGCTTATCTCATTACATTAACTGTTATTAACTAACTTAAAAAAGAGTATTTCATGTTCAGTATGATTAAAATTGGTCCAGTGTATAAGTGTGCAGCAAATCATTAAATTGTGAACATCCTGCGTTCTTGCTCTTGTTATTCCACAGTGGAAGCCGCTCGTCAAAGACGTTCAAACCAAAGAAGAACATTCCCGAGGGCTCGCACCAGTACGAGCTACTGAAGCATGCAGAGGCCACTCTGGGCAGCGGGAACCTTCGCATGGCCGTCATGCTCCCTGATGGAGAGGACCTCAATGAATGGGTGGCAGTCAACAGTAAGCATGAGCCTTTTATCTAGAAGAAGGAAAAAAAAGTTTGTTTGCACCCTCAGTGTGTGTTCAAAAAAAAAAAACTGCAGTTATTATAACAGGGTTTTATGTTTGTATCCTGTAGCTCTTAATTGTTAGTAGGTCTGTAGAATAAAAAGTTAAATTAAAATATAATATAAACAAACTAGTGATGTAAACATGTCATCATGCATCACTCCTTCTGGCTCCTGAGATCAACATATTTCCACTTAATATTAAAAATATTTAATATTGACGTTCTCACAAACATTCTATGTGCACATATACTAACATCTCGGATTTCAAAACCATTTAAAATAGGTACAGTTTAAATATTTAGGTACGATCATTGATGATAAACTCTCATTTAAGGAAAATGTGGACTATGTACAGAAGAAAGCAAGACAGCGTTTAGGTCTGCTCAGGAAACTAAGGAATTTCAGGGTTGATAGGAGGATTCTAACCATAGTGTACAGATCGGTGATTGAAAGTATTTTAACATACAATATTGTATCATGGTATGGTAATCTAACAGTGAGACATAAAAATAAATGATCAGGAGTAATTAATGAAGCAAATAAAATCACTGGCCAGAAACAGAGTACAATGCAAGAGTTGTTTTTAAATTTTATGGAAAAAAAGGCGATTTTTTTCCAACTCATCCACTCCACTTGTGCTTTGAGGTCATGCCTTCGGGACTTTTTACCTCTGGCTAAAAAGAATCTATATAAAAGATCATTTGTACCATTGGCGGTGGTGGTTTTAAACCAAATCTATTTTTAATTGATGTTTTATTATGAGGTATCTGTTTGGGTTGGTGTGTGTAATTTTTTTAATTTTTTTTTTATATGTATTATGTGCAATTATGTGCATTGTTGTCAGAATGTACCTGTATGCCAGTGTCAAAGATGAATTTCTGTTCAGAAAATCTGTACAGACAATAAAGTTTAACCTTAACCTAACCTAAAATCAGTTCTGCTATATTCATGCTGATGCTCACATGTTCGAATGCATCTTCCCAGTTAACATCCATTTTATAAGGCCTTTTTGTTGGTCAGTTTTGCAGCGTTTCAGAGGCAATTGCTTGGATAGCCTCTGGCCTTCTATTTTTAACAACAGAGACAGTGGAGCTTTCTTAGGTTGTTAGCCTCAGGAACAGAGGGCTGAATGCAGACTCTGGCAGGGCTGATGTTGCTGGGGTTTAGGGTTTCATCTAATTGCTGTTGCTCATGAAATATTGGGTGTACCCAACTTCTGATATATAATTACAGCAGGGTTTCTAAAACCCCTTGAAGGTTGTGGTGGAACTGCATAGGCTAGATGTTTAAGTTGTTATTGTTTAGAACAAAATATTCCACATTTCATTTCAGAACGTGGGTTTTAACATGTTTAAAGATGCTCACATGAGTTGTACTATAATGCTGTTTCATGTGCTCGTAGCTGTGGACTTCTTTAACCAGATCAACATGCTGTATGGGACCATCACAGATTTCTGCACTGAGGAAAGCTGCCCACTAATGTCTGCTGGACCCAAGTAAGTAGCAACAGGGATTTATCATGTGAAATATTTTGAGCATTACAGACATTTCACAAGTGTGAGCAGTGCGTATTTTTTTTCAAAAAGTATGTAAACCGACGAGTTTATTCACACCGGGAGTTCGTTCACATTCACAGTCGCTCCTGCGTTGCGTGAGCGTCAAGCAGGAACACCAGTGAAGCGGTTGTTTCGACGCCGAGTCTATTTTTGATGGGCAAAATAAATATGATTTCTCACAAAAAGTGCTCAAAATGCACAGAATAAGCATGCCTGGTGTGTTTTAACAAGAACTGGGGTGTGTCAGAAAAGAAAATGAAACATATTTACCCATTTAAACTTTTTAATTATTCAGTTTGGGTGAATGTATGGTGTATTGTTAAAAAAACTAAAGTAAACTATCCAGAAAATATGATATATAAGCTTTCTTTTTGTTTATTATGCAATACACAGCCAGGCATAAGCTCTAGCACTACCCAAATCAAACCTTCTTTTTTTTTTGAGTTTGCTGTCTTGTCAAAATATGACTGAAAAGACATGATTGGAGATATTGGGTTGTTGTTTACCAATTACATGTGAATGTTGTACATCTCCCCATGTTAACAAACGTTCAAGACTATCAAGGTTATAAACGACCAGCTTCTAAAAACTCTACTGTGTGTCGTTGACCATTTTTGAATGAAGTCTCTTATTTTTACTAAGGCTGTGTGCATAAGAAAGTTCACTTTTGAATGGTAATGTGTACTTTAAAAGAGTGCTGCACGTTGTAATGTAGATGTAAAAAAGTGTATTTCTTTTAATTAGCTTCTTATGTGTTGTCTGCAGGTATGAATATCACTGGGCTGATGGGACCAACATAAAAAAACCAATAAAATGTTCCGCTCCAAAGTACATTGATTACCTGATGACTTGGGTCCAGGATCAGCTTGATGATGAGACACTATTCCCTTCAAAAATAGGTGTGCTTCTCCTTTCATTTATTGTGCATGATATCGAAATTTGGCATGCTTTTTTTCTTCCTTTATCTCTTCATGACCATGGAGGGAATTGTCCACATGGTGGCGCTTTTAAAGCGTCAACAAAACATGCTTCAAACAATTCAGTCTTCTCAAGGAAACCAGTTACCACATCCACAGCATAAATTCTGCCTGTTCACCCCCCCCCCCCCACACACACCACCACCATTTCCTTTAGCTTGGTTTTTATTTTTTATATACCCTATTGTGCTATTTTAAAGGTTCCTAATTTTGTTTTGGAGGTCTCCTACAATTGGTTTACACACGTCCAAGGTCAAAAAACACTTGAATTGTCTCATAATATACAGTGCAGCATTACCGCTTTTCTCACAGTATCTGAAACGGTTTAATAAAATGAAACGACCATTACCATATCTGTATTTCAGCTTTGGGGGCTTCCTCAGCACTCAGACTAACAATGGCGTCTGTTTTACCGTATCAATTCATGCCCAAGTCCTCATAATTTGGAAGTGGAAAATGCATTTGCTTTCACAGCACAGAAAATGGCATCTTCTTGACAAGTGACAACACAAACCAAACTTTCCTCAGCTACAACTGCAGGGTGGGTCAAAGTAAACGCTCACAGGCATCCAGTGAAGGAAATAGGCTGGCATTATGCTAATTGTTACAAGCATATGTTTGTGTAGGAAGTAAGGCTGGAATTACTGATGAATTGTTTCAGGAAGTTCAGAGTCAAAGCTTCATTTTGCTTTACATTTGTTGTGCACCGATTTTTTTTTTTTTTTTTTTACATTCACAAACAAGTATATTACAAATTACATGTAAGGTAATATCGGAAAAAGCACAACAGGCTTGTTTTAAAGTTGTTTTTCTGTGTGACACTTATAGGGGTCCCTTTCCCAAAAAACTTCATGTCTGTGGCCAAGACCATTTTGAAGAGACTCTTCCGTGTTTACGCTCACATCTACCACCAGCACTTTGACTCTGTTATCCAGCTGCAGGAGGAGGCGCACCTCAACACCTCTTTCAAGCACTTTATCTTCTTCGTTCAGGTGTGTACTTGTCATTGAGGTGTGTGAATTGGTGTCTGCCTGAGTGGTTTCGCTTATCAGACCAACTCAAATGAAAATGTTTCTCTCTCTACTTTTTTTTTTTTCTTTTCCAGGAGTTTAATTTGATTGATCGGAAAGAACTAGCTCCCCTTCAGGAGCTTATCGAGAAGCTCACGTCTAAGGACAGATAAATCTGCTCTTCCTATCTGCATCTTCTCTAATTTCTGTGTACAGGCAGCCTGGCTTTGTTCTCTCTGTGTTTGACAGGTGTGTGGGAATTTTTCCTTTGAGAAAAGGCTGACTCCAAAAAAAGAAAAAAAACCAATCCTTGATAAGCCACAGCTCAACTATAGGTCAAGGTAATAGAGGAATTATACTGCAGTCCTTTTGACGTTGTCTCAAACACGATCTAAGTGCCTGATACGTCCACTTTCAAAATCGCTAGCGTTTGTATAAAAAGCACTACCACTGCTATAAACTTGCTTTTGACTTTTTTTAGGAGTACATTGATAATTAGTGGTTTGTTAGCTTTTTTTCTCTTAATGGATTTATTTAGAAGTTCATAGGTTCAAAAATACTGAATGAAGCATTCATTGATTTTTTTTTTTTTTTTTTTTTTTCATGGAGATGAAGATAAATATTTAAGTCTTGGCTTCTCATTTTAACTACTCCCTGTGTCTCATGACGTATTTGGGATTTCCGTTATCAGTTTCTGTAGTAGTTGACTTGAGATTTTATCCAGCCCTCAATGAATCTTTCCTCATTCTAACACATTTCACTCATTACCGAAGAACACTGGGCCCACAGTTTGCCTGCCAATGCTTTTATACCACTACATTACTTATGAATAAGTACTTGTTGATGAGCCAGTTTTTACAGATTTTCGCCCAGAGGTCAGGGGTTTGTCTGTTGGAAGCTGGGATGAAGGAGCTGACTATGCAAGATCAGTATGTACTATTTAATCTTAATTTTCTCATACCCTTTATGAAATATACTTTTTACATTTTTTTTGTGGATTCTGTTCACGGACATGGACACCATGGACACGTTTAAAAAAAAAAAAAAAAGAGAGAGAAAAAAAGTATCTTTTTAAAGTGAAAGACACATTCTTCTATCTTAATTTTGCTCCTCCTAAATCTGTATTAGTTTTTCAAAAATCCCGATAAAATGCAAGATAAATTATGAGCTGGTTAATGCAGAAGTTCTTGATGCTACTTCTTTTTCAGCACACAGTTATATTGCTGGCAAAGTAGTTGGTGGTCTTTACTATAATTTAAGCAGTGCGTATGTTTGGTCTTTATGAAGTTTCAACTCATGAATGTTTATTTTTCTGAATGTTACAGAAAATGTGTTACTCTGAATATCACACAGCTAAAATGTTTTTTTCAGAGATTTTCACATCACTTCATTTCAGAACAGTTATGAGATTGATTATAGACAAATGTGATAAACATTTTTGATGGCAAGTTGTAAATACTGTAAACAGAAAAGGTATGCAATTGGAATAACATGAGATGTTACTTGCTGAACTTTTGTGGTACAATGCTGAATGCTGTTTATAGGATAATAAACCTGTTTGAACAATGTGTTTTTGTTTTGTTAATAGTATGAGCATCAGTATGCATTTGTGTTTTTACAGTCTTTACAGGAATATATATATGTGTGTGTGTGTATAAAACTAATATTTTGTAAGCAGGAATAAATAAGCAGGTGAGATCCAGTTCCTCCAAGACAAAATGCTTCACATAAAGTGTACTCATTATTTTAATACTAGTCTAGCCTTTCCCATAACTCCTCCTTTAATCAAAGAAATGTTTTAAAAAGAAAGGAGAACATTTTCATGGTAGTCACATTTGGGTGTGACACAATCTGTTGTCTGGAGATTTTAACCTGTCAGTCAACTTAGTCATATGTGACCATGTTTTGGTTAATCCCTCACGTCTGTGGTTTTGCTATTAATTTTCTTGTCCTAAATGATTAAATGAGACAAAAACACAATCATCAATCACAACCCTATGAGCCAGTATCAACCCATTACAATTAGAGAATTACTTCAGCTGTGTGGCCAAGGATTTGAAGACATATGGCAATCGTTTTTTCAAACATTTCAACGGTTTCTCTTTAGTTCTTTCAACTTTTGAGAGAACTGTGAGCTCCCTGCACTCAAAAATAAAGGTTCTTTAGGCCTATTTCCATCTATGGTTCCATGAAAAATCCTTTGCACAAAAAGTTCTTTATAGTGAGATAAGGTTCGTTCGATAATTAAAATGTTTCTCACGCTAAGGAGAAAAAAGGTTTTGTTAAGAACTGTTCACTGAAAGGTTCTTTGGGGAACTCAAAATGGTTCTTCTATGGCATTTCTGTGAAAACCCCCTTTCGGAACCTGTATTTTTAAGATTGTGTCAGTACTTCATTTCTAAACCCAGGCGATATCAGCTCTTAGACTCAGGGAAGTCAAGGTTGCTTTGAACTCTAACCTCCAGCTTTAAATATGTCCAAACAGTAGTTCTCTGCAAGTGAAAGGAGTTTTTGGAATCTCCTGATCATGTTCTTCTTTCACTTAAATCCTCTAGACTTTCACTCTATGGGCACTTGATCTTATCCAGCCTTCTCTGTTTAAACGGCATGACTCTGGGAGACCGTCATAACAATGAATATGACATGTGACAACAAATGCAGGCCATTGTTATCGTCTCAGAAAACCATTACATCAGACGATCTTTGATCATTCTTGACCAAAATAACGCTATGAAAGTAAACCCTTCAAGATTTCTGACAAAAACTTACAGCTGCAGACATAAAGCTCACAGAAGAGGGAGACAAAACCTCTGTGATTGAAAACTGAACCACTGAACCGCATCTCCTGAGACCTGACTGGCCTCTCTCTGACGCAAGGTTCAGTAAAAATACAGAAGTAGCAATTAGAACAAAAAGACCTTCTAAAATCTTTCCCAGTGTTTCTTTTGTTTATAAAGGTCAGAGATTTCAATGGACCTGATTGGTTAGAGAGGTTAAGGTTAGAGATTTAATAATAGACAAATAATCTGATTCTTTCACTTTCTTAAAATTTAGTTTGAAAAGAAAGGTCTTAATGCCAGTTAAGAGCTCTCTAATGTCATCAAGAATTAATGTGATCATATGTTGTCCTGACATGTGAGTTTTATTTGACCAATTATAGCCCAGAGCTAGTTTTGCAGCTGAACGTTGAGAAAATCAAGACTGAATTTCCATTTCCAGGCTCTCATCTCTTGATAATTGTATTGCAATTGGCCCCATTGCTAAATACTGTGCTTTCTCAAACGTCACTGCAGTGTTCCTGGAAGTGTAAGTGTTTGTCATCTGTACTGATGCTCTGCGTTGATTAAAATCTATAGCCTAAGCCTATATGTACTTGACACCTGAGCTTTTGATTTCTCATTCACCTCGGAGCGACTTCTTGACAGTGTTCTTCTGGGAATGATTACTACACTGTAGTCATATGGGCCTACTCTTCAAAATTCTGTCAGCATCATTATTCAAGTCTTAATTGTCACAAGATCCTTTAGAATCATTCTGATAAGCTGCTCAAGAATCATTTCTTGTTATTATAAATGTTCAAAATGGTTCTGCTGCATGATACTTCAGGATTGTTTGATGAATCTAAAGTTCAAAAGAACATGATTTCTTTAAAATAGAAATATTATGTAACATTATAAATGTCAGTTTAATGCATCCTCGCTTCAAATTGTAATTAAAAAACTTCTTTTATTTCAAAGTATGTGCAGTTGTTTTAGTTTAGCACACACAAGACCTATAACACAGATCAAATGAATCTCTGGATCAGTCATGCTGTATGAAAATAAATGCACAAAACAAGATATGCTCCTCCTTTTTGCCAGCAGCACAATGAATAGACTGTCATGCGAAGTTCATTGGGTCTCTCTTTGAATGCGTAGGCCTACTGGTTGGCATTTTCTTCTTCTCAGTGAGTGATGAGAAATGATACTCTTGCCACATCCTTGAATGTGACAGCTAGATCTTCCACCTGATAGTTGAGCAGGGTTTGCTGGCTTTCACACAGACCTCTATTAGAACTCTTAATACCTCTGGTGTTTTCTTAGGAATTGAGCTGGGCTGGAACAAACCGGTGCCACTTCAGATGTGAATCAGGAGAAACAAATGTGTCATTCTTATCAACAAATCTCTGCTAAGCAAAGATAACCCAAGTTTGTTCTCTCTGTGATAACGAAAGTATGATAGTGGTTATTAAGGGAAGGGAGATTGCTTTGAGTGGAAAATGTTTAGCTAACAGAACGGAGTTATTTATATATACACTCACAAAATATATTTATCCCTCCTCTTTTTAAAGAACTTCTCGTTTCTCATTTCTTAACGTTAATAATCCATATTTAAAGTAAACCTTCATAACCCAAAAGAATACTCCAATCTGACAAATAATCATATGAATGCACAACAGTTAGAGCACATAAACACTATGAGGTGATATGGCAATGCATTGGAATGAGACACATTCAAGAGACTAGACGATGACGAGCCTAAATCACATAAAGCTTTGAAATGCTTCTGTAAACTAAAGTTGACGCAAACATCAGTTTAACAATAGAACTCATAGAACGTATAGCTCATACTTGGCAATTGTTCTGAATGTACAGAATGTAGTCATTGGGATTAGTGATGTCTGTTGAAATTTGACTTTGTGAATTAGTACATACATTTAGTTTCTGAGAACTATGGGTCAAACACTTGTCTTAATGGATATACATTTGTCAGCTGTCTCAGAGAGTAAATCCTGATTGTCATCACTCTGAAATTACGTGATTTTGAATTGACGTGATCTCAACAGAGAAACTGAGATTTAAAGGGTTCGTTCACCCCAAAATGAAAATTCTGTCATTAATTACTCACCTTCATGTCGTTCCACACCTGTGAGACCTTCGTTCATCTTCGGGACACAAGTTAAGATATTTTTGATGAAATCCGAAAGCAGCGCAATCACCACATTCAAGGCCCAGAAAGTTAGTAAAGACATCGTTAAAATAATGTGACTACAGTGGTTCAACCTTAATTTATAAAACGAGAGAATACTTTTTTTTGTTTTGTTTTGTATTTTTGTTTTTTTGCACATGAAAAGTATCTACGTTGCTTCATAAAATTAAGGTTGAACCACTGTAGTCACATGCACTATTTTAACAATGTCTTTATTACCTTTCTGGGCCTTAAAATTATAAAAATGCCTTGCAATTGTTTTGCTATCTATGGGGGATCAGAGAACTCTCGGATTTCATCAAAAATATGTTAATTTGTGTTCCGAACCTGAATGAAGGTCTTACAGGTGTGAAATGTCATGAGGGTGAGTAATTAATGACAGAATTTTAACCCTTTAAGTAATAAGGATGTGAGAGTATTTACACAATTTTCTGTTAGATTATATTAATATGCCTGCAATTTATTGGAAATTGGTTAAATCTGAACTTTTCTGTCTAAAGGAGATATACCAGGCAAATACCTCATATCATTCCTTCTCTGTTATTGTTTGACTGCTGAATCTCCATGGTAATTCAACCAAGATGTTTTTGATTTTTTGCCCCTCTCTTCAATAGGAAAGTCAATAGGTGAAGACTTTTATGTCTCCTTTGTGTTTGAAATCCCCCACAAATCATTTCAGATCCACAAAACAGCAATGAACAGACTTCTCTGAGCCTGCCAGAGGATAAAAGTATAAGCGAGATCAAAAAAACAAAACAAACAAACCTTATAGCACGGATTGATCTTTGTGTGTATACTGCATGGGGCTTTCGTTTCTTGTTATTGACTTTTTATTTATTTTATCATCCCTGTAGCGTTTTTTTTTGTTTTTGTTTTTTACGCAGAGGCTCACTTTAGGAGAACTAGCCTTTTTCACATTCTTTACAAATTCTCTTTAAAATGGCTGGCAAAGCAATATAAAATCAGTTTCAAGCTTTATTGCTGCAACATTGCCATCATGTCTATAGTAGACATGCTTGCATTTCTTCATTGCAGAAATGAGCCAGAAAATCACCGAACAGATGCAGTGTTTAGTGAATTTTGGTGACCTGAGGCTGTGTGAAGCGCTTCTTCAATTGTAACACCCAGCGTGAGCCTCAGTGCTGTATCTTAAGAGAGTCAGGAACAGGTTAACCCAAAAATATGTTTATTTTGATGTGCATTATTTTTTTTTTTTTGCAATGTCCTGATTCTAGTTTTTAACCACCAACTTTCTAATACAACACCATGTCCCCTCAGTATATTTTTAGAAGGACCACATCAAATACTTTCATAATTGTGCCAACTTTCCCCTCTCGACAAGATCATTATGTGGGGCATATGAAGGTATCAAATGTACAATCTTTACAAGTACAGGCTCATGGATGCCTCTGAGGGGAATGTGAGGCTAAAATAATAAGACTCGCAATGCTGAAATGTGAACTCGAAATACACATTCAATAAAAAATAACATAGAAATGAGTAAGAGCTCACAAGAAAACATTCCTGGCTTTATCTCAGTATGTTTAATAAACACTGTCTGATGGACTTTATCTTATTAATGAACACCTGATGGATTGGATTTCTCGTGGCCTTTACAAATAAATGTTGTATAATCATTTCAGAAGAAATTTTTGATGTACACTACTTCCTAAGCCAAGGTAACACTCCTGAGCCGTAGAACAACAACCTTTATGATAACAATAACTCAAAATGAAGAACCTCCTGCCCATTCACACTCTCCGAATCACATCTGCACTTCATTATGTTCATTAGCTTGTGAGTCTGAAAACATGCTTACTTGTGGGGGTGCTGTGCTGTTGACTTACATTATTATTGTATTATAATATTTATGCAGCTTTACCTTGATGAAGGCAGAAACAAAGAGATGTGTAAAGAAATGAGTGTGAGAGCGATATTAACCTCATTCCAAATGTTCACTCGAAAAATAGAAAGTATTTTCGTCTTATTGTTATGATGTTGTCAGAACCTCTTCTGGGTGTTTCCACACAACTCATTGAATGTAGGCCATGTGTGGAAAGATTTTTTTGTCTGCTTATAAATTTAAATTGGCAGCATGCAGGAATGATTTTTCCATGTAGGAAGTGATCCCATTTCTGAAATATTTCTGTACAGTTGTCAATATGTAATGTGATGAAATGTGAGAACTGTGTTTATTTGTGTCTATGTTACACATCTTGCAAAGTAAAATCATTTGAAATATGCTTTTGTAGTATTTTAATAGTTTTTTTTAAGTGAAGTTCACAAACATCATTTCAGGAGGAGTCCATCTAATCTTTCAATGAACTGCCAGAGCACATCAGCAGCCGCTCAACTTGCTCTGGCATCAGCGGTTGTGGCATCCCTCCACCTCCTCAACTCCACCAACATTATTTATGCATCTCGTTAAATCTGGTTACTCTTCTTCAAAGCACTAGTAATCTCACTGGGGGGTACATCTAAGATCGAGTCGAAGCTGCTTCCTTGAGCCCCTCCACTGCGAAGAGCAAGCAAAATATGCTTAACCTTATTGATTATATGGGCAAACAAACTCGTGAAATTATTTTCTTGGTATTTTCATTCTTCACTCACACTATAATATAAACTAATTATGTATTAAATGTAATATATGTTAAACATACATGACTAATTACCTTATTAATATCTAATAAATATGTTATGTCAACATTTTATTTGCAATATAGACACAGGAAATGTGCAGTGTTTTTGAATATTCTGAATTATGAGATTCTGAACTCTAAAATCTATGCTGGAATAGAGGTTTCCCACCACAGAAAATTTGTATTGTGAAATGTAATATGCAGCAGTTACCGTTTTTTATGACTAAACTAGACTTGTAAAGTTTCCCTCTGGACTCAAGAGCTAGATTAAAGAAATGAATAATGACCAGTATTGACTAATGAAAGATTTGCCTAATGTCAAACACTTTTGGATTTTAATTTTAATTAATTTTTTTAATTTTTTTATTCAGTTTTCATTTTAATTTTCCTTTCCCACTCGACCCTTCAGAGGACAAGCTGTTTGAAGAATGGATGTTGGGATATGTATTTTCTCAGAGTGTAAAAACCCTTCTATAATAAGTAAGTTTCTGTTCATGTCAGTCTATGTTCAGACATGCTTCTGGAAATCATAGGTTTTCATGTCTGTAGTTTCACTTTCCTCATATCTGATCACTTGATTTTGCCTTAGGTTTTTCTCTAAAGGGGTAGGGATATTTCTCGGAAATCTGAACATCCTTTCAGATTGAAAACAGCATTGAGTGCATTTAGTCGTCGTCCCCCTCTCCCCCACTCACTGCTTTTAGTTGGAAAGCATTATGCTGGCCTGTTGGTTCAGGTATGGTATCTTCTCTGAAAACATTACTTTTCCAGGAACATTTCATTCCATTCCATGTCTATCAGGACAGAACTTTGGAAGACTCTTTAAAACTTGGATGAGTTCCAGGTGGTAATATAGTTTATGTAGTCTCTATTCTACAAAGAATGACCATAGAAGAGAATGAGTCCAGAGGCATGTAACAGCTCAGATGTAATGATGTAATGATGACAAGCAGCAAAACTGGTGGTTGAGAGTGTCATTTACTGAATGAGATGGGAAACCATTGTGAATGATCTGAGATAGGGATTATATGAGCTGACACTACAGCATGGTGTATGAACTCTAGCTCATTATCATTTTAAATATATTGCAATCTAGCATTGTTTGTTTTGGATAAGACAGGTGGGAGGTAATGAGTGCATCGGTGTATGGGAAGCCAGTTTAAAACTGTAGTAGGTTAGCTTGCCAAGATACTCAAACAAAATGTAATGTAAAGGTAGTTAAGTATAGGTAGACTACAATAAGCTATAGCAAAAGGTATCTGAAGAGGATTGCAGCTTCATATTACATTTGTCATTTTGTGATTTTGCTTGGTTCATGGCTTATAACTCTTTAAACAGGATTAGACTGTTAGACTGTTGTACTCCATAATCGAATGGTGCTGTAGCAACATAAATCATATGAATCAAAGGTCTGCGTCTGTTTCAGATAGTAGACTCCAAAAACAAAACAGCATTTACTCTTAACACTTAAGACATATATATATATATGTATATGGACCAACTGGGCATCACAAATTCACTGGAGTTAGGGAGTATTCACTGAAGAACACAGGAGTCAGTGATACAGTAATACTTCACTTTCATTACAAATGTTTTTTCCCCAATTCAGGTAGAAAAAATGACAATTAAATCAACAATAGGACAATAAGAAACAACAAATGAATTGGTTTATCACTGGTTTTCAATCACCATACTGTCGCAGTGAATTAAACATAGTAACACCAGATAATTCTTAATTAATAATTCTTAATTCTTCATGGATTTCCAGAACCACTCATCAAGGCAGCTGTGGGGCTCTTCTGGGGCCAACCATTGTAAGCCTAACTCTTCTATAGCTTGCGTTTTTAGTCTAGATTTAAACTGGTCGGTTTAGCCAGTCTGTCAGTTTCCTGACCTGGGCTCCAGTTTGCTCCATGTTTCAGCTCTAAGAGTTTGTGCCTAGAGAGAAGAGTGGCACCATCCCAGGAGGGATGAATACCATTTCTTTTCAACAGGTCATGTCTGCCCCAAAAACTTTTCCAATTGCCTATGAACCCTACATTATTCTGCGGACACCACTTAGACATATGCTCACTACAGCAGATGCTTGTCCCCACCGCTCTGCTGTTTCTTCCGCCTCGGCCTGAGAAGCAGAGACAACAAGGAAGCGTGCAAGGTGGGATCGCTTTCCTTAAAGAAAGCAATCCGCGAGCACAGCAGACCCATGCTCTGGGCACGGCTCAGGCAAGTGATGCACTCAGTGTTAGTGTCCAAGGGAATCAGTGGAGTCATGCATACACCACACTTGTGGCGCGAGATTTTGCAACAAACATCACTAAAATTTGCTCTTTTAGAAAGGAAATTTGCTCTTGACGAGTCACTGGATAGCTGCAGTCGTTAATCTGCTGCTTGAGGTTTGTTCAGTGGCAAGCAGAAAGTCTTCTATGTTCTCTTCTTCTGAGTCACTGAGGAGATAATCTTTGCTCTTTGCTTATTCAGCATGACTTATATAGACATTTGGCCCGCCAAACTTTTCTCCGAAGGTTTTCCCCATTCAAGTCAGTGACCCAATGCTCATTCCCATTATCTCAGGGAACCAAGGTTATGTTAGTAACTGAAATGATTCAGTGTGTAAAATATAACACTCTTTCCTCAATACAAGTACTTTGAAAGCAAGACACAGTTCAGTTCAGTCTGTCACTGATATCAGATTTTGTTTCACAGTCACATATCTCAAATCCAAAGATGTATCCATCATTTCACTGTCCCTTCCAACCTTCCGGTGAATTAAATAAAATCTGACCTATTTAAAATTCAGAGACTGCAACTCATAATATACTTATCTATGTTCAATAATCCACAGGTAAGTAATTTCCTTATATTACAATCAGCATTCACATAATGAAAATGTTTTAAATAATTTCACATTGACCTCTCTCTTTTTGTATAAGGTTTGGAAGAATGAATTATGTGAATTACGTGAATTACAGCTCTAAATTTATTATCATCAGGTTTTGAACGTACCTTCCTTTTGATCTTCCTCAATATGCTATGGAACCACCTCTTCCTCGCACTCCACCATCTTCGTGGATTGGCCATCCGCTTTCACAGACTCCTGTGTAACTTCTGGATAGAGTTCCTCAGCCTCCGGCTGCAGCTGTTCTTTCTGCTTGCCAGGTTTGAAAGGTCTGCAAAATCCTGCCCATTCTCTCTCATCCTCAGAGCTACTTTCCCTGACTTGTCGCTCGAAATTTCATTTGCTGTGTTTTCCTTTGACCATCTTTCTCAGAGTTGTTGTGGTTTGTTTTGGCAGGAATTTACAAGGCAATAACATGTTACAGTGAAAGACTCTGACTCGTCCATGTCCAGTTTCGGGATGCATCTCATAGACTGGACACTCTGATCTCTTTTTTTTCTGGACCACATAGACCTGTTACTCCCAATATGATCTTATTTTTTCTGGGTCCACATCTTTCTCCTGTGTTCCTAATGAGACCTCTGCAGCCAGGCTGTAACTCCGCTCCATGGGTCTTACTGTTGTACCTCCACTCGCCATGCTCACAGGTTCTGAAGTCAGGTTATTTGCCTGATCCATTCACTTTCTCCAACTTTTTTCATACTCTTGATGAGATGAGGTTTGGCAACACGGTCTCACCCCTATTCGTCACATGCTGCCGTTCGGTCATTTTCCCTTCACGTCAATACTCCGACGTTTAGGGTACCCCTCTTCGTCAATAAGCCGACGTTTAGGGTCTTCCGATAGATTTGAATGCAAATCCCTCATCTTTGTATTTTGACGAAAAGGGTTTAGGCATCCAGCTGTTTTCCTGCGCTGAAAAAAGTATTGCTTCAGGCGATTGATTTTGTGCTGCAAATGTGTATTTTGCAGTAGCGTGCGTCGTCGCATGGACTGTCATAATCATTGGTGCGGTGACCATACATTTTCGTGGGGCAGAGACTCTTGTCTGAATCGCTACCACGACTTTATATATAATTTCATATATATATATATATATATATATATATATATATATATATATATATATATAATATATATAATTTTGGCCTACATTAAAATGGCATAATTACAGGACTTACAGAACTGCATATTTGCTGTAGGCTTAAATGTGTCTTAATTTAGGTGAGATATTTTATATCTCATTGTGATTCAACAAACTGTTGTATTTGATTTGATTTGATATACTTTATTAATCCCACACTGGGGAAATTTCTGTGTTACAGGAGCTCAAAAACAAAATATGCAAAATAAAGTAAAAAAAGAATTAAAAAATATAATGCCACTCTATTTGACTGTTGTAGGCTACTGACTGTGGTGGAATCGCGCTGGGCAAT
The DNA here is from genome assembly GCA_037194245.1 of Opsariichthys bidens. Taxonomy (NCBI): domain Eukaryota; kingdom Metazoa; phylum Chordata; class Actinopteri; order Cypriniformes; family Xenocyprididae; genus Opsariichthys; species Opsariichthys bidens. The sequence goes on along the minus strand of CM074283.1, from coordinate 7,844,515 downwards.
GGTTTCTGCGATCGTCACACACAGCGTGACGCGTTGCACAAAATTGCGCCAAAATATCAATCATAATGAAAAAGTACAGTCTTAATATTTTATATCCTTGCTCGAGCATTTAAAAGAATCAGTATGATTAAATTATAATATAAAATATAAAATCTTAATATAAAATATAGAACATGTGCTTCCTCCTGACAGAGAGTCAGGGTTCTACAGCCGGTATTTTAGCATTCCGAAGAAGGATCCCATTCTGGATCTGCATCTTCTAAAATGTTTCAAAATGGCCAGAGGACTGGTCTGTCACGATAGATCTCGCATATTTCCATATTTCACTTTTGGGAGGTGAAGCTTACCAATATCGGGTTCTTCCGTTCGGTATATCTTTTAATTTGTCGTCAGTACCATACTTCACTCTAGAGCTCCCTCCATGAGGAAGCTTTATGCCCTGAAGTGGAGGTTGTTCACTTCTTGGTGTAGGGTTCGCCAGGCAGACCCAGTCAACTGCCAGGTCGGTACAGTGCTGGAGTTTCTGCAAGAAAGATTTGCAGCAGGGTTGTCTCCATCCACTCTGAAGGTGTATGTGGCGGCTATTGCGACTTACCACATCTCTCTGGGTGTCTTTAGGAAGAGACCCGCTTGTAACGCGCCGTGGTACCTTGAGGCTGAGGCCTGCAGTACGGGATAGAGTATCGTCATGGGACTTGTCTCCAGGGTCTTTCTCTGGCCCCGTTTGAGCCAGTGGAGGAGATCCCAGTTAAGTTCCTGATGTTGAAAACTCTGTTTCTCTTTGCTATTGCATCTCTGAAAAGAATAGGAGATTTGCAAGCCCTTTTTTACATGTTTGAAATTTGCTCCTGGTATGGTGAAAGCATTTCTTCATCCCAGACCAGGGTACTTTCCTAAGGTCCCTGCAAATGTGGCGAGATCTATAGTGCTGCAGTTGTTTTGTCCTCCTCCCATTCGGGAAATTTTCTGTGCCTGGTGCAGGCGCTGGATGCTTATGTCCCTGGAGCTGCTCCGTGGCGGAAGACAGAGCAATTGTTTGTGTGCTTCGGACCCTCAGTTAAGGAGTCCCCAGCATCTAAGCAGAGAATGAGCAAGTGAATAGTTGAGGCTATATTACTTGCTTACCAGTCGGCTGGACAGTACAGACTCAGTATGGCTGCGTGGGTATAGACATTCCCAATGCATCAAACTCTCAACGCAGCGCAAGTTCCCTTGAAGGGAACATCTCGGTTACGACTGTAACCTTAGTTCCCTGAATAGACGCTGAACGAGACGCTGCGTCGCCCTCCATAGCCCTCCATACTTCTGGCATGCCTGTCAGCGGCTACTTCAGACCTTCCAAAACTAGCATTGCACTATTTGAGCGTGCTTTTTGGTTTCCTGGTCATGGTGTCACCTGCCTCTGATGTCCCGTTACACCATTGGACTGATTTCACATGTGCTTCATGACGTACTCACTTGGAGCATTCCCAATGTGTCAAATTCTCAGAATGAGGAGTCTGTGATTCCTCTTCAGGGAACTAAGGTTACAGTCGTAACCGAGACATTTCAACTTGTCTTGAGCATCCATGAATATAGCTGGAGATGCTCTGTTCTCTTTGATCTTAGCTGGCTCGCCAATTCTGTTACACATGATGTCCACATGTGTGTTTTTATGAAGATATAAGGTCCAAAAACACTTGCAACACAAAGATACAAGCTGTGGAACAGCATCAACAACGTGTGCTCATCAATCTATTACGCTCTCATTCTTTTTCAATCTCGCGATTCTACAGATCTGTCTACTACAAAACTCGTCTTGCTTCGGCTTAAAAGTCACAGACACCAAAACAAACCTCCAACCTGCATCCACCCATTGTAGCAAACTGCTTAAGATCTCAGAGGTAGGACTTAAACCAGTTTAGTGTAGTATTAGATACAAAGACAGACTCTAAATGGGTGATTAAAAGAGAATGATCTACAGTGTCAAAAGCAGCACTGAGATCAAGAAGGATCAAACTTGAAAGACAGCCAGAGTCTGAAGCATTTTCAGCTATTTCAGTGCTGTGAATTCTACGAAAGCCAGAAAGAGATTGTTTACAGAAAGATGAGAATATAATAGAGAAACAATAATTTGCTCTAAAATCAACAAAGTGAAAATTGTTTCAATTGGACAGAAATTGTTATGGTTGTACATGTTCTTTTTTTGGGTGGTTACAGTGGTTACAGCAGTAATATTAAATGCTGCTGGCACAACATCTGTGCACAGGATGTGAAACAAGACCCAAGGAAGTGAAACATGACTGAAACTGTTAAACTGGGATCAACTATGAAAGAGAGAGCTTTCATTTGTAAATCCTCATAACCAAGGGTAATGAAGGTCTAGTACAGAATAATTTGAGAGAATTAGAGAGAACTGGCAGAAAAATTAAGAGGAGAAGCAGACTTTCACAGAAAGAGGAGTAATAAGAATGCATTTATGAGAAATACCAAACTTGGTGCTGAAGAAATCAATAAACTTATTACAAAGATAAGTTGAAGCAGGGACCTTTAAAAATCATTTGATCAGTTTGTTAATAAAATGAAACAATTTCAGCCTTATATTCATTATAAGTAGTTTTTCCAGGCCTTGTAATGTACAGTAAAGCCAGACAGTTGCCACCTACGCTCCACTTTATGACAGGCTTCTTTGCACGTACAGTAGATCATCATTATACCAGCGACCAAATGTACAAAGAAATAAAGACAGAAAGTCTATTGAAAGAAGACCACCTTTGGTGCCATGTTTTTAATTAAAGGGATTGTGCACCCCAAAACGAAAATTCTGTCATCAATAAAGTTAAATTTATTTCTTCTGCTGAACACAAAAGAAGATTTTTTGAAGAATATGGTAGGGTAACCAACACTTGATAGAGGAAATGATGGCAGAATTTTCATTTTTTGGTGAACCATCCCTTTAAGGACACAAGGTTATTTTTTTCTTCCATAATAGGGTCAGATAAATTCACTGCCTGATACCGAAGAAAACTCTTTGTGTTTAAGCACTGACAGGTTGTTTAAATGAACCCCAGTACACTACAGTCTGAGTTTTACCAGGAAATGTATAAAATGAGTATTCCAAAATACTAAAATATCTATATATATAAAAAAGTGCGTATGTGTCATTTGTCAAATTACATTTCCCCTATAGATTAAGCGATTCGTGTGCAGTGTGCCTTAAAGCCATGCAGGGAAAATCCACACTTACAGCAACATCCTGGGCAACAGGAGAGCTGATTCAAGCAGATAACACTCAGAGATAAAAACAAGAATCCAACAGGTGTAATGTGATTCATAAGATGACATAAGATAACAAGTCTTCAAAAGCTCCAAAATCCTCACAAACCACCCAAAGTGAATTAATAATGAAAACAAATGGGAGAGAGGAGCAGCAACCAAACACGCCAGCGAATTTCCTGAAATATTTTTGACCTGTTAATTCAGGGGTGTTCAATGCACTGTCCTGCAGAATTCAGCTCCAACCCCAATTAAACACACCTGAACTAGCTAATCAAGGTCTTATTTGGCATAGACATACTAGAAACTGTTGGCAAGTTGGAGAAAAATTCTGCAAGACAGTGGCTCTCGAGGTCCGAATTTGGACACCCCTGCTAATCCCACTCCTACTTTTTTACCCCACCAATTTCTTAAAAATATGTATAGTTTAAATAAAAACATTACAGATAGTAATAACCATGAATTATGTATTGCTAAAAGCAACACACACACTTACGCATGTGCTATTTATTGTGAGGTATTAAAGTGTTGTCTTTTTTAACCTCACATAATCATTTGAAATATTTTGGCATGTTATAATTTCGTAAGGATTTGAGCAAGTTTAGCAAGGGCCAAACTATGATGCCGAGACGACTGGGTCAGAGCATCTCTAAACCTGCAGCTCTTTCTGGTGTTCTCGGTCTGCAGTGGTAAACTGGTACCGGACAGGGTAATGGCCGACCAATGCTCATTGATGCATGTGGGAAGCGAAGGCTGGCCCGTGTGCTCAGATTGCTCAAGAAGTAAATGCTGGTTCTGATAGAAAGGTGTCAGAATACACAGTGCATCACAGTTTGTTGCGTATGGGACCAGTCATGCGGAGCCCTGTCCACCGCCAACAGTGGGCATGTGAGCATCAGAACCGGACCACAGCGCAATGGAAGAAGGTGGCCTGGTCTGATGAATCACATTTTCTTTTACATCACATGGATGGCCTCGTGTGTGTGTGTGTGTGTCGCTTACCTGGGGAGCACATGGTGTCAGAATGCACTATGGAAAAAAAGGCAAGCCGGCAGAGGCAGTGTGATGCTTTGGGCAATGTTCTCCTGGGAAACCTGTTCCCCTGGGGACCTACCATCCATGTGGATGTTACTTTGATACCTAACACCTTCCTAAGCAGTGTTGCAGACCATGTACACCCTTTCATGGAAATGATGTTCAATTAACAAAGTTCAGGAGGAGTAAGTGCAGATAATTAACCTTATAAGCACAAGTTGAGAGCATTCATTTAATCAACTCAATCAATGACAAGAGGTATAAATACAGCAGACTTACCTCTGTTCATCTGAGAGTTTACCAGCATCCCTCCTCCACCCCATCTTCTCACTTCTAGTTCTATCTATTTATATCACAACCAGGGGGAGTACTCTGGGTTCGGGCCAAAATTACGATCTTGGAGCCCTCCCCCTGGACAGCACGCCAAATACGCTTAAACCATTACTCTACTTAATTATATGTAAGTGTGATCTCGTGAAATGGTATTCCCTGGTGGCTGTGGCAAAAATGGTTTGAGGAGCACAACAATGAATTTGAGGTGTTGACCTGGCCTCCAATTTCCCCAGATCTCAATCCAATCACGCATCTGTGGGATGTGCTGAACAAACATGTCCGATCCATGGAGGCCCCACCTCGCAACTTACATGAATTAAAGGATCTGCTGCTAACATCTTGGTGCCAGATACCACAACACCACTGTTTTGAGAGCAAAAGGGGGACAAACGCATTATAAGGTGGTCATAATGTTATAATGCTCATAATGCTATGCCTGATCAGTGTGTGTGTGTATATATATATATATATATATATACAGGGAGTGCAGAATTATTAGGCAAATGAGTATTTTGACCACATCATCCTCGTTATGCATGTTGTCCTACTCCAAGCTGTATAGGCTGGAAAGCCTACTACCAATTAAGCATATTAGGTGACGTGCATCTCTGTAATGAGAAGGGGTGTGGTCTAATGACATCAACACCCTATATCAGGTGTGCATAATTATTAGGCAACTTCCTTTCCTTTGGCAAAATGGGTCAAAAGAAGGACTTGACAGGCTCAGAAAAGTCAAAAATAGTGAGATATATTGCAGAGGGATGCAGAAGTCTTAAAATAGCCAAGCTTCTGAAGCGTGATCATCGAACAATCAAGCGTTTCATTCAAAATAGTCAACAGGGTCGCAAGAAGCGTGTGGAAAAAGCAAGACGCAAAATAACTGCCCGTGAACTGAGAAAAGTCAAGCGTGCAGCTGCCAAGATGCCACTTGCCACCAGTTTGGCCATATTTCAGAGCTGCAACATCACTGGAGTGCCCAAAAGCACAAGGTGTGCAATACTCAGAGACATGGCCAAGGTAAGAAAGGCAGAAAGTCGACCACCACTGAACAAGACACAAGCTGAAACGTCAAGACTGGGCCAAGAAATATCTCAAGACTGATTTTTCTAAGGTTTTATGGACTGATGAAATGAGAGTGAGTCTTGATGGGCCAGATGGATGGGCCCGTGGCTGGATTGGTAAAGGGCAGAGAGCTCCAGTCCGACTCAGACACCAGCAAGGTGGAGGTGGAGTACTGGTTTGGGCTGGTATCATCAAAGATGAGCTTGTGGGGCCTTTTCGGGTTGAGGATGGAGTCAAGCTCAACTCCCAGTCCTACTGCCAGTTTCTGGAAGACACCTTCTTCAAGCAGTGGTACAGGAAGAAGTCTACATCCTTCAAGAAAAACATGATTTTCATGCAGGACAATGCTCCATCACACGCGTCCAAGTACTCCACAGCGTGGCTGGCAAGAAAGGGTATAAAAGAAGAAAATCTAATGATATGGCCTCCTTGTTCACCTGATCTGAACCCCATTGAGAACCTGTGGTCCATCATCAAATGTGCGATTTACAAGGAGGGAAAACAGTACACCTCTCTGAACAGTGTCTGGGAGGCTGTGGTTGCTGCTGCACGCAATGTTGATGGTGAACAGATCAAAACACTGACAGAATCCATGGATGGCAGGCTTTTGAGTGTCCTTGCAAAGAAAGGTGGCTATATTGGTCACTGATTTGTTTTTTGTTTGGTTTTTGAATGTCAGAAATGTATATTTGTGAATGTTGAGATGTTATATTGGTTTCACTGGTAAAAATAAATAATTGAAATGGGTATAAATTTGTTTTTTGTTAAGGTGCCTAATAATTATGCACAGTAATAGTCACCTGCACACACAGATATCCCCCTAAAATAGCTAAAACTAAAAACTAAAAACTAAAACTTCCAAAAATATTCAGCTTTGATATTAATGAGTTTTTTGTGTTCATTGAGAACATGGTTGTTGTTCAAAAATAAAATTAATCCTCAAAAATACAACTTGCCTAATAATTCTGCACTCCCTGTATGTATGTGTGTGTGTATTTTTTATTTTTATTTACCATACTGTTAAAGTCATTTTTAATGTATTTGATTTGAATGAACAGCGACACAATAAGAAGTTCTTAATGTGCTGTAATTGTGTGATCACTTTGTTTATAGAAGGTTGTGACAGACCCAAAACATTACTGCTGCATAGTTGCATTTTTCCAGTTGTCAAATATGTTAATGTAGTTAGTGATTATACTTCCATTTTTATGGCATTTCTGCATATAAAAACCTATTCGGAGATGTCAGCATATATCTAATATAATAAGATTGGTCACAAACATGATCCCTGCACAACCTAATATAGCATATTATTAACATGCATGCTTTTCTTTAATTTTAAGAGGAAACACCCCCAAGAGTTTTGTCTCTAGGAGCAACTCTTTGGCCAAAGAATTTTTATGAATATGGGCCCTGGTATCTTTGTCAATGGCTGTTGACAAAGATATAAGATACACCAGTTCTAGGAATAGAGGTGTGGACTGGAACTAACTGAAAAGACTTCTATTTGATAATTAAAGCGTTGTCAGAGGATGAACTCAGATGGGAGTACACCGACTTTTCAAGAAAGAAAAACTTGAATTTCAGGTTTTGTTGTTGATGTCTCAAAAACCAGTTTAAGAGCCATATTTACTAACCCTCTTTTGGCTTTAACCCTTTGACGTACGATCACACCGGTGTGATAAGATCGTTCAGTGCATCACATGATCAACTGCCAAATTCAAAAGTGCTTGTACGCGTTTGCTGACGTTGAGCCAGTGACAGACGTGCTCGGCACTTTCAATATATCACAGATATGCAGTGTTTTCAACCACATAATGTTTATTTTAGGTTTCAGACATTTAAATGCACATAAATACTAACAAAACAATACATTTAGAGTTTGTAAAATACACCGATCTATGGAACAATAACAATCCTTTCCATAATAATTGGACGCCATGTTTTATTCATATCAAATAAGCATTGTGAAAGTAACTTTAAAGTGTACTTCTCTCAGTTCACCAGCTCATTTACTTTCATATTTTTTGAGAATTTTGAATTTAAAAACAGGAATTAAATAAACAACTTTAGATATGTCTATTTATTTGCCCATAAAAAAGTGATTTATTTATATACATTTTTATGTTTGAATTATTAAAGTAATTATTTGATTCTTCATTTTATTTTTATGTGGCATTCCTGGTCCTCCACACTTAGTTGTGTCCGCTCTGAAAATTAAAATCTTCTTATTGATATTAACTATGGCCAACCATTAAAAGATGAGCTTCATTTCAAAAGAAGGTAATTAGTAAAGAGAGCAAACAAACTTTGAAAGCAGGAAGGAAAACAAGTTTAATGTGTTATACAAAGATAGAGAAACAAGTATAGTTTTTAATCTCTGCTAACAGTGTATTCAGACATGTGTTTCACTGAGCATGAAGTCATAGTATGTGTGCTTGTCTTTGCAGAAATCTATTGTTGTTCGGAGAGTTGTCAGGGACAACTGCACTTCTGGAGAAAACTTGTTGCAGCAGGAATTTGGATGAGGTAATTCCAGAGACAGGTTAATGAGACTTAAATCTCATTTCCTCAGTATGTAAACAGCAGTCTCGGGCCGTGTGTAAATACTGTAATCAGTTTTCTGTATTGTAAGTCATATATAAATAACTACAAACTTCTGTTTCATAATTCAACAAACAGAGAAGGTTGTATAACATTAATCTAATGTCAGTGCACGCAGTCTGTCTATATAAGTCACATTTTCATCTGTTATTTTGTAGATATGTTGTAGATATGTGTTTATTTATATAGTTTTTTCAGAAAATATATTTGTCTAAAAAAACACTTCTATTTTTAACTATTTTTCAGATTTCATTTTGACAGAATAAGGAGATTTGAAATTTAGTAAATAGTAATTAAGACATCAATAACATCTTAGTAAAATCAGTAAAAATATAATGTGTTTATAATGTTGTGCATGTATTTAACAATGTATTTACATGATACTGACACTGAATGACTTTCCTGGGGTACATGTAATGTCAGTTTGAAGTATTTCCGCAGTTGAAGATTGGGTGTAAGTTGTTTCAGTATTTGTATATTTCAACGCACCTTCTGATGTTTATTCATGTTAATTTCATGTTATAACTAGTAGTAAACAAAGAAGTTATGATCTTTTTTTTTTAAATAATGCAGCAATCTTGCCTGGTCCCATTGTTTATACAGAACAGAATTAAACGTTGTCATTTTAAAAGTAAATGAGCCAACTATGTTTAATAGATGCAACTGAAACAAAATCTGATTGATCATACCAAAAAATTCCATGAATTAAATATTCATAATTAAATAATGATACATAAACATCTTTTATGTCTGTAAAGTTGTTCATACTAAAATGATTTACAATTTAGATTCTGTCAGCATGTCACTATTGTATGTTTCAATGCCTATGTATGTAATGTATAAGTGGTAGACCACAATTTACATAAAATATATACAAATACTAATGAGATCATGCTGTGATGCTATCACATTTGTGCCTAAACGGTTCACTGAGTTCATTGAGACTGTCTCAAAATGCCTGAGCATGTCAGTTAGAAGTTCTATATATTTACGATATATAAAACTAATTTGGACTATATTCCTTTACTGTATATGGGGAAAAACTGTAACAGATCTAACTTTACATTTCATGACATTCCTAGAATTGTCTGTTTCACATTTAATGGTTTTTCATTTTAATCATTATTTATCTTATGCTTTTATTATCGGATATGTACATTAGGTTTTATGTTACATCTTATGCTGTTAAAGTAATGTTTATTGCATTATTTTAGTGTCATACCGAGTGAAAAAATACTATACTTAATCAAAATTTATACAAATGTACTGTAGTGTAACTAAATGTATTTGTGGCACACTATAAATTGGTATAGAGTGCATCCGGAAAGTATTCACAGTGATCCCCCCCCCCCCCATTTCCTCATGGGACAGCATGGGGTAAAAGGCACACAGTATTGCTACAAATAAATAATATGTTTTTAATAATGTCTTGGTTAATACTTGTTCAAAAGAATCACTTTGTTTTATACTGTAAACAAAGTTTGTACTGTTTTCTGTTTATAAATAAATAAAATAATTCATTTTTTTTCAATAAATATACTGCCATTAAAATATGTCAATATAAAAATATATTTTAAAAATACAGAAACAAAATTATTTTAAAAAGTAAAGATTTTGAAAGCATTGAAAGAGATTCCATAATATTCTATACAGATTTACAGTAGGTGCAGTACTCGTAACAATGAATAATAATTTAATATTATGATTAATGATTATGACTATGATTGATATCATATTTTTAAATATGATTTTCATTATTAATATGGGTATTGTTTCTAAGTGGATACCTAATTTGATATGACATTTACCATCTGAATCTAACTGTGCCAATAAATGGAAAAGTCAGCCAGCTATTTATTATCTTGTTATTTGTTGTGCCTTTTGCCCAAACAGCAGGGGCACTTTTTACCCCAAATAGGCCAACCATACTTTTACATATTCAAAAGTGTTGCTTGAATTACTTTGAACAAAACTGAAAATCATCAAGAAGACCTTTTTTCTGAAAATACAATTTAATCGATTCTCATTTGCTACTTTTAAAAAAAAAAATATTAGATCGCCTTTTGCCCCATTGTTCCCTATACTTAAGTACACTTCAAATATCTACTCTTGTATTTAAGTTTTGAAACGCACAATACACTCAGCATAAACTTATTTTAGTGATACACTGCTTCTCTTACCGTATATAGGAAGTGCGATAAAGGTCTAGCTTTGACTGCGTTGCGATGGGACCAGAAGTAGGGATACACTGCTTCACTTCCGATAAAGGTCTATTACCGGGGTGGGTCGGTCCTAGAAAGCTAAAGAGTACAGCAGAGTTTTGCTTCAACCCTAATCAAACACACTTGAACAAGTTAATCAAGGTATGAAGGATTGCTAGAAAGCTACAGGCAGGTGAATTTTTATCAGGGTTGGAACTGAACTCTCCAGGACTGTGGCTCTCAGGACCGAAGTTCACCACCCCTGGGCTATTATATGGTTTTAAATACTGCGAATAGCCGAGGAAAGTCTCAATATAGCTCAGTAAGGGGTGCGTGAAATAAACGTGAAATGGCATGTATAGAACATGAAAGTGCATTCAACTCGAAGCTGTTACTGAAGAAATAAAGCCAGCAGACACAACTCTAAACACTTGCAGAATGATTTGATAAGTACAAACAAGTATATTTAATACAAAATCAGGTACTCAAACTGTTTCAATCAGGTTTTAGTACTGAAACTTTAGTACTTTACTTTAGTACTCATAGTACTGAAACTTTAGCAGCTTTATTAAAAGTGATGAATGATTTGTTACTTGCGGTTGATTCTAGTGAAAATGCTGTTTTGATTATTTTAGATCTGAGTGCCGCTTTTGACTGGGTAGATCATAAAATCCTTCTGTCACGTCTTGAACGGTGGGTAGGCATTACAGCACTACTCTAGTTTCAGTCTTATCTTAAATCTAGGACTTTCTCAGTGCCTATTGGCCAGTTTTTACTCATCATCTGCTTCTTGCTCTTGCGGGGTTCCTCAAGGGTACATCTTGGGGCCATTAATCATCAATTTGTACATGCTTCCACTCTGCAACATAATTAGATAATCTAAAATTTCTTTTTGCCGATGATTCACAGTTGTATCTTCTTATTGAAAACAACAGATTTTCTGCAGCCTCTCATGGACTGTCTTAAGGACATTGAATGCTGGATGGCAAATAATTTCCTCCAATTTAACAATGAGAAAACTGAAGTGATTACCCTCTAAAACCAGAAACTCTTTTGCCATTTACTTTCAATTCTCACCCCATATGTTAAGTCACATGCAAAAAATGTAGGTTTTATCTTTGACTCTCAGCATTGTCTTGAAAAACAAATGAGCTCAGTTGTTAAAAACAGCTACTATCACTACTATTACTTCAGCAATAAAATCAAAACAAAAAAAGGAACACAAATATGATGTAACGTCATTTTTGCTTCTTCGAATGGTTGAATCGGAATATCAAAGGTCAGCAGAAATATGAAACATTTAATTATTGCAGGTTTGTGTGATATTCTGAGTTTGTATTTTATTGTTGTTATTCATTTTGAACAATAGTCAGTTTTTGTGAAGTGAGAAAATGCATGTTCACATAAAGTCTAGGGTTAAACCGAACATCATGTTCACAGCCCACACAAAATCTTTCTCACTCTTTCTCTCAACATGTGGACATGAGATGTGTCACACAATAATTGGGGAAACAAAGTAACTTGAGTTTCTTATTTAATTAAAGAGTAACTCAGATATTAAATTCAAGTTACTTGAAAAAAGTAATCTGATTATGTAACTCGTATGTACTCATGTGTTACTCCCAACACTGTACCTTCTATATATTAGTATGTACCTCAGCTTGTGAAAAAGCTACTTTGCTCAATTTTGAATTGTCATGTGTCTTTCTCTTCCCTGTGTTATCACGGTGGTTGTCAGTTTATAAAGTTACAAAAGATATTTTAGTAGCAGCGTGGCCTCACTAATTCAGCAGCTGATTTTGTAAATTACAGTTTTAAATTGTAAAATTTACAGGCTGTTCTGTATGTTTACATTTTTAAGTATGTTAAACTTTGTTCTAGAAACCACATCTGCTTTTTTTTTGTGAAAATAGCAAGATTGTTTTTATAGTTTAGCGGATCCAGATGTAATTAATCATCAGAATTTTCATTCATATTTCAGTTGTGTCAGGAATTTGAAGTCTGATGAGTCATTGAAAGCCTATTTTGGTAGCCTATGCATAACTTTTTTACAGTTGTGTTTTCACAAGATTTCACAATGTACTGGCAGAAACCCATCATACTGTTTGATCTGTTAGTCTCTCAGTGGACATTTAGTTTCACAACTGTAATGAGGGCTCTCTGGAGGTTGACTGGTTTTGGTTGGTATTTACTGAACCACGGAAACTTTTCTTTTTTAGAAGACTGAAACATGATCTGAACTTATTTGACATTTTAACTTTTTGTATAATTTCTTAGGACTCGTCAGGATAATTTTAATAATATATGTATATATAATATAATATCTTTTAATAATTCATAATATTTTGACAGGCCAAAGAGGGCTGCAGTCCACATTTCTAAGTGCAATGGGCCAATAAAATACCATTAATGGGAAAAGTGTAGTAGTACGGTATGGGTGCATTGAGGTGTATTGAATACACTAAAGTAATACAACTTCTGATCACGTATGTGAATTTCTTTTACTATTTCAAACTGACTATATGTTGTTTTCTTTATTTGTCATAATTACACATCTTTACTTTTGTAACTACTTTCTATATGTATGAAAAGCTGCTTTGCAACCAAAATTGTGAATAGCGTTATAGAAATAAATGTGATTGAATTAAACAATCTCTGATATTCAAAGTGTGGTTAAATTATTGAAAAGGTAATGATTATAAAACTTACTTCATGATTATGAATTATAATTTTTTTCACAGTTTAAATTCAGTTAATGATTGCTCTCGGCAGGTTGACTGGTTTTAACTAGTATTTACTGAACCAGAGGAAACATTTTTCTTTAGAAGGCTGAAACATGACCTGATAAATGATCTTTGGTAAATGTTATGCCAAACAGTGCCTTACATGGTCAAATACATGGCCTTCAATAACTTTTCATGCTATTTATGCAAAAAGCTACTAACTGGTAAAGGTGCTATGCTCACATATATGCTACTGTTGGGGTCAAAAGTTTAAATTTTAAAGTTTAAAAAAGTCAAAAATTAATTTTAATCAGCAACTCTTCTTCAGCATTTATGATGTTACAAAAGATTTCTATTTCAAATAAACGCTGGTGTTTTGCACTTTCTACTCATCAAAGAAAAAATTATCATAGTTTCCATAGAAATATTAAATTAATATATCAATGATAAGAAATGTTTCTTGATCACCAAATCAGTATATTAGAATGATTTCTGAAGGGTCATGTGACATTGAAGACTGGAGTAACGACTGTTGAAAACGTAAATAGCATTTTAAAATGTATTGAAATGTAAAACAATCATTTTAAATTATTATACAATTTCACAATATTACTGTTTTACCGTTCAATTTTTGAACAGAAGCATGTGTGTGTGTGTATGTATATATATATATATATATATATTATATATAATATATATATATATATATATATATATAATATATATATATATATATATATATATATATTATATATATATATATATATAATTGTATTAATAGGGTATTTCATAGTAGACCTGCCAAAACGGTCTCTTGAAAAAACAGTGGTGAATTTCTGTTTGCAGGGGTTGATAGGCATCAGTTTAATCTGCATCAATTGTACTGTCATCTTTTTAGCTTTGATCCTGACATCAGCCATTTCCTTCTTCTCCTCTTCACAGAAGAATTTTGCTTTTCAAAACAGCCACACCTGTCGTCTCTGGATACTCTGTGGTTTGAAAGTGTGTTAGCTTGTTCCAGCCTGTCTCTGTCACAACCCTCCCTTTAGACAGTAAACAAACTGTCTCCCAAATTGCTCTAAAATGCAGCGATTGCACTCACTGCTCTACAATGTACAAAATCCTAGAAGCACTGTGCCCATGAGCAAGATTACAAAATGTCAGGATAATATGTGGCTTATTATTCTACCGCAATTTCATAAGAAGCTCTTTAAACCGTGTAGTTTTGTTAGTGAATATTATTCTTATATATCTTGGTCACATGATCAAGTTCTATAAATAAGTAATACAAAGTTCTATAATAGAGAACTTTGCTTGTCAGTAATGCAAAAGATGTGAATATTGACAACACCAGCTTGATAATTGTAAACCTCATGATTTTTTACATTCAGCATTAGTTTATCAGAAAGTTGAGCAGCAATATATGTGCCACTATTGTTTCTCCCACTCTATAAGTGTGAGAAACAGTTGTTTCTCACACTCCATAAGCAGTGGCTTAAAGGGAGTCCTAATTGTGCAAGGTTATGCAATGGCTTTTGCTCAGGTGCACTGACTTCATTGGAAGAGTCAATCATTGTGTCAGGGGAAAACTTTAGTCATAGTGTTTTCATGCAGTCATAGTCCTATAGTTAATGGTCGGAAGTTTTCCCCAGATGGACAGGATTCTCCACACACTTGTATGGACTTGAAATATGTACCTGAACTTTGTACCTAGCAGATCTTGTATCACTTTCTGTTCATATATTGTGTCATTCGATGATCATCAGTCACATATATTATAGAAGGTACTCATGCAAACACAGTTTATCATTTTTTATCAAATCAGAATCTACATTTACATTTACATTTAGTCATTTAGCAGACGCTTTTATCCAAAGCGACTTACAAGTGAGGAAAACAAACAAGCGATTCTTCATGAATTGGCAAATAACACAGGAAGTGCTCACAATACAAGTTTCATACATTGCTCCGTACCATAAGCTAGAGTAGGAAGGGAAAAGGGAAGGAAAGGGTTTTTTTTTTTTTTTTATGAGGGGATCAAGGGTTCACGGAAGTTTTCAGCTGTCTCTTGAATATTGCCAGGGATTCCACATTCCTGATGAAAGTAGGGAGATCATTCCACCAGCAGGGAGCAGTGAAGGAGAATGTTCTGGAGAGTGATTTTGTGCCTCTCTGTGACGGCACCACAAGCCTTCGCTCCTTTAGTGATCGCAGGCTTCTGGTGGGGACGTAGCGTTGTAGCAGTGTGTGGAGGTAGGAAGGTGCAGAGCCTGTGGTGGATCTGTAAGCAAGCATCAGCGCTTTGAACTTGATGCGAGCAGCGAGGGGTAGCCAGTGCAGAGAGGTGAAGAGGGGCGTGACGTGGGCTCTCTTAGGCTCGTTGAAGACAAGACGTGCAGCAGCGTTCTGGATCATTTGAAGGGGTTTGATTGCACTTGACGGCAGACCAGAAGAGCATTGCAGTAATCAAGCCTTGAAATGACCAGGGCCTGGACAAGCAGTTGTGTTGCGTGCTCAGTCTGGAAGGGACGGATTTTCCTGATGTTGCGAAGTGCAAATCTGCATGACCGCGCCGTCTTTGAGATGTGGTCTCTGAAGGTCAGTTGGTCATCGAAGATAACTCCAAGATTTCTGGCCGACTTTGATGGGGTAATGGTGGTTGTACCAAGCTGTCTACCCTTTTTGCTACACTCATTCACCAGTTATCTCGTAAGAAAACACTAACTGCTTGTATTATACAGTGAAAATACAGCAAAAAAATCCAATGTTGCTGTTCAAATTGAATGAAGAGGAAATGGAGGAGATGGGAAAGATGAAAATGAACAGATGAAATCAGGCAACTTTGTTTGATTACTGGATCTTATCTGTACTGTGTAGAACTATTCTTTCTTTCTTTCTTCACCAGAAATTCACCATGTTTGCATGAACTTAACTCTATGTTAATATAGTGTTTTTTTTGTCGGGATGGATGAGTGATCAGTACAGGAGAAGAGGATCGTGGAAGATGGAGGACAATGAGAACCATAGGTCAACCAGACCAGATGAATGTGTAGAGTGGCTGCTTATAACTGGTGAGTTGATGAGCTGGTGCAGGTGTGTCCAATTAGAATTCAGGTGAGGCTGAACGAGTGGGTGGAGCTGAAGGGTCTGGTGTGGCAGAAGGCTTCGACCTCTGGGAGCTGGACGATTCTGATGTTTGGTGTGGAAGTCAGCAAGTAAGGATGGGTCCAAGATGTCATAACAGCTCACACACAGTCTTTCCTCAGGACCATATCCTTCCCAATCCTCTAGGTATTCGAGATGCCCCATCATCGGGAGTTGAGGATGGTTTCCACATGGTCGATGTTGTCGTATAAGGAGTCAGGTAAGTCGACAGGTAAGCATCAACGAGACCAGACGAATGTGTAATATAACTGGTGAGTTGATGAGCTGGTGCAGGTATGTCCAATTAGATTTCGGGCGAGGCTGAACAAATGGGTGGAGCTGAAGTGTCTGGTGCAGATGGTTCAGCCTCCGTCACGATATACTTCAGAGCACTTGCGTTTGATTTCTTTTTAAAAGGAACACTTCATAGATTATTGTAAAAAAAAAAAAAAAAAAAAGTTTTGGTAGCAAGTGTTATTTTGATGTCTTGGTCCCATGAACAAGTTCTATAAATAAGTTGTAAAAAGTTCTATAATAGGGAATTATTATAAATATTATGTAATTATTTTTCAGCCGACTTTTTACTTCTACCCCTTACATTTTCACGCTATTATCTGTACTTTCTACTCTTTACATTTTAAAAATAGCCTCGTTACTCCTATTTCATTTCCGTTTGTTTTCATTCTGGCTTGTCATCATTCAAAAAAAAAAATCCTATCCAGATAAATCACGCCATCTGGATAGAGTGAATTTGATTGTGGTTGGATGAGAAGTGTAAACATATACCATTCCGACACCCTATTGGTTTGTACACGATCCATCGCACCAGCGCATGACACAAATCACGTCACACTCCAGCAAGGACATAACCAATGTTGGGGTCGTTACTTCTATTTATTATTTCTCCACTACTGGCTCATTCATCAAACGGGTGCTATTTTTTACCTTACATTACTTTTACTTTTAATACTTTAAGTAGTTTTGAAACCAGTACTTTTACACTTTTACTTGAGTAAAAAGCTTGAGTTGATACTTCAACTTCTACAGAAGTCTTTTTAAACCCTATTATCTATACCTCTACCCAAGTAATGAATGTGAAAACTTTTGACACCAGTGGTAGATACTGATAGCATCAGCTTGCGAGATTAAAAACCTTAGCATTAGTTTATCGGAAACTTGAGCAGCAAAACATGTTGTTTCTCACACTCTATTTTTTTTACCTTCACAAGGGTCATTAAAAAAGTACTTTTCCAACTTAAATTGTTAAAAAAATCTTTGTAGGGTATTTTTTACAGTTAAAGACCAGATATGATAAATGAAGACCCGGAGTCAGAGTTTAAAAAAATAAACTGAAGAAAATTTTACCGAAGAATAATTTGCAACAGAAGCCAGCTTCAAGTCTCACAAGGAGTTCGTAGGCCACCCTCTCTCTGCTTACATTCACATTTCCACAACAATTATACTCTAACAGAGTCCACTAACTACGTCATTACTAAGATTCTGATTGGTTAAGAAAACTAGACAAAACTGGTAATTTTCCACACATGGACTGATAGTCAGAAGCTTATCTCCTTCCGTCATGATGCTGACGATCGGACCCTGAACTTAGGGACAGGATGTTCCTCTAGGTCAGGACAAGGCGTCAGCAGGTCTCCGAGTCCCAGTTGTCCACCAGTACCCATAAAGGACCTGCACAGAACACTGTGCGCACATACAAAGATACACAACTGAAAGCTTCTTCAAGGCTGAAGTTGATCTGAGCTCTGCTCTCAACAGGAAACTCTCCCAAAACATACTGATAAGTTGTACTTTTCTCTCAGTGAGAGGCACAGACAATATACATCATTATTTTTTTTACATCATTATGTTTGAAAATGAAAACGAAAATAAATGTTTTAATATAAGTTGTAGTTATTCAAATAATTAATATTTAGAAAGATAAATGCTGATTAATAACTTCATGATGAATCACTCAAAATATATATATTGAAGCGGCAGTGGATTCCAGAATCCACCCCTTCATCTTGAATATTTGAGACCACTTGTTTTGATATCTTTTTAAAAGGAGCACTTCATAGATTATTGCAGAAGTTAAAAAAAAAGTTTAGTTAGCAAGTGTTATTAACTTGGTCATGTGACCAAGAAATATAAGTTATAATTCTATAATAGGGGACTTCACAAGTCGGTAATGAGAACATCAGCGTGTGAGATTAAAAACTTGACTTTTTACATTCAGCAGTTTCTCAGAAACTTGAGCAGCAATACGTGTTCCACTACTGTTTCTCACACTCTATTTTTACCTTCACAAGGGTAGTTAAAAACCAATAAACAAAATATAACCAAAAAATTTAAAAACATTTCTTTGTTGTATGTCAGAGCTCTTCAACTCTAGTACTGAAGTGCTCTCGCTGTGTTTAACAACTTTTTTTTTTTTCAAAATTAGTGAAAATAAATAGTTGTCTTGCTGTTAACTGTCTGTTCCAATTTTGAGAATATAAATTTACTTTTCCAACTTAAATTGTAAAAAATATTTTTAAAAGGAGCACTTCACAGATTATTGTAGAAGTAAAAAAAAAGCTGTAAAAGTAAAGTTTAAAAAAAGTCACACAAGTTTATGAAAATCTAAAATATATATTTTTAAATATTTTATATAAAATATTTTTACAAAGCATCTTCAAGTCTAAAACTTCAAGTCAAAGCTGAATATCTGAACAAGTTCTGTGCCAAATTTTAGGTTGATATCTCAAAAAAACAACTTTCAGTAAGATTTTTTTGTGCGCTGTACCAAACATTTCCACTAGATGAAATCCAGGATCCACTGGTGAACATATAAGGACTCTTCGGTTTTCATATATGGTTTGATCTGAACCATATATTTCCATAATTTTCAAAATTTATGAAGTAGACATTCTATTCAGAAGTAGTTTGGGCTGTAATGTTAATATTTTATTTTAATTCAACCTCTAAAATTAACATACAAACAAAACAATTATCAGGTTTCTGAGAGGGAGGACCCAGACGCAAAATGAGCAGGGGGTGATATTTATTAACAAAAACCAAACACAAGATCGGTGAGGTTGGAACACAGTCCAAACAACAGGGCAGGGCACACAGCTGGAAAACAAGTTGGTCAGGGATGAGACGGCTCTGGACTTTACAGTAATGGTTCTCAACCTTTTTTTTTTCCAGTGGGCCGCACTATGGTCCAAGTACAAGTCTCACGTGCCGTATATCATTTACATATGATGTTACCAATGAAAACCAATCAGATTTAATGTTATGGTATTAGCAGAATATCATTATTATACCTAGATGTACCAAACACAGAAGAGACAGTGTTTTCTGGTGTCCCATATTTTATTTCTGTCACACTGCAAAATCAACAAATACTATAAGAATTTCACAGTGTGTTGAAATGGGTGACTTCTTCATATCAAAGTGAAACTATCCTGTTCAATAAACCCCGCCCCGCACAATGAACAAGCAACGACATGAGAGAAAGGAGCACAATATAAAGGGAGCAGAGCGCATGAGAAACAGGTGAGCATAATTAGATCAACGAGGACAGGACTGAACAAGTAAGCATGGTAACTGGAAACATGGAGGCAGGCCAACAGAGACATAGCCACGTACTCAGACACGAGACAAACAAAGAAACATTGAACACAAAAAAGACAGATAAGACAGTCAGGGCAGGATCCTGGCAACAGTAAGAACCAGGCTGTGTGTGATAGTTTGGCGCCGCATCACAAAATAATCTATCGCTATTCCTCTATTGCTCTGTCATTTCTTTTGGAAATTAGTCGCCAAATATGAAAACTATAGTCTGAGAGTTTTCAAATGATAGTTGGTCAAGATTACTTTACTTACGTTTATACTAAGATATTATAGCTATAAATTTCTATTGACAAATGTGTGTGGGGGAGGGGTGGCCTTAAAATAATGGTTAAAAACATGTTTATAAATCATAAAATTAGATTAGATTTAGTACATTTATTCTTTGTATTGTGTGAAAAATATTGATATTAAAAGTGGTTTATTTGTACCTGATTGCATGTTTTTTTCATAGTGTGAATTTTGGGGAGTTGGAGGCCTATTGAATCTAATTAGAGTCAATGTGAACTGAACCATCAAGGCTGTACTCAGAACAGTGTACGAGGGGGAAATCTAGTTCCTTTTTAAAAAATTAAACAACAACTAAAGAACATTCAGAGAGACATACAATATTCACATAAAGTCTACAGTTTTCTATTTTAAAAGAAGAGAAAAATAATTGCAATAATCTTAATGTTGGGTTTTGCTGGCTGTACTTGGCAGTTCCTGCCCTTAAGTTTTTGCATTTATTCATTTAGCAGATGCTATCCTCTAAACTGACTTACAAATGAAGAATCTCACAGGCAACATCTTGCTAATTTGTTAAAGGACAAAGGCTATGTTCAGGCTGTCAGTCCAAAAACAATTTTTGTGCATATCCTATTGAAATCCAGATTAATCAAGTGACTGTCCACATTGTGTATCGCAACTGATCCAATCCGATTTGTGTGTCCATGCCACTCTTTAATTTTCCGGAATATCTGCATTGGTTTCTATGATGTTGCGTTTGTAGGTATGCTATAAGCCAAATGTTAAATCTGATCTGCACGAAAATTGCATTTGGACTGACAGTCTGAACATAACCAATGTGGAGTCAATCATTTTAAATCAGATTCCAATTAGATACACATATATAATCGAGCTTGGACTGACATTGTGAACATAGCCAAAGATGCAAACATTGAGCGATTTGGAACAAATTTTACAGATGAGGTAAACTGACACCTTGGTCCATAATCCATGTAGGTTCGGGCTTTAAATCTTTTGATTCTGATTTGTGCTTGTTCTGTGTGCCAGAGTCCTGCACAGGTTCTTCTGTTCGGCAGACCCACACGCACAGTACTTATAACACCCCTTGTTATCCGACAATAAATTAATCCTGTACCCGACCCATTTAACATAAAAACCGCAGTTCTAGCCTCATGCACAAATTAAATCTATAAAAACTGATCTCAGGGAGTATAAGAGGGCTCCTGTGAAACATGGTTACTACATGCATCATAATTACAGACAGAAGCAATTAAATAGATTTGAATGCATAAAAGGCGGTTGTAAATAAATTTATTATAATGAACATTATTTGACATTTAGAAAATAGCCTTGGCTATTTGATCCACGTTCTATACTGCAAATTACAATGAAAATACTCTCCCAACTGTTACATCAAATATTAGCAGTTCACCTCTCAGGACAAGTGTATTCAAGAGCTTTCTAGTTTCTATTTGTGCACATCTTTATCTGTTCTGATGTGCATCAGTGCTGTTCAGACTGGGAGGACATGCAATGCGGATGCCGGATGTGCTGTGGCAGGATGTAGATAGATAGATAGATAAATAGATAGATAGATAGATAGATAGATAGATAGATAGATAGATAGATAGATAGATAGATAGATAGATAGATGATAGACAGACAGACAGACAGATAGATAGACAGACAGACAGACAGACAGACAGACAGACAGATAGATAGACAGACAGACAGACAGATAGATAGATAGATAGATAGATAGATAGATAGATAGACAGACAGACAGACAGACAGACAGACAGATAGATAGATAGATAGACAGACAGACAGACAGACAGACAGACAGACAGACAGACAGACAGATAGATAGATAGACAGACAGACAGACAGACAGACAGATAGATAGATAGATAGATAGATAGATAGATAGATAGATAGATAGATAGACAGATAGACAGACAGACAGACAGACAGACAGACAGATAGATAGATAGACAGACAGACAGACAGACAGACAGACAGATAGACAGACAGACAGACAGACAGACAGACAGATAGATAGATAGACAGACAGATAGATAGATAGACAGACAGACAGACAGACAGACAGACAGATAGATAGATAGACAGACAGACAGACAGACAGACAGATAGATAGATAGATAGACAGACAGACAGACAGACAGACAGATAGATAGATAGATAGATAGATAGATAGATAGATAGACAGACAGACAGACAGACAGACAGACAGACAGACAGACAGACAGACAGACAGATAGATAGATAGATAGACAGACAGACAGACAGACAGACAGATAGATAGATAGACAGACAGACAGACAGACAGACAGACAGACAGATAGATAGATAGATAGACAGACAGACAGACAGACAGACAGACAGACAGACAGATAGATAGATAGATAGATAGACAGACAGACAGACAGACAGATAGATAGATAGATAGACAGATAGACAGACAGACAGACAGATAGATAGATAGACAGACAGACAGACAGACAGACAGATAGATAGATAGACAGACAGACAGACAACAGACAGACAGATAGATAGACAGACAGACAGACAGACAGACAGACAGACAGACAGACAGACAGATAGATAGATAGATAGATAGATAGATAGATAGATAGATAGATCACACATAAGAGTTCATATGTGTAATTTAAAATGTTCTCAACAGCTTTATTAAAACACAAATCGATGACATTATTGTCATCTTCTCAACACTTTTTACACATCACTGTATTGTCATCAAGTATACTCACTCACTGGCTAATCCAGGGGTGGGGCCAGCTGAAATCTGATTGGCCCCCGAAGTGCCGCTGCCCTGTCACTCATCGCTGATCTACGTCAGATGAACTCGCGTTATTGCATGGATGGCGCAAGAGTATAATGTAAGTGTCTAAAATGAATGTGCACAGTTCAGTTGTTTGATAAAAACTGCGCTATTTAACTGAACAGTGTTGAGCCTTCAGTTAATATAAGATTAGGAGGTTTATCTTTAAATCAGGCGTGAGTGGAGCTACTAACGTTAACGTCATATAGCAACGGTTTCAGGCGCGTTTCTTTCAAAATTATCGACAGGAAGAAAAACTGAAGAATTTGGTTTAAAATTAATGTAAGATAAAGACACTCACGTTACGTAGAGGTGTGTTAAAATGTTTGGTTTAATGAATGTGAATCGTTAGTTATGAATTATTCACTCAAATTTTAATCAAGACTAGAAAAAGAGCAAACAGGGCATGTCTTAAGAAACGGTTATCCAGTCGGTTAGAACTGTTTCACATTTTAATTGTCATTAAAAATGAATTACTAATCGAAAATGCCTCGAACAAAGAATACTACAAAATGTATTTTTTGCCTCATTCTGTAATGAGAAGATTGTAAAAACGTAAAAAACAAACAAACAAACAAAAATTTAACAAGCATATTATTCTTTTCTAAACAAAATCACATGGCATGACCTTAAAGAATGCATTACTTTAAAGAGTGTATCCTCTGATATGAACAGAACAACATTAAGTTGTTACCTATTCTTGTTGAAACCCAAAACACATCAAAATGTGAAAACAGAACTCCAAATTTGCACTGAAGCTTTTTTTCCCCCTTCAAATGCTGTTATATATTTTATTATGTGCGTTATCCTTAATGAAGAAAAATTTTAAGTTGTTATTGTTGTAGTTTCTAATCCAGAATGTGTATAGAAAAAACTGAAAAGAAAGTGGTTGAACTTTGGGCTTTAAAGAACAGTTAATGAACAAAGCGAGCCAGCTGCAAAAGAAAGATCAAATGTGTCCAAAACTCGTTAATTTAAGAATTGCACATGTGCGTTAAGATAGGCGGCCACATTGTGGCCTTATCTTTTTAAAAATTCTAGATCGGGCACTGAGTATACGGCACTATCTATTTTTTTCTTATTTAAAAAATTCCGTTTACATTACAGTCTATGCTAACAGGTATTTGACTGTGCCAAATCAGCATTTGATTAGATCAGTATTAACGATTAGTG
This sequence comes from Opsariichthys bidens, assembly GCA_037194245.1. NCBI lineage: Eukaryota > Metazoa > Chordata > Actinopteri > Cypriniformes > Xenocyprididae > Opsariichthys > Opsariichthys bidens. The sequence goes on along the minus strand of CM074283.1, from coordinate 7,820,279 downwards.
GAATTTTGCCATTCAAATAAACAGCCTCTGTCGAGAAATCGAGAAATGATGTAATAAAAATTCTCGTGAATACTTATGGCCTTATTGTAAAAATCCCCCAAAAAACAATTATGTTTCAAAATGATGATGATTTAGATTAATTTAGTGCCTAATCAGCTTCATTGGTGGCTGATTTTTTTATGAATCATATGCTACTAAGCAAGCGACCCTGCCCATTCCTGAAGCCAGAGCCTTAGTCATGCTTTATGTTAACTCAAAATGAAACTCTTCTCCTTCTTCTGGCCCTTTGCACATTAGTCAAATATACTTCTCAATTTTCACATAGGCTCAATTTTAAAACAAAAGCCTTAATAGGGGGTGATGAAGTTTCAGAAGGTTTCAAAAATACAAAGATGTGAGAGAAAGGGGAAAAAAGAAGAACCTGTTCTATAATAGAGGAACCGCACAGGAATGCAATGTGAAGGGGTGTGAGTGCATAAGTTAATAGTACAGGGAGGGTTCGAGGGAGTTAATGTGGTGTATAGGTGAGTGTGTGTGAAATAAGGAAGTATGTAAGGGGGCAGGCTGGAGCATGAAGGGCTGGTCCTGGTCCATTGGGGCTATAAGAGCAGAGCCCTGGCCTTCACTTGAGCATACATCTCTGAGGACATACTGGTCGTTTCACACAGTCGAAGAAAGACATCCGCATCCAGCTGAAAGATGGGTTGGCAGAAGGCTCTGCTGGATAAGCTTGCACAGACTTTCCAGATCCGCAACAAGCTGCTGCGCCAGGGATTGGCTGAATGCTTGGGAACTCTCATCCTGGTGGTGGGTATTTCTCCTTAATCATAATTCACTCACTTAATCACAACATTAGTTGTAATAGTATAAAAGCTGAGCTCAGTAGAACTTAATACAAATGTCATGTGGTCTAAAAGAGCATGTTTATGTCTCACATAATCTGTAATAAAATCAGAAATAAGTTTTGTTTGTAGTGTAATGTTGTTACAGGAGAGCATCAGCTGTGGAATTGCTCAATTGCGCACTCTTGCTCTTCTTCTCACTCAGATTGATGACAAAGTCAGGCTGTAATGGGTACTTTGGCACATGGAAGAACTCACATTTTCTATAAGCTAATAACTGAATGATAGATTCATGCAAATAAGCATGTTTTAGTCTCCTGCAGCTGTACCCAAAAATGAAAATTGTTCAAATTGAAAAGTTTAGAAAAGTCATTCAGACCTGTATGAGATTCTTCTGTGGAACACAAAAGAAGAAATTTTGAAAATGTCATATTTTTTTTCTATATGATGAATGTCAATGAGGTTGTTTTCCATCCCACTAACTTTCAATGTGTGAACAAAAACATTTAAATACAATTGAAACACACATGAATAACCTATAAAGAATGTTTACTGCATTGTCTATTGTTGAAAGTACATATGAATGTTAAATATGTCCTGAGGAACTATTCTTAAAGGAAGTCATTTGCAAATAGATACGAAAAAAACGTTAGATAGAATCTTAGTCCTGTTCGTGAGAAGAACAAATACTCTTGACATACATGATGAACAGGAAAAAAAACAAAACAAAACATACTTGATCATCCTCTCTAATTTAGTGGCAATTATCTCTGTGACAAACTGTGCACATAGAAGCGCATACCAAAGCATTCGATGAATAGCACAAGTTTCATCACGTCCATTATAAAACCACAAGCCACACGTGAGAAATAACATAATATGTTGAGCTTTAATGAATCATCTTAAGGCATCAAGCCAATATTGCCAGGGTGCATTTGCCACAACAACAAGGATTCATTTTGAAATATACTTTAGTCCATTTTTTCTCATCCTAAACATGTAAAATCTATATTTTGGAAACATTTAACATTAATGCAACCATATTTAGTGCTTAGAAATTTAGATATTCACCAGGATGAAAAAAGGGACATATTAACAGATACCTGACAGTTCCACAATTCCCCAACCAATTTTCTACATAGGCACGGAAATGTTCTCAGCTATTGCACTAAACAGGATGTCTGATTAATGCATTACATGCGACAGACTACAGCGAAGAAACCGCCACTGAAAGAGGTCAGGGGTGTGTGCACGACAGTCTCAGGAGGGGAGGAAATTTGACTCTTATTAAAGAGAATATCGACTCCGAACTGCTGCTACAAAATGCTCTCAGGGCAATTATGTGATTTTACAAACACTTCAGTAAAAACTCATTTCCAGAAGTACACTCAAAGTTTGCTTTTAAGGTGTGTGGACCTGGTTATATGAGAGAGAACACTTGACAAGAGAGGTCATGCGATAACTTGAACACTCAACAGGTGTGATGTTTGCTATGTGGCAAAAGGTATGCGATTCGCACGCTACTTTGAACGCAGTCTTTGTCTGTGAAGGTCAGTGTTGTGATATTGACTTTATCAGTAAATGTTCTTCCCAAAGCAGAAACAGGAACCATTTGTCTTTTAGTCATGCAATACTGTGGGAAAAAAAAGTGAAATAAAATGAATAACACAAGGAAATGTATTAGCATTTAATGGTCATTACTGAAAATGAAAGGAAATACTTTTGGGGCCATGCTTAGGAGATAAATTGGTTTTGTGTGATGCCATTTTTAGGCTTGTGTTGACATTGTTGCCGAGATTTACGCTCACGAAAGCTCTTCAATGCTCCCTGGCAATTACTTGACTTTTGAAAAACCATAGAGTGAGCCTGATAATTCAATATAATGCCAGGTATTTAAGTTCACACTGAGATGACTTTTAAAATGGAAACTTCAGCCACAAGTCTGAACAGATTCTTGTAATTGCTCTTTGTCAGAAGGGACTTGTAATGACCCGTCTGAGATGTGAAGATGTGCAGCCCAACGTCACTATAGATTTGTAGCGTTTTAACGAAAGGGAATACTTATTTTATTTTTAGCAGAGTTTTGAAACTGCAACCTGCTATTCTCATCACCAGTTTAAAGTATATGTTGTGGCTCACAGTTTAAATGCTGTGAAAGGCCTGCTCTTTGGTAAAATGATTATTCATAGTGCTGAAAGAAATAGCACGCTTGAAACAATGTTTGGTTTCTCAAACAGTAATTAACGCATGTTCCTTTTTTCACATCATTCACAGATGTTTGGCTGTGGTGCAGTGGCCCAAGTGGTACTAAGTGAAGGATCTCACGGACTCTTTCTCACTGTAAACCTTGCCTTTGGGTTTGCCGCTACCCTTGGAATCTTGGTTTGCGGCCAGGTGTCAGGTAGGCAAACTCCTCTAAAATTGCATCTTAAGCTGTTGGCATGCATGACTATAAAAAACAGGACTGCGTTTTATAAAAGATTCTTTGTGGATGAACGGACACATTTTTTTTTTCATCTTTAGGCGGACATTTAAATCCAGCAGTTACATTTGCTCTATGCCTCTTGGGACGAGAGAAATGGAGAAAGTTCCCTGTGTATTTTCTGTTCCAAACAATTGGATCCTTCTTGGGTGCCGCAATTATCTTTGCTGAATACCACGGTATATGTTATCTATTATTAATGTTCTTTATTGTCAAAAGTTTATATTATAATTCTCTTTTCTGACACCTTTTTTTTTAATTGTCTTTTTTTTTTTAGATGCAATGTACGATTATGCTGGAGAATCAAATGAGTTGGTTGTAGTTGGGGATAAAGCCACTGCTGGGATTTTTGCTACTTACCCCAGTGCACATCTCACCATCTTAAATGGATTTTTTGACCAGGTCAGTAAAGCTTGCACATAAATGCAGTAACGTTTCTCAAAAATCGTCTGAGAAAGTTAGCTTTTGTTTGCAAAATTTTTGCTTTCCCCCAATAAACTTTGCATTTCATTGCTTTCAAGAGCAAAGTTTTTCAGGAGAACACAAAAGTTGGTTGCTCAAATGTTTTGTGAAAGAAAGCAGAATTTATTGGGGAACGCTATACTTTAGCCTGAAAAATTAAAAGTTTTGCAATCAATCACAAAAGCATTGAAATACTATTTTTTTTCCCTCCCATCTCATTTTTTCCATCACCATGTTCCCTTAGGGGGTTCCATAATGTATAATAAATGTACTATATTGATTATCTTTTATAGTTTTGTATACAAAATAAAAATATAACCATCTTCACAGGTGATTGGCACAGCATCTCTGATTGTGTGCATCCTGGCCATTGTGGACCCCTACAACAATCCAATCCCCCAAGGTCTTGAGGCCTTCACGGTGGGATTCAGCGTTCTTGTCATTGGTCTCTCCATGGGCTTCAATTCTGGTTATGCAGTTAACCCAGCAAGAGATTTCGGGCCTCGTCTTTTCACCGCCATAGCTGGTTGGGGTGGTGAAGTCTTCACGTAAGTGTATACGTTTAATTCCCATAACATAATGTACTGTGCAATGCAAGTTTTTCCATTGGTCAGTAAAAAGTGTTCACTCATTGTGTTTCTATTTTGCTTTGCAACAGTGCCAGGCAGTGTTGGTTTTTGGTGCCCATCTTCGCCCCCTTCCTCGGATCCGTTATTGGTGTGCTTGTGTACCAGCTGATGGTGGGGTGGCATGTGGAGGGAGAAGCACGAGACAAGAAGAGAGCTACGGAAGAGGCTGTGAAACTCAATGACATCACCAGCAAGGATTGATCTGCGTGATTTCCATCAGCCCTCCGCACCATAAATCCACATAAGCTTTATGCTTATGAGTCTCTGGGTTCAGTAAATATGTGTTGCACCACACAAGACTCCCTCTTCTGTTTCAGAGGAGATTCTGATAGTCTTGCAGACCATCAAATGGACTTCAAATGCTGAAAATTTCTAGATATCAAACTTTTCTTAATTGTTCCATCAGACATTTTTTTTTTGTATACTTTTTTTAAATGATTCTTATTTCTTTCTTCACACATCCTCCAGATACCTCCATTAAGGGAAAAAGGCGTTTCTTCAGCAACACGAATTATATTAATTCACTGTTTTGAAAAGTAGTGAAAAATGTAGTGTACCAACTATCAATATACAATATTTCACTTTTTTTACTACTATTATCCAAATATGTTGACTGTCATGTTAAGGTGAGCAGTTCTACCAAAAACAGCTACAGTACTTTTTTGTGTAAATATTTTTTATTCTCATCTTCAACTTCTGCAACTTAACATACGCATTTCAAGAAATGTTACAGTCAATAGTTTACTTTACAGTCTTTAGGCTAGTATTGTCATCCTGTCATGTATCTATTCATAACCATTTTAAGTTTGTGATTGAATGTTTTGAAGCAATTGACTGTTATCTAAATAAAGGTTTTTTTTTTTTAAAGAATGTGATGTTTTACCATTTGTATGTTATTTAGGTTGAAACCACCATTTGTCACTCCTTTGTCTTTGTAAAGGATGTGCATATTCATGTACTCTTCCCGGGATTGTTGGTCTTTATCTATAGTAGGATTCGAAGCATGCTGAAGCCAGTCATTATCAAAAACAGCACAAGATGAATGTAACAAGTCTGATTAAGGCCTTATGAAACAATAGGCGTGGACTACTGGAGGCTTAAATATAAGAATGAGAGAGTAAGAACATTACCTGTCTCTCTCAGATTCACATTCATTCATATTAAGGCTATTGGGGGAACACCTGGGTGTGTGCATGTTGAAATATAATACATTCCACCTTCAGGAAAGAAAACATACTTTAAAAGTGAATTAATACAATTCTTCCAACCAAGCCACGACACGCCAGATTAAAGTTCTCGGAACTCATTCTAATATTTATTATCCATGATTTGTTTCCCAGAACCCTACACAAACAGATAGCTGCTAACAATACAGAGATGTTGACAGAGCAATAACTCCCTTTTGTTACATTTCTGAAACCAATTACAAAACAAAGGAAGACCAGCCTTCTCTACACTTAAATCAGTGCAGTAATTCAAGCTTGTGGATTGATTTGTTATGGTGTGGTTGAAGGAATGGAAAGGACTCAGGTACAGAGTTCTATGGGCTTTTTATTTCATTTAAAAAACAAAACAAAAACAAATAAAAACTACCCCGTAGGGGAAAGCACACAAGCCAAGGCACAGTGAAGCAAGGCAGGGTAGGACACGACAGGGTAAGACTGAAAACACTGAGTAACACTGAACTAAAATGTGTCTTAATATCACTATTAACAGTAACCCAACGAGTTTTTCCATATCTTTGCAAAAATGTAATTCCATCATTCAGTATTCCAAGTATTCCTCAACGACCTTGTTTTTGATCATCACAAATACTGATTTTCAATTTACCTTTCTTTTCCTTGAATTAAAACCGTTTTTGTATTACTACCCTTCTGTTGCACAACATGGGTCTAAAATGACCCGTATTCATTCCCTATGTTATTTGAGTCATGGCTGAGTGTTTCTTTGCTGAATCTTTGAAAGAATTGTATTTCGGCATTTATTATTCCAGGTATTCATTAAATATCTAGTTTTTGATTTCCTCAAATCATTATGTTCTTTTTTCCCCTTTCTTACTTTACATACAATCACAGTTTTTCTAATTTTACATCAATTTTATACACATGGGTCAAAAATGCCCCATATAGAAACCTTTCATATTTGCTATTAGCTGGTTTGCTGTTGACATATTCAATTCTAATTAGATAATATTAGTTTGTTCAAACAACATAAAACAATTTCTGTCTCCATATTTCGTTTTTTTGGGTCATCTACATTTACATTTTACATCATTTAGCAGACGCTTTTATCCAAAGCGACTTACAAGGGGAGCAATTAGGGGTTAGATGTCTTGCTCAAGGGCACTTTAGTCATGGTATCAAAGGTGGAGAGAGAGCTGTTCATTCACAATCCCCACTTTCAATTCCTGCCGGCGTGGGAATCGAACCGGCAACCTTCAGATTACAAGCCCGACTCCCTCACCACTAGGCCACGACTACCCACATAAATCATAAATCATAAAGTCATAAATCATTACTATTGATCACCTTTTGGGGCACACCCCACCTTCAAAACCAAATTACAGAGGCAATGGGAAGATGTGGGATAAAAAAACAAACAACAAAAAAAAGTGAAGCCACCATCTGGCTGAATCGAAGAGGAAGAAGTTCAGGATCAGCCCTGTGTGCAAGGAGCACAAATGTCTAGCTGTCATTTGTGAGGCATGTAAGCACCAAGATGGCAATCTGAGATGGCACTATACCCTGTGGGATTTTATTTAGTTAGTTTTATTTGCTTTTATTTGGTCACATTCACCACAATTCACTACAGGTGCTCTACAGATACACTACAGTTCAATTTCAGTGTTATCAAGGACATGTGTGTGTTATGTGTGACAAAGTGGCAAAAAAAAAAAAAAAAAAACATTTAAAGAGTTAGGTGTTGATCTAAATCAGTGGTTATAAACTACATTCCTGGAATCCCCCAGCACTGCATATGTTTCCTTAGTCTGACACACCCATTTCAAGAATAGAGGTCTATGAGTTTCAACTAATGAGCTGATGACCCGAATCGGATGTGTTTGATTAATGAGACATAGCCGGGGGGAATGTGATTGAACAGCACTAAATAACTGCTAAGATGATCATTTGAACAAAACGTTGTCTTTATTCTATTGTTTTATCCCCCTTGATGGGTCATTTTTGACCCATATGTGTAAACTTGATGTAGTAACACAAAACCTAAGAAAAAATCTAATAAAAATAGTGGTCATTGAAAAAAAGATGTTTTGAATATTCATCATAGAATTCATAGCTCATGGAATATTTAATGCGGAAGTAGATTTCAATAGATGAAACAAACATTGCCCAGCCATGCATGAAATAACATTCGGGTCAGTTTAGACCCATTATATGCATTTGAAGGGGTTTGCATAGCTTGTGTAGGGCTGAGCATGAGTAGAACTCTTCACTGCCCTAGTGCGTCAGAAATCCCTTTAAAGGTGCACATATGAATTAGATGTGGCGCAATGGACTTCAGTATGCTAATGCCTGTCTGGTGAAAGGGATTCCTCAATATGCTGATTGAGAACTGTTGGGACACTCCAGGAACAGGACGGTTTTGTCTGGGGAGACGGAGTCGTTTACACTTCAATGACAGAATCTGGACCATTTGCTTCTCATGACATATATGCTTCAACTACATACTATTTACCTACTAGTGTTTTCAAACATGTAACTATTAAGCAGACTTTAAGTATATCAATTTAGTATACCAAAAGTACAGTTGAAGGGTATTTATTTCAAGTACATACATATGTTTGTAGTATACTTGACATAAAATACATTTTGGTATGATTATTTTTCACTAGGGCTATCACCTTTGATGAGTTTAATGCATCCTTGCTGAGTAAAAGCATAAAAAAACCCTGAATTTTATTAATCATCCATATGGTTCCTTGACATATACATTCTGCAAGTCAGATATATCAGGAAATCTTCTCAGCTAGCTCATATTTCACACCTTTACAAATCCCTCTCTTTTCAGTAAATATGACTCCCTTGGCCATTTTTTCTCCTTTGGGTACATTAGAACAGACCGCTTTCTCTGCGCCTGATGCACTTTCAGAACCTGGTCTCATTTTTCAGTGAAGAAGACCACACAACTACTCCTGTCCTAATTTCCACTCAAACAAGTTTGGAAACAAGCTGTGGGAAACAAGTTGAACAAGTACCAAGACAAAAACTGTGCGCTGTTTGGACTCCATAAAGCTCAGTGCACTGGTATCCAGTGCTGGCTCAGAGCCCACACACCTGCATGGAGGTCTCCAATCACATGTTTCATTTTAGTTACGGCGCCCTTAAACTTGCATTTAGTGCATGCCAACTTTAATAAGGTGTGAAATCTGCAGTTATTTCAGGGCTTTTGCTCTGTTTGGATTGCTTGATAACGCAAAGTATTGTTCTTGGGTGTGGGGTTCTTACGTAAACAGGAATCTACTGAGCAATTACAGCTTGTGTCTTCATCAAAAATAAATTTCCTGTGAACAAAATTAGAGCGGCAGAGCCACACATTTTCCGTGATGGCTGGCATGGAAATTGCGAAGGGAAGGAATTTGTTTTTTGGTTTCTAGTTCATCTTCTGAACAATAAATTACCTTCTTTGTGAAGCACTTAAGACTGTTTAGTAACCTGAGAAGTCAGACAGCATAGACTTCAACTAAGAATGTGCGTGGTTTTAATAAAAACACCCTATGGGATGACGCCTCTTCTTTTTTCCCCCTGCAGAAACCTGTAATGGATGTGAAAATCCTCTTGAAAGGCTTCACGGCAGTAGCTATAAACACTGGCGTCAGTACCATGTGTGATGTCCAAAAGAACATTATGTCTTTTCATCTTTACACTGAGCAATATGTGCGTAGTTTGTAGATTTATGAGTGAATTTTTTTTTTTTTTTTTTTTTTACCATACCCAAACAGTGTTGTTTTAGAGCGAATCTCCACAATATTGTCAAACAAACATGTCTGGGCAAAAGTGCAAGTCATGATTTGGTCACACTCCTTGAGGTCCACAAGTACTTGTAAAGCACATTCCCAAGTTTACAATGTTGTTTCCTTTTTTCGATGCACCAAGCGTGCCTGAAGACATGCTTTTTAAACGGTCACTGCTTCTTGGAGCTGGGAGCTAAAACATCACAGCAGATACCTTTAAGATGGTGCCAACCATATGCCGCCCACATGTGGAAAAACAAGTTGAGAGGAATCCATACTGATGACACTTTTTCAGATGTTTTCAAAGATATCGCAATCAGATCGTAAAACCTGTACCTGATTTTACATCTCTGCTGTTTTGTTTATAGCAAGAGCACTCTGATTTTTTTTCAGTAGCTTATAAAAACATGGAAACATTGAAAAAGATAAAACAGCATTCTTTAGCGAATCGTGATCAAAATGATTCTGTGTTGGGGATTTTTAAATCTGATTTAAACATGATTGAATTATTCAAATTTTGAGAGTGCACAACCCATGAGTACCTTGCAACAACAACAAAAAATCTCTTTCTCTTTGCCAGTACATCAAAATAGCTTGTTAATATGTCCTTGATTTTTTTTTTTTTTTATCCCCTTTGGTGTAAGGTTAACAGTGAAAAGAGTAAACACAAAGAAATGCTAACTGTTCATACCCATTGTTTTTCTGTTATAAATATAACCACATTTCATTGTGTAAATTATCTACAAGACCTCTGTGGTCAGCAATGTTGATCTGACTATTATGTGTCAGGCTTACATTGGCTTTTCAGATTTGGTGTCCTCAAATTTGTTCTAATGTGACAGTGCACAGCACAATGCCTCTCTTTCATGTATGACCTTTTGTGCTCATCCTCAAACAATAACCTATTTGTTGTTTCAGAGTTACTGTAAAAAACAAAAGAGAGAAAGAGAGAGAAAGAATTAAGGGGAATTAAGAAACCCCGAACCAAAACTCTACTGAAGGGACTTTTTTTTGCATCATTTAGAAGTGCTGTGCAGTGTTTTATCCATTTGACTTTCAGTCAGGGACTTCAGCCTCATTACACAGACCTTTTGTTAGGAATCATCTCATTTATCTGATCATCCCTCATTTCTTCAGCTCCCTGATGCATTTTTATGAAGCAAAATACGTGCAGTTGCACATGACCATCCCAAGGTTGGGATCAGAGATACAAATACACAGCCAATGGAAAGAGGACGGAAGAAACAGATAGAAACTCAATCATGCTCAATCATGCATCAGGGTGGGGACATCCTCTGTTATCCTGATTGATATCCTACGGAAGAGCCTCTGCTTATACAAAGACTGTTACAAGCATTTTCTATGCTCCTGTCTCATATGTGCCATGTACTGTACATGATACCTATCCTGCATGTGTGAGAACAGAGAGCTTGTGCTCCACATTGCATTTTGAATTATTCAACCCACTTGGAGGGAAACAGATGAAAGATTGTTTATGGATACTGTTATTTCAGGGACAGTTGTAACAGGGATTAAAACACTCACAGTGATAACAGAACAATGCAGATGTAAGATACATTCAATGGTATAAAATGCTGACATCTGCATATGCAATTATGGCACAATCACCTGGCTACAATCCAAAGATTGTTATAACAAATAATGAGGATGATTAAAACACACACACGTGTGCATCCACGCACACACACAAACACGGGTTTGTTTTGCTGTCAAAGTGAGGACATTCCATAGGCGTAATGGTTTTTATAGTGTACAAACCCTACACTACCCTACCCCTACCCCGAAACCTACCCATCACAGAAAACATTCTGCATTTTTACATTTTTATTAAAACATTGTTTAGTATGTTTTTGAAGCTATTTTAAAATGAGGATTCATGAAATGTCCTCATATTAACCAGTGTAATACCTATGTCATTACAAAATTTGTGTCCTCATAAGTCACAAAAACTCACGTGCACACACACACACACAAATTGATGACATACACACCTGCTCAAATACACGCCTGCTTTCAAAAAGCTATCGCACCCTATCACTTGCCCAGACATGTCTTCCACTATGTGGTGGTTATCGTTTCCTCTTATCTTGTCTTGTTAAGTAAGTTTTAAATAAAAACAACACAAGTGTTATGTGAATGTTGCCAATATGCTTCAATGCAAAAACACAACCATACAGGTAAAACCACAGTACCAGAGTACCACGGCATTACAGTGGAATGCAAATGTGTATGTCTTCTGAAGTACTGTATGTGAAAACTGTTATAGTTACAGTTAAAAGTGTGAAAAAAAACATCACCTACTTTTCAAAGAAGAAGTGAGAACGTCCAATACCATATGTGTTTCTGGCTTCAATTTTCATACTTGCATGTCAACCTCATATTTTCTTCTCTCTCCTCAAAATATGTCTACTCTACACCCTAACAACACACTTGCACAGACATGTTTCACATTTCTCAGTCGTTGTCCTCGGCAGAAGAGCTGTACAAAGCAGTTTGTCAAAAGAAACAGGTAAAGTTAGTTTGATAATAAATCTGGCAAAACAGTTAAGGTGGTGCCCTTCCATCCCTTCAATGCAAGTTACAACAAAGTGCATAAGTCAAGAGTACTTTATTGGAAATGTTAATATTACATGTGATTTACATGTGATATTTGATAACATTATTTTTATACAAGATAATTTTATATATATTACATTAATTTCTAGTCATATTAATAACAACTGTTTTTAGGATAATAAAAAAAAACTATTTCAGTTAGACACATGCAATTCAAAAATAATCTACATTAACGCTAAACACAACGCTTGAGGCTTTCTTCAATGCCAAATCAGAGGCATGTTTTGAATGTATTATTGTTTTCCAGGAAGAAAAACATTCCTATTTTACATGCACATACCCAGAATGCAGATAAGCAATCACTTTTAATCATACAGTATATTGTTTTTTTTTAGTTTGTCAAGTTTGATCATTATTTAACCTGAAGTTACCTTATATCTTTTTGGCAAGGTACAGAATATTGTCTTTGATCACAACCCAACCTCAATTTTTCAAAATTCAACAGAAGGATGGCATTCTGCCTGCAGAAGCACAGTAAACCCAACAGATGTCTGTGATTTTTTTGTTGGATATGAAATGGATAACGTACAGTCAGATAGTCATTATAGCTAAATAAATCGTAAAAGTGAAAAAACACGTGAAATACTGATTTGATTTTGAATTATTTTTAGTGAAAAGCGTAAAGCATCCAGGAACACTTTGCATTGGAGTCTGCTTGCATAAACCGCTAAGACTAGTCTTACAAGTTTGTTTTTTTTCTCTATATTCTCTATATTTGTCTAATTTGATACTGAAAACTAAGACTGACTGCTAGACACGGTCTTATCATAAAGGCTATGTTTATGCAACTGTTGCTGTTAGTTGTGATCATTTCTTGCAATACTTTATCCCACTTATTCCAACAAATGCAGTTGGCAGTGATTCCTTGGACAATTGTCATTTTCAAGAAATATTTGCAAAATCAGAATCAAGCACTCCACAAGTTAATAAAGCCATCAATTCTGTTCGGTCAGTTTTCTTAGGCATGATACATAAGTTACTCTCACTCATTTCTTCTATATATATATATATATATATATATATATATAATACAGATTAGTCAGTTAGATATGTTTCAAATAGAGGGGTGATTCTTCCATCTTTCCATTCAACAAGGATCTCTCCTCGCTGGATTGAAGGGGACTGAGCAAGTTTCATGGGGTGTCGGGTTAGAGGGGCTCTCTCACTTGGTACTGGAGACCCTGGCTGACTGGCTTCTCCTGTCGGAATGTAGGATTTCAGCACCACCACAGTCTTCTTCCTCCTGTGTGTGAAGATAAGAAATCAGCCAATCATAAAGGAGACAAACTTGTTACTGAGCCTTTCCTTGTTATGAAACTGACTTCAATGTGCATGTTCACAGTTTCATAACAATGAAAAACAGATCAGTTCCCTCGCTACATTATGCATAAAATTAAATGCTGGCATTCAGAGAATCAAGAACTTGAAGGATTTTTTTTTTTTTTTTTACCAAAAATGAGTATAATCTTACCTGTTCTGGTAAATGTTAAGAGTAAGGATCACAAGACCAAGTAACAGGGCCAAACTGCTTAGGAGCAACATTGTCATTTTCCAGCCTGTTCCTGTTTTTTTAAAAAACGTTTTAGAACATCACCAACTATTATTCTCCATTTTTATGCATTACCAATAAGCCATTTTCTGTATTTGTAATCATTTTCATTAAAATTCAGTAATCTGGCTCATAACCATAGGCATGGCACTGTGTTTAGGTTTCCTCTCCTCTACTGCCCTCATGTGGACATAAGACAAATTAACTATTCCGGGGGGGAAATGTAATGTTTTGAATATTTGATTGTTTTTAGCCTATTTCCTGAGCGATAAACATTTAACTGCTACAATGAAACTTTCTGAAACAGATGAGAACTTACCATAGTCTGTTGTAAAAACATTAACAGAAGGGCCCCCAGGCTCTGAAGTCTGTGTTGCTGCAGTGGACTTTATTAGGGATGTCTGGCCATTATTCCCAGCTGAAGTAAAGAAATAAACATTTTATACAGTTATGCAATATAGCAAAGTCATTATTAAAAGAAAAACAGACACTGTACACAGGAATCTCGCCCTTTTTGACCAATCAATTTTTTTTCCAAATGGATCTGGGGAAGTAAATCCATTTTGTATGTCACATACCAATCCTTAAATTAAGGGATATAAATGAATTATATGTAAATAATTCATTTTAATTAATAAAATTCGAACTTATTTGTGTCAGCCTGAGATTTGAATGAGAATCTCGGCTTTCTGAACTTTCTAACCATAAAATGTCAATGACATTTTATTATACTTTTCCATGCCTGGAACTCCATTTCTATATTATCTGATTCTTGCAGGTTTTCCAATATTGTGGGGATCCTGGAACAAATTTAGTATGACAAGATGAAAAATTAATGCAAATACAGAAATGACAGGAGTGACTTTCAAAAGACACTAAGCAAAATTCTGTGGAGTTTTAAATGAAGACGTGGATGAGATGTCATTCATTAAAATGATGGGATGACGAAATGAAACACTCTAACTCTCTTACAATGCCAATAGCGAATTTGAGTGAGAATTCGAGGTCCAGTTGAAAGCGTCTCTCGCAATACATTCTGGCCGTGATGTGTGCTGTCAGTATCCTCGCATAGCGTTTGATTAGCCATTGTCCTCCACTTGCTGCCTTTCCCACGATCTTTAGAAAGGAAGATCTTGGAGGAATCGTGACGTACGCTCAGGTGCAGACCCTTGCCGTGTAATGTCAGGAGCCCCTTTTTAGAGCAGCTCCAGGTCTGGCCCTCACGATCCTCCTCCTCAGAGCTACAAGCTCGCAGCCAAACACTCTCATGCTCCTGGATCTGGGGTGCAGTTAGACATCCTCCGGTCTGCGGGTTGCTGAGAGACCGTGTCTCTGGGTTCCAGCGCCACTCTTGCAGAGCTGAATCTGCCCTGCATTCTTGCAAGGTTAACCTGCTGCTGACTTGACCTTCATTTACCTGTACACACTTTCTCAGCTCTTCATTCCTGATCATGAGTCCTATAACTTCTACAAGGGAAAAGAGACATTATTGTAGCTGATTAGGTAATTGGCACAAATGCATATTACAAATATGGACAGTATATGTAAAATGCATCTTGATTCAAAAAACTCACATACAGCGCTATAAACAACTTGAGAGATAGATGCATAATTCATGCATATCAACAGTCTAGACCAAGAAGACCATCCTTCACTTTGAACACTATAGCAATAACATATTTACCACTTAATATGCACAAAAAGTTCTTTAATATATTAGTGCAGCTGTAGCCTATTTTGTCTTGTGTGATCAGTCTGGGCTTTATTACAGAATCATCCTCAGAATCCTATTCTATCTAAGTAACCATCATATTTTTTTTAGGAAATATAACTTTTTAAAATCTTAAGTCTAGAATTCAGAGAGTAAGTTTCTGTAATAGAGCCAAGTTAGCGATTCGAGTCGCCAATGACAACATTTATGAACAAATGAAATGGGTTCTTTTTAAACACTAAAATAAAGATATCTTTTATTTCAACTGAAACACTGAAGTAAAGCTATCATACATGCTCTTTACCTTCAAAAACTAGTGCTGTGAGAATTAAAGTGCAGAATCCTCTCCAAATGGCATCCATCACCGTGGCGCAGTAACAACTCTACAAGACTTCCAGATTACAGTTATGATCTGAATAAAGTAATAATTCCCACCGCTCCCGATCTCCTCCTAAAGCAAAGCATAAAGTGAAGAGCGACGATGTTGATCCACCGATAGTTGACACTGTAGCACAACACATTTTCACTTGAGAGAAGACTGGAAATTTATGGCGCGTGAGGAGCAAGTGTTCAAAGAGTGAGTGCAGAATACTAATTAACAAAAGACGACTAAGGGCAATTAAGTGCTCTGCTATGTTGGTGAAAGAACATAGAGATGGAGATACCAAGGAAATCACGAGGACAACAACCAACCATACATAGGTTTGAGTTTGCATGCGGACGTAAAAGACGTACGCTTTTAAACACCATCAAATAGTGAGGAAAATGTAACTGTAATCTGCAGAAGATGTGGAAAGAGAATGGTCATTTTATGAGGCTCAGCTATTTAAACGGCATTCCATTCCAGCTGAGATGACAGAGCTTCTGTTCCCGTTGCTGTGTTGTTGCTAAGCTGGTGTTGACAGTCAGGCGGGATTTAAAAAGAATGGGAGCGAATCACTCACAGAATGCTTCCACCTATTTGTGTTTCTATGGGGCCGACTGAATGAAACAAAATAATGCTACTTTTCTAGACAACAAACTGTGCGTTAAAAAGTTTGCGTAGTCATTTCAAAATGAAAAGGAAATAAACCCTTACAAAAGATTACTGCAGTTTTTTAGAAGTAATACTACAGTTTTTGTTACATATAGAAAAATGCAGTTTTTTGGACACGAAAAAACTGCAGTATTGCAGTATAACCTAAAATGTGTGTAGTTTTACTGGAGTACAACTATACTGCAATACATCTAAAGTACTAGTAAAATAAAACTGCTGTTCTACTGTTTTTATACTTCATGCAACTTTCAGTTGTACTTCATTTTACTGCAGCTGTACTTATACTACAGTTTTACTGCAGTTGTACTGTTACTGTACTTCATTATACTGCAAATCTATGGTTGTGCTTCATTAAACTGCAGTTAAACTACTTGGTACTGCAGTTCTACTTCAATATACTGCAGTTCTTTTTTGTAAGGGAACACTCTTAATATAAAGGCATATGCTCTACCTGCAGATGATTTGCTGACAAAATGAATATATTAAAGCTGCAAGCAGCGATGAAAGGGCCCTCGCACCGGTGCCATTGGAAAACAGCACATTGAGCAATATACATTTAATGCAGGATAGTGTCGCTCATTTATATTTGCCACACGTCCTGCTACCAGCTTATGGCAATGTGACTATAACTAAATTTTGATGTGTTAGGTAGATTGGACATTGTATGCTTGAGTTACAACAACTTCCTGTTTCATCACGATAATAGCATGCTTTAGGACTCAGTTAAGTGTTGCTAGCATGTTTTAGAATGTTTCTAGCATGTTTAGCACTCATTTTTACAGTTTTGCATATTTTAGTATGTTGTTAGTGCGTCACAGTGTTAAACACGTCACTTCCTGTTGCCAGTGGGTGCCACCTATCTGAAAATTGTCATGTAGATGTGTTCAGGCCAGGACTCTTCTCAAACACATGAAGTTTGGGTCATATTGGACATCGAATGCCTGAGTTAGAACAACTTCCTGTTTCGTAGCATTAATCGCATACATTAGCACTTAGCCAAGTGTTGCATGATTTAACGTTCTAGTATGTTTGGTACTTTGTGGCATATTTAAATGTGTTTCAGGGAGTCAATGACAGTGTAAAGCATGTCATTTCCTGTTGCCACCAGGTGGCGCTGTATGCCTGAGTTACAACAGCTTCCTGTTTCATGGCGAAACATCAGACTTTGTCAGGACGCCACAGTAAAAACTCAAGATCTTTGCAATTTAACAGAAGGTCTTCAGATTAGACTGACCGAACATGATGTTGTTCTGGTTAAATCTCTGTGAGGAGTTAATCACAGTGTAAAACATGGCATTTCCTGTTGCCCACAGGTGGCGCTATGACTTTAACTGAATATTGTCATGTAGATGTCTTTAGGCCAAGACCCTTATCAAGTCTGGGACAGATCAGACATGTGCCCGAGTTACAACAACTTTCTGTTTCATAGCAAAGCTTTGAATTTTGTCAGGCCGCCACGAACATGCCCTTCAGCGAAAAATCAAGATCTTCGCAATTTAACTTTGCAAAGGCCTTTAGATTAGACTGACCAAATATGATGTTTATCTGATAAAGTCTCGAGGAAGAGTTCATTAAAGTACAACGTCTGGAAATGGCAAAAACTGCTAAATTTTGCAGAGAAAATTGTAGGTTTTTCAGATTTTGTTCACATGAACTTTTTTGTTGGCTGATCCATCTGTCTAGACACGTGCGCGAACCAATGAGGTTCATTCTCGTGTTTTACGCAGCCCTCTGACCACAAGAGGTTTGTCCTCGCACGTCACTCAGTTCGGTTCAGTTGAGCTTTTGTTTGTTTGCCGATCAATGTTTATTGGTGAATAAAAGCCTAAATTAAATCCGTTCATCATATAAAGCGATCAAGTGTCTTTGGAATTTGGACTTAATGACTCAATTCCAATTTTCGATCTCCATCTACTTTTTGAAGCATTAAAGTTGCGATTGTGTAGGTTGTCTATGGAGGGACAGAAAGCTGTCAGATTTCATCAAAAACATTTTCATCTGTGTTCTGAAGATGAACAAAAGTCGAACCGACATGAGGGTGAGTAATTAATGATAGAATGTTCATTTTTGGGTGAACTAACCCTTTAAATTAAGAAATGTGTGACAAGTAGGCTCACTAATCAGTAAAGTCATTTAGACTGTAACCTACAAGTCCTGCAGATGATGAGTTTTCTTGATAATTGTTCTGAATTGACAGTTAAAACCATTTGAGATTGAGTTCAGTGACTGTAGTTTTCTGTCTGCAACTTGGCCATTGTAGGGCTTCTGTTCATCACATTGTCACCTCTGCCTTCCCTCCCTCTGATGCCCTTCTCATTATGGGGCCTACTATTCACAAACTGCTTTCACAAACCCATAACCACAACCTCTCTGCAGGCCTCTTGTACACCAAGTCATTTCACTTGTTCCATTCACTTGTTGTATTTAAATTCATACATATTCTTTGTGGTGAGCAACAGAGGTTATTGTGTGTCTTGTTACAGTAATTGTTTTACAGATAACATTTTCTATAACTTTTTATTCATGGAAATTTCAGATTTTACGGTGGGTATTTTGGTTTAGGAAAATGCTTTGAAAAACATTCTGATCAGGTCTTTCAGAAGGAGGAACCTTTTTACCTCCCACAGAATGCCAACAATGAGATCTTTCACTACTGAACATCAAAAGAGATTTTGATATCTGTATTATGTAGGAGGGTTACAGGCACCTTCTTGTTTGTCAATGTGCTGCAAAAAGGGAAATGGGGATAATCTTTATTTTTTTTATTGGCAAAAACAAAACAAAAACAACTAATTTGTGTCTTTTTATTTTTTTATTTGAAAAACCAATCTGTTTATTAAGGTAAAAAAAAAAAATCACCAGAAACAATAATCATATAATATTTTATAAAAATATAAAAGCACTTTTGTTTTTTGGGGTATTGATTTTATGGAATTCACATAATTAATTTTAACATAATATTGTAACATATATATATATATATATAAACTCATTATATATCTTCACTTAAATGATTCTTTTAGTAAAAAAGAAAAGAAAAAGTATCTAATTCATAAGAGGCACATTGGTGCCATCTGGTGGGTGGACATCTGAATAAAATGTAATGACATTGTTTAACCATTAGAAGGCAGTACATTTTCCAAGTTGTTGATGACCCGCTTCCTCTTAAGGCCATTTCCTCTGTGCTCTCTCCTCATCAGTCTCAGAAAGGCTGGTGTCAAGGAATAAGCCATCTTCTTATGATGGGTATACCTGTACACCAGTGTTCTCTTCTCCAGAAATTCTTCTTTTGGCAGCTCTTCCCTCAATGTTCTTCCACAGCACAAAGAAATTGGACAGCATGTTGAAAAACATTGCCATGATAGGCCAACGAGATGTCCTCTGTTTACATGTAGGAGCTCTGGCCTTTTCCTGCTCACATTTCTAAGTTAATTTTCTCTGAAGAAGCTCTGTGCAAAGGGAATACGATGTGAAGAAACAGTCAGACGTTAGTGTGTCCCTGGAGAGCAGCTGTCACTCTGAGTACAATGGATCTGTCCTGGTTTTTTGCCGTAGCAATTTTCCTGTCAAGACTTGCATATTCCAGGCATAGCTTGTACTGGCATCATGGACTGCCAAGATTTGGATGCAATATTTGCTGGTTTACTTGTATTATATATTAACTGCAGTATTTCCACCCATTTTTTCCCCATCTGTCACTAACAGTTTGTGTTCTCACCTGGCAGATGTTTCTTTGTCTTCAAATTGGATGACCCTAGATATTTTTTGAAACTTGCACAATGGCATGGTGGCCCCAAAAAAATCACCCTCCCTGATTCAGCATGCCATAAACCAGCTGTGGCCTCATTGTGAGATTTGTAGACACCAGCAAACATGAGCAGATAATACATGAATATCAGTCCAATCTACAACCATCTATTCTTCCATCAGCAAACACAAATCTATTGAATCTTTTCAATTTTACTGAAAAATTATTTGATGACTTAAATGGCCATGAAAACACCCCATTTTAGCACTGCTGTTTCAGAGCATCTGCTACAATAGGTACAACAAACATTTATCATTATACAAAAAAAATGTTAGCTGGGTAATTAGATATTAATTATAAATCTAATATTTTACCCCAAATATATAATCTATGAAACGACTGAAACAATATGTATATATATATTTTGTTACTTCACTGTATGTTCATGTTCAAAATACAATTTTTTAATATATATATATATATAAATTGTATTTTGAACATGAACATACAGTGAAGTAACAAATATATATATATATATATATATATATATTTATATATATATATATATATTAAAAAAATTGTATTTTGAACATGAACATACAGTGAAGTAACAAAAAATATATATATATATATATATATATATATATATATATTAAAAAAAATTGTATTTTGAACATGAACATACAGTGAAGTAACCTTACAGAACAGACAGATCAGTAGACGCTCAGAGCCGTGCGTCACTGCATGCAGCGCAGATAATTGTGACGTTCTACACACGTACACATGTCTGCTCCGTCACTATGGCTGCAAGAGACGCGAAATGGTGGCGAGACCTTGCTTGAATACAATTAGACACAAGTATTCATTATACCTCTTATCTGACATCGACCGGTCTAATAACAGGGGGGACGGCGTATGTTATTTCCATGCAAGGAGCCATTTTATCCCGTATTTGCACTGAAAAGAAGAGGATTAACAGGACAGCCAATCAGTTGCCTTCATTCAGGCTTGGTAGCTGTTTGCATCACGCCAGATAACATGGTAAATAACTGAATGCCAGTGTGTTGGTAGTGGAAAAGAAGACGGAGGCTCTTTTATATTCCAAATCTTGCCGTGTTAAAGCACTCTGGACAGAACGTTACCGCTAAAACCCGATTTAGTGTTTGTGCAGCACCGCATGCTCTGTCTCCAGAAACTCCCAGGATTATTTGTACATTTCGGTTGAACTTATTTCCTGCTTCGTATTTCAGAAAGTACATCCCTACTCCAAATAATGTCAAAAATGTACCACAAAGAGAAAAGCATTCCGATAAAGAGCAGCGCGTCCGCGCTCTACAACAACCTGAGCGTCCTGCGCATCGCGCCGCGCTGCCTCACCTACTTCACGGTGGTCCACGCCAACGTGGTGAACATGGTCAGCGCCTCCTGGGACGGCCTGAACTATTCCCATCGACAGCTGCAATCTAAAGAGGGCAACGTGGCCACCAGCTCCTCACTTATCATGCAAGTAAGACTAAAGTACCTTTGGAGCCCTAATAAACCCTATTGCTTATCTTGTCGTAGTGCAGCTTTGGTTACAATGTTTTAAAGCTGTCAATATTTTAACATCACACATTAGTAAGCTGACCGTTTCTTTTCTTGTGATTGTTTTACAGTTTTTTACAATCACTTTGCTACTATTTTCAGAACCTTGATGTCATTTTTCACAACTCTAGACACAAAACTCACAACCAATGATCAAAATGCAAATTTTTCAAAACTCTAACCTTTTTCTCAATTGCTTGGATACAATACACATAAAACTTAGATCATTTGTTCATTGAACAAAAATCACCTGTTCAATATGACACAGCTTAACATCAAAGTAGTACTGTTTCAAAAGGCAATTCACACATTACATTTCAAATGAGTGTCTATTCATTTCCTTACAGTGATCTAACTTTCAATTGATACAACTGCTCAAAATGATGAGTAACTGTTGCATTACTCTTAATGCATAGTTGTATGGAATCAGACAAACAATCTTCCATGTTTACTGCAAATCATGAAAGTCTTAAGATAACAAGATTTATTGTCACCAAATAGCGTGGAGCATGAACCAATTAGACTATATTGCAGACCGGTGTCCGGCCTGGATTCGCCATGCCCAAGGTTTTTTGGAAAACATCCATTGTGATGTAGAAGAGAACCTGTGGCCAAATCCACAACACAGAGTTGATGACAATGTAGAAGTACAGTAATCACTCCTGTTTTTTTTTTTGTTTTTTTTTACAGTACAAGCAAGCAAGTTGAGTATTGGTGTTTTACAGTACTGTCTTTATTTTTCTATTTCATTGCTAATTATTTTTTGCTTTGATTTAAATAAACCTATGTTGTGATTGTACTGTAGTGTTTTGCATCAATATATTGCAAACTTTCTTCAATGATTTCACTGTGTCTGTAGTATTCTCTCTACTACTGCAGTACTTTTACAGAGATGTGTTTATTGTACATGTAGTACCATAATGAAACCTGTATCTCCTATTTTGCTCTACAATATTTAATGATTGTACGAACAATGACACAGTGAAACTATCGGTTGCTTGTGTGTGGGTGATCTATAGTTATGTTTCAATGGTATTTCACAGTAAATTTATGTTTTGAACCAATGATTGTGCAAGTGCAAGATTTCTTTAAAGATGTGAATGCACAATGCACTGTTTTGAACATTAGACAGCCTGTGTTACAAGTGATAACCGTTTTGAGTTTTGTGTCTAGACCAGGGGTGGCCAACGTCGGTCCTGGAGAGCCACAATCCTGCAAATTTTTACTCCAACCCTAATCAAACACACCTGAACAAGCTAATCAAGGTCTTAAGGGTTACTAGAAAGCTACAGGAAGGTGAGTTTTTATCAGGGTTGGAGCTAAACTCTGCAGGATTGTGGCTCTCCAGGACCGACGTTGGCCACCCCTGGTCTAGAGTTTTGAAAAATGACATCAAGGTTCTGAAAATAGAAGCAAAGTGATTGTAAAAAACTGTAACATTCAACTCAAGATCTCATTTAACACTGATTTTTGTCTGACAGGCAGCCTGGTGTGTCCTGCCTTCACGAGATCTTCTTGTTCTCACTTCTCAGAAAGGAATCCAGGTGGGTCAAGTGTTATGCCATGCTCTTTAAGTGCATGGGAAACATGACTTAAACTATGTTCATTCATCAGATGTATGAATCAGATGGATCCATTATGGTCTATTGGCATGCCCTGGACACACCAGAGACACCCACAGGTCAGTGCACACCTCTGTAAATGAAGTAAATTGAGTTTTCTTTCTTTCATTTCCACCTAACTTGAAGAATGAACGGTGTGACTCATACCTCATAAAACTGAAATCATTTGTTGTAATTTCCCAGCTAAAGCAGTGTTTGCCAGAGGGATTGCAGCGGTGCGGGAAAAACACATATGTGTTGGTAAGTGGCTTCATCTGTCAGCAGTGGATATATAGTAAATATCTGAATAAATTAATTTTAAGATGGCCATTTCTATACTTTCCTAATGTGTATGCTTTCCATTTCTCACGCTTTTTTTTCAGGGGTCTCATCTGGCTCAGTGCTGGTGTTTGACGTCCCCAGTAAAGGCAGTAACATCACCCTGTCTGAGGTTTTGGAGGAACACAAAGAGGCCATTACAGACATGGCCTCTGAGTGTTCAGGCAGTCTGGTATTAACTTCTAGTATCTTTCATGTTATATTTATAAACTATCCTATTGTTTGGTTCAGTTGATTTTAAATTACTGGTGGCCCAGCTGTTTTAATATTAAATTGCCCTCTTTTTCCAGGAGTGCATTGCTGATTTAGTTAGCGCTGATGACTCTGGCCTGCTCTGTGTGTGGAAATCAGGAGAGGATTTTCAACTGCTCAACAAGATCCCTGGTTTTGAGTATGTGAGGAAGCAACAGGAGATAATGGGTTTCACTCATGAAACTTTCATAAATATACAAGTATACAATTTGAACGTAAAGTGGACCTTTCCGAAAACTCTCCTCCAGAAACCTGAGATTTGATAGTTAAACGTGTGAATTTCAATAATTTAGTAATAGGAAGCGCATACCAGCTCATTTATAATTAGCGCACTTCCCGCCCATGAATTACAACTGTGAATTATATGTACAGGAATCCTGTGGGATCTTTTTGACTCGTTTCTTAGGTTTGGCTCCAGTATATTGCGTAAATGAAAAATAATGTTTGGCCATATTTTTAACGAAAATTATTCAGTAAGTGTTAAGCTTGCTTACAAATGCTGGTGCTCAGATTTATATATACCCAATTGAATAACTAACTATTTTTGTGAGTATATATTGTTATGGTAAGTGTTTTCAAAATGCAGTTTGCCTAAAAGAGCGTAAAACACGCCATTTCATGGATCCGAAAATTACGTCAGACCGACTTTACAAACAATTGACAGAAAAATGTATTCTGCTTGTGTTTCATGAAAGAGGCTCACTATAAGTATACCAGTATATTATATTAAGTATATTATAGTACATATATTATTCAAATGTGTATCTTATTCTTTCAGCACTAGTTGTTCGTCAGTAAAACTGTGGAAGGGCACAGTCATTGCCGGCTATGGGACGGGACAGATCCGTCTGTATGAGGCGGTCACGGGTATACTGCATGCAGAGGTCAATGCCCATGCACGCTGGATCTACTCACTGGACATTGCCCCATTCACTGGCCTGGTGAGAGGAAAAGATGCATATAGAACTGTACTTTCTGAATTGTCTTATAATTAATAAATGGATTAGTACATATGTGCACTTTGAGTCTAGTAATCATATCATTTCGATCTGTTTGAGCACAAATAGGCTTAATTAGGAAGTTTTCCTTATCGGATGTATTCTTAAAATGGTTAACTCTCAATTACTGATACTGTTTTCCTTATTTAATGAAAAAGCTGCTCTCTGCAGCAGAAGACTCTTGGGTTAGAGTGTGGCATCTGAGCTTGACCCCAGAGACTAACAGCGTTGAGGTAAAACACTTCACAGCCATTCAAAATTTCATTTGATATTTTTAAGATTTTTTTTTATATTCACCACGATGCATTACATTGATCAAAAGTTACAGTAAATACGTTCATAATGTTAGTTTTTTTCTATTTCAAATAAATGCTGTTCTCTTGAAGTTTCTATTCTTCGAAAAATCCTGAAAAAGTAGAACAGTTTCCACAAAAATATTAAGCAGCACGACTATTTTCAACATTTATAACAATACGAAATGTTACCCGAGCAGCAAATCATCATATTATATTGATTTCTGAAGGATAATGTGACACTAAAGACTTTCCATCACAGGAATGAATTACATTTTAAAATATATTGAAATAGAACACTCTAATTTTAAATTGTAATAATATTTCACAATATTGCTGTTTTACTCAAATAAATGCAGCCTTGGTGGACTTTCAAAAACATTAAGAAATCTTAGCCAACCTCAAACTTTTAGTGATACCATTTAGCGTACATACACATTATTAGTTACATTAAATGAAAACATTTGACTTGAAATTTTGTCCTCGAGTATTCAGTGTTACAAAGCACTTCATGCGTGTTCAGCTGATTTCAAATGCACTTCTCTTCTCTGCCCTCTCTAGATCGAGCACATGTACAATGAGTGTGTGACCGACACACAGATCTGCGGAGCCAAGTTCTGTGATGGGGACGGCTACGCATTTGCAGTGACCGGCTATGACTTGAGCGAGATCATCCGCTACACGCAAGCCTAGTCAGGAAATCATCATGCACTTCTGAAACATTCCCACTGGTCATGTGAGGATCACCTGCAGCAGGAAGGTCATGTCTTGATACAATATTGGCGAATAAATTGGTGTGCATGATAGGCAGTGTCAGGCTGGAGTCAATGTTTTCTTAAAACTGTAGATACTATCTGAAATTGCCTAAAAAGCCCCACTTGAACACCAGGAGTCTGTGTTAAGTATGTCTACATGACTGACAGTTGTACTGAATACAAAAATACACGTCTGTGCTCTGATATTGAGGTAAAATGCATAACAAGAGAACTTTTAGATCACCTTCTAATCTGGGTAGAGAAGTATCAATGTAAACAAATGTCAGAAGAGGTAGTTCTGTTGGTGTTTTGCTCCTCGATTAATTTGTTTAGTAAATGTACTTCCTAAAGTGTTACTGAACAACTCCTTTTACCTCATTGAAAAACTTGGGGTCTGTTGAATCAAATGACATAATCATATTTGTGGTTCAGAAAATAGAAGTGATCAAATAGTTTTTATTTAATGTGTAATATTATAAATATTAAGTACTGCAGAGACTATTTTTTCCAAAAGGAATTTTAAGGTTCTTTATATTTGTCTTATAGCCTTAGACATAATCACATTGTATCTAGATAGTTATTTCAGCTTGACGTCAAAGCAAATATTTTATTCTTTGTGTCATTGTCTTAGTTTTTATTGTTTTCTCTTTCATGTAAGCAATTGTCAGTGACAATTCAGCAAACTATTAAAAAAAAAAATAGATTTCACTCATATACTGTGGCTTTTATTGCAATTAGAAACATATACCAGTAGATGGCAATAAATCTTGTATCTTTAATGTTTTTTTAAAACATTTTGAACCTTTGTAACATTTGAGATCATAATAAACCATTTAACTGAACCATAATGATTCATAAAGAAAACACATCACAGAACATATCCAGCATACATTCTTTTTCAAAATGTAAAACATACCATCAACCATAAACTAGAGTAAGAGTCCTGTGTGCAATGGGTTTTATTTGTCTTCAGTGCCACCTCTGTGAAATCTTAAGGCACGAAGTGACAACTTCATGACATTTTACATGTTTTTAATATGTTTTAGCTAGAGCAAATTGGGATTTAAGCAGCATTTTCATCCTTGACTATGTTAATATATTCATCACTATTAACTTCAGCCTCTTTGCGTGTATCTGTTTGCCTTTAAAAGACAGAGGAAGACTTTGATCGTCAGACATGTCCTTCATGAATCTGCCATGAGGCCCTGATGAGTCCTTGTCCTTGATTTACCCCCTGTTATCACACTGTAATGTGTTGTTGTCATTATGTCATTCATCTGTGTAAGTTTCTCTTTTTTAGGTCAAAGAACACCAGAGGAATGCGCATTATCACGTCAAGCTGTTTTATCAGTAATCTGTTGAAATATCTTTTATGCCTATTTCGACCCATAATTCTGTTGTTCCCTCATAGTATTATGCACACATGACCTCCCTTGCCAGCTTGTTTTTGATAAAACACCTCATGCTCTCTTATGTAAGACTTTTAACTTTGTCCTATGGATGACACTATGTGTGCCCTATATTTGTTATTATTGAGCGAATATCAATGACACATAGGGATAGACCTAATGGACTGAGAATAGAGCGCTGACCATCAGATTTGATGGTGGACAGAGAGGAAGTGAGTCCAGAAAGCGTCAATGAGACCTCCATTGGCTGTGGGTTTAATGGAATTATGTAACGCTGCCGTGCGGCATTGGAGCACAGTGAGATGTGTTTAAGGTCAGAGATCTGTGATAATAAACACTATGGCTGGTTTACAGGCTTTGTAAAATTCAATAGTGCTCTCCAGACACATCAGATCTGTGGCCTCCAGGGGGTTGCACTGTTTTCGGATGGGGACCGCCAGTTTGGGTGGCACAATGCAATTCCAGTGGACACAGGAAGCTCATTTATTATTACACTTAAGTGGAAGTGAAGATTATTTTCTGTGTTTATATGCATGTCATGACAGTTCTTTTACTATGGGAACTTTTATGTCCAAGGGATTGATTTTTATTATAAAATTTCTTCTTTTTGACTGTTCAGATATCTTTATGTATAGATTTGTAATGTACACTGTACATTCAGACCCAGACAAATCAACAAAAGAATGTTGCTGTGCTTCATTTCCTTTCAAGCTCTAATTTTGTCAAATTACATAAAAAGTATGTCATTGTAACGTGTATATCCTGTTTTGGTTTAGTTTTCACTGTTTCCTGCTTTGGAGTGCATGTGTTAATTTCGCACTTTGCTTATTAGTTTCCATGTTTGGTAATTAGTTCCATGCACTAGTTTCTGTTCAGCTGATTACCACTCCTTGCCATTAGTTCTCCCCAGTGTCGTGTCTTGCGTTAATGTTGCATGTTTGGTTAGTGTTTATTATTCCTGTTCCCTTATTCTCCTGAGTGTCAGTTTATTAAAGAATATTGAATTCTCTGTCTTAATGTTTACTGACCACCAAAACGTGACAGTTTTATTGTTTACAGTATTATATTGTAATATTAAAATGCTACAGTTGACATTTTTTTGGACCTCTTCATTTTTAATCAAAATGTCATACATTGATGATCTTTGACTTCTCCAATCATTTAGTCCTCATAAACCCTCACCCTTTCTTACAACCGCGGTATCAAGCTCGATCTGCCACCATCCAATCACAACTGATGGATGGAACCAAGTCCTTGCTCTTTTTTTTTTCTTTTTCTTTAATCCGTTTCACTTGGCTGTGCAACTCAATATAGAAGAAAAGATCTGTTGCTACTTCAGTTTCATCTTGACTTAAAATGTGTTTCATATTTTCTAAAATCCCACAGGGTCAGAAGTGCCTATTAGTTGAAGAAACACTCATAATAAATGAGGGACTACTATTTTTACGTGCTACACATGGACACATTGTTTTATCTTTGATTAGCCCTTTTAAATAAACATGCATTAGTTGTTCGCTGGCTTCCGTACTTTATTAGCCAATAGAAACCATAAGAGGCTCATTAGTCTGACTGGAATATGTTTGAATACAAGATGTTACATGTTTATTTATGTAAATGAGATGGAGAGAGGGTTTCAAGGAGGGTACAGATGCAATTAAGTGACCACAATCATAATACTCTGTAGACGTATGTCTTTTTATTCATGAAGAAGAGATTAAACTGGCTTTGAATTGTGGAGAATAATCTGTCCAAATAAAACATGACAGTTTATTCACTTTCTGTCCTGCCTGTTTGTCATATTTTTAGCAACAGCCGAACCAAGTGACCCGACTTTGATGTTCAGCAAACAAAAGCCACTGGACGCATCCCATTAACGTGAATGATTAATTTGGAGACATCTAGATGGAACACGCAGAACTCGCTCTCCCTTCCAAAACTTGCCAAAATCTACCAGCCTTAGTGCTGAGCCTACTGGGAAAGCTTCACCTCACAGGGATTGACAAAGTAATTCCTCACCAGTCTGGAGCTGAGGAAAAAACAAACGCAAGGAGGAAATTAGGGAAAAGTGTCTCCTGAAATCAGTTCATATAAATAGACTGGAATCAGCAGGAGGGGGAAGGGGGATCAGACACAGACAAATACTGGATGAGAGAGATTGGCCGGAAACAGGGTGGGATAGAAAGTGGAGTGAGAAAGAGGTTGACACCATGCTGATGATTCATCTGGTCATCTAGAGAGAGAGACGTGTGCACACTCCACCCGCTCCAACAGCTGCTCCCGTCTCCTCTGCTGGGTGCTGGGTGTAAGAAAATCAAACAGAGAGAGTGCTGTTTTAAAGATATGTCCTACCTTAAACTTAGTCATTCAGTTTCATGGTCACACCTCGAGTGTGACATGATGAAGTATTACATTATGAATCAGACGGACTGTAGCTACCGAAGCTTGTTATGAACAGTCAGCTCTTAAAACTCATGCTTGAAATTAAACAATTAAATCAACGAAATAGGGCTGTATATATTATGTGTCTTTCCTTTATATTTTTCTCAGCATTTTATTTGCAAGACATGTAGCAAGAAATAACTGATGATCAGAAACGTAACCGATGTGGTCACGTGAAAGTCATTTTCATTATAATTGCCTCATGATTTTGTCATTAACTGACTGTGGCAACTCTGATGATGACTGGATGTAATTTAAGGAAATTCAGAACTTCACCTCTTGTTCCAAAATGAGCTGTCCGATGATGCACAGTGACCAGTGTTGGGGAAAGTTACTTTCAAAAGTAATCCGTTATATTGTGTTACTCCCTTAAAAAAGTACCTAATTGTGTTACTTTTTATGTAAAGTAATGCATTACGTTACTTTTCTGTTACTTTTTCTAATCTGGGCTTGGCCGTTTGTTTTTATAACAACAACAAAGTTCTATTTTTGGCAAATGTAAAGGCCCTTTCACACCAAAATTCACGCCTGTACAATAGAGGGCGCAGTTCAAATAGTCAAGCCTTTCAGCTGTGCTGCCATTCTGGAATACAGAAGAACAGGATGCAGGAGAAGAAGTAAATGAGTAAATGAATGATCACATTTAGTCTAGAATAACCAACATGTTTACACAGCGCACCTGACGCCTCTGCACTCACTCCCAATTTCTCTCAACATAGGGACAGGAGAGGTGTCAGTCAATAAACGGGAAAACAAAGTAACTTGCACTACTTATTTGGAAAAAGTAGGTCTAAATCAGATATTTTGTTGTAAAAGAAAAAAAAAAGAAGCATATTCTGATGTGAAGTTAGCTGATCGCGTTACTTTCAATTTTTATGAATTTAATTCCGTTAGATACAAAATATCAAACCCAGTATGCTAACAGTCACTATCATGCATGAGAAGGTAGACTCAAGGCAGACAGTGAATATCCCACATTTATTAACCTCACCTGTTCCCTCTTTCCCATTGTTGCTAATATTAATTGGCTGGCTCAAGAAACATCCATATGTCTTACTGTTAACTGGTAGCGTTGCCAGGGATCGTGAGGCCATTTGAGTCACCCTCCTATGATGGTCAGTTTTAACAGACTTAAAAATGGCGATTTCTGTTACACAGTGTTTATTTTCAATTAAATTACACACCTTGCATGAGAAATTATTTCGGCGTTTAGCTACTGCCCTGTATGCTAATACTCCAATGTCTGTTTCATCCCTGGTCATCCTTAAGCACACCTAGAGACAAGGATGGAGCAGTGCCCGCCGGTTTATCTCAAAGCTTCATTAAAGAGCTAATTGTGTATAAAGATCAGATGTGTCTATTGTCATCAGGCTGAATTTGCACCTCAATTATCAGAAACGGACAGACTGAGCCAGGTGTAATCAAATGGCACAGCAGGATAGGGCGCAAGAGTGCGAGTCTGGCACAGAGAAGTGAACACACGGCCTGAAGGCTTGGCACTAGCAGGCAGGCATCAGAGATCAACACGTTTAACAGGGGGAAGAGCACTTGATGATGGAGGGCTGTGTGTTTGATTGCTGGGGGTGTAGGGGGACTCGACCGTGACCTCACACATTGGCCATGAAAAGTGAGATAACACTCAAGTGGCATGTGTATGCGTGTTTGTGTGTGTGTGAGAGAGTCCCAAAATATGGTCTACAGGCTAGAAACAGTTCACAATAATATTTGGAAACTGTTTCTAAAAAAATACAGGTATGGTGAATAATCAGGTCCCATGCTCACTTGGTTGTTCAGCTGATGAAATATCTTTCTAAAAGACAATCTGTTGACATAAACTTCTATAAAACACTTTTGAAAGTTGAGTTGTGAAAATTGCATGTGATCTAGGACCTGTACAGCACATGACAATATAAAGGCTGTATAGCCTATCCTTCACAACCTCATTTTCATGCTCGTAAAATTAATTTTATCTACCCTGACTAAAGTCTACTGTCAGAGTTTCCTGAGGTGCTTCTCAATGGGACGGCTGTGTTCTGCTGCATATCTCGAATGCCACATTATCAAGCTCTGTCGAAGGATATCTCAATGGAAAGCATCCTTTGAAGACAGCCTTTTTCAGGTCCTTCATTCGGCTTATTTTGAAGGATGCATCAAGTGTATCCTTCAAGTCCTCCAATCACCCATAATCCTTTGAACACATTCTAATTCTTAAAAATAAATAGCAGAAAAGGAATTGGCACTGAGCTCATCAAATTTCACAACGTGATGGAATGCAAATAATGATTTTGGAGATGAAGGCATTGTTTTTGTTGATGTAGTTGTAAATTAATCACATAATGCTAAACTGTGCGTGATGTAAACCACTGGGACACCACAGACAGTTTTAATGACCTGTGCTGCATTCATAGAAAGATTTTTAATATATAATGTATTTTAAAATAATCATTTTAATGCTGAGGAGGACTCCAGCCTACATACAAGCCTCTGAAAGACTGGACTAGGAAATTGCAGCCTCACTAGAAGGAAGCCTTCCGTTTACGAAGCACCCATGAACTTCTTTTCGGTGATGCCGCAAACTGATTATATTTAGGGAGTCAGAAAGGAAAATTGTAGTAGCCCGATTCCTGAACGCATTACTCTTGTGTCAGTTGAAAACATACAGCACAACTAGTCTTATTTCCAAAGGAATCATTAGAATGAGTGGTTCTTTAGTGAATCAACTGATAGTTAGGCTACTGACGGGTTGTTCATATGACAAAGATACACAGCATTTTATCAGAAATATTTTATAAACATTAATGAATGAAATATGTTACCACATTGTTTAATATTTTTATAGTTAAAGCCAATTATTGGATTGCATTTGACACCTTTATAAATACTGTAAAAAGTGATTAAATGTCTCTGTAAAGACAACTTTTGCAAAAATTGTTTTTGAAATAACCTCATCATTTGGAATTGCATTTCACCTCCAAATATTGTATTGCATAAGTGCAAAAAGAATAATTCATGGAACTAAGGAAATGGAATGGTTGAAAGGGATTTAACCCAGATTTGGAATCAATATATTCTTGATTATTCCCATACCTATTCGCAATTTCAGTTCAAACAACAAATTCAAAGTATGTTCTCAGGCTTGAATGCAACACGCCACCCTTTTGAACTTAATGTTTTAGTTAGATATTTAGTTAGATAGTCACTTCATGATTATGTCAACTAATAATGTTTGCAGAGCAGCAAGGTCTTTCCAGGGAGTTCCCGGTATGTTATTCACAGAGTGTTAAGATCTGGTTTCATATGTCCAGTTTTAAAGTCAATATATTTTGATCTTTATCACATAGGAAACCGGTGACTTCATGGCACACTCAAACATACACTTAAGATTTAGATCTAGAGCAGTTACATGTAATCAACCATAACAGACTTCAATGACAAGTGGTAAACATTAGTTTTTGTTGAAAATTTTGTCCAAAAAGCACTGCCAGTTTTTGTCAAATCAGGAACAGGACTTTGAAATAGCACTGTAAGCAAAATTTTCTTGTCTCAATAGTGTGTGTTATTTTTTCTTATCAGTGTTCTTGTGCAAACATCAATCACTGACTAAAAATAACAGAACATATACAGATATTGCCTTGAAGGATATAGATTTGGCCAACGTTTTAGCATGCATATTAAAAAATTAAAAAACAATGACAGCCCCAGTGAACTGGCTGCAAGCCACAACAGAGACATATCAATTACGTAATATATAATTACCATGAGCAAACATGGTGGGTTATTTTCTTCTCTCTCTCTCTCTCTGTGTGTGTGTGTGTGTGTGTGTGTGTGTGTGTGTGTGTGTGTGTGTGAGTGTTTGTATGCTCCAGCTGTGCTGTCACTCAAGGAAACCCACTACACTCGTAACACACACTGGCCTTTGCCCTCTGAGAGGATCTAAATTTGCTGTGTTGAGCAGAAATTTAACCTAGTCATAATTACATGGACGCACAAACACACACCTGACTCCAATCCTCTCAGCCCCCCTGAAGATTCTAGGCTGGAACTCAGATCTTTAGTCTGTTTTTCAACACAAAACACTGCAAATACAAATTATTAAGTCAGCATTGGTACACATGAAGTCTGATTTAAACTTGAGCACATTACCAGTCAGTGTTCACTATTCCAGATATCACAGTCACAAGATCCTAGAGGCCGTGACATCGGCATGCCCTGTAAATAGAACACCTATACAGGGAATTCTCCTCTTGACTGGGTTTATATAGGAGAATGGGTTGATGGACCGTGTGGCCTCCAGATGGGCACTCAGGCCTGGACAGCGTGATCAGAGGTGAACAAATGCAGAAATCTAAATGGAGCAGAAAGACAAACACGGTTTGTTCATTTAGTCTTTCCGGACCGTTAATGAGGATGGACACTAAATTTAAGGGGTCAAATGAAGTGCACAATTTAAGATCACAATTTAGCCTGAAAAAGAAGTGGGCTTAAATGGTAAACTTTTGTCTTATATCATTTTTGTGTTGCTCGGAAATGCACATGGCCGATTTTGAATTCTTTTGGATTTTTTTCTTTCACTGGCGGAAAGAAAGTACAGGCAATATTGTCTAAACTTTAAGTACTGGTTTACTGAACTGTTGTAGTCTATAAAAGCGATACCATGTTATAATCACTAGATATCGTGCTGTTGGTCTGTATCGACCCTTTTCATAAATTATGCTTCCACAATGATTAACGTCATGCATTTAGTTTTTATATTTTCAAGAAAAATGGGCATTTATAACTGTAATGAGCTGCTCAGAGACACGAAAACGGAGGATTCAAGTGCAGCATTTATTGAAGGGCAGGCCAAACAGTGATTAAATCCAGCTCACAGGAAACACAGAAAACATGGAAAATAAACCAGAAACCAAGACATGGGAAAACCAGGAATACACAGGCTCGGCAATGCAATCTTACAGACAAACAAGATCTAACCAACAGTGAATGATAAACCAGGCTGTATACATATTGAGCCACTGAAGCTAAAGAAACACGGGTGAAAGTAATCATGGTTGATGAGTCTGGGCAAAGGATGATGGGAAATGAAGTCTTTTATGGAAAGGGGAAAGTCTTTGGTGGGTTGCTCCCTGGTGGCTCTCATGGGCACTCCACCTGGTAATCATGACAATAACACTTTTTGTTGTATTACCCTGGCATTTAGCTGCTTACGGAGTAACTGTAGCCTGCATGGATAGACTTCTTGGATGTTGGATTGTTTCTTTTATTGATGGAGCAAATAGAGCGATGCATTTTTGCACAATCATCCTGAAGGTAATGGCTGTGTCTAAAATCACCCCCATACCCTTAAATAGAGCACTATTTGAGGGGACCATTAGTAGTGGTGTCCAAAACCATAGTGGAAGTTAGCAAGCACATTTATTCAATCCCATAATGCAATTAAGCATAAATCCCATAATCACTAGTTCGCATTCACTGCCTCGATGTGTGGATAAACTCGAACTTTCAGGAAAAATGTTTTCAAATAAAGACTGAAAGAGTTGTCAGAAGCTTAGTGGTGGCGATATTGAAGTCATGCAACCTCGGTGTTCGTGCCGCAGACCTAATGTTTTGCAGTAATCCAAAAGCCAATGGAAAAATCCTATTTGGTTTTGTCAAAGGAGCCAGGGTGATGCTAACTTCCAGGTTGGCCTACAAAAAGAAGGTAAACTCCTTTGACCCCTTAAATTTCAGAGGAAGACACTAACCTATGAGGGAGGTTAGGAAGTAAACATGCAATGTTAATAATCATGAGTGAGGATGATATGAAGATGTCAGGGCAACGTTAGCTGTACTTGTCCCTGTTTCCATGACAACCCCAAAGTCCTGCTCGGAGGTGTGACGCTGCTCGAAGTGTGGCATGTGCCAAAGCATACTGCTTATCTCTCGTTCGCGAAGTTTCTATTCATAGTGCTCGATGGTGGGCCACGCTGAGGATGGGCATGTGGCGGGTACAGTTGGGCTTCGCAGACCAGCCCAGATCGGACCGTATCATGCTGATTTTAGAGAAACGCAGAGTAGAACGCGAGGGGGGTTGGCAGAGCGCAGGTGTGTGGATAGGCTGCCTGCAAGACCTCAGTTCTCAGTAGCTCGGTTCAAGTCTAAGTATCACCTGCTATCTAACAGTGATGGGTTTTGGTGATACAGTTTTCCATAGGATATTTTTATTGGAATATTCATTTTTCGTCTCGAACAAATAGATCAATTGAATTTTGACTGCGCTTTGCATTTATTGAAGAAATGCTAAAGCCTCGACATAGTTAATTACAATTTTCACTGTAAATATTACATTATGAAGTTGAAAAAAAAAAAGATTATTGGATTATTATCTATTATTATTATCTATATGGATTAATATGTCTTTCTATGTTACAATTTCACATTTATTTAACTTTTTAACTGATTTCTCAACCAAACGGTAGTTTTATATCTTTTATATAAACATGATTTTGACAAAAAACAACTTGAGGTCATTTTTTTATTATGCACAATAATAAGAATTTATTAAGAATTAATATTATTTTCTTGTATTTTCATTAATATTTGTATTATTTGTAATAAATAATAAAAAATTGCATTATTTTATTACTATTATTTAATTATTTATTGTACATTTTATTATGTATTGCTATCATTAAATATAGAAAACATAATTGTTCCTACAATTATTTATTAGCTCTCTTTTGTATTCTTCAAAAGCTTCTATGCATTTACGGCTCAGTGATCTCAACT
This sequence comes from Opsariichthys bidens, assembly GCA_037194245.1. Taxonomy (NCBI): domain Eukaryota; kingdom Metazoa; phylum Chordata; class Actinopteri; order Cypriniformes; family Xenocyprididae; genus Opsariichthys; species Opsariichthys bidens. Next base: position 7,783,779 of record CM074283.1, on the reverse strand, counting down.
CAAAACTCTGGACCCAAAAGTCCAGTCTCACACAGTGAGGAGAGCTCAACTAGAACCGTCACTGGACAGTTCTTTTTTTTTTTTCTTTTTCTTTTTTTTAGCAGAGTGGTTGGGCCTGGGGACAGAATCTATGTAAATAACAGCTTTTGTGGGTGATTGTTCAAGCTCAATTGGCACCTCTGTAATGGGCTTTTGTAAAGTGGATCAGTGAGGAGAATGGCACGGCTCTATGCCACAAAAAACAAGCCATTGTGGGCTCTGCCTGTTCAGTGCCAGCGACACAGAGAGTTGCTGAGAGAAATTGATCTGGCCGGACTTAACCCCTAGTCTTTCATGTGTCTATGGCTTTGGCCAGAATTGGCTTTGTTAGATTCAGCCTACGCAAGGTCTTTCCAACCCAATGATCAGCACTTTACCCCCCTGGGAGAAGGGAGAGAGGCAGTGGACTGCACTGAAGCCACCTTTATTCCCCTTTGTGCCCATGCACGGGTACATCAATAGTGTTGGGTAGAAGCCTGAGCAAAAAAAAAAAAAACTGCTGGGAAAGACACTTTAGAATAAAAACCCAGGGGGAATCAACAACAGCTTGTTGTTATATAGGCTGCCTATACACAGCCAACACCCTAAACAAACAATTTTAATGCAAAAAAAAAAGTGTTTAGATTAAAGGGTCAGCTCACCCAAAAATCCATCATTTATTCACCTCATGCCATCCTATGTGTATATAACTATCTTTTTTCTACTTTCTTTATTCTTTTAAAAATATCCTTACGTTTATAATGTTTGTGAATGGGGGCCTGCATTTTGGACAAAAAAATTGCATCCATCCATATTAAAAGTAATCTATACGGCTCCAGTGGGTTAATAAAGGCCTTTTGAAGTGAATCGATGCATTTTTGTAAGAAAAATATCCATTTATAAAACTTTATAAATTCACATAACTTGCTTCTGCAAGTTTAAATATGGATATTTTTCATAGAAAAATGCATAGCTTCACCTCAAAAGGCCTTTATTAACCCCCTGAAGTGAAATGGATTACTTATTGTTTTATATAGAGGACTAAGGATATTTTTAAATATATCTCACACTAAAAGTGTGATTTGATTGTTTGATTTTGTTTGATTTATTTGATTGAGTTGGTACAATGCTTAATCATTTCAAGATAATAAGATGAAGAGAGGTTTTCAAATGCTCCAGGGACACTTCATATCTTAACTGAGAGGGACGAGTCTGGACACATCCTACTGGCCTACTTCAGACAGCACTTTGTGGAACAGAGTACCAAGCATGAGGGAGCTTTTTTCTTGGAACAGATCCCAGGATGTCTGAAAACCCTGGTGAAATCGCCAATTGCCACAAGGTTAAATAAACTGGGTCGTTTAGTTTGGACAGCGACTGGTATTTTAAATAACCCTACCTGAAAATACCTCCTGGTCTATATACGTTTGTCCTACCTCCATTCACACCAAGCTCAAATTACACTCTTAAAAACAACAGTTCCAAAAGGGGGATTTCACAGCAATGCCACAGAAGAACCGCTTTTTGTTCCCTAAAGAACGATTTAGTGAACAGCTCTTAAAAGAACCTTTTTTTTTTTAAATCTAAAGAACCTTTTGTGGAATGGAACGGTTCCATGGATGTAAGTTTGATCCAGCATCGATGCCAATAAAGAACCTTTATTTTTTTAAGAGTGAGTGGGTGAAAATATCCTGAACTTCAAAATAGGACACTGATTACCAAACTTTATTACATAAATATATTGTTGGTGTCATATAAAAATGTGTGTATTATTCCAAACAGAGCTGAAGTTAAAAGTTTAGAGCTAAGCTGCTGTTTTCAAAACCAATATGATATCATAACAAATTGAGACATAACAGATTATACATCAGAAAAAAATAGTTGGTACAAAAAAGCTTTAACAAAGATCTATTTTAAAAAGTTAGGGTTAAAACATTAAAGGCAATATTTCCCACCAAAATGAAAATTCTGTCATCATCTACTCACTCAAATGTTGTTCCTGCATGACTTTCTATCTTCTGTGGAACATAAAATAAGATATTTATAAACGTGTAAGAAGTAATATCAGGTCACTTCTCAGAAAGTTCTAAGATCAATGAACAGTAAACAGAATCACGTAATGATGCTCATACATTATGGAAGAGTGTACTGTTTTGCAAACAGACGGGAACATCTTGCTTTGTCAGTGCCATGACATAGATTCTTTTATTATTATTATTATTATTATTTTTGAACTTTTTGCAAATTTCGGAATCATTTTGAGACTTTCCGAGCTTAAGAGGAGGATTTCGTTTTATTCTTAACATCTTTAAAGCTTCTTTTACATTAAGGAATTCTGGCTTTATTTTGTATATTATTTTTATTTGTTATCTTTTTGATGAGAATTATTTTTCTTTGTATGGGGTTTCCCAATTTTGATTTTTTGTTTCACCTTTTTATTATTCACATATATTTTTTTATTATTCAAAAGTTTAACATTTTGTATTGATGAGCAAATATTTTCCCAAGATTGTTTATGCAAGTTTAACTTTTGCTTAAGAATGGATCAGTCTCAGTCTCATGTGGGAGTGAAATATCATGTGATCGCTGAAATTTGCTGAAATGTTCTAGAATAACAAACCCTGCTGAATGTGCCCCAGGTGTGTTTGTAATGAGATGGAGCTGCATGTGTGTCACTGATGTGGGCCATATGTGAAGCGTCCTGACAGGTCCAGCGGAGAGAGGTGATCTGCACTCAGAACTGTTTTGTAAAACGCAAAACTTTTAGAGTGAAAGATAGCAAAGAGACAAAAGGTATTACTCATGAATATCCCTGTCAGTTTGCACAAAAGCAGGTAATGCAGTCTTTATTTTCTGTTAAAAAAAATCTGATTTGTTGCTCAATGATTGCCTTATAATAGAAGACTGCTCCTTCTTTGCTGAAGGATAGGAGGCATTGTGACTAGTCAGCAGACTAAATTGGGAAGTGAGGCAAGCATTGTAATACTTTCTGTGTATGACAGTAAGTTCAACCGTCAATATTCAAGAAGGAAACCACCACTAAAATAAACTCAATTTAGAGTTAAAGTGAAATAAAATCCTTCGCAATGTTTTGTCTATCCTCTTTTTCGTATTTTGATCATAACAATTATATTTACATTTTAAATATTTACATTCCTTTTATTTATTTTGTTCTCGTACTGAAAATATTTACCTTCATGCATTCTTTGAGAGGAAGTCACTGATTATATGGAAATAAATTCACTGACAGTAATATTTACCTTATCATTAATAGCATTTACTTAATCACTTTACTGTGAACCCATTAGTAAATGGGTTTTTTGCTAAATATAACAATTCGCATCTATGTTTAGAACACATTCAAACACACGTCCCATTCCATTACTTGCACAACTTCTGCCGTTGAGTGGCGACACAGCATGCGCCGTGAACTGTCCACGCGCTCCAGCGCGCGCAGTAGGCAGAAGCGCTCGCGCTCCACTTTATGAATGGATGGGAGTGGCGCTGTAGTGTCAGTGTCCGCGTCGTCACGCTGTTAATAGGAGCTGGCGTTCGTCAGCGGACTTCACAGGACAGTAAGTGGACAGCATATGACAGCAGCCACAGCGAGACAGAGTCGGGCATTAGGGGCAAAAGGCGACTTGAGGCGATACGGTGAGCACGCGACTGTGACAAGCAGGGGCAGTTCACATGTTTCTGGGTGGGAGGATGAGATAGGGGAGACAAAGGAATAGCAGTTTTTTATCCGCTCATAGACTACTTGCACGCGTTTACGGACTGAATTATAAGGAAAGTTGCATTCCTTGTTATCACGCTGATGGTCTCACGCGATTCACGGCGACTTTTTGATTCGCGGGATTTATTTTTATCCCAAAAGCAACTGAGAGAGCTGCTTTATTTGGCCATTTTTGTGTGTCTGGTATACGTTGCCATGACTGGATATCCCGAAGTGCATTCCTACAGAGTTGTGGCAAAGTAGAGAGACAATTGTGCGAATCTCTTTTCAAAGGCGTGACAGAATCAAAAGGGCGCGACAGAAAAAAAAAAAAAAAAAACTCGCATCAGCACCACGCGAGCACACTTCTGTCTGAACCAAAGCCTTTTGGTACCGGATCTCAGAGCTGTTTGTCTGCATCTGCTGTCCCTCCCAAGAGTTTTGGGCTGTCCCAGCTCAATGACTAACTCCCTTTTCTTTTATCTTTATGGAAGAGGGACACAAAACTGTGACTACGGTTTAGTAAGTAGAAGGCAGGGAGCGCTTCACTGAAGCGCGTGCGGCGGGACCCTAAAGATTCACGAGGCGAAATCAAATTAAAGGTAAGGTTTTTTTATTTTTGTTGTAAACACAAAACTTTTTGTGTGTGTGTGTGTGTGTTTTATCGCTTGTACTATTTAGTGTGGTTCACTGTTTTAGCCCATATGTCAGTATGTTGTCAGGATGATTGGTTCGCTTTGAAACATTGCAACCTTTTACAGTTGTTCTTAAATTCAGTTGAACTGTTTCCTTAAATTTGAATTGATAAATCAAAGTGGTGCCAACCTGCAGTTGTGTTCTTAGCACCTTTTCAACCACATTAAATTAATCAACGATAAAGAAAATGTATAGAAAATGAATAGAAATTAAGAGAAGTTATAATGACAATTAATGATTAGAGGCAAAGATGCTGTAAACATAACTACGAAAACACCCACTTACTCTGTAAAAAGGACGGCCATAAGTGTACATTTGGGAAACTTTTACATATTAGTCATTTCTTCACGAGTTCATTTTGTTGTCATACTAGGGCTGTGTGTTAAAGCTGCTCAGATTCCTATCTAGACCATATTTCTTAGAAACCATTACTGGTGCAAATGATGCCCATTAATGCTGTTTAAATAGTCAGCTCAATAGGTTTTGAGATACAGCCAGTGTTTTCAGGATTCCACTCAGGGTGTTCAAGTAGGGGTCCCTAAAGGGGGTCAGTGGGTCATGACATAATGGCAGCCCAACGGTATCTAATTGTATTTTTGTTAAACATTATAATGTAGTCAATGCTTATTAAAAATAAAGTTCATGTAAAAGTTCATGGGTTAGAGTTTGGAGATGTCATTGGCGCTGTAAAGATTGAAAACTCGTCAGCGTGAGGAACTCGTAATGCACGTTTACATTTACAGAAGTCTCAGTCCCTCCCTTGAAAATGAACGTACACTTTGTAAAGAATTTATATTGCCACATTCCTCCACATAAATTTTGAAGATTTCACACAGCTGAGTAAACACTGACTGTCCGGTCATAATCCACACCACACCCTCACTGATTTATTAATTATGAACCCATTATAATAACTAACAATACTTGTTGTGGGAAACACCCAATACGTATATTTGCAATTGAAAACATGCAAGACCAGTTAAAGAAGGAAACTCTGTCATTTTACTTTGATTTGTGAATGAATAACTTTTTATGCTATGATGCATATCTATAAGACTGAGTTAATGCTTTCCATGACAAATGTTTAAACTCAGATTCATATCTAGGTTTGAGGCTGATCATGCTGTTTGGATAATGCAAACTCGACACAATGAGAACAGCAACTGCATGATTACTGGCAGTTTAACACAGTTAAGGGCACAATTGCATATTTTTCCTCCTATTTGTTATCTGTCATGGAATTAAAACAACTGTTTTTTGGGTGCGGCAGATTGTGGAACGTGTGTCCTTTCTTTCTTTCTTTCTTTCTTTCTCGCTCTCTTGTTCTTTCTCTCTCTACTCCATCTCCAAGAGATTGTTGTTGGTGACTTGAGCTTTCCAGCATGCTTGCACTCCAAACATTCCAGGGCTCTCGAGCACCAAGGATCTGGCCAGCTCCACACAGCTGGGAGCTATATAAGACCTGGGGCCAGTGTATTGAGCAACATCATTAACTTGGTCTTGCAGTCCCTATGGCCTGATACAAGAAGGGGGAGGTGAGGGCGTTCCGCATTCCACTTTCTCTACCGGGGCAAAACGGCATCCAGATCCCATTGGCAATACATTGAGAGTTAGAAATTCCAGTGTGCAGATAGATGGACATATCAATACACATGACAGCATCAGCATGTATTCTGAATGACATTACACAGAAAAGTGCTGTTCATTCTTGGCGACTATCAGCACCTGACCTCTGCACACATGCATATACAAACATGGGGGGAAAACAAACATGCATCCGATCCCCAAAGCACATGATGTCCGTCCGTGCTGGAGCAATGCTGTTTAGAGAGACGGTCATTGTACAGTGTTCTGTCTCCCTCTGCGTTTTTGGCTTCTCTCACAGTTGTTTTTGAAAGGGGAGAGTTCGTGTGCAAAGAAAGTTGAGGCCAGGACAGCGGGCCGATAGCGAGAGAAAAGAGTGGGAGAAGAACCTTGAGAAGACTCGCAAGGGGTTGAGGGGAAAAGGATCGCGGCTCAATAAGGCACAGCTGCATATAAAAAGACAAAAATGGGATTTGAAAAGTTGAACGAGAATGAAAGACAGTTACAGCAAAACAGCTCATTTTATGTCTTATAACAGCGATTATGAGACAGTTTGGGGAGTAGGAAGAAAAACAAACTGTAAGCTTTAGCAATGGAGTGGAAATGAGTAGACAGTAAGTGGACTTTTTGAATAGCTTTGTATAGCTAAACTTTTCTTGCGGTAAATGTCTGGTCCTTATTGCAGCTTATTCTGGCCAAGAACCACCCACTTAGACAGGAAGAGACCATCTGACCTACATGTACTGTGACCAGCACAGTTTGTTTTGTTTTTATGTGCAGGGTTATCTATATTTAAACATTTGGCAGACACTTTTATCCAAAGCAACTTGTATTCAAGGTATACCTTTTTTTTTAGTTCATCCATTCCGTGGAAATCAAACCCATGACATTGCTAACGCCGTGCTTTATTGTTTGAGCTACAGAAATAGATGAAATGGATTACACCAAAATAATTAATGTAAATAGAGCTGCAGCAGATTACACCGAAAATACTGTAAAAATGTAAAGATTATGTCACAGACAAATATCCGATTTGCTCATGTATCAAGTTTACTTGTTACGAAGTGTTTCAAGCATAGGCGTAATTTAAGGGTGGGACATGTCCCCACCACTTTTTGCCAGGGTCGATATTGTCCCCTCCACTTTTTGAAAGATCATGCAGTACAGATGTATCTAATACAAATTAAACATCTGTAGTTCACTTGCAGAGTATGACTTTTGTTTGATGTGTCAAATTAGAGGTGATCTGGCACTGGAATGTGTTGTTTTTGAAATTATGTTGAGTGCTTGTTGTCATCAGTGAATCTATTGCTAACCGTTGCGGAGACTCTCAATTTGTTCTGTCCAAAAAAAAAAAAAAAAAAAAACCTAACAAACATGTCCCTGCTCCTATTAGAACCTAGTACTTTTGGGACACTTATCATTCTACCACCAGACTATTAGGACATATGAGCAATAATACTGGATCCAATTATATGCTAACAGCATAGAGGTAAGGATGAAACAATCAAATTAAAGTTCTATGTCGATAAATTAAACTCAATGTACCTTCAAGTAAAACTTAACTGATCCTGTGTGCTTTTCTTGATGGAGGTAACACCAGCCATTGGAACAGGTTCATTTAGGCAGTGTTTGCCTTTTTTTGAGTCTTTTTTTCTATTTACTTTTGTTTCACTCTTTATCAGTCTTGGTCATCCTGTTCCTGTCTGTGTCAAATGGATTTATACAGAGGCCTATGCCGATTCATTACAATCCTGGAAGCTCTCCTAATAAGAGTTGCACTCCTTACAGTTTGTTTATTTATTTAGTGTCATTATAATATTTCTTTATCTCCAGAACCATTAAAAAATTGTACCTCATTGCTTTGCTTCTGAAACTTCCAGTGACGTTAGCACGTTTTGTGCTCACAGATACTATGAGTAACATGAGTGACAGTGTTGAGAGACGTGAGGACAGGCAGGTGTCATGCAGGAATTGCTCAATGATAAGGTCCACTGACCTCCCCCTTTTCCTCACCCTGTCTCCTCCCTGTTCTACTCCGGATTCCCTTATTAGTCTCTGTCAGTTTGTTCATGTGTGTATGCTTTGAGATCAATGGAGACTGCAGATAGGGTTGCACGTTGCACAACTATTGACACACTTTTGGGGAGCATGAACTCAGTCATCCAAGACTGCTTGTCACTACAGGAGTCATTGCCTCCTGAAGTTAGAAGTTTTTCATGACAATATTGTTTTAAAATTTGACAAAGTTTGACTTTTTTCAGACTATCACAGACTACCCTTACACAAAGTATATTTCAAGTTAATTTTATTAAGTATAGTTAAGTAAAGTTTATTTGTAAGTATGCTTTATGTTGTAAATGCACAAGTATACTATTTCAGTAATACTTGGGACTAAATTGGCCCACTTTTTAAAAGTATGCTTTTTAAGTGTAACAGTGGTAAACTTTGAGTAGCAACACAACTAGTTTACAATTGTATTTTGTAAACATATTGATAGTTTTACAAGTATACTTGTAGCACATTTTTTTTACTGTAAGTATACTTGTAAGTTTTCTTTAAGTGAACTTAATCATACCTATAGTTTACTACTTATTTATTATATTTGCAGTAAGTATACTACTATGTTCCTATTTATGTATTATTTTTTATAGTTGAAATATACCTTTAACTGTACCTTTAAAAGTAGATTTGAAGTAAATTCCTATGGACACTACAAGTGGACTACTTTTCTTTATAAATCAGCATTTTCCAACAATGTTTATATGACAATATGTAAAACTATGTGAAAAAAGTATTTAATAGCCTACTCAAAAGTAAAAACAAGTAAAAAGTAAACACAACTACAAGCCAAGTATACTTGGAATACTTAATTATACTTTTAAGGACAAAGTACTGGCCAAATATACTTAGACTTTTCTGTCAGTATAAGTCAAGTATACTTAAGTGTAATTTTAAGTATATTTCTGATATGAGTATATTTTCTCTTGTGTTGGCAATATGCTGCTCTGCCATTTCAAACATTTGATAGCTATTGATTTTGTGTATCAGTTTTTGTTTTCTTCTTCTCTGAAGCTTCAGACATTTCGAATGATAAGGAATATTTGAAAGAATGGTATAGTTTAACATTTAAAACAAAATCATTAAAATGTTCTGTATCCAGGTGATTACATTATACTATATTATATTATATCATATATTGTCTCTGAGAAACAAATACTAGCAGTGTCGCACACTTGTTTAAGTTCCTGAATGAATATGTGCTGTTGAAATGGTTCAATGAATGACTAAGTGACTCATTTATAAAGAAAGTCAGTTGTCGCCACCTATTGGTTTACTGATGTAACCTTCGGTAAAATATTGCTGTTTAGATATATAGCTATTTGTTACCAACAAACCATATAGATTATTTGAATTCTACAATAAAAAAAATATTATTATTTTAAAGTTTAATTCTTGAAAAAATGGATGACTTTTTTTAAAAAAAAATATAAAAGTACATTAACAGTAGGACATTTTATAAACCGTACATTGAATTGTATTTTATACATTTCTAAAAGCTTTGTTTCATTTGATGGGTAGATAGGCCATATCTTCAACAGAAGTACTTCAATGCATTTACTTTTTGTAACAGTTGTATTAAATTTACAAAGTCCCTATCAGCAGAAATTTTTGTCATGTAGTTTTACATGATCAAAGTGTAGTCTGTGTTCTATATGTGGTTTTGGACCTTTGGGCCCTGATTTATTAAGATGTAAAGTGGGTAGTAATTTGCTTGTGCAATCTGACAGATTGTATGTCCGAATTCTGAGTGTAATCCAGGTGTTTTGCAAAGAATAATTGCACAAAAGCAACTTGTGGACATAGATTTGATGTACCCATACTTAAAAGAGACGCCTTCTCTGTGTATTTTTGTTTGTTACAGACTGCTTGCATGTTAAGGGACAGACAGACAGTTTTGACTTTTCCAGATGCAGAGTCAAGACCAGTCTGATCCAGTCAGTGTAGCATATTTTCTTATTTATCAAATCACATAACAGTTGCTTTTGGATCAAGACACTGTGGCTTCAGTAAATGCCCATGTTTCCTTGACTGTTTGCGTTCACATTTCTCGCATAACTTCCTGAGCCCGAAAGTTGCCTGCAGTACAAAATGTTGTGACTCATTTAAAAAAGTTTTTATAGGGCTCTCTTGGGTCAGTGTGGGTTTCATGAAATGAGAATTAATCGGCCATTTTAGCACACCTATGTGCACCTTGACATTTTTTAATTTACAGCAGAAATACGGTACCTCATTTTGTGATGAGGTTACAATACATTTTCTGATTTACCGAGTAAAGTAAGACACACACGAAGCAATCTGACTCGTTGTCCCGGCAGTGCCTGAAAACCACATTCCAAAATAGCACACCCAACTTGATCTGTCATCCCATAAAAATCATATACAGTAGTAGTAAGCCAAAACACAAAATGAGTCATGAGGAAAACCCTGTAGAGCAGGGAGTGGCTGGTGTGGCATTTTGTGCAGAGCACCCACAACTCGAAACTCACAGCTGTAATTCCTCTCACAAAGAAGCACAAAACACAAGAAGACTCCCTTGTAAAAAGACATACAATGCAGCTCACTGTATGACTGCCATCCAGCACATAACAAAATGCTTTGTTTGTTTCAGCTTTCTGTATCTCACATGCACAAAAGTATGGAAGTCATTGCATGATCTAACAATATCAGCCCTTGTAGCCTAATGCACAATCTTGCATTTCACAAAAGAAGTCTGATTTAAATGATAAAATAATAGCTATTTTTGTGTGTGCCTTGACTTCAGATTCCAAAAAATGTTTTGAGGCCACTGTATATTTGCAATTACCAGGGTGGACAGTACTTGAGTAATTGCACTTCATTACTGTAATTGTAATTGGGGAGTTTTCAGGAAACACGTTCACTGTCAAACAAACTTTTTCTTTTCTTTTTGCAGTCCCATGATTCTAGTGGCACAGAAATTACACATTTTAACTGTTACACTATTACATTTCCAAAGGGAGAAAATGTAACTTTTACTCCTTGAAATTATTCCGCAGGTTTTTTATGACTAAAAAGTCTATTCAAGGTTAAATAAAATGTGCATCAAAGTTACTTTAATGACTCTGTCTCTTGACTGCATGAGTCAATTTCTAAAGCCAAACTGTAATATTTATTTTTTAGTACTTTACAATTAGATATTGATACTTTTTCCGTTTGCTCAAATACAGTTCTATTTTTTACACAGAAACAATATTTTTAATTCAAGTACATTTTCTCTGCACTCTTTTGACGCCTGGCAAGTACATTTTTGTTACCCCAGTTTGTCTTGTCAGAAGAGCCGGTTTTAATGTTGAGTTCATTCAGATTCACATGACAGGGTGTGTGTGGCATCCTGCAGTGCAACTGTACCACAGTCCCTCCCAATTATTATATGTTCAGTACATTAGCGTATGTCAATGACTAGAGCAAACAATTTTATTTCCACAGTAAACATATTACTATAAAATAATAAATCCTGAGAAAAGTTTTGGATGAAAAAGGCATGCAACTTTCCTGTGTTGTGATGGAAATGACATTGGTTACTGCAGGCCAATAAGAGCCTATGTGACAGGATATAACACCAATATAGATTTTTCCAGTGCTTTTTGGAGAGGCTGTTTTAAGTGTCAGACAGTCAATTTATCGCGTGTGCATGTGTTTGTGTTCATAGTCTATGAGTTTTTGTCTTTGATCGTGTTCAGAGCACATAGCTTTTCTCTTTATTTGCTAACAATCTTTCTATTGCTGGGCCTAATTTTCTATGGAAATACATTCCAAAGTTATTACATTGACCGGTTCTCTCTGAAAAGCCTGCAACCAAAACAGAGAGAGAGAAATGAGTGACTGAGAAAAATGTGAGACTATGAAACAAAATCACAGCAGCTTCAGTTTGTTTTCAGCAGGTTCAGCTCCTATAGCAGAATAACAGCAGTGAAGTGTACTTCCTCATTCCCCTGGCGCTGGAGAGCCGGGTTCCAATTTGGCCTGCTGTGCTTCAGAGATGTTTGTTTTGGCATGTTAACATATTTAATTTGCTTGTTGTTCAAATCTGCCTGTCCTCCTGCACCCTACAACATTTTAATGACTTGATAGTCCTTTCATTCTATTTTGTGTGGCAGTGTAAGAGTCATTTTTCAAAAAAACGTTTCCTCTGACTCATAAAGATCACTATAGTTCCAAATTCCAAGCTATACTTTTACTTTTATTAAAATTATATTAGTTAATTCATTCAAGCCAAAGTTTGGTTATCTTGAAGGAAGCTTGAGCTGTACTGCTCTTGACCTGTGATTACACAGCTGAGTATAGACTTCATTAGATTAGCCTCTTCATTTGAGCGGGTTCTGCTTAAAAACATTTAACACATGAATCATATCCTGATGAGAGGGGCAACACTTCTGTGTCCTATTCTACTGTAAGACCAGATGTCTTGCTAACAGTAAAGATATGAACTACGCATCACAATCACATCTGACACACTCGATAAGCAGATAAGGCCAAGTGTGTGGTTAGATATTAATTGATTGCAGATTTAGAGCAGAAGTGTCTGTCAGTGGCTTGAAGGTCCTGATAACCCTTTCCAAATGAAGCCTGGTGAGTTAGTCTTGATTTAAGTCTAGAGAATGGCTAAGCTCACTCTATCTTCATTAAAGCAACTTCATGTCACTGAACAGTGTAGGGAATCCACCTTAAAGCTGTCTTACTCTCTTCACTGTCATCTTTTCAAGCCTGTTGTTTTGCAGTAGAATAGAGAAGTGTACCTCCCATCACACAAACAACAGCACCACTGCGTTCCCTTGAGTGCTGGATGGAGAAGTTGTGTTTGGGAGGTGGTTTTGGCAAACTGCCAAGTCACTCACTGACTTGGGAATTGTGTTTGTAGTAGGACTGCATACAGATGTCTCAATTCCATTACGTTGAGTTATAATGTCTGTCTGCTTATGGTACATATGAATGAAATTCTTTCTCTGATAAAGCGGCTACTTATAAAGTGTTTCAATTTCATGTGATAATTTCTATTTTGAACTACTAATTGATAACCATCCCATTAAAGTAGTTTGTTAATGAATCGGACCACACTGGTCCTGCTGTACTACATATTTTTGATTCACTAAAAACAAGCGGCTCTTAAGAGTCATTTGTTCATCAATCGGACCATGTTTTTGCATGTAGGCTGCAAACTCATGTTTTGTGCAGTTATTATGCAGTAATATCTTATATGCATCTTATTCATCATATTGCATATGTTGCTGAAATGTTCACAATACACATGAAACCTTTAACTGAATCACTCAAATATCTATAACAGTCTAAATATCACAATGTGCTCATGTTACATGCAAATATCAATAGCCAATGTTCCCCAATACCCCGCCCAAAGAAAAGTTACTACTGTATGAAAATGGACATGCTTTGGAAAAAGTTGACACCGAGTGTGCTGTACATAAATCAGAACAATAAGTAGGCCGCATCTAGCCCACTGACAGCTGGCCTGAACTCACAGTGTTAACATACTTGGAGAGCTTGAAATTGTGGGTTGATAAGACAGTGTGGCCTGTCCCAGTGTTGTGGAGATAAAGTCTGTCTCACAATCGCCCCTCTTTGCCCCCTCCATCAAGTCACGATGAAACAGACATAGCAACAGATTTTTTCTGCTGGACATCAGACGTACCTCCGATTGTAATGTTGTCACGTTTCTGGCCATATCAATTGCATGATATTAGATTAATATCAAGGGTATTAGAAATAATGATCTTTATTAAGACAAAACTCAAGAAAAGCATAAACACTTGAAACAAAAAATAACTGACAAAGGACTAAACTGGATAGGGAGTATATATGCAGGGATGATCAGAGGAACAAACAGGGACAAAACAGAAGGAAAACTTGAACTAAAGGAAAACAGAACAGAATATTAAAATAAGAGTCCAATACTGTGACAGTAGTCCCCCCTCCTGGGAGGCCTGCCCTCCCACCGCAACTGTGGAGGGAGGGAGAGAGGTAGCTTTTGTAGAGGTTGCAGAGATGGTGATGGACAGGTATAAGGAGGAGTCAGTGGAGACAAACACCATGGTGGAGCTGATGGTAGGAGCTTTTGGCTGAAGGGCTGGGCAGAACCAGGGGACCAACTGACGGAGGTGGAACCAAGATGCTTATAGGAACTTGCGGAGCAGAGAGGCCAACGAATTAGGGTGACATTCACGGCCCGGAAGCTCAAGGCGGAGCTGCTGACTCACGAGGCCGGGTGGAGACAGGGACTCGGCTGAATGGAGCGACGATGGAGCGAGCCAGAACAATGAGGAAACAGGAGGAAGGGAGGAGCCCGGTGGAGTGACGACCGACCGAGGATGATCTGCAGGGATGAGGGAGCTCGGAGGAGTCCCAGGGCAGATGGGCCACAGTGGAGTTGAGGGAACACAGAGCCGGAGATTAGCCGATGGGCTGACTGGCCGAGGTGGAGACATGGGGCTGGGGACTCAGCCTCACGCTGAGCTGGTGGAGGGGAAGCCCGAGGTGAAGCAGAGCCACACGAAGCTAGTGGCGGGGGCAGAGCTGACAACCTGGATGACACCAACAAAGCCCATAGATCCAGAGGACTGGCTGTAACCAGTGAGGGAGATGGGAGCAGCAAGTCAGGCAGAAAACATCAGAGGAGGAAGATCGGGAAGAAGAAGGCGAGGATTCGAGGGTGGGTTCTTGGATCCGTGGACCACAGATCTATTAGGTTCAGGTTCGCTTCTGGCTCTGGGGTGGACTCAGTAGCATGCGTAGACTCAAGGACTGTGATGATATCTGGCTCTGGTTCTGGGACGACCTCGGTGGCTGCCTCGGGCTTGCAGACTGTGAGTGGGAGGCCGCCATGCCAGAGCATCCAGCCCAAATACACCAGTAAATTTCAGTGTTTGGGGAGGAGAAGAAGGGGCTGCACTGGTAAGTCCGTTCTAATTTTTCCTTCCTCGTTTTTGAGAGTTATTCTGTCACGTTTCTGGCTGTATCAATTGCATGATGAATGGTCTAAAAAATAATAATCTTTATTATGATCCCCAAAATTCAGAAGAAATATAACACGTGAAACAAACAATAACTGACAGGACTAAACTAAACAGTGAGTATATATGCAGGGAATAATCAGGAACTAAATAAGATATAACCGATGATAATGAATCACAGGAACAAACAGGGACCTAACCGAAACTAAACAGAGCAGGAAAACACGAACTAAAAGAAAACAGAAAAAAATATCAAAATACGATTCCAAGAACTTGACAAATGGATTATCGGAAAATAAAAATATAAGGCGGGAACTTCTACGCATTGACTTTTGATTGGTTTTTGAAACGTGGCCTTTGCACTCGAAAATAGATGCAGATAAACGTGAGCCTGCATGGATTCCTGTATATGTCACGAGAGAGAAGATGTTTTGATCCTGTTTTTACAAGGTAAAAATAAACTAAAAATGAAACAAATGTACAAATTAATTGTTCACAATAAAATCTATGATATGGATTCAGAAGATTAATAGGGTAAATTTTCATTTCATGCTGACTTTGATTCCAGTGCCATATTAACAGGTTGCTGCATTCACTGCATGAATCAGCAGTGAAAGTAAAGAATTCAATATATTAATAGAGGAATTCAATATAGTACCCAAGAAGTTATTTTACTCTCTGTATATCTACACTCATTTCCGTTTTCTGTCATTGTATCTTCATTGTTTTTCTAAACCTTATCTTTGTTTGGATGTTCTGCACACAACCTCACAAGCCTCTCACATGGGCAACACCATGCCACTGTTTGTGGACTGATATCAGGGAACCTCCCCCTGTTCTCAGAATGTCAGTCTCATCTTTTTCCTCCACATTATGCACTTAAGGACTTATTTGGAGACTCTGTGTCCATGACGCTAAATCTTATCCCTTCTTTAACACAAACTATTATAACAGGGGTGTGCAGCATACAGTTCACAGTTAACTGTCAAGATGACAGTTTGTCCGCTGGTATCGCTGTACTGATTCCTGTTTAGATATTCCTGTTTATTCTTTTTTATTTCATTTATTTTGGGGCTCAACTTCATTGCATTTATGCTCCTTAAAAAATATTCCCCTTTGTATAACAGGTCTAACCTACTTTGTCTAGTCTGAAGCTAAACATGTTTGTAGTAAAATGTGTTACGCATCCAGTTATGATAGCTGTATAAAACACTTAAGGGCCGGCCACTTGCGTGAACAGCGGATGCATAATGCTAGCATCCTTATGCCAAGTGAGAGTACGTGTGAGTTTGTTTAATAAAGAATAGAAAAAGACACGTCAGAATGTGCATGTACAGTGTGTCTAAATGTGTGTGCTTATGACCTGCGGTTCACATCCAAAATCCACAATAACAAACATAGCTCAACTCTGCAGGAGACACTTCATAATGTTTCCCAGGCTCACCCTTCATCCACCCAGCCTAATTTATGTTTCTGCCCTCCGTTTCCTTTGCTTTGCACTTTCATAATGTCAGTATAAGAAGCCTGACTGTAAATTACAGGCTCAGACACTTTTCACTAACCTCACCTCATAATACATCATTCCATGTAAAACCTTTCATAGAAAAATCCCACAATGCCCACATGTTCATAGCTCTGAGTGGCACGTCTCTCACTCTCCGTCTCGGCTCTCCGTCTCTCACTCTCATTCCGGGTGCTCCAGAGGGGCCACAGGGGCATCACTTTCTCAGGGCCCACTGCTGCACTGGCACTGGCATGCGTGCTAGAGTCCAGCTGGGTCTGAGATGGATGGCAGAAAGGGCTGTATTGACTGAAGTGTGGGAACAGGAGCTGGATGTGCTTCACTAAAATCTGTGACTGACAGCATTACCAGGCTTTGTGCGATGACATCATGATCAGTCTAAATGTTTGAGAAAACAACGTTTTTTTAAAGGCTCATTGTTTCAAAATTTAAATACTATAAAACGGTGATCTTTCTCAGCACTTACCAGAGGTCTGTGTTGTGTTTTATACCAGTATGCACCACTAGAGGTCAGCATGCAGTTTTAGTGTGTCACTGGAACAAACAGGCTATCGATGAGGCGCCCTGTCACCATGAAATAAAATGTTATTTTCAAGAAAAGTTTGTTTTTTAAGCCCCCCTCCCGTAACAACTTCTGTTAATTTTATTTTAAAAAGATGTCTCTTTTTAAGGAATCAATATGATGAATAGCCAATAAAGCGTTACTGATAATTAATTTAAAAATGTTTTAAATTTGCTGAGACCCCCTGCACGAAACAGTACCCTTAGTGTTTAGATATTTGAGACAAGAGGGGATTTCTGTTAGCATTTCCTGCTCAGAATGACTTTTTATTATTATTTTAGCAGCTGTCGCACTTATTTGGAAATGACACTATTAATTATTAATACACATCTGAATAGATCCCATCCTGGTTTTACCATGTACGCAATTATCATTTACGTAAAAGAAGAGTATGTAGTAAAACATATGAAGTCCAGTGAGTCAATGTATAACACTAGTTTTAAACACAACCACAAGGTGTTCTGTACTCCACAATGTAAAAACATTTTGTAACCTGTCAGAGAGTCTAAACAAATGACTGGTAGATTGTGGGTTAACGGGCCGAGCGTTCCAGACGGGGCGGGGCCATCGGCTGCGATAAATCTGATTGGCTGCCGGTCCACAGTGACTTGGATTCGGGGTGAGTTCAGTTTACGTGACGCACAAGTAGGGGCGTGTCATTGGCGAAATCAGCTGTAGAAACAATAACACACCAACGAACGCCCCGAAATGAGAGCTTACCTATAAATGTCAGTAATTTCAGGAGAAAGAGGCGTCTTTGCGAGAGTGAGGTTAGATGTAGCACACTTCATGCTTGAGGTTCTCCACTGCATTCTGCAAACTTGTTTCAGGGGATCTCGTTCAGCTCAGCAGAGAAAGCGAGTGTGAAGATGCTGCCTTTGTGTCAGCCGTGACACGCCAGCGAGTTGAACACACACACACTCGAGAGTTTTTCAGAGACATCTCAGTCATTTAAAGGTTTGATTTGATCTCCTGCACCCGGTTTAACGGGAGCTGGGAGGAAACCACGCGCGGACTGGCATGTGGGTCAATTCTGGAAGCGTCGGAAGGTAAGGTGAAGAAATTTCACTTGGTTTCACCCAACGACTATCATGCAGCATTTATTTGTGGATTCTTAGTTAATGTGGCATTTTGTCATTGAGAGCTGCATCAAAACTGAGTAGTAAAAACACAGTAACCACCGCCCATCCTTAACGCTTGATGTTGGAAACGTATGGCAAGCCGCTTTAGCATATATGCGTCCAAATAAATCATCCTTTCATTCACTCACTCATTCATTGCGTATTTTAGTTATGACTTGTATCTATTCAGTTAGTCAACCGTACTCATGAATTGCAACGTATGCCTCTTCTGAGTCACTTTCGGTGTAACAAATTTCACTCGGGTTCACATGTCAGCTATTTGCTGTGAAGTAGTTTCTTTTTTTATTATGTACTCACCATGTTTATGAGATGGTAACATCAGATTTTTATCAGCAACACTCTCTATTTCACTAGTTACAGTTGCTATTTTATAACTGATAAGATATTGATCTTATAACTGCTACTTTACAGGCTGTTCACATATCGCGTCTTTTGCGCGCGCATTTTCATTATTTCCTATGTAGGCGCGCAAAATGGAAGCGACGCGGCCGCGACAAGCATGTGCTGCGGCAAGATGAAAACATCTGAACTTTTCAGAATGCCGCAAGCGCAC
Source organism: Opsariichthys bidens (assembly GCA_037194245.1). Classification (NCBI taxonomy): domain Eukaryota; kingdom Metazoa; phylum Chordata; class Actinopteri; order Cypriniformes; family Xenocyprididae; genus Opsariichthys; species Opsariichthys bidens. The sequence continues at coordinate 7,764,940 of CM074283.1, read as the reverse complement.
CGCAGGTCATGTGACAAGAAACATCCAATCAACCCTTTCCCTTACCTCAACGGTAGCCTAATTAGCTCAGACGAACGCAGAGTCGTTGTGCAGGAGAGATGGTTTCACGGAGGAAGCTCTGTTTGGTGATGCTTGGGCCAATTTTTCTTAAAGATTATCAAACTGGTCCTTATCAACTCTGAAATAGACTTTGAATCTCTCATCGTCCAGACGGAGCTCTTGGATAAGTTTGTGAAAATCTCCGTGGTGCACCCAAACACTGCGGGAGTTTGTTTGTTCTCTCTCCATAAATAAATTTTGTACTAGAGCTACTGCAATGGCTTTTCGGTGATGGAAATCCATTGAAATTACCGCGTAGTCGTGGAGAAAGCTGTTCATGGTTGCATAGCAACGACAGACGCTACATAAACGCAAGCTCCCGAACACTTGCCAAAGCTCTTGCAAAAGAAGGAGGAAGCGACGCGGCTGCGCTTTCCTCACTTTTTTAGGCGCGATATGTGAACAGCCCTTTATAGTTCAAGCTTCTACACTGGACATTACAAAATGACCATTGCAAATCCATTTGTCATTAATGTCAGAAATAAAATGGGGTATCAATATTGACAGTGACTAGTAGGAAAGGAAATAGTAAAAAAAGACCTTGAATTCATGCTTGCTGTTTGTATGATTATTAGTATATAATGAATAAGTACTATTATATAATGAGTAGGGACTAATATAATTGAAAAATGTTCTAGTTTCTATTCGATAAATTACTAGTGGCATAACAGTAGTCAGAAATAATAAATGATTAAATGGCTTGCCATAGGAAGCGTGTCTGTATCACGTTGCGGCTGCTGAAACTCTCCAACGTTTTGCTTTGGTCAGTTTGTTGCTATGCACCTTCAAAGTCTTCATAGTACCGTTTTATTTGTGTATGTTTTCATTTTCCACGGCACACTTTGATTCAGTGTCGAGCATGGGCTTGGCTCACCTTTTCTTGCATTCTTATATGAACTCGCATTTCATTCACTGGCATTCTGTTTCATCTTAAAGAGAGAAATCCTCTTACTGAGAGTATTCACTACTGGTTTATATTTCTCAATGAAGCACATTCTGAATGGGTGCTGAATTAGGGCTTCTTACAAGTATGAATGGGGGGGGGGGGTTGTCAATGGCTGTTTCTATTCATTTCACACAATACCTTTACACCTGATCTAATCGCAAGAAAATATCTTGAGCATTTGAATTCTCTGAAATTCCACATGCATGTATTTTGTTTGTGGCTTTGTATGCATGAGCCAAGTTCTCCCGCTAATGCTATTGTGAGATCTTACTGACTCTTTGTCCATTTTAATCCAGGGACAAAGTGAAGCGTTTTAGTCTTATGCTGATTCAGCAATCATTATTTTATGATGTGACTGTTATATTGTTCAAACATTACTTGTCAGCAGTGAACTGCTGCTGCACACTCATTACAAACTGCAGTTAACATCCTGCTCTGTCATGCTGTTCAGAAATTGATACTTGCAAGTATAGTGTGCTTTCTCTTTTAAGATTTCATATTACAACTTGTATTCAGCACATGTAACCAGCTTTTTGTATGCTCACCATATTGGACAATATTTGATCCGAATGACAAGTGTCGATAATCATAAAACAAATGCTGTCCGATCATTCATAGCAAAAATGCTCTCTGATAAGCCACCCCTATCAGCGCTATTTGAATACGTTCGCTTTAGCTATTCCGTTGAGAGCTGAAGTCTAGGGACTCCACCTTTCCTTTTTTCCATGGGCTGACTTTAATGAGTCTCTCATTGCTGAGTTTGCTCTCAAGGGTAAAGGTACAGTTGTATTTATAGTGCACATGACAGCTTAGGTCCATAGGACTTATGAAGCTGTAGTCAGTGTGGGCCACTGTGCTAAATAGTTAAACTTTTGTTGGAGACTTAATTGGTGGGTCACTTTGTTATGAATCATTTTAATGCACATCTCACTGTAAGTACTATTGTTGTTCGTGCTGATGTGAACTTTTTGGAGTAGCTTATAGCATGGAGGGCATGAGTGTGAGTCGGCTGCAGTTGCGATCAGTTTAAGAATCATCGGAAAATACCAGAAAATGGTATATATTGTCTCCAAAAAGTATTTGGACACTTTTCAGAGCCATTTTTCAATTACTCTTCACCAACTGATGTCAAGGGTTGTTTTTTTTGAGTTCTGAGCACTTGAATGACTGAACAAAGTTATAAGGGGTACACTGATCTATAATATAGATATAACATCATATAATCCATCTATAATCCAGACAGCGAAAAGCAAACCTGTAGCGATTAATAATGAAAAAATATGCAATTTATTTTAATTCTACATGTTGTGTTTCAATCAATTTAAAAGTGACTGATAGAAATGAGTAAGCGATATAAATATAGTTATTTGGGTTTATTGTTCATAATCTTGTTTTGCTTAGGCTACTTTATGTTTCTGACTTGAATGAATAACGAATGCCACAATCGGAGGTAGGAATTTCCCAGGTGCACCTGAAGGCAGCATGATCTGCTAACGTTTCACACCCAGAAAATATCATTTGGTCTTAATTTAGAATTATTTTCTATTCTTTCATTTGAAACCTAACAAACTTGTTTTGTCCAATGTTTTGCTCTCAAAAGGTTTATGTGCTATAGTTCTTTTAAAATCAGTTATGTATTATTAAAGTCTGTTATTTTTTGTTATAAAATCCAAAGACCGTTTTTGTGGCTACTGCATGTGAAGTAAATAAAACATCCGTGGTGTGTGTCAGTAAAACGCTTTCCCACTGACACAGTAGATCTAATTCCGCCATTATTCCCCGGTGACTGATCGTAATAAGGGGAAAGATCTAACTCATTCTCTGATCTGGAGGACTCAGCACTCTGAATGACTTTGTGGCCCGGCTATAAAATGTCATTGATCCACTACGAGACATTGACTCCTTGCAGTGCAAAGGCATGTGGTGTAAGACTCTCTGGGGTTCTACACTGCAGTGGCGCAGTTTGCTCAGTGTTTGCTATTTTGAAGCAGTCTGGTATTTGGAAACACTGTCAAATCTGGTGTGCAGCAAAACTCTGCTCTACTTTAACCTGTTTCCTGGCAAGCAGGAGACCACCGCGTTACATAAGTCGTCTGCGCTCATGGCATAGCCTGTCTTTACATGTCCCCTGTATAAACACTTGCAAATATGCCTATATGAACCCCCATGCGGACACCCTCAGGACGAAACACTTGGCATGATTCATTGACTGAAACTACAGAAATTAGGTCACTATGATAGGCAGGGGTTAAGCCAATGTATGTGTTGATATGGTTTGGGTTGATTTAGTTTGTATATTTGCATTTTCTTTTTATAAAAACGAGAAGGCCTGGTTTCAGAGTTATAGGACGGGGGCTTGCAGGTGCTCTCTAAGAGCGAGGTTTTTAATCGTGGATTCTGGTTATGTGACGGCAGAGAGAGTAGCCTTTGCCACTGGAGCTGTTATGTAACACACACACACACACACAGTGCAGGAGGGGTGAGCAAGTCTCCGCTGCCCAGCTGTCTAGAAAGACAGATGCACAGAGAGGGAAAAGGCAGTCAAACTTACAGGAGAATACCTTTGTTTGAGATTTATCACGTGAAGAGATCCTGAAAATGTTTCATTTGACTCCATATTTAAATTTTAGTGGTTGCCTCAAGACATGTGTGGAGAAAGAAAGCTGGAGAGTGCTATACTAAGTTATTATAATCTAGCAAAAGAGATTATTGTTCATTAACTGCCACATTTGCTTGTGGGTTGTAGTTGGTCCACATGCTGTGATATTCTTCTGTCTACCTACATATTCAGATACATACACACACACACACTGGCAGGACTGAATACAAGCAGACGAACTGTTGTGTGGGCCTTACAGTGTTTGTGAATGGAGTGGGCGTCTGCCACGCGTCTCATCTCTCTCTTTCTTTCTCTCTCGCTCATTCTCAGACCTCACCTCCCACTGTTTCTATCACTGCCTGTCACTAAAACAAGCGCTAGTGTGGCACACTGCTCGTCTCATTCCCCATGACAAAACACTGACTCACTCAACTGACTCTGCTAAAAGCTTCATGAGACGTCCATGTCTCTGGTATCATTGCTTTTATTATACACATTTGTTTGTTGTGTTTGTGTGTCACAAAAGGAAACTGTACTCAGTTCGTAGACATTCTGACCATTCAGAGACAGACAAAAACACAACATTGTAAATTCTGTAATCATTTAATCAGCCACATGTTGATTGAATTCTGTAAAAATTATTTCATCTATGGATCTATTTAATAAAAACGAATTAGGCTGTCAAGCTTTAAATGACAGAACAAACACCATAAAGCTGTATAGCAGCACAGTGCAGTATGTGAAAAACAAGCTGAAATGTAAGGTATTATTCACCAAAAACGTTTCATCCTTAAAGGAAGGGAAGATTTTTATTGAATAGTGGCTTCAATTTCAGCTGTGTATCACAGAAAGCTATCATAAAATTTCCATTTCTATTTTCTTATGATCACCAAGGCTGCATTTATACAATTTAAAAAGACTGCTACTTGAATATATTTTAAAATATAATTGATTTATGTTATGGCAGAACTGAATTTTGACATTACTCCAGTCTTATCATTATCAATGTTGAAAGCAGTTGTGCTGCTTAATCCCTTTGTGAAAACCATGATACATTAAAAATATCTTACTGACCCCAAACTTTCGAACAGTAGTGTTTTATAAAATTATAAACATCAAAAATTCATCTTTTATATTCCAAAGAAGGAAAGTCACAAAGGTTTTACTGTAATTTCCCACAGGTACATGAATTGATAATGTGTCGAGAGTTAAACCAGAAACATTATGGTTGCACTGACACCTCTGTACCCCTTCCCCTACTTTTTGCACGTACTCGCGTACATAAAACATACTCAAGTCTGTTTCTTTGAACTAATTAGATTTAAAAAAAAAAAAAAAACGCAGTCATGATCATGTCACCATTGATGGCATCCTCAATAAATATTGGTGAATTTCACACAACAGTTATAAAGATTGCTGTTAGGTAACACAAAGATGTAACATTTACAGCTCGGCTTCATCAGCCTGTTGTGTAACCTGTTAAAGAAGCTTCCTCCAGAGCACCCTGACAACATTTCACAGAGACGTCTCTGAAACCTTCTCTGATCCAAAATCTCAAAACTGGCTGTCACATTCCCTCATGAGGAATTAACAGAGCGCCGCTGCTCTAGATAAAACGCCTCTGACCTATTATGGGCCGTTTTGACACATTACTAATTTTGGTCAGAATTGCCACCCTGCTACTCAGAATAAATTGATTGAATGTGAATCATGTGTAGACCCAGTATGTCATTGGAGGCCAGAACTGTGACGTCTTTGTCAGTGGAACAATAAACAGTGGCCATATTAATCTTTCATGAGCTCTTTTTATGGAACGTTAGCTGTCTTGGACAGCGGAGCTCAGGACGGCTTGTAATGTAGATAGCTGTATCACTTTAGCTGTATCAAAAGAATGCACTGCTCTTAGTTGGCCAAGAGTGTTGTCAGTGTGTTTTATTCAAGGAAATTCTTTATTGCTTCCCGGAAAGCTAATTGATTTGTGCAGCTCAGGACACTTATAGTGCATTTACCAAGGGTAAGTCTAGCCGTAGCAGGTGCACTTTCAAAGCCACAGAGGAGTCATGGTTCCCAAAATCATTTGTATTTAATTTCATGCAGCCTCTTTTATCACAGTGGTGTATTTAATATTGATTTTTGGTTTTTTTTTTACAGCTCTATGCACTTGCTCATATTTATGACTTCTTGAAGCAAAGCAGTTCAGTGTATTGAGCAAATGTCTGCATTCATTATGAAACAAAAATCTCTCATTGTATCAGGTGGGAAAAAAAGCACATCTCACATTGCTTGCTTTTGTTTAAACCTAAAAGAGAACTTGCTAGTTGTCATGGATATTAACTTACAGTCGTATGTGTTGGCACGCAGGTCTCCTAATGATTTGTTTCAGATGCATCCCTCTGCAGGTTTTTTTCTCTTTTCTCTGCAGAGAGCTGCAGTCTTGAAACCTAGGAGGTTTAAGTCAGTGTTTGTGTTTGTGTTTGTGTTAACGCTGTTTGTTTCAGTATCCTGGGCAGAGCTTGAGAATTAATGTTGTCTGGTTTAGCGGTGTTCTCTCATACAAATCAGCATTGCCACTGGGCTTTGACCTTAGTTAGCTTCAGGTGGATTCTTCTAAGACTCCAATAGAAAAAAAGTGCTATATGCACTTGTTCACGTCGACTTTGAAACGCTGCACAGCCAAGTGCAGAATTGTGTTGGCTGTCTTTGTTGTTCCTTCCTCAGACAGAAATAGCACCTGACCCAGATTTTTGTTTAAACTTTGAACATTTGGTGAATGAGTAGACAGTACTGATGACGCCATTCATTATTGTGCATGTGGTTTTGAGTAACCACAGTAAATGGAGAGAATTATCTTATAGTTTTTTTGTTTGTTATTTTTGTTTTGTTTGGATTTCATTGTAAATTAAACAAATGGAAATCTATTAGAAACTGAGTTTTTTTTATACTTCATGATAAACTGTTTAAAATCTCTTTGGTTTTTCGTCAATACAATAAATGATTTGCAGTACTTAAACTATTTCTCTCAATTTTGCTGTCTTTTAGGGCCCTCTCCATGGATATAGACACAGATTATGAGCGACCCAATGTGGAGACCATAAAGTGTGTGGTGGTGGGTGATAACGCGGTGGGCAAGACCCGGCTAATCTGTGCCCGTGCCTGCAATGCCACCCTTACTCAGTACCAGCTGCTTGCCACCCACGTGCCAACTGTCTGGGCCATCGACCAATACCGTGTGTGCCAGGAGGTGGGCAGACCTTTGGCATATTGTGTATATGTTGAAAAGCATTAAATGTTGATTATAAATACTGTACTGTATCTGTACATTCATGGTAATGGAGCACAACCAATTTAACCAGTGTATTTATATACTTTAGATTATATAAAACAGTTAAAATAGAGGGGATAAATATATATCCCAAATATATTTATTTGTTTGCATACTTGTAATATTTATATTAAAGGCACAATATGTAAGATTTTTGGATTAAAATATATTTTGACTTGTGAACTTGCATTATCCCAGATGTTTCCAAGAATGTTTAAATCCAGAGAAATAAGCAATTTTAACGAGGACAAGTGCATCGCCTATCCATGACTTCATACCCGTGTTACCCTCGATTTGCTATTTTATTTTTTAGAAACCATGGAAACACCAAGACGTTTTAACATATTATATGTTTTATTAGACAAGGTAACAACTGTTTCGATACATTTATAGACAGAACACTAATCATTATTAAATACCTCGTTTAGTCTTACTATTTGAATCTCGTTTTCTTGATCATATTAATGTGATAGTCTAAAATGGATCTAGCTTACTGCAGTGTGCAACAAGTGTCTCATAGCAGCCGCCAAGCGAATGCACAGAGTAACGTTATAACATCATTTCTAACACACTCAAATGTATCTAATATGTTAAACAGCGCTGTTTTACCCCACATATACGCTTGACTGGAAGAAGCGGCTGTGGCATGATAAAATTCCACTGCTCTCGAGGCGTGTGTCGTGCTCGTCTCTCATTAGCAAATGCTCCAGCGGCCTCGTTCAGCTCCAAGATCACTCGGCTCTGCTTCGTACTACAGTAACGTTAATAATCTCATCCATGAACATGATTTTTGCCCAAGTCCCATAGGATTCTTTTCCACTGGCTGTGAGGTGAAGACATCGTCTCCTATGATTCCACGGTCAATCTCGGCGTCATCAAGCTACTCCTTTGTTTTGAATCGGCGACCTCTAGCGGCAAAATTACATATTGTGTCTTTTAAGCTCATTTAGTTTTACTTTTTACTTGTAGTTAACTAATGAGCCTAGCTTGGAAATTGCAAATGTGAAATTTGTACTTAATGGACTTGCCAGTTTAATAAAGCTGAATATAATTAATATAATGTGTTTGCATTGATGTGCTTGTCAAATGAAACCTTACTGAACAGTTTAAGTGTTCTGTCTAGGTGCTGGAGAGGTCACGAGATGTGGTGGACGAGGTCAGTGTCTCCCTCAGGCTGTGGGACACATTTGGAGACCATCACAAAGACAGACGCTTTGCTTATGGCAGGTCAGTTACACAATACGGAGCTGGATTTGAACTCATAGTGCTTAGTGTGTCATTGCATGTGTGTTTACCCATTGGCCATGTCACTGAACCCTTGATATACACACACAAACACACACACACACACACACACACACACACACACACACACACACACACACACACACACACACACACACACACACACACACAGGTTTGTTTTGCTATCTTAGTGAGGACATTACATAGACTTCCATTGATTTTATATCAGGTCAATGATATTTTCTGTCACCTTACCCAACTCCTACTCCTAATCCTACCCATCACAGAAACATGTGACCATCATTAGATAAAAATAAAAACATCTTTCGGTTCATTTATAAGCCTTTTTAACTAGGGAGGATCAGTCAAGTGTCCTCATTAGTGGGTTGACAAAGTATTTCATAAAATAAGTGAGGACATTTGGTCCTCACAAGTTTAGTAAAAACAAGTGTACATGTACAGGGGTTTGTTTTGCTATCAAGGTCAGGTCAATCCATGGGCGTAATGGTTTTTATACTCTACAGTCTGTACTTTCAATCCCCCTACACTAACCCTTCTCCTAAACCTACATCACACAAAACTTGATAAAAAGAAATCTGCATTTTTACATTTTTAATAAAACATTGATTAGTATGTTTTTAAAGCTATTTGAAATATGAAATGTCCTCATATTGCATGTTTACGTTGTAATACCAGTGTAATACCCATGTCATTATACAAATTTGTGTCCTCATAAATCACAAAAATGTACACACACACACTACTTGTCCCACAATACCATTGCTCAGATCAATCTTCCATTTGTTTTTTTTCTGATATCTCTCCACTCTTGGCTGTGGCATTTGTTGCCCTGCCAAGCTTTAGTTATTGCCTTAATCCTCCCAGCTGGGAAGGTAATGTGCTGTAAGCCTAACCAAAGAGCACTGCATGGAGGCTCTTATTCTCAGCGCAGTGCAGGGCAGTGGAGGATCAGTGGATCAGAAGTGATGCTTTGGCTCAAGGCAGTGCAGCAGATCACAGTAGCCGCTGAGGATGAGGGAGATTGACATATTTCTAAATGCTTACAGTGTCTATATCTAAGGGTGTGTTCACACTTGTAATTCGGTTCTCTTAGTTGTTTTGGCCTGGACAACACACCTAAGTCACCCTTAAAAGGAAATTTATTGCGTCCAATACATTCACAGACATTGCTGTGAGCATGTAAGACATGCTGCTGTTGCACATGTAACGTACATGAATTAACCCCCAAAGCAGATCAGTGATCAGTTTTTGATTCAGAAAGGCTGTTGCAGATTGCTAATGCCAAATATTTGGATATTTGAGCAGCAAGCTCATTGGCCGCTGATGCAACCGCAACCAATCAGCTGTGGTGTGTAGATAATAAGTTTATAAAAGAGTTTTGGAGTGATCACACTAGTGAAATGAACTGGGCTTTCGTGGTCAAACGCACTCTGCGCGGTTCAGAGCGCCTAGTATGAGAACACACTTAGAAAACAAACTGGGGCCGAAGCTGTGCCAGCCCAGATCTTTAACCACACACACTACCATTCAAAAAGGTTGGGGTCAGTAAGATTTTTGTAATGTTTTTGAAAAAATGTCTCTTATGTTCATTAAGGCTGCATTTATTTGATAAAAAATACAGTTATTACAGGATTTTAAACAGTTATTACCATTAATACTCTAAAATAATAATAATATTAGTATAACATTGTAATATAAATTATTATTCAAAATATATGTTTTGTATTTGTTTTTTTCTTTGATTGCAATGCTGAATTACGAGTCTTCAGTGTCACATGATCCTTAAGAATTTATTTGAATATGATTTGGTGCACAAACATTTTTTTAATTATTATCAGAAATCTTTGGTAAATAGAAAGTTTAAAAGAGAATTTTTATTTGAGATACAAATAACAATGTAAGTGTCTTTACTGTCACTTTTTACCGTGACATTAAATGTGTGCTTGCTAAATAATTTATATTTTAGATTAATTTCTTTCCAGAAAACTCTTACTGACCCCAAACTTTTGAACGGGAATGTACTTGGTAGACTAAGAGGTCATAACAAATGAGTTTTTTATTATGTAATTCATTTAATAATAATATAGCGTTGTGAATGTGGTGTGTTTTTAGAATTACTTGTGTGATAGACAGAGAGAGAGTTTAAGACTCTCTCACCAAAGAGAAATCTGTGTGAAATGAATGAGTTCACAGGATGTGTGTCTGTGAGATCAGACACGTCCAGTGCATGTACAAAGTACTGAGGCAGATGCAGTCAGCTGATAAAACACTATTAATGGTGGTGCCCTGTTATGGAAACACAGAATCAGGTGACCTTCATCCCCAGTGTCTGTTACTCAAGCTAAATACACACCCACACAGACACTTTTAACATTTCTTGAAAATGTTTATCAAAGCCTAGCTGAATCCATGAATTATCTGTCAACAGAAACTGACTCCTAACTTATTTAGATGTTTAGGTAGATGAGGAAGAAACCTCAAGAGGAACCATGACTCAGTGGGGAAGCCCTCCTCCACGGGCTGAAATGTTTATGCATGCATAAATTCATAAATAGAAAGTTCAGAAGAACAATTTATATAGAAATCTTTTGTGACATTGTAAATATCTTTACTCTCATTTTGAAAAGATGGCAAATGTTTATTTACTTTTGCATGTTGTTGTTGATGTTTAGATGTGTCTGTGGTCAAGACTGTTAACAGTGTAGTCAAGCAGACACGCAGTCAGGAGTTTGAACTTAGACATGCTCTACATAGCGCTACAGAACACCACATACACTGATTACATAACAGAGTCCTTTATGACCCTCAGCACTCGCTTTTACTGCAGTTTTAAGTGGTTGTTATTCACTGAGATATGTTGAATGATTGTGGATACATCTGTGGTTGTGTGTCAGTCTGTTTGTTTTGTTTTTTATTTGTCTTATCTCTGACCCATTTCCTCATATTCTTGCAAACATTCCCCTGTTCATGAATATGCACACAGTCACACACAGACACTAGGATGTCGACTTTGACCCCTGGAGGCTGTAAGCTCATTTGCACATATGCCTTAGTATGTCTTAAAGTGCTGTCTTAGTTTAGTAATACGGCTTAGCCGATCTAGCTCATACTGTGTATGGGCAATCCCATTGAAATGTCAACATTACCATATATTTTCTAAAAGGACGTAAACCTGTTATAATTGTCCACTTTGTTTTCGGGGAAATTCCATTGTTTAATCCTCAAACATGAGGTTCTCGCCAATAATAAAACGGCATTTTTGAGAAAGCATATTGTTTCAAAAAAGTAATACTTCTAGATTTTCACTTTATGTTTTGATTAAGTATTTCCCAGAAAGATTTTATCAAAGAAAGAAAGAAAGAAAATATCTTAGAAATGTTGTCTTAGAAACACCGACTGTCAGATTTTGTTTATACACATGCACATGAGCACTTTCCAGTGTAAATGCATAACTGTAATGTGTGACGAAACATGCTAGACAAGTCTGTTTACATTACAACAACAATGCGGTGCTCCATTAGTCATTCTTGTGTATGCTGGTCTCACATGTTGAGCTTGTGAGTGCAGCTGTGAAATATATGACATGGTCGGACGACTCGCTATTATTAGACCAGCAGTGGTTATTGAGTCAGACAAGATGCTTTAAAGACGTGCGCAACACCTTGCATGCTCACACATTCACTGGAAGAGCACACATGCATTAATACACACACAATCATTACTCTATTTTGCTGCTCGCTCACTCGCTCACTGTTTCTTTATGAAGTTTATTTTTTGCCGCGGGGAAAATGGTCATACCGCCACTTTCATTTCACAAAAGACTGATTATGATTAGTGAGCTGGTGGTCTTTGGATATGCATTTATGCAAAAATCCCATAATAGATGAATGTTAAAGCCATTTAATATATATGAAGTGATATAAAAAATGATTACCTATTACAATCAACTAAGCTCACAGCAGTTTTGTTTCACAGTTTTTATTCCAATAACAGTGACTCACTGTCCAATTTAAAGCCCTTGTGTAGGATGATTAGTGTCCGGGGTTTGCCAATTTCCTGCCTATTACAAGATTCCCTCGGATGTATTCTCTTAAAATAAACCGATTTCTTTTTCTATGTGTTTAGATCAGATGTGGTAGTGCTGTGCTTCTCTTTGGCCAATCCAAACTCCCTGCGCCATGTCCGCACGATGTGGTTCCCTGAGATTAAGCACTTCTGCCCCCGCACCCCTATCATCCTGGTGGGCTGCCAGCTGGACCTGCGCTATGCTGATCTGGACGCTGTTAACCGGGCTCGCCGGCCTCTGGCCAAGTACGACCACATCCTACACCCACTCCTAGCCCATATTCTGTTGTTAAACTTTAGCATGAAAAGTTTTTCATTTTTTTGAGCTTCCGCTTTTTATGAAAGGATTCTTGTGCATCTTTGTATGTTTGTGGTCAGTTATGCATTTGCTACACTTGCCTTTGATGGCTTGTGGGGTAAATTGGTAAAACAGCCTGATAATATTTAAAAATATGCCAAATATATTTTAAAGTTTGAGGTCGGTACAAGTTTTAAAAAGAAATTAATACTTTAATTCAGCAAGGACACATTAAATTGATCAAAAAGACAGTAAAGACATTTATAATATTTCAAAAGATTTCTATTTCAAAAAAAATAAAACTTTGTTCATCCATAAATCTTGAAAAATGTGTTTCCGCAAAATAACTAATAATATATTGTTTTAATGATAATAATAAGAAAAGTTTTGAGCACAAAATCAACATATTAGAATGATTTCTGAAGGATCATGTGACACTAAAGAGCTTTACCATCACAGGAATGAATTACATTTTAAAGTGTATTCAGATAGAAAACTTTTATATTGTAATATAATTTACAAATATTTACTCCACACGGGTCCGGGGGGTTAGTATAAGCCTTCGGAAGCGATGCGATGCATTTGTGTAAATAAAAATATCCATATTTAATAAGTTATGAAGTAAAATATGTAAATTCTGCCAGACCGCCTTCCGTATTCAACGAACGAAGAAAGTGTAAAACTCACGCAAATCATAACGCTTATGCTGCGTCCTACACCTTCGCTATTCAACTTAAGGAGAAAATGTAACTGACACAACACTAGTTTGCGCTTTCTTCGTAACTTGAATACAGAAGGTCTGGCAGAAGCTAGATATTTCACATAGAGGAGGACTGAGTGAAAGTTTCCACACTCTTATTAGCCCCGGGTCCAGTGGATCCAAACATCCTGTATGTAATATAAATGTGTAGTTCGGTGTACAATGTGTGGTCATTGAAAATGTGTTGTGATATATGTTCTTCACAGAAAATGAGCCAAGGCCAAGTAGTCTGAGATTGAAAAAATAATTAATAGTATCATTTTTCTTTTGATAAAAAATGAAAACGGATCCCACAGACTCGAACATCATACAAGGGTTAAATAAAGTCTAAACATATAGGAAAATTTATAATAAAAAAATGGCAGCAGGTCACAACACATTTCATCTGTACAGATCTTCATCTCAATGAAATTAGGAAATACCCTGAATTATAGGCGACAAACAAACCACTGATTCTGAGGGACAAAATATAGAAATCAGCTCTGTGGGTAAAGATTTCTGATGATTTTTTCGGATTTTCAGGTGCGATTCTGTTCAATAATTCAGTTAATGTACATCCGAGGTAAAATGTTCATGCTGCAGTATCAATGATTGTATTTATTTGTACAGTACAATCATAACATAGTACATGCGTTATTTTAATTCATAATGTCTTTAAACATTGCAATATTCCTGACCATAAACTTATAATAGAATGTTTGCGTCCTTTGTGCGATACCCCGAGTTGCATAGATGTGACCCAACGATATGCTTCTCGTCCAGTGTGCGACGAGAGATTATAAGAGCCTTTTGATAATATTAAAAACATTTTTAAAAATCTTATCGACCAAAAAAAAAAATTGGCTTTAATAATGCTTCTGTTTTTTTCTTTAACTGTCCCCTCCTAGACCCATCAAACCTACAGACATCCTGCCCCCTGAACGAGGCCATGAGGTCGCTAAGGAACTTGGCATTCCATACTATGAAACAAGCATTGTCGCTCAGTTTGGTGTAAAGGACGTGTTTGACAATGCTATCCGTGCTGCGCTCATCTCTCGACGGCACCTTCAGTTCTGGAAGTCCCATTTAAAGAAGGTTCAGCGTCCCCTCCTCCAGGCTCCCTTCCTCCCCCCCAGACCACCACGACCTGTGGTGGGCATTCCCGATCCTCCTCCCATGGATGGAGAAGGTCCAGATTCTCTTTTCTGCCAGCCGTTGTGTGCAGATGTTTTATTTCTCCTCCAGGCTGGGACAACCCGTGTCTTTGCCCACAAGGTGTACCTGGCCACTTCCTGCTCAAAGTTTTATGACCTTTTCACTATGGACCTTGGAGCTGCATGGATGGAGAAGGAGGGTGAGGAGAGCTCAGAGGGGAGTGAGGAAGAGGAGCAGAGCCGAAGAGGAGCCAAAGAACAGGCTGGGCGCACCAAGAGCCTGGACATTGATAAGGAGGGTGAAGGTGGGACTAGGGGTTCAAATAGGCTGCTCATGTTGCAGCAGGGCTCACTGAGGACTTCACAGAGCGATAATGCTCTGCCTGCCAGGGGCCAATGCTCTATGGGATCCCTAGGAGCAGGCCGTGCTCTTTTGGGATGGGGGCGTGGTTTCTTGGGGGTGTACCTGGAGATGGTGGATGACCCTGTGACAGGTCGGCTGAGACTCATGACAGTAGTGTCAATGGATGATCTCATTCAAAAAGGGCCTTTTCAGGTAAGAACAAACTTAAGGCCAATTCACATTGTACAGACAGAAAGCAACTTCATTGTATTTTGTCGGATCGGCGTTGGCTCTTGTTTACCCCATTTAAAAACGCTAAATCGCCATTTGTCAGGTGGTGGATTGTCTAAGAAGTGACATACTGTAATCTGGTAACTATTGGCATTGGTCTGCGTCTGTCGATGCAGTGTGAATTGGCATTTAGATGACATATAGTATCATAGAGATGACCTGTCATGTCATTGTATGTTTTATAAGAATCTCTGTGAAATCTCCTTTTAGGCAGTGCTGCAGTACCTATACACGGGTCACCTGGATGAGAAACGTGGGGACCTGATGCAGGTGGCAACCATCGCTGAGCTTCTCGAGGTCTTCGACTTGCGAATGATGGTGGCCAACGTCCTGAACCGTGAGAGCTTCATGAACCAGGAGATCACCAAAGCCTTCCATGTGCGCCGTGCCAACCGCATCAAAGAGTGCCTGAGCAAGGGCACCTTTGCTGGTAGGCAATCTGAAATTAGGGTCATTACTAATTTCTCTGTGAGGAAACATTAATACAGGATCAATCGGTCTATCTGTCCATCTATCTATCTCCATTCGGTAATATTGTCGATGTTAGTTTAAACTCATAGTTACTTTACCAGAACACAATGCATACAAGGAAAATCTGTTAATATAATATTAATATAATATTGTGACCCAAATATCTTGACAAATTATAACTATCGTATAATGATAAATTACCCTTTTCTATCGTTTTACACCTGAGGAACTGAATCTAGTCATTGATTCACCAACTATAATGACTTTTGACAAGCATCTTAAGGCTGCTGTTGCTGAGGGAATGAGGAAAAAAATAATGAACAGTTCTAATTAATTTTTTTTTCACCAATTAACTGTCCTAATTTGTATAATGCTGATTCTTTTGGAAGTTCTGGTGTTACAGGCTATCTAATCTCCTTTACCTGTCCGTGTGTCACATTCAAAAGGTTTTCTTAGTGACGCCGTAAACTTGAGTCTCATGATTTCTATTTTCAATTCCTGAATCCTGCGGAATTGGAATAGAATAGTTCATAGTCCAGAGCAGTCAATTTGCACAATTCGTCTTTCCTTCATTCAGTCTCTGTGTTTATTTTTGAGGAAATACCCAGTAGAGTGCTTTAAATTCCCTTCATTGCTGTCAAGAAATATTTGCTTATTGTGAACATGTTTGCATTTCTGCTTTGCTTTGTTCTGTGTCGCTTAATTTCTGTTATTGTCACGTCTTGTGTGTTGTGTGCATGTTTGTCATTTTCAACCTTTTATTATTTAACTCTCCTGTACTCTCCACCTACTCCTGTTTATTTCATTGCATCATCTGGAATTGTCATAATCTCATTACCCTACCATGAAGGTGCTTCTCTCATGTTTGAAAACATGATTGTTTTCAACTCCATTGTGGCCTGAAGACTACTTGTACATTCCCTAAGGGTATGCTGAAGTTTAGAAACCGAATCATTAAATTTACCCCCCCCCCCCTCCAGAATAAAAATCAGCATTGAATTTAATTAGGTGCAGTTTTCCCATCATGCCCTCCTGATACCCGCAGCATAATGCTAAGCAACCTGTCCAACATCATCTGTTATTTAACATGAGAGAGCCACATTGAACATGTACAGTCATCGATGTCAGTTGCTAAAGGATTCGCTGCTAAAATAAATTTGCCCCCTTTATGGTCCCAGTCTTCCCTCCCTTCACTTTTTCTGTCTTCTTATCCTCAGCCTTGTCAATCTGTCTATTTATTATCGGTCTGTGTGTCTATCTGTCTTCTCGTCTGTCTCTTTGTGTTCGTCCGTCCACCTGTCTCCCCCTCTGTAGCCTCGACTCTGTGACACACGCCGAGATGTGTGCTCTTTTCCTCCCGGTTTTAGATGTGGTGTTTAGATTAGATGACGGATATCTGCCAGCCCACAAGCCACTGCTCATCTCAAGCTGTGATTGGATGGCAGCCATGTTTCGAGGTTCCTTCAAGGAGAGCTACATTGAAGAGGTGAGCAGAGATATTAGTAATTCGTATTTCATTAAAGTAGGATCATGGCACTATCTATGCTATAGTCATAGACAAATACTGATATGCTTAAAAGAAGATTTACCTGTGTAGGAAAACCGCAAAAGTATTAAAGGTGCAGTCTCATGTACCGTTCCTTGACAAAATCTTGCAATGCAATAGAAAGCTGCTTGTTTTGAAAGTGACCTTTATGCATCGCTACACTACTGACAATTTTTTATGCTTAGTTTCACTATTTACATTTTAATCCACAAGATTTTGCTGAGAGTTCAAGCTGATATGTAATTGGGAAATGTATTTTGTCTTACTGCACTGACAATTTTTTCAATTGTTTCGGACTTTTTATACTTAAAATAAGTTTTTTGTTTGTTTCTTTTTTGTAAATCTACCTGTGCAGTAAGGCAAATATACTTGTGCCAGGTATTGTTAAATTTGTTTCTCAACAACAGACGGGAGTGGGGCTTCTCGACAAAAGCAAGTAAAAACCTTTATAATCAGTGGTGCTGTCTACACCGGATGTGACACAACACGACAAATCCCCGACAGTAAACTAATTCTTCGCTCTATTTCTGACACACTCCAAGCGCTTGTGCTACTTAGAACACATAGATTTGCAAAGTTCACTTTGTCAAGTGTAGATAGCCTCTATCTATTTTGACACGGCGCTACGCAACAACTTTTGATATCAGTAGTCTGATTTCATCTCAACAGAAAATTGGCTACAACTATTTCACATTTTCAAAGTTTCACCTAAATTTATTTATGGACCCACAAAGTAATGATTAAACTCAGTCACCTTGATCCTTCCTACCCTGGAGCTCTGACAGATCCCACTAAAAAAAAAGTGGCACAGGTAGTTAAAACTAGGCCACCTCTATGACAGCCTGACCCACATTGATGCAGCTACGACAGTAGATCATCTCATCCATACGGACGAATTAACAGCCCTGCAGGACTAAACAGACCTCTGAGGAAAGTGCTCCAGGCTGACTGATGCCGAGACATTAGAGGAGGTCCTGTGCCACTGGGAATACACACTGAGATATATCTGCTGTCTGTCTGTGCTCCTGTATCCAAGAAAGGGAAACTAGAAGAGGTCTAGAAAGATTTATTTGCTGTGATTAAGGTTGTAGACCAACTGTAGGGCTTGGTCTAGTTTTGACAATATTGCATCGTATTGTTATAGGTTGGCATCAGTTGTAATAGTTGTACTTTAAAAAAAAAAAATCATATCGCTATGAGTTTCCTTCAGAGAAAGAATGATCGTAGTATGTTGGAATAACTTTTCAGACCATATACAGTGACTGGCAAAAGTTTGGCGACATTATAATTTTTTGATATTTTTGAAAGAAGTCTCTTATACTCATCAAGGCTGCGTTGTTTTATCAAAAATACTGTGATACTGTAAACAGTATTATAATGGAATATTCCGTATTATGGAATATTTTATATTTGTTCCCCTGTTTTAGTTTAATCACAACGAAGGAACAAATTAGTTCAATGTGGTTATGATTTACTAATACGAGGGCACAAATTCTTAATTTGTGGCTATGATAAATATATTTTTGTCTGCATGTCATGTGCAGGGCTCCATAGATGTGTAACGCAGCAATCAATATATGATCCATCAGCTACTGTATGTAGAGTTTGCAAAATCTCATGCCAAAACACTCATATATTTGTGTGTGTTTGGGTGCATTGCATAGTTTGCAAACAGGATGTTTCTTAGACTTCCTGGAATGCAGGCAGTGTCATTTCCTCCTCAGCATCATCGTGTGAAAAGGAAGCTTTAGTCTGAGTTAAAAAAATTGGGGTATTTAAAAAAAAATTTTTAGAATTATTGGGTATTTTTCAGCAATATTTAAATTTATTTCATGTTAAATTACCACATGATAACCATTTCACACAGTTTTTGATAAAGTTACATTTGTTTTCTATGGAATTATTCTGACATATCACAGTTTCTGCTTGTCATATATTTAGCTCATGCATTTTTCATCCAAAACTATTAAGTCGGGTGTCGAAGGTAAGGTTTCGCTGTATTCCTTTCTGAGGCCGATCTCACCCGAACATAACTCTATCCAGGTCTATCCCGTGCACGCTCTCTGATTTCTTTGGGCTACCGGCTGTCAGATCAAGTTCTAGAAAGACAAGCTCTCTGAGGGCAGAAGCTCGGGACCAAGCTGACCAACACTCGAGGCAGAGAGACAACTGGCTGGGTTATAATTGTCCAGGCCTGCAAGTGAACAGGATCACCCTGTATAACATTACAAGCATTACAGGGAGCTAGATTTACAGCACAAGTACAAACTGATGTGGGAAATAGGATGCTGGCTTCTTTTCTATTCTGACAGCATTGGCTGAGAGTATGTCACAAAGAGAGCAACACAAGGTGGCCAGAGACATGTAAACTTGGTTCTGCTTTGACAAGCTTGACATGCTCTTTGGTCAAGCGTTGTATTTTAAGGAGTATAAGAGAGTTTGATTTTAAAAACATTGCAATGAAATGATTCCCAAAAATGAAATTTGTTCTCTCATCATTTACTCTTCCTCATGCCGTATAGATTCCTTGACACCGAAAAAAAAAAACCGAATTGATGAATCAATGTCTTCTTTAGCAAAATGATCGGTTTGTTTGAGAAAAATAATACTAAATTTTAAGTAGCGATGTTTCCATCACCCTGTTTTTATGCGCATTTTGAAGGATTGCATCAGTAACGAGTGATGGAAATGGCAAATTTTGGGAAAAAATCCCTTAATTTGCAAAAAAAAGTTATGCTCGCTTGAGGTGGTTTTTGACTGGGCGCGTTTGCCGAATAAATTCTGACTTGGCAAACATTAGACATGACAAAATTTTTCTACTGATGGCGTTTTACTTACTGTTGGTTACTAGGTTACGATTCCCTCAAACAACTTGATGGCAACACACATAATTCGCTTTTTTTTTGATTCGCTTCACGTTTGGATGGAAATCCATCTAGTGATGCGAAAGCGCAGCACCATTTCTCACGCGAGTTTCACAACACACTTACATCATGCATGTACGACAGTTGGCTGAAAGCAATAGTTTATAGTTTAAAAAGTTCTCCCATACATTTGAACGCAGAAGACATCAACTTGAGTTGTATGGATTACCGTCGTGTTCGTATTACGTGGTTTTTGAAGTGTCAATTTTGAGGGTTCCATTCACTGGCATTATATGGACTCATAGAGATGGGACAACTGGGACAGCATGAAAGTAAGTGAATGATGAGAGAATTTATATTTTTGAGGGAGAATCACTTTAATGTATTGTGTCTCTTTGATGTCTATTTTGGTTGAGACTGAAATAACGTCTATATGTCCAATAGTTCGGTAACTAACTATGAGACAATGTTATTTTTATTTTGTCTGTTATTTGTGCATAGTGCACATTTAATGCAAGAAGATTTGGTGTGTTTAGATTGGAGAACTCATTAGGAGTAAATTTCACCAGGAGTTCAAGAGGAGGAAGCAATGGGTTGTTTGGTTGGCAACTCATAGACACCAAGTTTTTCATTTTATTAAACTCTTTGTATACTGCCATTCCACTTAAAAGTGTCCACTTTCTTGGATCTAGGCAACAATTGCTTTATAAATGTTCACTGGGTTTAGTAAAAGCTTTACGATGTTAAAAAATGAAGCCGGTTCCAAACATTACATTAATGATGTGAGGCAAAGTGCTGCCAAATGACTTGGTCCTCGTCTCTGCTGGTCTGGCACACTAGGCAGTGTGGCGACTGGCTGTAGTGAACACTGTACTATTTTTAGAATGACGTTTTGAATAGAGCGAGCCCTTGTCACTGTCTGTACGGCAGCCAGTACAGAAGGTGTTGCATAACCAGATTTAAAGCCCTTGCAAGACCTCAGGGTGGCAAATTTTTAGAAAGTGTCATTAAGTTGAGTAAAGCTTGATCGTTCACCCATAAGTGTATTTTTCAAAGTCTTGCTCAAATGTTAATTCTGTATAGCTGCACATTATTGTTTCATCCCAGTTTGTGATGCAGAGTCAAGAGTTGTCCTTGATTTATCTAACACATGTGCTTTACTATTCTAGTCTGTGTTCAGAAATATCTCTCAACCTTTTTAAGGTTAGGCAGCACAAGCGTTTTTCTGAAGACAGCTTTAAAAATCCATACAACGTCTACACAGCTTCTGCGTATGAATGTTATTCATAGGTCTTTTTATGTTGTACGTTTACATCACATGAAATATAATGCGAGTCTCAGGAACTGTTGAAAAACCATTCCAAAACACTGTTCACTGTTTTTGAGCATACTGCTTTTTAAGAAGAGACTGAACATATGGGCGACGCTCAGGTGTCAGAATTCCTTTCAGCAATTTCATACTTCTGAGTGTGATTAGCACAAGACCGAGCGGAAGCTGAAATGTGAGAAGCTGTCACATTTTCCCCGTGAGACAAAAGACGAAGTGAAAATGTAGACTACGAAGGCGGAGACTGTGGTTTCAGTGCGCTGCAGTTGTTAGTTGATGAGAAAAGAGTCTGGTTGCTTTTGATAGTTGACCACTTCCTCCGTTACACACAATGCCCTGGGTCCTGACCTTTTTTTTTATTAAGGTAGTTTCTATGCAATTTCATTGTTGTTCTTAATTCTTCCTCTTCCAAGGAACAACAAATGAAACACAGGATATTAATATTAATATCACCACTGAATTTAAATACCATATTAAAACACTAAAATTAGTGAATTTAGACACAGCATTATAAAGTACAGCATGAGAAATAGATATTCATTTTGTGATCATCATTAATCAGGATTTTCACCTGCATAAAATCTTTCCACATTGTGTATAAATCAGTGTGTACGCTACAGATTTTTGCCATTGTCCATCTTCTGGACTTTTTCTGCTTCTTTGGCCATATACAGGTACTGATTTTGCCATTGTCTCCGCTGGTAAAGAAAGTGCTGGTGTGTTTCATTGTCTAATTTTTGTTCTTTGCATCACAAAACTACACTATGCTACTAGCGTGTCTACAGAGGCAGCAGCCAATGAACCAGCGAGTGTCTGTTTAGTGAAACCTCACGGATCACGTCATTTCAACATGGCGTATTGCACCTGCACAATATACATTTAACTTTGTTTTTAGAACGCTAATTTGGAGAATAGTCTTCATCTCATGTGAGTGAACTCAATTTATCTGTGAAAAACTGATATGGTATTTACATACTGTGCCTCCCTACACTTGTGTCCACCAAATATAAAGTTTGTTTGATTGGCTTGGAGGATTGAGGCAAACAAAATTTCCATTCACTCATTCTGTATCACCATTGTTATCTTTGGGTTTTAACAGGAAGTTGCCTACTGTGTCTCCTCTGAGCTTTTTAAGTCTGCCCTTTAGCCATAATGAGAGGTCATATTCACTCTGACATTCTGTTAATTGGCTTTGAGACACAGGTGAAGGGCACCCCTAGGCTTCTGAAGTGCTGCTGAGTGTCATCTTATTACCCCCCAATGTACCATCTCTGACCTACAGAATCTATGTCGGCTTTGCGCCACCGTTCCCTTCCCACCATCTCCAACCCATGTAGCGGAAGCAGTACAGATTTTGTTGTGACAATTGTTGTGGTTTGACAACAACTGGAGTCTTGTTCTTGTTCAAAGGTGCGCCATGTAGTTTTTTTTCATCCGCTAGGGGTCGTTAAACTCTTCAAAACAATAACAAAGGCGTAGTTTGATGACACAGTGAATATGGAATCATGGAACTTGTCGTCATGCCGATGGATCTAATAATATTAATGGGGAAATAATGTTTAATGGGTGAGTGAATGCATGTTTTTAACATGACCGTGGTATGAAGTGGACGTGGCCGAGAATTGCAGGCGCGATTACTATTGAGAGATAGATATCAGTCCTGGGGGATATAAAGAAACGAGGACATTTCATTCTACTGAATTACTCACAAGTGCTGAAATGCTACTCATACAGGTCAGTTTCACTGTTTCACTTGGTCTAACATTACACATCATACTAAACTGCATTTGAGTGTGTTGAAAGTTGTAATGTTTAGTATTAGTTTGTTGGCTGTATGAGACTTAACAGTAAGCTAGATCAACATTACAGTATCATACTGATGATATTCTTACATTTCGTCGTGTTGAGCTATTTAACATTAATTAGTCTTATGTCGCCTACTTTTGCTTACCTCGTCTAATAACGTGCAAGAGTGCTGTCTCTGTCAAGTCGACGTTTGTCGCAAATCTCTTGCCATCTCGGAAACGTCATGCCGATATTGATCCTTGTTTTATTTCTCTTTTTGTCCCAAAGTTTGCTTGCCATGGTCCATAATGTTTGAGCAAAACAACAACAGCGTGCCGCTAGACGTATGCAACTGTTCGTGTCTGTTGCCATGGTTACTATGCAGTACAAGTGGAAACCAGGAATAAAGCAGATATTACGTCACTGACAGGCGCCAAATGCGGATTTTTTTTTTTTTTTACAAATTCTTGGAAATATTTAGGATAATGTATGTACATAGTTGAACGAAATGTATAACAATGTGCAAGTGGTTTTTGGATATTCTAATATAAAAATTTTACATTATTGTACCTTTAATTCACAACTCAGTGCAGTTTAGGGTACGTGGACATGCCTGGTCTTTTCTGAATTGAATGTACATGTTATTTAAAGCATTATAAAGAAGATGTTACTCCCGTTTAGCACTATTTTAGATGACAAACCCTACACAAGATAAAGACACTGCTGCTAGTGGTTTCCAGGGTGCTACAAGCATCTGCGTCCTATAAGTGTTCTGTTCTCAAACAGGGTAACAGCAGAGGCAATTAAATCCACTCCATCCTATCCTAATTCACAGAGGAACAACTGCTTAGTCTGAGCATGACGACAGCATAAGGAGAAGGTTGCCATGGATTGATTCGTAGGCCTGGCACTTCCCTCTTTGTATCCCTACTGAAAGCTTTCCGCTAATTCCTTGCCCGTTCCTTGGAGCTGAAAGAATAAGCATGCCTTTGTTTGCTCTCTACCCTTTAGCAAAACATAGGCTCTCCTGCCTTTTAGCTTTAGTTTATGTGATTTAGGTTATGAATGGTGTTGGAAATTGTGGCCATCATGTGTGCTCATAGTACAGTGGCACTAAAATTGCAACTTTCTGTGAAGGATGAGCAAAGTGATCACACAATGGAGACTAATTTTAGAAATGCAGTACTCTTCAAAAGTTTGGGGTCAGTAAGGGTTTTTTTTTTAAATGTTTTTGATAGAAGTCTTTTTAATTTGATCAAAAGTATATTAAAACCGTAATATTGTGAAATATTATTTATATCATTAAATATGATTATAATTTCACATAACCACTTTCTATTTTAATATATTTGAAAATGTAATTTATTCTCGTGAGTTTTCAGCATCACATGATCCTTTAGAAATCATTCTAATATGATGATTTGGTGCTCAAAAAGTATTTATTATTATTATTATTATTTATTACTAATGATCAAAACAGTTGTGCTGCTTAATATTTTTGTGAAAACCGTGATACTTTTTTCAGGATTCTTTGACGAATTGAAAGGGAAAAAGAACAGCGTTTATTTGAAATAGATTTTTTTTGTTATAATGAGAACTTTTGCAAGGTTGTGTGTGCTTTGTACTTGATCTACAGAACATGATGTACATCCATTCACTAAAAGCTGAATTAAAAAAAAAAGGTTAAGTGGTTATGAAACACCATAAATTAAAATTAAGTTGGTGCACCAAGTGGTTGTTTTGAATACATATTGTGACAATTATGTGACCATATCAGTATACGGTAACAAATACTTATTGAAAGTTGTGTATTATGTTTGTAAAGCATATTCGGTGTTCACAGTTAACATATATAATGATGACAGTCTCTCCTGTTGGCTGGTTTGTTGGCTCTTGTTTATGCAGAGGCCAGGTTTCCCGTAGCGACAAGCCCACAGAGTTATTTTTCCACAGCTTTAAGCTGAGACTGTCAACGGTTTCACACAGTGCTTTAATCTCCTGAAGGATGAAAGACCCCTTGTGGAGGCCACTGCCCTCGCCCTTCTATCGCTCTCCCAGGCCCCTTCCTCCACAAGCCTTCCTTGACAAATACATCCCTTTCTAATCGCTTTCTTGGCCACTCTGGTTCCTGCCATATCAACAAAAAGACCTCCTCTAATGGTCAGCGGCCAGGACCATGCAGGTCTCAATAGGGGAGAGGTGCAGAGCAGATTGTTTCATCCCTGGATCAATCTGCTTCTCGAGTTTCCGTGTCCTGGGAATGAGCTATGAATAAACATCCCTCAGCATGGGTTATGAAATCTGTTTACACAAACTTTTCTTTACGTGGGCTTTTGTTAATAACTGTGAACTTGACATTTTTAGGGTGTTTTTTGCTAACTCCCACTTCCCACTTAACTTTTTTATTTCTTTGTTTTTATTTTCAGGTGTCTATCCCCAACACCAGTTGTGCCTGTATGAGAGCTGTTCTGGAGTTTCTCTACTGTGGTGTATTGACACCATGCCCTGAACTGGAGCCAATGGACCTTATAATACTATCTAACCGCCTCTGTCTTCCCCGCCTTGTAGCTCTAACAGGTAGGTTTGGGGATGGCTCTATATTTACCCAAAGACAGACAGCATACCTTGAAAAAAAACACTGTATAATTCTCTGGTTAATGGGCCTGGGGAGGGGGAAAAATCTGAGCTCTTGATTTTTCACGCAACTCTTTGAGCATGAATTTGCAAAGACACTGTTTTATTATTTGGATCTGTAAATTTAACATATGCCAAACACTAAAATGTTCGTTAATATTAGATATGATTGCATTTAAACTTGTCAAAGCTCCTAGACTAAAATAAATAAATTATATCTACAGCTTATAGCATGTGAAGGTGATAATTTTATGGGGGTTATGGGGGTGGGGTTTTTTTTTGGTCAAATTGTTAACCATAAACCTCATGGCTGACATATTAACACTTGTTGTGTGTTGTTTTGCCATGGTCTACAGAGCAACATGCCATTGAAGAGCTGTTGCAGTTGTCCGTTAAAGGGGTGGACATTGATGGACATGTGCTGGCCTATCTGGAGATGGCTCAGGTAATATTAATAAAGATGAACAATCAAAGCCTTTTATGGAATGCAAATGACACTGAGTAATGAAGTGACAATATAACCAATGGAGCACATTACAGAATTACCATTCATTCATAGCCTGCTTTATTTTAGTTCAAAGGATGAGCACACTTTGCTTTTCAAATGAGCCTCATTGAGAGAAATCACACTGTGCCAAATTGCCTACTCTGTTTTTTGTCTGCTGTAGTTCCACAATGCCAAACAGCTCTCTGCCTGGTGTCTGCATCACATCTGCACCAACTACAATAGTGTTTGTCGCAAGTTCCCTAAAGACATGAAGACCATGTCTCCTGGTAAGGGGCAAGAAGTGTATTTATTTATTTGATTTATGTTAGGTGTAAATAAAATAAAGGCAGCAAGTACACATTTATTTGATCAAAAGTGACAGTACAGACATTTAGAATGTGTCAAAAAAAAATTCTTCTGTTAACCAAATGATCCTGAAATAAAAGGAATCAAAATTTCCACAAAAATATTAAGCAGCACAACGGTTTTCAACATTGATAATAATAAATGTTTGATGGGTATATTAGAATGATTTCTGAAGGATCATGTGACACTGAAGACTGGAATAATGATGCTGAAAAATCAGCTTTGTCATCACAGGAATAAATTATATTCAAATAGCAAAAAAAAAAAAAATTTCACAATTTGACTGTTTATTATTTTTGATCAAATACATGTCTTGGTGAGCATAAGAGACTATTTTCAGAAACATTAAAAAAATCATACCAACCAAAAGTTTTGAACGGTAGTGTATGTAATAATTTACGGTGTAAATTAAATTCTGAAAATAAAGTTAAATTCTGTCAGTTTTTGTCCTGTACTCTGCACTATACCCCTTATTATTTTCTTAATCGCACTGGTTTTCATCTTCTCATTTGTTGTTCCAGAAAACCAGAAACACTTTGAAAAGTATCGCTGGCCCCCTGTTTGGTTCCTGAAGGAGGAAGACCGCTACCTCCGTTCTCAAAAAGAGAGAGTGCGCGAGGAAGAGATTCTACGCAAGCAGCACACCAAACGGGGCTGGTGCTTCTGGAGACATCCATCCTCCTCAGCACCCCACATTTCCTGAGGATCTGCCTCCATCCATCCATTCAAACCCCCAATACCCCTCACCCTCATTTCAGTCCAGTGGCATGTAGCCAAGCCTGGGGAGCCCTGTTTTTGCTTCAGTACGTCCGTCCTGACTGCTAGAAGCTAGTCCTGGGCCTCTTTGCCTCTGAGCTTTTGCCTTCCCTCCCCATGCTGGGTCTTAGTGGGCTGCCGGCCACAAGAGCTCAGAGCGTGTGTGTCATTAAATGGGGAAGGCTTGGAGAAAGTCTTAAATATTTCTCACTCTCAATGTTAAGTGTTCTACTGTGCGAATGCAACTGGTCTTGTTGCTGCATCACGTAGGGAATGGCATCATTACAATGACCTGCTTTCGCCTCTTAAGACTGTTATTATTATTATTATTATTATTATTATAATTATGACCACACACTCACACCAGCACCCCGTCTGAGCGCTGGCGCCCGGGCACACGGATGCTTCATGTTGCTGCTGTGTTGAGCTTTTCTCTGCGAGACCTATTTCTGGGAAAACCGTCATGTCAAATGCCTACAAGCTTAAACATAGCTTAGCTTTGAATACAACTACCAACTAAAATGGCGGCAGGGATATATATGTTTTTTATTTTATTTTATTTTTTATGTGTGTGTGTGTGTGTGTGTGTGTGTTAAATTAAAGGGGTGGTAAATGCCCCTTCCTACATTCTCACTAAATTTTTGATCTTCCATTGCCCCATATAATACCAATTGTGTTGCCTACTGAAGAACTATTTTTCAGATCACTTGTCCTGTTACTAACTTTGTTCATGTGGTAGAACAGAAAGGGTGTGTAGTTCAAGTCTGTCACTCACAAAAAGGCTCTATGACAGCACCAAAGACAGACAGACAGACAAGTCAGACACAAACGCCTTACCAAAATCTGCTGAAATGAAAACTTGACAGCAAGTAAACTACAAAATTAGGGCTATTTTTACCACTGCCAGGAGAGTATTAACAGTCACAGCTGTTATATGACATTCTGTTTGATAAGTTTTGTGATATAACCACTAGCAAGCTCTTCAACTTGCTTGCCTTTCACCTCCACCACTGGGGGGCGCCCATGCCTTCTGAGTTTACCTTGCTTTAGAAAGTATTAGCTTCTCATTTGTTTGTCAGTCCTGGTCAGATCTTCACATCCTTGTGAAATGCACTCGTTTTTGTAGCACTAATTCTGTTATAGCTATTGGCGACGCAAAAAGTAGGTTGTGTGGTTTGCTATTCCTTCGTCACTCCCCTGTTATTGCTCTGCTCTTCTACCTCTACAGTTAGCCAAACTGAGGGAGAAACAATCAATCCACTTGCTGTAGTTTTTGATATGTTGCAGTGGGACACTTCACTTTGTGCTTTGCACATGCAGGATTATAGTCTGCTAAATTTCAGTTTTCAACCACTAATCTCTTTAAGGGACGGTCACAATATACTTTGAGCACGCAAAATTTCTTCTGACACTGCAACCGTTTTGATATGTCACACATTTAAATTCATCATATAACTAACAAATAGTTATAAATTACAAAATATAAAAACAAACAGTCTACTCCACTTTTCATGCAATGCAGCAATCCTGTACATTTAAAAGAGACCTATAATGCCCCTTTCACAAGTTGTAATTTAAGTCTCTGTTGTCTGCAGAATGTGTCTGTGAAGTTTCTGCTCAAAATACCACACAGATCATTTATTGTTGCTTGTCAAATTTGCCAATATTTGGGTGTGAGCAAAAACACACCATTTTTGTGCGTCTCTTAAAATGCAAATGAGCTGCTGCTCCCTGCCCTCTTTCCAGAAGAGGGCAGAGCTTTAACATCTAGCACTTCGGTTGCTCAACAACAACAAAGCTAGAGAATCTCACGCAGCCAAAATGACGATTGTCCGTTATGGTGTTCAGTTGTCAGTAACCTTACATCTTTCAAACCGGAGTCGGACATTGATGGACAGACTCAGGAAGAACTTTTTGAACGCAACCTGACATTTCTGAATGGTTTGTGGATACATTTATGTAGTTGCTTGTTGTAGTCCCTACCAGCCGTTTGTTGTAGTCCTTAAAAAGTGATTTCTGTCAAAGAAATGATCTCCCTTTGCATTTAATTTTGAGCATCGTAACTTTGCAGATGTTGTTTCTGTTCAAACAGCAACATTACACACTAACTAAAGTTAAAAAATGTGAAATCATCATCAAGCGCCTCTTTAAAGTTTTTGTTTTTTTAATTTGCCCTAGAGGTCACGCCATGACTTCTTGATCTTCTGTTGTTCACAAACGCCTTCAGACGAAGCAGTGAAGTGTAAAACTTCTTTACTTGCCCTTGCATTTCCGGTCTCTCAGTATGAATGGAAGTGAATGAAACGCAAAGTGTAGTGTGACCGCCCCTTTAAACATGTTTACCTATTTTGACAATCTTAATAACAAAATATCCTAACATAAGCAGCAAATCAAAAGTGTATCTTTTTTTTTTTTTTTTTGATCGAAAGGCTTTCACTTTCAAGCTTTTTCTTTGTGCAAACAGGTTTCGTGGTTAAACTGACAGTTTGGTTCCTGCTTTCAGATGTGCATGCACTGTGAAGCGTCATTATCATCCTCTTGTCTTTACTGCCTTCCATCTGAAAACATGAGTGCCTATGACCATGTTACACTTTCCCTTTCTCGGTGAAGCATGTTTGTTTTGCCTGTTTCGTGCCTTTTAACTAAAGTGTTATTAATAGCTACTTTGGGAGTGAATGAGAAATCAGAGGCATTTTAAGTTTTCCATGCCACCCTTTTTCTCTTTCTGGCTTTCTGAGTTTGCTTCCTCAAGTCTGCACCCTGCTTTTCACACCAGACGAGCTGAAATCATCAACAGCTTCAAAAATAGACACGCTGAGCCAGACAGGCTGATCTGCACACAAATAATAAATAAATTACAAAAGAAGAGGGAAAACAGAGAGCAGTCGCTTGCCATCTGCATCTATGGTTTTGACGTTCGTCTGTCGGGGAACTTTTGAAGGTTCATCCCATTAAGATGCTCTAGTAAGGCCACTTGTGCAGTATTTATAGGGCAGACAAATAAATGAATGTTTAGTGATTCCACGATGCCTAAAGGCTTGATAATTAGTAAGATAATGAATGTATGACCTTACTATGTATTTGCAGGCTGGCTCTGCGATGAATTATGTACTCAATCACAGCTTTTCTGTCTGCCCCTTAAAGTTAAAAAACTTTGAGAACACTACAAACATCAGCATGCTTGTTGGCATTGAAAGCATTGTTGCGGTGGCACTTTTTCTTCTTTTACTATTTTTCTTTTAGATTTGGTCTGCCTTTGATGTGCATGGCATTGACTGTTTCTAAACTATAGCTTTTTAAAACATTTTGTAGCATTGAACGGTTTCTTCCATTAAAACGGTGCTCCTTGTGGCCCTATATATATTGTTCTTGCTTTAAAAAAATCCCTAATACTTTCTATAAGATTTTTATGTCAGTTGCTGAAAGTCTTTGTACCTTGTGCTTTAATCAAATATGCCTTGATTAACTTTGACTTCGAGGACATGTGATGTATGTTTTCCTGTAGTAATTAGGAGGTTTAGTTGGTTTTACAGATAAACAGTATTAGAAAGGTCAATTTGCCCTTAAAGGGACAGTTCACCCAAAAAAGTCGATTCTGTCATAATTTACTCCGCCTCAAGTTGTTCCAAACCTATATAAATTTCTTCTATTCATTTCTGCTCTGCAGCTGTACACAATGGAATCTAATTTGAAACCGCCCCCATTGACTACCATAGTATTTTTTTTTTCTTACTATGGTAGTCAATGGGGAGCAAGATCTGCTTGGTTACAAACATTCTTCCAAATATCTTCCTCTGTGTACTGCAGAACAAAGAAATTTACACATGTTTGGAAAACTTGAGGGTGAGTAAATGATGACAGAATTTTCATTTTTGCAAATTCTGTCATCTATTTACCCTCCTGTTTCAGCTGTTTTGTCTTTATAATCAAAGTCAATGGCATCCAAAAGAGCTCAACTTCACTTTATTGTACTGACAAAACAAAATATCTTTTGTCTTCCACAGAAGAATTTTTTTGGAACAACATGAGGGTGAGTAAATGATGAAACAAAATGAAAGATCCCTGCTAACAGTATAACTGCTTGCTAAATATGCACTTTAGCTTCAGATTTGACACAGACAATGTTCTTTGTCAATTTTCATTCAATTTAAAAATAGTCTTGAGTGACAAATTGTACAGTATTTAATGGTGCACGTTTACAGGTAAGATGTGCATGGTAATGGTCTGAGCGCTAACTTGTATGTAATTATGAATAACTAGTTTTGGTTACTAAGGAATTATCATGCACTTTTGTCTTACTGAAAAAGAAACTAGCCCTGATTGCAAAAGTCCATCCGGATAACTCTCACAGATAATTTATCATGCTCATTATTAATGACACATTACAGGTTGTACAGTAGTTCTGTGAATTTATTAGCAGTACAGCAAAGAAACCCGCTAGTTTAGAAGAAGACTTGAGAATTGTGGTTAATTTTGTGTTACTGTGCCTTTTTTTTTTTGAAAAAAAGACATGTTTCTGAAGAGAGGTCACTGCCTTTAGTTTTGATTAAGGTAATTGTAGTGCACAGACACACACAGTTGAGCTGACAGCCAGAAGACCACTGTATTGCTCTTTCTGCATGCCTGTGGCCAGCATGTAGCAATACCCTTTGTACGTCGAGTGATGTGAAATATTTTTATGTTTTTCCCCACCATTTTTGGTGTTTTCATCCCTCTTTGGTTGTGCTTAGCTGAGTGAAAATCATGCTTGTTGTGAACAGTGATCATAACTGGTTTGGATGTGAGTGAACGTAAACACATGCACATTAATAAAGTCAGACGCACACGTGCGCCCTCTACAGTCAGCAGAAGTTATTATTTTTTTTTATTTTTTTTTAAAAACATGGCTAAGGGTAATATGAATTTATGTAGGGCAGGGGAATATGTTACACAACATGTTTTTTGGAATATGACTTTGGTTAAGGTGTGTTTTTGTAACATACTAATACCAGACTGCGGTTATTGCAGTGATTGTCTTCTTTTTTCAGTGAATACTCTCAACTGGAACGGTTAACCACACTTAATAATAAATTTAATAATCTGACCTCAGGTCATAGGCAGAGACCACTTCAAGCCCTTGTTAGTTTCTGTGTTTCAATAGGAGGGCTCTCCAACCAGCTTCCTTTCTGTACTATGAAACCTACCTTCATCTCTATGAAAGAAAAGGGCCGTATTACTTCTCTGAGCAACATCTGTCAGTTATAGTGGGGCACTTGCATTCCCTTTGGCAGACACTGTCTCTCTTTCCAATTGTGTGGTGAGGTGAACTGTTTAAGTCCTTGCCATTTTTTTGTCTTCTTGAGGTGCGGTAGGTGTTCGGCTGACCCTTCCCTTGACCTCTCTTCCTCTTTCAAATCTGTGACTATTTAAAGCTGTTTTGCACTTTGTGGTTTTCTTTTTAACTTCTTAGTTTGATTAATTATTGTTCTTGTCCTAAGACAAAAAGTTTCTGATTCTGTAATTATTGTCCTTGTTCTGAACCAGAAAAGCACACACACACACATAGACACTACTAAGGGCTTTTAAAGTACAAAATCAGAATGTTTTTGCAGCTGTTGCAAAAAAAAAAAAAAGAAAAAAAGAAGAAAAAAAGAAAACGTTTTATTGAATCGTTTGTAATATTTTTGAACAACTGTGATTTGTAAAAAAAAAAAAATTGGAGCAAAAAAGGGGTTGGAAAAGGTTATTTGTTTCAGTATTTTAATGTTTGCTTGGCTTTTAATAAAACTTAACTGAACTCTTTGAACTCATTTCTTTGTGTGTGTTTTTATTTGTTTTGGAATTTTAACTGTAACTACTGGCAATAAAAATTATGCTAAAACATATTTTAGCATTGTTTTAATATATAGTAATCATTTTTACATCTACTGTTTCTTGTGGAAATTCACTACTGTTGAATGTCCTGCAGAGGGAGACATACCCGGTTTCATACAACTGTTTTTAGGCATTTCCTCGCCATTTTAAATATTAAGAAATATATTCCTGGCTAAACGCGAATTAAATGCTAAACTATGTTTACATGAAATATAAAATATTAACATAGGCCTATATAAACATATTTTATATATATACATATATATATATATATATATATATATATATACATATACATATATATATATATATATATATATATATATATATATATGTATATATTAAATATGTTTATATAGGCCTATGTTAATATTTTATATTTCATGTAAACATGGTTTAGCATTTAATTCGTGTGCCCTTTCACAATATTTTACCTTTAGAATTATGAAAGAATTTCCATGTACAATTACAATTAGATATTATAATTGTTCTGTGCTAAAATGAAATTCTTTCTACTAGTTGCTCAGGGTTTTTACAGTAAGTTCTACTGTTATCCAGCTGGCCCTTGCGTTAAAACTCTCCGTCACAAAGTAGATGACAAAATAGCTGAGTCATCAAATAGTTACTTCTTTCCTCAAGTCCCTCAAATGACAAGACAGAATCAGATGCAAATCTCATTCTCCAGATGAGACTGAATAAAACCGTCGTAGTATGAGGTTTTTGGTTGTCATGCGAACACAGTTCTGTTAATGAGTTCAGTAACACTTTACAATCAGGTTTCATTAGTTTACATGAACCAACATTTCATAATACCTACAGCATTTATCGATTTTTTATTATCAATAAAATAATAACATTATTAATTGAAATAATGTTAATAACATTTGATATCATTTGTCAATCTCAACATTTAATAACAAATTTTAAAGTTGTATTTTTTATCATTATTAACACTGTGAACTAACAAAGTTCATTAAACATTCCAGCCAATTAACGCTTTAAAAATATATTGCTCATTGATAGTTCATGTTAGTTAAACCATTATCTAATGTTAACAAATGAGACTTTATTGTAATGTGTCACCATTTTTTCCATGGGACATTAGCAGTGGCAGTGCTGCATTTTTTGAAGGAAAACACATCACAGGAAATAAGTCATCTCTTTACACACACTCACACTCACACTCACACACTGCAACATTTCCAGTAAGACTTTGAAGGGGCGAAGCCAACACATTTGCTGTAGCCCCAAAAGAGAGGGTGTCTGTGTAGACGGGTGGCTAACAGACCAGAAAGTCTCCATGGTGTGTGTTTTTGAGACTTTTGATTACAACCATCAGATCTGTGGCTGATGTTTTCGGTGGTGCCACGGTTTGATTCATGACGGCCAACAATGTACGAGAACACAATGCGGTAACATTCTCCTAGCTGTGCAAGTCCAAAACTGTGCCATGGATGATATCTAGAAAATCTTGTACTTTCTTAACTAAATAAAATGCTTTTGTCTTTAATTCTGAGAGGAGAAACTATTCCCCCTTTTATGAAATTGTAGGTTTTCATACAAAAGCAAAAACATTAATGTTATAATAAGCTACATACCTGACCTTGCCATTGCATTCCTCTTCCATTAGATCATAGTCTTATCCCACTTTAAGCAGGAGTCTGGACATTTTTCCCTTCACGCCAACAAGAAGTAAAATTTCCCATAAAACTTAAATTCCTGAAAAGGCAAGTGGCAATGAAATGTGTTTTCATCTCTAGCACACATCTCACAAACAATGTATGATGGCCGGTACCGCAGCATGTTCAGTTTTCGGTTAAACTTTCCTTTAAAGTCTGTTTAATGTAATATCTCAGAAGTAATACGATCTCAGATTGTATGCGTTAACTGAGAAGAACATCTCATTGATCTTAAGAGTTTATAGTCCAGAACGGAATTCCTCAAAATTATTCTTTAATAAATGTGTTCAAGTTCAAAACCTGAAATCAGCAAAGCAAAGTCATAGACATTCCTGACAGGAACTGCATGTCCAAACTCACCCACCCCCTCATCTTATAACAAATTCCTCCACGTTATTGATATATCCTTATGTCTAAATACATGGTGAATGGCAATTGTTCTGAAAGCAAAAGCATAATTACTGGTATAATAACTGGGTACATTTAGTCTTTCTTTGCATGCAGTTTTTCAACTATCTGTTACAGATGAATGAACTGTTTCTGGGAAGTCCCTGTAAATCAAACCAGCGAGACAATCAATTGACCCTTTCGCCAGCAGATTGATTGACAGGCGTTCTGACCAAACCATAAGGCGATCATAACTCCGAATCCGCCATTTTCCACCAGTTAGTAGATTAATGTTGGTGAACTTGAACTTGAAAAAATTGTGTGTATTCACGTCTTTCTGCACTTGAAGCAACATTCCTTCTGATGTCCATTCATGTTTATTTGATGCTATAAATTAACTAGTATGAAGAGATGGTCGGTTCACGAGCAGATTGAAGGAGCTGCGACACATTAAAGAGCCTCTATACGGTATTTATTGTTTAAACTTCTTTAAAAATGACAATATTTTAAATATGACACTGTTTCACACATTGTCAGTGTCCTCTTTGCTCTAGGATGTATTTTTCACAGCGTGAGAACATGATGTGTGGCGGGACATTTTGTCAGACATAGCAACAGTAACTAAAGGGGCGGGCGAAGGGTCAATTGTAATAAAGTTAAATTATGGCCGTAAATTTATACATACTATTGTCCATTGAGCTGCAGAGACGATTTAAAAAAAAAACTTTGTCAGCGTTTCACAGATGTGTGTTGCATGGAAAACTCTTGTAAAGGTCACAATTGTGAAAATATGAAACCATGTGCTTCTGTAATATGAGGAATTCTACAAATGGAATTTTACCATTCATGCCTATGTCGCCTTCTGTGTTGGGAATATCCAACTTGCCACATGCAGTGTTTCAGTGGATTGACATTTGAAATGAGTGCACGCCTTCATGAAGAGAAGCTGGATTTGGTATTTATATTTATATTTATATTTTTATATATGGACTAATAACAGAAATTCTACTCTATACTCCATATTTTAAAAAAAAACGCCATAGAGAACTGCGACTGCAACTCATCAATTTAACTACTTTTGGTACCACTTTTGACATTATCGCAATAAATAAGTGATTGTGATTACGCTTGTTTGTCTCTTATTCTTTTATTAATAACAGTACGTATTTTTAAGAAATGATTATGGGGTAGATGTAGCATTAGTGGCTCAAAATATTGTTTTAATGTTATATTTTTACTACAATTGTCATTTTCCTACATATTCCTGTCCATTAAGTTTTATCCTTTTAACATTCTGTATAAAATGGGTGTGTTTAGGTTCAGGGTGGGGTTTTAGGGATCTTACATTTATCAACAAAACGATAATAGGGAAATTATACTAACCTTATATCTTTATGAAAGATTCGTAACTCATATTTATAGCACTAAAACATAAAACTTCTTACATTTTTGTATTTATTCCTACGTATTAACAATGACACCACTGTTGTTATTATTAGGTAATGTTACAGGAGGTCATCTTGGCTTCGTTCATGTATTCGCATCCAATCCAGAATGTTGGCAGCTTGCATCTCTGGCCATAATATGTATGTAAAATATGTTTTCTGGCCTTACTCATCCACACAGACACCCCACCCACTGTGAGCAATTTACATGTAACAACTAACTTCTCCCGTCAAAAAAGAGGGGGAAAAAACATCCTGCTTTGGCCTCAATTGTTGTGATGTATATTAATGGAAAATGTAATTAACACACAAGAGCATGCCAAATGTGGGAGTGCAGACTGTGACAACTAAAGCATGAGATCTTCATCTTCTGGTTTAATGAGTGCAGCACTAAATAACGGCTATGTAAACAGGCTGGAACCCAGTGGAGGATGTTCCCTGAAGCCTCCTCACAAGAATGTGATAATATTGGAAAAAGTAGCAAGCATTGTTTGACTTTTTAGTGTCCTTATGTCATGAGAAAGCAAACACATAATGCTTACAACACTGAAATCCAAACCTTTGAAGTAAACATGTTTTCCTCCCCCAACTGCGAATCTTTGCCCACATACAGAGCCTAAAACTAACTTTTTTCCACACCTGTCAATGGCAGGCAGGTGACATAAGAAAATGTGCCAGCCATAGAAATTTTTTACCGCCATGAAGCTGTCTTTGCAAAAACCGGCTGTAATGAAACCAAAATTTTGTGAAAATTCAAAGCTAAAACTAATATTAAAAAATTTGAAACATTATTGAAGGAACGTAAACAGTAAGTAATAAAATAAAATACAATATACACAGAAGCACAAATAAATACAATGTAACAAATATACAAATGAAATAAACTGCTTTCAGGTAGATCTGACTGTAGTTTTCCGGTACAGAAAAATACCACTGCATATAGTCTTCACTGTATAAAGTAAACATCCTTATTAAAGTTACAAACATTATTCGGTCAAGAGCAGCGAGTGATTTTTTTCTTTGTCCTTTGTTGTTAAACATTAAAAACAGACAGCAGCAAAAATATTAGGCTGCTGTCACTTTAAGACAATGCACGGATCCAATATACTGATACTCTACACTTGGATTTACTTTCTCAACTGTTTACATTCACTTAAGACATAACCGACTTTGTTTACTGTGATAAGTGCTATTTTTTTTACATAATTTTGTGTGAATTTGTTTGCTCAAGTGCAAAAAGAAGTGAAAGAGTTTAATATTTGTGCGCTCTCTGGAATGTGGCTTTCTTTTTGCGCACATTAAACCTTCCACACAGCACACAAGTCACCAAATGAGCTCTCTTTCGCATCTTCTATTGCATTGACAGTGTTGTCGATGCAACTTTCAGGAGCGTTCATGTGTTTTCACGTTCATGAATTGTTAGAAGATGTTACTGGCCAATGAGTGAGAAACACCGTTTCACAGTTTCAGTGTTGGCATGTTTCGCCAACACCGATTTTTACTCGCATTTGGCACTTGGCGAGTGGTAATTTTAGGCCCTGCACACATTTTACTTTAAAGTTATTGGGCTAAAGAAAGACATAACTTACACTGTGACATTGTGGGCAATTTGAAAAAATAGGTATGAATATTACATGGTTGAAATCATGCACAGAAAATTATGAAAGCATAAATATTTTTTGAAATCTGAAAATGTACATATGATGTATGCTTTATGTCTTGATAGGCATTTAAGGCATTTCAAAAGGTAATGAATTCCTAAGAAGTCGGTCCTGATAATGCTAGCATTTAGTTAAGATAAAGCATTCAGGCAAGAAAACACAGTATCAAAAGTCCAGGATAGGTTGAAGAAATGCTGAATGCTTGAAAGGGATGGAGAGAAGCAAAGCTAACAGAAAACATATGATGAAAAAGAGTAATGACTATGAGAGGGCAGAGGTCAAGCTATAAGCCTGGACTCAAGGCATATATCTTTGGTGTGTTGAACTTTGACCTCTCTTTCAGGTCTAAACACATTGAAGCATGACTGTGTGTGCATTGCATGTGTTCAAGATGTAAAGGCTGACAAATATGGCAATGCTGTAACAGACAGGAGTGGTCTTGAATGTCTGTAATGCATTTTACTTTTAGTGAAACTTAAAGGACATTATACTCTTGCAGAGTAGAGCAGGGGTTTTGAGGCCAAGGTGTTAAATAACAAACATTTGGCATAAGAAATTATTTTACCGTAAACTGTATTATAACGACAATATCTTTTTTCCCCCACTAATAAGGTGTGGTCACATTTACCAATGCTCTGTGAAATTTCACAGGTCGAAATCCAGACATTCTTGTGAGAATGTGATAATACTGGAAAGAAAATAAAATTTATTTCAGGTTTAAACATCCAAGAGTTGACCTAGTCTGGTTTCAGAAGTCACTTTCAAACGAAGCAATTTTTCTGCTGGACAGCACGGCGAATTCGCATGACCAACTGGAAAATGAGCAACATTTGCATGGGGAAATTTTGACCTTTTTTGCATTTTTGACCTTTTTCTCCGGAAAAATCCTCCTTATCCCTATAGAAATGACTTTTGTTGAGCAACGGTAAATGTAACTGCACTTTTTTAAATGTTTAAACCAAAAAAAGTATTTCATTCATTATTTGTGATTCATTTTTATTCATTTAACAAAATTTTATTCATTTCTAACAAAATTTATGCAGAGTTCTTTCTTTTAAAACTGGGGCTGCCAATAAATTAATTATAAAGACAAAATATGTGAAAATTCAGTAATCAGTAAATAATATCTTCGGTCAACATGGTAAGTTTGACATCCCTAGAAAAGCAATTTATAAAATCTTTTCTTCACTTACTTTTTCTTTTTATAGATCCAGTTTTAGAAAGGCCAAGATATAGAAAACATATTTATTGACTTGTAGATGACGGTTGGTGACTGGCTTCATCAGGCTCAGTCAGATCACAGATGAACCAAATGTGACCCTCGACCACAAAACCAAGGGTCAGTTTTTTGAAATTAAGATTTATACAGCATCTGAAAGCTGAACGAAAAAAGAATAAAGCTTTCCATCGATGTATGGTTTGTTAGGATAGGTCAATATTTGGCTGAGATACAACTATCTGAATATCTGGAATCTGAGGCGGCAAAAAAATCTAAATATTGAGAAAATCATCTTTAAAGTTGTCCAAATGAAGTCCTTAGCAATAGATATCCACTCATAAACTAATTTATCGATATATTTACTGTAGGAAATTGAAAAAATATCTTCATGGAACATGATCTTTACTTAATGTCCTAATGATTTTTGGCATTACTACAAAGTATTGATGGCTATTGCTACAAATACATCCGTGTGACGTATGACTGCTTTTGTGGTCCAAGGTCACAAATGAGAGCTTCATCCTCCATGTTGTGTACTCTGATTATTCCATTATTCCAGTGCTAGAGTATCCCTCACACACATTACAACACTTTACTATCCTAAACAATCTTTCATGTCACTCAAAGGAAATACCAAACATGCCGTAATGTCAAGCACAATGGCATAACGGCTCAAATCTGTCAACAGGGAAGGCAACAAGAGGCAGGAAGATACTGAGATCATGAAGGAATTCTGAAATTTTGGCTCACGTTCCTTTTAGAGCATGTGCCTCAGCTAATATTTTAAACTTGCATGTGAAAGGGTTAAACAGAGTTTTAGACAGGGCCCTTCGCTAGCAGAGCTCTACAACGTGAACTAGTTAAACCATAAAGATAGATGACGTAATGTTTCGAGTCAGACGGAGGAAAATGTGGGTTCAGTCCACGTTCATGGCTCTGAGTGTGTGGGTGATTAAGGGAGGATGAGAATGCTTTACCTAAAGAGCAAAGGAGAAGACTAAACTTTTCTTCTCCTGCGGGTCAGTGTCTCAGTGAGGATATTTTAACCTAGTTTTAAGCATCTTTCATCGTTATGTGGAATCCTTCAGTATCTCAGTGATACTAAAATAACACTGGTGTGTAGAGAGAGAGAGAATACAGTATTATACCGGGCATCGCAGCAACAAAGCCAATTTAAACGGAGCCTATATCAAGTTCTGTTCCCATGAAATCAGCCCTGCTGGGGCAAGGGTTCCTCCAGAGATCAATGCACTGTAAACGGCTTCTCAGCTGGCTGCCAAGCGTCCCAAAGACTGCTCACAGGAAGCCTCTACAATAAGAGACTGGCAGCTCAATAGCGTGTCAATGCAGGACCAGTGGACTTCCAGCCAAACTCATTCATGGCCACGCTTCAAATATTAGGCACAAAATAGGAGGAAAGGTCTAAAAAATGTTAATGATTTTGCAGTTATATTTAACAGTTTTATCTGTTTTGGGGAATCCTAGAGTACAAAAACACAATATACATACTAAAGCAAAAAACTAACGGGGCGTTTTTAAAATTAATTTTCGGCTGCATGGCCTCGCTAGAGGATCCATAAAAATGTTTGAGAAAAAACAACAACAACTAAATGTTAAATTATATCTGTATTAAGTTAAGGCTAGAGTAGAGTTGTTTAATTTCTTCCAAATATTATGGATAAAAAAGCAGGATGTAACAGTAGTGATGTCAAATACAGAAAAAGAGTTTTAAAATCGTTTCGATTTAGGTTCACTGTGAGATATAAAGGCTAATATTTAATTCAGTAAACAGCATGTCTCTAACATGATACTTTCTAACAGTATAAATGCGACTGTAAAAAGGAAAAGGATGTCACTGGCTTCAAAACGTTTGTACGATTCATTAAAATCCAAACTAGCATAAAACTTGCAAAGGCATCTGGACATGTCATGACCTAACTCGACAAGAATGTCCATAAACCCATTTCGAATTCGTCCTCGTGTTTTAAACAATCTAGACTATGAAAACTAGATGAAACCAAGCTATCTCCAAATTACTTTAATGTGACCGCGCATACCACGGTGTGTAGGCCTACTTCATGTTAGCAACAACCAAGATAAAGTGAAATTGAGCAACAGCTTTGGTGTTTTTTCCTCTCGGAGCAGGAGGTGGAGCTTTCGGCGAGATTCCTCTTCATGAAGTTTTTCAGCAGGACTGATGCAGCAGCACATCAGCAGAGCTCGCCTCCACCTCAAACTCAAACTCTCTTCATTCACACAAGTTCCACACCGCCTGCAAAACCCACGTCCCTGAATGCAACTTTGGATAAGGGAACTGCTTGTTTACTAGGGACCCAGAGCGAGCGTTGAAGTGCACTGCTTTTGTGGAGTACATAGAAACACTCCAGCATCAGGATGAGAGCGATTAACTTGGACACTTACAGCCTGTCTCTGCTGACCGCGAAAGAAGACATCCTCAACCCGCGAGCATCCACCAACTGGTACAGTAAACATTACTTACTAGTTGTGGCTCAAATCTTAGCGAGATTGCCTGTCTAGACTGCGCCATAAACGTTTGCAGCTTTTTTATATGTCATGTAGCCTAAGCAGAAGAAATCTGAATGTTGTCTAGGTAGGCAGCTGGTTTGGTTTTGAGACGCAGCCGAAGACGTGCGCTGATGTGTGGAATTAATTGCGCAGTTGCTTTTTCATGTTTTATGTTTAGCCTGCGTTTATGATGCTCTTAAGTTTTGCTCTGTGCGAAGAAAGTATAAAAAAGGATTGGAAGTAGGCTGTTTGTTTACAGACGACTTTCTGTGACAAGCCCACTTCCCTCAAGCCCCCAAATTTGGGTGTTTTTACACCCATTTTATGAGAGAATACGCTGGTTTTGTATGATATTTGTCATTGCAGTTTCTCCCTTGGTATTTACCTGTATGTAAATATGCAAAGATATGCTGTATTTTGTGATATATAACACAATACTCTTTAAATAATAAACAAATATAACATTTTAGTTAAGAGCAATAAATGCACAATTTGCTTCAGTTGTATGTAATGAAGCTGCGCGCATTTTCATGTTTTTCCACTGTTATAG
Source organism: Opsariichthys bidens (assembly GCA_037194245.1). Classification (NCBI taxonomy): domain Eukaryota; kingdom Metazoa; phylum Chordata; class Actinopteri; order Cypriniformes; family Xenocyprididae; genus Opsariichthys; species Opsariichthys bidens. Next base: position 7,722,262 of record CM074283.1, on the reverse strand, counting down.
CGCCACCTTCTGTCCAAACAACATGAAAGCTTGCATGCTTTTGAAATAGTTTTGAAATATATGTATATGTATATGTTTAATGACAATGTTTAATAACAATCCACCCATGGTGGATGTTGGTCAAAGGCATATACGATTTCAAGTTCACATCAACATATCATAGTTTTGTCATTTTTTTTTTTATTGCACCATCGACTGGCCCAGCACAACCAAGTTTCTACATACGCTTACTGAAGTTCAGTGAAGATACCTATTTGGTTTAGGACCAGAGTGCTGCAGTATTTTTGTTGGCCAAACCAGAAGTTAGCTTCACCCTGGTTCCCTCGATAAAAACCCAATAGGATTTCCATTGGATTTTGATTCATGATAATCTACACACATGAACTTTTATGAATTCTGAAGCACAATCAGCAGAAGTAAAAAGTTAAACGTAAATGTACTAGACTATGGTCACATGACTAATGTCTCCATAAGCAGCATTGAACAATAGCTTCAGTATTTATGTAAAAAAACATTTTCCCTGAAAGTTCTAATAGTTTACAAGAGTATGATTATTAACGCTGTGAGGTTGTGAAAGCGGACTAGTTTACCTGTTCAGCTGATGATGTTTAATGTTCCCGTCAACTCGTTAGCAACCGGCTTTTTCAAAAAAAGTAAATGTTTTAAAAAAATGACAAGAATGTGCTGATATATTTTACGTCGTAGAACTTGAAAATATCTTGAGAATGTGTTCACCACAAACCTTATTTTAGACATTTAACCAAAAACCCATTCAAAAATCTTATTGATATCAGAACAATGGGAGCGGAAGAGCCAAAATGCTAACTCGTATCTGGATTTTGGCCTACCAAAATAAGTCATCCCTTCAGCACTCTGTTATGGCTGTTTTAGTAAAATAGGCCGTGCCCTACATTCTTGATTATGTATAATTAAAAGTTGAACATATTTTCATGATTGTATTAACATTGGCACTCAAGAATACACAAATCAAAAATTTTTGTACTGACAAATTACAGGTACAGAATGTCAGGATTTATTTTTTTTTAATCCAATATGGTGGAAACAATTGCTACGCCGAAATAAATGGGTATGTTTTTTGTTTTGTTTTTTTTTTTAATTTTTTTTGTAGTTCTCTTTTAATACATTTAATTTTAAGGCAGAAAAAGTATAATAGCAATCATTTACAGTACATTTTATTCATTTGGCAGACGTTTTTATCTAAAGCTACTCACAAGTGAGGAAAACAAACAAGCGATTCACCATGAAGTGTCAAATAGACACAGGAAGCGCTCACAACACAAGTTTCAGACATTGCTGAGAGTAGCATAAGCTAGAATAGGGAGGGATCCTAATGAAAACAGTAGGGTTCCCAGCAGTCTGTTTTTGGACAAAAAAAAAAAAAAAAACAGCTAGCTGTGGTATTCTAGAAAATAGAGCCATTAATTGGCCTATAAAATGATTCAAAGGTTTTCCTTGGTTCCTCATTTTGTGCATGCATGTGCGTGTGTGCATTTTGGGTTGAGTGATGTAAAAACCAAACCAGCCCCTTTCATTTGTGACTTTCTACCATGATGTCATGAAGTTATATTCTGCCTCAGCTTCAGGCCTCTGGGCAGAGTAGTAGTTTGCAGGGTGGTTTGAACTTAAGCGGACACCCACATGATTAGAGACACCTTTTTTGAAACTGAATACACATGCGCTCATTCATTTAGAAAAGAAGTTAATAGCCTGTTCCCACTCGCTGCTCACTTGACTATGATGTCATCATTTGTTGGCTTCTCATCTACTGAACACATTGAAAAATTGACAGTAATAACAGGTATTTCAATATAATCTGCATGTATCAGCTTGGAGAGACATTTGATGAAACTTTATCAATGCCTGATCTGACAGTTCAAAAGTAGTGCAGTGTCTTTCCTCTGTGTCAGATCTTAGCAATGCTTGTTATATCAGCAGTGTCATTGTCTCTCCTATATTTCAGCAAGCTCAGGCTAATTCCTTGCCTAAATGATCCAGGCAGCACCCATTCTGTTTTTCCACATGCTTAATCACCGTGGAAACATGCTCAGAAACAGTCGCTGACTCTTTAGGCTTTACAAGCCTATCAGGCTCATTCATGTACTGCCTGGCTCTGTCTGCTGACAGCCGGAACAGTGATTGCGACGGTTTGTCGCCTTTGTATTTCACACTATCACTTTGACATGTCAAGTCACTCAAGTAAGAATAAAATGCCCCATAAGCAGATGCTGAACATGAGCAGTGAAACAAGACCTGTGCATTTTTATCAAAATGGGAAACTCTCACTTCTGCACCACAGTTATCTCTTAACTCGCTACTTTTGTGCTCTGGTATTTTTAGGATCTGGTATTGGTATTATTGACTTATTGAGCTGTTCAGATGCACTTTGAGCACACTAGAATGAGAAATAGCTTCTGCCATCTGCAGTTTTTGCTTGATATGGGGTAATTCCCAATGACATCAAAATTGGAGTTTGGAGGTTTGGGAACTGTTAGCTCATATTTGTTACTTAATACATTGATCAAAAGTGAAATAAAGACATACACTCACCTAAAGGATTATTAGGAACACCTGTTCAATTTCTCATTAATGCAGTTATCTAATCAACCAATCACATGGCAGTTGCTTCAATGCATTTGGGGGTGTGGTCCTGGTCAAGACAATCTCCTGAACTCCAAACTGAATGTCAGAATGGGAAAGTGTGGCAATTTTGAGTGTGGCATGGTTGTTGGACGGTCTGAGTATTTCGTAATCTGCTCAGTTTCTGTGATTTTCACGCACAACCATTTCTAGGGTTTACAAAGAATGGTGTAAAAAGGGAAAAACATCCAGTACGTGGCAGTTCTGTGGGCGAAAATGCCTTGTTGATGCTAGAGGTCAGAGGAGAATGGGCCGATGGATTCAAACTGATAGTAGAGCAACTTTGACTGAAATAACCACTCATTACAACCGAGGTATGCAGCAAAGCATTTGTGAAGCCACAACACGCACAACCTTGAGGTGGATGGGCTACAACAGCAGAAGACCCCACCGGGTACCACTCATCTCCACTACAAATAGGAAAAAGAGGCTACAATTTGCAGGACCTCACCAAAATTGGACAGTTGAAGACTGGAAAAATGTTGCCTGGTCTGATGAGTCTCGATTTCTGTTGAGACATTCAGATGGTAGAGTCAAAATTTGGCGTAAACAAAATGAGAACATGGATCCATCATGCCTTGTTACCACTGTGCAGGCTGGTGGTGGTGGTGTAATGGTGTGGGGGTGTTTCCTCGGCACACTTTAGGCCTCTTAGTGCCAATTGGGCATCGTTTAAATGCCACGGCCTACCTGAGCATTATTTCTGACCATGTCCATCCCTTTATGACCACCATGAACCCATCCTCTGATGGCTACTTCCAGCAGGATAATGCACCATGTCACAAAGCTCGAATCATTTCAAATTGGTTTCTTGAACATGACAATGAGTTCACTGTACTAAAATGGCCCCCACAGTCACCAGATCTCAACCCAATAGAACATCTTAGGGATGTGGTGGAACAGGAGCTTCGTGCCCTGGATGTGCATCCCACAAATCTCCATCAACGGCAAGATGCTATCCTAGCAATATGGGCCAACATTTCTAAAGAATGCTTTCAGCGCCTTGTTGAATCAATGCCACGTAGAATTAAGGCAGTTCTGAAGGCGAAAGGGGGTCAAACACAGTATTAGTATGGTGTTCCTAATAATCCTTTTGGTGAGTGTATATAATGCTACAAAATGTTTATTTTTAAATATATAAATGCTGTTCTGTTCATCAGAGAATTCTGAAAACATTTCACCGTTTCCACAAAAATGCTAACCAAAACAGCCATTTTCAACATTAATAATAATAATAAGAAATGTTTTTTGAGCACAAAATCGGACCATATTAGAAGGATTTCTGAAGGATCATGTGACACTGAATACTGAAGTAATGCTGAAAATTCAGTTTTGCACCACAGAAATAAATAATTTTTTTAAAATATATTAAAACAGAAAACTGTTATTTTAAATTGTAATAATATTTCACAATTTTACTGTTTTTACCATAAGTAAATGTTAAAAGTTTAATCAAGTAAAATTGGTGAGCATTTAAAATCTTACTGACTCCAGCCTTTTGAATGGTACTAGTGTATATCCTGACTTCCTGTTTCAATAAGAAAAATGTCATAACTGGAAAGAAAGTGAGGTTTTTCAGTGTTCTTTTGGACCCCATTGAATTTTATCAGTCAAAACCGCTCTACAGAATATCATCTTTTGTGTTCTACAAAATATTGCAATAAGCTGCTTATGGGAAAAATCCAAATCTACTGACTCTTTTCTACACCTAAAATGCAGCCAAACTAACTTGGTCTGGTGGAAGGTTCCACTTGGAAAATTACGATTCTCAGAGGTTCTAACCATGACTGATTCTTCGCTCTTGATTCATCAGTCTTATGAGTCTTATGATTAGAGTTATTACCTGACAGTCTTTTCACATGCCACTCAGTTGTAAATGTCTGTAAATGCTCCTTTATTTCCTTGTAGCACTTAGCAGTGTTTGCCGTGGGTGGGTGTGTAGAGATTCCCAAGATCTTACGTGAGTCATATTCCGTCAATGTATTCAAAACTAATGCAGTAAGAACTGATTCTTGTTTTTATTGTTCTCATAATTTGTAGAGTGCCCTGCAGTACAAAAAAAGTATGAGATAAAAAACAATGAGATTGTCTGCTTTTGTAAGAAGCATACATTTCATAACTTATTGTTTTGGTTGTAAGCCATAACATATTGTTCTTATATTGGCAGGGATGTATTGTGCTCATTGTGAATTTATCATCCTAAGCCTCATGCATGCAGAGACAACTCCTGAGGGATGTGACTGAAACTGTGAAGGCGTGGCAGAATTCTTTCCAGTGAACATTGTAGGAGGTTATGATAAAAAGCCACAGTTGTGACATTTGAATCTTGAAGGTGGTTTCACCCCCCTTCAGACAAAGAAGGATTCAATCCCTGTCCTTTAACATTTTGGCAGAGCAAAGATGCAACTGTTAACGTGTTATAATGTTACAATAATACACACTTCTTTTGATGGCGATAAAGTTAACCTGCGATGTTTTTAAGAAACTGGCCTACAAGTGAAGAAGGAACAGAGCTCAGGTGTTTACTTCTCCATGCTGTTGGAGCACAGGTTCATGCATGATTTAAGAGCCTCAAGATGCAGTGTTCTCATGTTACCACTAATAAAACATCTGCTGAGCATGGTGAGTTATCACCTCAAGAACATAATTCAGTACTAGTCATGTAGAATGGTAAGCTGAATTGACCACTGCTGGTAGTTTTGATAAGGTTGTATAACAATGAGGGGTGGTTGATGTGACCACAATCACAATCACAATATGAGTAATTTTATAACAATATATATTGCAATATAGCTATTTTTGCTTTAAAAAAGGTTTTTGATATGATATCAACATTTTTGATAACATTAAAATTTCTAAATCTTTCATAATTAACCCCTTAATGGTGAAGGATCGTCAACGGCTTCAGATTATTGCTGTTCAACATTCAATGCACTTTAAAACATCACACACTTTCTTGATCTGGACAAACTGTTAATACTCCGTCCATCGCACAAAGTCACTTGGTCTGACTCGATGTTGAAGGCCAATTATTAAATTACCTTAATGAATTGAATTTTAACTGGTTGACAAATTTCTTTGGTGGACACTATTCGGTTAATAGAGTCTACCTGTATACCGCCCACCTCTAACAAGAATAATTGACAATCGTGCACAAACCAATTGGGAAAGTAAAAAATACATGCAATCATTTTATCTGACATTAATAAGGTTTTCAAGATTTCCCCTGTCAAACACATTTTTGAAAGTCACATCAAGTTAGTTTTCTGCAGGACCGTAAAAAAATATTTTGTAAATAAAAGAACGAGAAGAAAGTACTTTCTTCTACAAAATGTCAAGTTTTATTATTTTGGGGACGGGTTTTTTCCTTGAACAAATAAACAGAAATAAAATGTCCTGGATACGACTATTTTTTCCTTGCCAGGTCAGTGTTATTACTGAACTTTTTGAAGTACGTTTCTGTTCTCCATGCACTTGAAATGTTTACAGTACTCTGAAAGAAAGAGATTACATTTTGAAAAGAAACGTTTCTGTTGGAGTGGTTTAGAAATGTTTCTCTGCAGAAATGCCTTATATGTACAAAAGGAATTAGTGAATTAATAAAGTAACAATTATGTCTGACAGCATAGTTATTAGTTTCCTGTGTAGATTTTTCTAATACCATCTGCATACTTTGATGTGACTTGATCTGCATCACCATTTGTTTCAATTTCACCCCATATTATTGTGTTTCATGCAACTAGACCAATCTGACATAATTGGAATCAGATATTATGCTGCTTGTATAGTTTTATCCACTGGTAACAAAGGTTTAATGTAGCAGCAACTATCTGTTCCTGTTTGAGCAGAGTCCATTTTATAACAAGGGTGTTAAAATAGTTTGTCATAGTTTATCCTTAAACACAAAAGGAAGATCAATGTGACTTCTTTTTCTAAGTACTTTTATAGCATCACCTTAGTGGGGCTGTTTAGTTTTATGGTGGTTGGATTACCACAGGAATGTTTTATAGTGGCAAATTAGTAATTAAGCTATTGAGCTGTAAACGAAGAGATATTTTAGTGTTGACTTTGTCCCAAGTAAGTGCTTCATTGATTTACTTTAAACCTTTAAAAGACCCAGGGGGACTTTCCCAAGTATTCTGAGGAAGAAATTTGATCTCTGAAGCTCCAGATTGTTGGACATGCTGATGTTCCTCATATCTGTTATCAGTGTTGCAGTAGTGCCGATATGTTTTGTAAATGTTTCCTAATCTTTAAACTACCACCTTTAATGTACAAATTGTTGTTTACATTAACTCCTGTAACGCAGAGATGCTGAAAGAGCGTCTTTGGAAATAGCCTGAATGGATGTTTATTCACAAGCATGTCTTGAAATTGAAGCATATGGCATATTACTTTGTGTTCTTCGCTCTCATGGCATTCTAGACAGCAGTGTTCAGACACTCCATATGTCTCTGCCTTACACGAGCCAGCTCAAACTGTGACTTGGGATCTAGTCATTCTATTTGAAGGTACCATTTTGCACTTCTGTACTGGTTAAATGAAATAAATATGGATTTCATATTGAGAAGTATAAGTAGATGGTTTCACCTAATTCAGTCACCTCATGAATCATTAACTAAACCTCACATCATGTTGACAACAATCTGTGTTGTTTCTTGGGAAATGCCTGGAGCTTGTGTAGGTGGCTACTCTCTCTCTGGCTCCTCCACTGTTGAACTCAATGGGAAAATGTTAATGGAGTTCCTCTAAGCTGCAAGGCTGGGTCAAAAGCCTCAAACAATGCTGTTTGTTGTATGTTGAGTTTTAGTCCCACACAGATGAATTGTGGTTGTTGGAGGGGCTGTGAGCCATTAACTTGTCCAGTAAAATTAACATTTGTTGCAGTTGGATATCTGGATACTCTCAGAAGTCTCCAAATATCTGCTTTCTTTCGAAGACGTTGAAATGACTTCCAGTTGAGATTTTTTTGGTTCTTTCTTGAACCTTGAAGATCAATAATAGAATCATGTGCAAGCCTTTCCATACTCAACTTTCAAGTTTTGCGCTTGCCAAAAGTTTTGGCAAATGAGCATGGCACATATGCCTCTTTTCATTGCTTTCATGTAGTTTTTTTGGCCAATCTTGTCTAGTTGAAAGATTTTTCCATTTCTTTTCCTAAATCATGTTAAATACATTTGCTTTGACCATAGAGACAAGGCTCTGAGGAGGTCTTAGAGCACTATATCATTTCAAACATTTATTCCTATCTTTGTCCAATACAGGGAGTAAATAAAAACCAAGGTCTTTTCAAAAAACACATTCAAAAGTTTGGGGTCAATAAGATTTTGTTGTTGTTGTTGTTGTTGTTGTTGTTTTTGAAAGAAGTCAGCAAGACTGCATTTATTTAATAAAGTAATATTGTGAAATATTTTTTAGAAGTTTTCTATTTAAATATATATTAAAATGTAATTTATTCCTGATGGCAAAGCTGAATTTTCAGCATTATTACTCCAGTATTCAGTGTCACGCGATCCTTCAGAAATCATTCTAATATGCTGATCTAGTGCTTAAGAAAGATTCAATGTTGAAAACAGTTGTGCTGCTTAATGAATAGAGGTTCTTTTGAATGGTATTTTGTGGAAACATTTACATTCTTCAATAATGCTGCCTTCAGTTTGTGTGCCAAATTCTACAGACGCTCCTCAAAGGTGGTGAATGACATGGTGCAGATAGAGGTGTGCATTTACAAGGAGGTCTTTATCACGCCCCCTAATGACTCACAGTAGCCTTTTACCTAAGGAGGTCATGTTGTTTGCAGCTCAGACTAGCATGTGTGCTTTTAACAACGGAGTCTGTTATATCTGTGCTCAACATATTGTAAGTGGACCTCACGCTGTTTACAGGTTTCCTCTCCGCTGCTTTGAAGTTCTGACTAGCTCAAAACAAATGGAGAAAAGGAGTCCATTGCAGCTGAGACATACCTAATACCAGTTGGGTCACATCTGAGCCTTTTTTGTGTGGCTTTAATCTGGTTTAATAAATTATGTTTCTTCATCTTGTTTTTAGTTATTTTTGTTGACAAAATTAAGACCTTCATTTTATCTTGAGATTGATAGAGGATAAACATTCCTCTTGTGCTGGTGACGTAATGTGAGGTGAAAATAGGAAAGTTGGTGGCGTTTTGGGTTTACACAACACAAGATTGGCTCTGTCTGAGGCCTTTAATCACCTCAGATTGGAAACTTGCACAGGGCAGAATAAATCAGCAAACAGCCTGCATACCTAAAGACTCCCACAGAGTAATGAGAACAGCTCTAACACAGCCATAGATTCAGCTTAATGTGATGTTATCTAATCCTTCACCTCACATAACCTGAAAGAGCATGAGGTTTTGCCAGTCTAAGTGTATTATTGGAGATTATACTAAGATGAAATACAAAAGACAGGGCTTAATCTACAAGCAGTACAACATTGTCAGCGGTTGTTTTTTGAGCTCGGACACAGGTGTATCCTGGCATACCTCCATTGCAGGTAGGTACATTTCCAAAAAAGCTGATGTTTTGATTCAAGCATTTGCGTTTGGCAGGTGTCTGTTAGCTCAAATCATCAGACTGTGTATCAAACGCTATTCTAATTTTAAACGTGGAATGCTTTTAAGAGGTTCCAACAGCTGCAGAATATAGTAATTCAATCAACCCAGGTCTTGTTTTGCATTGTTTAGGCTCAGGGCATGTATAGATGCCAAATGAGCTGCAATGAAACTTTTCCATTATCTATTTGGGAAGAAGGCATTATGGTCCTAATTACATTATGATGTCATGAGAGTTGCCCTGTGCATGTTTTTAATGACATATGAGTAACTAATGAATCAGGAAAATTGTCTTTAAAAGTAATGGTGGGAAAGGTGCAAGACAATTTGGAGGTTGAGATTAATTGATAAACTTCTAGAGAAGTTGATGCAGATCTGAAACTGAAAAAAGCAAGATCTTAGATAAGATGACAATTTATGGAAAGTTTGTGAATTGTTAAGAATCAAGTATGCTGCACTGAAAATATGTACAGTACGTTATGTTACTGTTGTCGCTCATGTGCCAATATACTAAAGTTGCTGACACCTCTCTTACAAGAAACTATTGGGAGTTAGAGTTAGGGGAAAAAAACAAAGCAAAATGAAGAATGCTTAAGCGTTGTCGATTGTGTCAGGGATACCAGACTGTGTACATGAGCGAGGGTCTGTGTTCCAGTAGCTGTGTGGGACAGACGCAGGAAATGCCAGAGTTGTCCCAGTGGAGTGTTTTGTTGTAGAGGCCAGTGGCTAAACTCACCCTCTCTAGTTAGTGACTTCTGAAGGTTGCGGACTTATAAGAAAACATTTGAAGAAAGCTACATAGTTGTGATGAGTTTACATTGCATTTAAATTTTCAAAACCGTACAGACACCTTGCAAAAAATATGTTCACAAGTCTACCCTCTTGCACTACAGTTGAAATACTGTTAAGTTCGAGCAGAAGAGAATAGCGTTAGCGTGAGTTCAAATCCCAGGGAGTGCATGAAGTGATAAACTGGACCTTGTTTTGGTTGCTTTGGATAAAAGAGTCTGCCAAATGCATAAATGTAAATGTTTCTGATGATGTTCATGATGTTTCGCTATAGATGGTGACCTTGAGCCCATATTCCTCATTGCTTACTGAGAAAGGGGAAAGAAAAAAAATGGGAGGATTTAAATTGTTCCAATGTAATTGTCTGAGAAAAGCATTTGAAATAATGAAACATTACATATAATTATATAATTATTGTAGTTTATCCCAGCTCAGCTTCAGCAGTCATTACATTAATTATTATGGCCATCAAATTATGACCAATGAATTGGGCTTAAAGTTGCTCTACAATAAATAACAACAGCTTGAAAAGGTTACAGAGTTTTAGACTGTGGAGGTCAGCAGTAGATTTCCTTTTAAAGGGTAATAGCAGCATTGTTGATGGAAGGCAGGGAGCCAATTCCTGATAAGAGTTGTAGTAACCTATTGGCCCATGATGCCTTGATGAAAAGATCCATCATCTCAAATGGATTTCCTGCGCAGATGAAGGTTGTGTAGAAATAATAGAACCCATTTAAGAGAAGAATAGAATGAAACTTCCCTGTTTCACTTAGACTGGATGTATGAGTCAGGATTGCCCAGCTTTTTTTCAGTGGATAGCTATTTATATCGCAGCTAGCCTATAAGGTTACCTGTGAATGGCTGCTACAGTTCCCATTTGTAGATTGGGGTTACATAGTAGGGTTCATATTACTCAGTATAGTTACTTGAGTAAATGAAGCTTTAATCAAGCTGAAACACTAGACGTATTGTTCCTGTTTCTGTGTTTGTTCAGGCTTTATCGTGGTAGTTTGAAGCACAGACATGGACACACCTGTTGACTCACAACAGTGAATATTGTACATAATCAAGTTTTGCTTGTTAGTCACAGTCTTTTTGCTTAATTGCAAAACAGTCAGATTTTCGAATGCGTAAATCTTTGGACCTACGGTAGATTGTTACTTTCCACCTCATAGGTTGTTGAAATACTTCATATTGCCACGTTTCATATGTACACATATTAATGTAGAGCCCAACAATAAGTGCATTTACATATACAAACTAACACAGAGTATGCTTAATCAGACAACATGTAAAGTCATATATGCTTTATACAGTCTACTATTTCTGGCAAAGGTCATTAATTAAACCCAATGAATACACATTTTTGCTAGTGCCTTGTTTTTTTCTCTGCATGTAAACCATGAATACCAATGTTTTTAAATGCTGATTTAAAAAAAAAAAAAGTTAACATTTGGTTTAGGGTTGTACAATATACCATTTTAGCATTGATAATACGATCTGCACAGGATATGCGATGTCAAGTAAGGGATCATACTTTGAAACCCATGGTTTGAAAGCCACGTGGATTAATAAGAGTGAAAGTTTATCATTTGTACATGTTTTATGTCCTGTCAGTTTAAACAATCAAGTGATTTTAAACCGTTCAAGTGCAAGAAGACGTGAAAAGAAAACTTAATTCAGGGGAGTATCCTCCTAAAAACATGTCTTAAGTGAACATAAACAACAGAAACATCTGTGCATTCAGTCTTAAAGTGATGGCAGCCTAATAAACATGCTGCTGTTTGTGTCATTAATGTTTATCAAACAACAAAATAAGAGAGAAAATCACTTTTGTTGCTTTAACAAAGACTAATTATATTTCATTTATACAGTGAAGACTATGGAGTGTTATTTTACATTTAATTTTTAGATTTCGGTACATAAAAGCTGTTAGACTTAACTGAAGAACAGAAAGCACTGTTTATTTCATTTGTATTGTTTGTTTATTATTTTTCTATGCAGATTCACTCCCCTAAAAATCACCCCAATCATTATAGAATGATTCATTCTTTCCAAATATAGCTATTCAAGTCATCTGGTGAAATTGTTTTCAAATCGCAATATATATCGCAGAAAAACAAAATATGACGATATCAGTTTTTTTCTAAAATCTTGCAGCCCTAATTTGGTTGTATATGTACATGCATTTCTTTGATTTCATTGTGTCATATTTGTTTAGCTGTTTGGCAGAACAGAAAGTCCCGGCTCTAATTCCAGAGTTTCTTTAATACCCTCGTTCTCAAACTTGGACAACACTTAATTTTGCAACCATATATCACATTTGCATGCCAGCCTCCTCAGTCTGTTTTCTTTTCCCATCCCCCATCCTCTTAAATTCAGTCCCCCATACTTCTTTTCATTTTCCCATCCTCCCTCCTCTCTCCTCCGCTATTTGTCAACTCTTCCACTCCATCCTTTTGTATTCTGCCCGTGTCTCTCTCTCTCAGGAAACCCAGACACGTTCATTCCTCTTTTACTCTTCAAATATTTCACATTAGTGCAAAATTGGCTCCCAAGGTACTGATCCTCTGTACAAGTAGAAGCAACGCTCTCATTTAGATCCCTTATAAAGCTTAGACAACTAAATACAAAGCAGTACATTTAATTTAATATCTACCATTATTATTATTATTATTATTATTATTATACATCTTCATTAGACTCGTGTCCTTGAGTTCAAGTCTACATTTCAGGTCTCTTGGCTGTTGAACTCATTTTAGTATTCTGAGCTATTTGTCTGTGCCTGTTCCAGCCCAACATACACTCAAATAAATAGCACTTGGATCACTGTATTCGGTATGACAAGGTTGCTCTGCCAGATGGCAATGTGCTCAAGTTGTTTAGTACTTTCTGCAAAGTTTGTTAGAGAGCCCACCATCTAGACTGGTATAGGTCTGCCAGGCCTCTGTCTGATCCTTCAGTGGATGGCCGTGATGATCCTGAGCCTTTTTCTCAGAAGAAAAAGTTATTCATTTTAGCATGTCGTATATGGTACAAAATATCAATTTTCATCAAATTCGGATATATTAAACTGTAATCTGTGGTTCAGCACACAAGCAAATGCACATCGTGTTGTTGCACAGTGAACGCCTCAGGCCAACTATCTGCAAGCTTGGGCAAACCTTTTCTCCATATTACTGTTATGAAAGGGATTGTTTTGTCTGCTTAGATTTCTATATCCAGTTTTTAGGACACCTGGACCGAGTAAAAACCTGGTCCTATCAGCTCATAATGAGCAGTGGTTTTGTACAATGTGTAAATAAAACCAGCTGACATTTCTACCAGCGATTTCAGTGTAGTGATGTTTGGACTCGTTGGCTTTACGTGTCTGCTTTGAATTTATGATAGTTTTTAAACAGGCCCGGGAATATTAGTGGGCCAAATAGTACAGCCAAAAAGGCAGATTTGTAGACACTAAAGCTGAATTGGCAAGGAACTATTAGTCATTTAGTAAGTTCAGACTAAAGGGTCTAAGGGGGTTTCTGGAACTGTAAAATATGCCACAGACGACACTTGACACTTTTCATACCATTTTTAGGAGAAAACGGTTTCCTCTGTGCTAGTTGGTTTCACAACCAGGTAGGTAAAACTCCTCCGGCCCCTCTTCTCTCTTGAGCCATTGATTTTGCTGAATGCTCCTCTGCACAGCTGTTTTCCAGCTTTACGCACTACAGATGGAATGTGGCCATCTTGGGCAAGGTGGACATCCAAGTAGATTTGGTCTGCGAGTTTATTGCAAGTTTATCAACGTCGGTTTGAGAGAACAGATGCAGTCAGGATGTTAGAGACAACATTTTGCTTAACACTTGGATATTGGGTAAAAAGGATGCAAAGATGCAATTTTTGCCTAATTTGAAATGGAAATGAACATTTCTGTGCTCTTTGAAAGTCTTGAATGTGGTTGTAATGACTTCATTTCATGTGGCTGTTCATGTTCTAGTGAGATGTCACAAATCACTCTGTAGGAACTATATAAAAACCAGAGGTCATGTCTGTGCATGTGGACTCATGGGAGAATGAGTAGTCAATAATGGCCATCTCCCATCACTCTTGTCTCACACTCAATCAGAGCACATCAAAAATCACATTGGATCAAAAAACAGGAATCTCAGACATATCTTGACTTGAACTCTTGTATACAGGATGGATACAACAATTAAACATATCACTAGATACACTACCATTCACAAGTTTGTTTTGTCTCTTAATGCTCATCAAGGTTGCATTTATTTGATCAAACAAACAGTAAAATCGTGAAATATTGGTGCAATATTATTATATTAATATTTTCTATTTTAATATATTTTAAAACGATTATTTGATGATTAGAAAGTTCAAAAGAATAGCATTTATTTGAAATTGTCTTTACTGTCATATTTGGCCAGTTTAATGCATCTCTGAAAATAGTATTTAATTTCTTTAGAAGGAATCTTACTGACGCCAAGATTTTGAACAGGAGTGTACATTTGCATTTATTAAACAATACTGTTTTTTTTTAATGTTTTTTATCATTTCCCCTACAAATGTGCCATTGCAAAGGTTTTTTTTTGTTTTGTTTTGTTTTTGACTTATGACACAATTACCTACATGAATGAGTCCGTCTTAAAATGGCCTTCCCATGTTTCCTCTCTCTTTCCTTTCTCTTTTGTGCTGACTGTCCAAACCTTGTCCACCCTCATTTGTTTATGGCCTCTCTTTCTCCCTCCATTCCTCATTCTCTGTTCTTGAGCTCATAGCTGGCTGGACTGCATAACAGGGCTGCTTGTGTTTTTCTCATCAGACTCTTGACACAGGAAGTGTGTATGTGTGAGGTGAGGACGGTCCAAACGACTTCCAGCCCAGACATCACCTCTCTCCACAACTACATACGGCAGGAAATGTGTAGTGCGGCATTAGATTTAATTTCAAGAAATGTATTAAGGGATGTGGTAAAGTGTTTTTTTAAGCATTAGTTAGTTTTTTTTTTTTAATATACAGTCATGTCATTTACATTTAATCATTTAGCAGACGCTTTTATCCAAAGCGACTTACAAGTAAGGAATACAAACAAGCGATTCTTCATGAAGAGGCAAATAGACACAGGAAGTGCTCACAATACAAGTTTCATACATTGCTCAGAGTAACATAAGCTAGAGTAGGAAGGGAAAAAGGAAAGGTTAGTTTTTTTTTTTTTTTTTTTAATGAAAGGGGGTCATGTCACATTATTCACGCATTACCTTTCTGTGTACAGTTCTTAAAGGGGACATATCATGAAAATCTGAGTTTTTCCGTGTTTAAGTGCTATCATCAGGTCCCCAGTGCATCTGCCAACCCAGAAAACATGAAAAAGGACAACCCAGTAACTTTGTTTTGGCCAGCCTTTCTCTGAAAGCACGTGAAAAAACAAGCCACTCAGATTTCGCTCCCCTTGTGACATAGGAAGAGGATCTGATTATAATATTACTGCCCTTTAATCTGCACGTTTCCACCAATGGCAATACGGTGAATCAGTTCTAAAGCCATGGCAAAAGTTCGAGCAAACCATGCTAACTGTTCTGTCGTTGGCTCCAGATACAGATGACCACAGAACACTATTTAGAGTCTCGTTTGCTTGGTTGCTAAAAGAGTGTCTCTGTCAGAGCGATATTTTGGAAAAAATATTAGACCATTCACAGCATTTGATAGCAATCATAAAATCATTAGCCTGCTGTGTATGTTTCTGTTTGGCAAACAGGTACACTACGTATAGTGTGCATCCATACACATTTTGCACAAAAGATTAACTTGACGGCACAAGCGAATCAGTGAGTTGAATCAACTCCACAGCAACTAATAAATCCACTAACCATTTAGAAATGTCCAGTTGCATTTAAAAGCTGTTTCTTCCTGAGTTTGTCCATCACTGTCTGACTCAAGTTTGAACAATGAAATGCTGAACACTGTTACTGACAATCGTCATTTTGGCTGCGTGAGATTCTCCGGCTTTGTTGTTGTTGAGCAACCGAAGTGCTAGATGTTAAAGCTCTGCCCTCTTCTGGAAAGGGGGCAGGGAGCAGCAGCTCATTTGCATTTAAAGAGACACAGAAACTGTGAGTTTTTTCTCACACCCAAATATGGGCAAATTTGACAAGCTACAATAAATATGGGGTATTTTTAGATACATTCTGGGGACAGCAGAGACTTCTTGTGAAAAGGCGCATCATAGGTCCCCTTTAAAATAACCATTTTTCTCTTGATGTGAAAACAAATGATTTATATAACTCTTGTCCATTACAAAGAACTTTTTGGGCAATTGGAAAGGTTTCATGGAACCATTAATGCCAATAAAGAACCTTTATTTTTAAGATTGTATTTGTAAGGAAGAAAAGACGATCACATCTTCCATTTCATGATGACTTTAAACACTGGATTGCTTATGGTTATTTAAAAAGACGCAGGCTTTTGCCCTGAAATACTGCCTACAAAAAGCGGCTTAGTTTAGTGAATTCTCCCCATTGTCAATGGATGATTACTATTTCATGCAAGTATGTGGGATTTTTTAAACGATTCATGTGAAAAGTGAAAGAGAGTAAATGACGAGAACAAAAGCCGTCCTTTCAGTTTATGTAAAACAACTGTAGCTACATGTGTACTTTAGCTCACCAGGGTACATCACAGATGCCATGGAGATGCAATGCATGCCTGAAAGACAATAAGTGAAGTGCTGACTGTTTGTGCTCATTTGTCAATGAGAACGTGTGTGGTCCTTACTGCATAGATGAAAGCAGTACTTTCAGCGGAGCTGCGTGTTTAAAACACATTGATTGCAGCATGATGTGATTTGACCCTTAGATGAACCAATTAGCTATAGGACAACATGCATTAAAAGTGACCAGATATACAAAGGACTTGTACATGCTGCTAAATGAAATGCACATGTGTGTATCGTAATGCACTGAAGCATAATTTTGTAGCATTGTTTGATCTTTGGACCAGCTGTCATTATGAGTGAACTTTTGCTTAATTGGGATTGATTCTAGCTGGATTCAATGTACAACAGGCTTTATTAGCCTAAAAATATCCCCTCATTTTAAGTCTTTGGCAAGGCCACACCCACTTAGGACAAAAATGCCGGTCAACTCCAGAACATAGCAGAAGATTTAGGAGGAAAACCTTTTATTAGCATCTGTGTTGGCAAGCTCCCCTTCACGATATATACTTGTGTCATGTTACCCTAACAGACAGCTGTTGCAAGCACGCCACTGATCCCCCGTTTCTCTCACTCTCTCGGCCTTTATATTCCCATGCGGGCAGAAGGATCCGGAACAATGGTGTCACAACATGCTAATTACAGACTGATTGGTAGGTTGGTGTGGTTGAACACAGACCCTGATGAGGGGAAACAGCCTGTTGTTGTAGCTTATGTCTGAGCTCTGAGTCAAAAGCCCAGAGGTCACGATCTGGGAGGCTTCCAGAGATCAGAAGCTTTGAGGACAATAGGGACATGATGACGACAGGCTGGTGTAGACTATCATTATTCAGTGTAAATTCCAGGGGACCGAGTGAGGGGATTCTCAATAAGAGGTGTTTAAATGAACTACACTAAAAATAATTAAATAAATTAAAATGGTGTAGATTTCACGTTGAAGCAATTTTCACTCAGAAATTGCTAATACGTTTCACAAATAATGAAAAGAAACTGCAAATGTGACATTTTGATGAAATGGTGTATTTTGCGAAATAGCATTTTCTTGTAAAACATACTCCAATAATCTTTGTTTTATTTAAAACTTCAAAAAGACACATTACACACTGTATGTACATAGTAGGGCTGGGACAATAAATTGTTGAATCGCGAATTGACAATTCATTCTGGATCGATTCGGAGATTTTCCGATTGCATCGTGATTCTCTCTCAAATCGATTTCGATCTTGGTTTTTAACAGCAGATGGTGCTACGTGCTTTAGAAACAGCCGTACTCTGCTTCCCTCCAATTCCTTACACACACCACTTGAGCCTTCTATGAAATAATGATTGATAAAATTCGAAAAGGTTGAAGCGAATTACAAGGGTGTTTGCAGTGGGCTGTTTATATTAATCTTGCGTCATAAAAGCATTCTGAGGTGCAAGTACATAGCCGAACGCACATACACACAAACGCTCTCTTCTTTTTTTGAGTGTGCAGTTAAAAACTAGCCTAGAGCGCCATCTACTGTTAGACACTAAGCTCAGGATCGATTCAAGAGATAATTGAGATGCATTCGGAAAACCTCGAGAACGATCCACAAATCGAGATGAATCGATTTATTGTCCTAGCCCTGAAACATAGCCAAATCGAATTCATTCAAGCTGAATTCCCGCACAAGAGTGTAGTTACTGAGCACAGCTGTATTCGTTCATGCAGCTCAGTGGATGTTTGAGCACCAGTTTGCTGCATGTTGCTGTTCATGAAGAACCTCATTTTGCATATTTGATTAAAGGATTAGTTCGCTTTCAAATGAAAATTTGACCAAGCTTAACTCACCCTCAAGCGATCCTAGGTGTGTATGACTTTCTTCTTTCTGATGTACACAATCAGAGATATATTAATAAATAAATATCCTGATGCATCCAAGCTTTATAATGGCTGTGAACAGGGGTCACTAGTATGAGCTCCGGGGGGTTAAGGCCTTCTGAAGCGATGCGTTTGGGTAAATTTTTTTTTTTTAGAATATTTAACAAGTTATGAAGTAAAATATCTAGCTTCCGCCAGACCGCCTTCCGTATTCAACGTATGAAGAAAGTGTAAAACTCTCGGAGTTCAAAAAGCTTATGCTACGTCCTACGCCTTCGCTATTCAACTTACTGAGAAAGTGTAACTGACGCAAAGCTAGTTTGCACTTTCTTTGTATGTTGAATATGGAAGGCGATTTGGAAGCTAGATATTTTACTTCATGACTTGTTAAATATGGATTTTTTTTTTTTACACAAACGCATCGCTTCTCTTCAGAAGGCCTTAACCCCTCGGAGGCATGTGGAGTAAATGTTTATGATGGATGGATGTGCATGGAAGCACTGTCTTCAGCTCATCCTCGTGACCCCTAATCACTGTCATTTTAAAGGGATATTTATTAATATTTCTCCGTTTGTGACTCACACTCATCTATTCCTATCTATTTGAAAAAAGTGGCTTTTTTATGATCACTTTTTTGATACACAAACATTTATCTTGTAATATGTTTTAATATCTAATTTTCATTTTAAATCAGTATTAATTAATGCATTATTTAATAATCATGCAGTTATTTTTTTTAAGTTTTAGTTTAAAGTTTTATGTTGAATATTTACTTAATTGAGAACTACTTGATGGATAACCATCATTGTTTTAAATATAAATGGTTAAAATTTATATTAATACTTTTAAATTAGTATCAAAAAAAGGTTACATTTTGTCATTAATAGAAAAAATATATTATAAGCAATGAATATGTTTGTAATATGTATTCATAACATTAAAATGATAAATAAGTGAATAAATAATCTCCCATAAGAGGCATAAGAGGGCATCCAGAGAGGCATTGTTTTCAGAAATGAACTTCAGGCCCTGACTAAGTGTATGATCGAAGCTTTAACTGGACCAGTTTGATCAATGAGCCATGCTGTTATTATATGCAATTATAGGATTTACTTCACATTTTACATTTGACTAACTCCTAGAAATGGTCAAAAGTTTTCCCAGAGATTAACCTGTTAGTGATGTCACTCAACTGTCACGTACCTGCCACAGCAAGTCTAGCAGAATATCAACTGATAGATTTACAGACTCAAGCCCATGCATTTTACCTGATGTGAAACATGTACAAAACGGTAAACCAGGGCGTTTTAGTGTTGTGATATTGAAACTGTATATTCTTGGGACTATAAGCTCATGTTGAGTGAAAATGGCTTCTTCTTCAGCGAGAGGCTAAAACAATGAAAAAGTCTCCGTTATTGAGGTCATAAAGTTTTGCTGACAGAATATGGCCAAATTTATTTATTGTGTTTTGAATGGGGTTTGAACACCATATAGATGTGTCCCCGACTGGCAGTTTTATCAGCCATTTCAAACAAGAAATTTCACAACAGCTCACTTTGAGGGTCCCACCAAAATGACTGTCACAGATGGGAAACCTTCCAAAATCATTACAGGCTATGATCTCCATTCCTCGGGCCCTTCAGAAGTGTCATGAATAGTTACCGTTAAGTTGGGAAACTGAATATGGACCATCCCAACAAACGCAGTTGCACTGAACCTCAAATTTGATTAATCTCATAAACCGAGTGCCCCACCTGCATTTCACTGTTTGCTTTGGTGTGGCCCTGATACAGAATCCATTATTTTCTCTCAGCCTCAGTTCCAAGTAATAGTCCCAGTGCAGCCTTTGAATGATACATAACCACAGACAGCTGTGACCCAGGTTCAAATGCTGTTTTGCGTTTTCATTCTTACACTGCAATTACACTTGTTATTAGAGCTAGTAGCCCCAAAGAACATTAGGTTACAAGTCTTGACTCGTGCCTCTCAAAATTAGAGCTTCACTTACAATGTGAAAAATCATAAGCAACGACAGCGGGCATCTACTCTGATTGAGGAAGGCCCTGAGGGACTGTTGCTGCAAGTGAGAAAAACTAAACGACAAGAACAGTAGTAAAGGAAGAGGAATAGAGATGACTCATGTTGGCATTTGGTATATGCATTACTCCACAGGGCCTGCTAGGTTTACCTGGGTCAGTGCTGGGTAGGCACAATACATGTCCTGTATGTGGAGCATTCTGGGATGGTGTGAACGTGTTGGATAAACGCATGGACAATGCTCACATGGTCCTCATGCCTAAGCCCAATTACTGCATTTTAAGATGACGTAAGTGAGGATGTGGTGTTGATTATGTTTGGCCGGGGAATGCAAGGAGGGCCTGTGATCTGTTTCAGACTGTGAAAAGGCGGGGGTCTCAACTATTGATATGTAGACTTTTCACTTGCCTCATCTTGATTTGCTATCTGCACAAGCTTGATATGGTCTCTTTCAGGACATTGTTAAAATCTGATTTGAGTCTATCACCAGTTTCTGAAATGTGGTTTGCTGTTTTTCCTCCAGTAATATGCTGATGTATTTCTCTCTCTGTCTTTTTCAGGGCTTTATTTACATATGAGGGAGTGACCAACAATCTTAAACTCACCGATTCAGGAGGTAAGACTCCTAACCTTGACTCCTCTTTCTTTTTGTGTTTTAACATTTTTCTCAGTAAGTCACTGTGGTTAAAAATGTTACACTATACAATTCTAAATAGAATTCCACTAATTGGAGAAAGTTCCACGGAAACAGGAATAACAGCAAAAGAGCTCATCAGTGGCCATCCGCTCCTGTAAAGCACTGCGGATGACACAAGCAAGTCGAGTGCAATGGTCAAAGATGTCCGTCTAGTGCAGGTTTACATAGAAAACAATAGAAAAGAAAGTTCTGTGCATCCGGGTTTTGACTAAACCAAGATCTTCTCTGCAATGAGAGTCTCTATTTCTGCAATGTTTTGAATGAACAAAGCAAACATTCGGTTTTTATTTTAAATTCGATGAATATTTGAAATTCGAATTTTAAATTGACAGCCCTTTAAAAACAATTTCCAGTAATTACAAATAAATAAGAAAAGTTGTCGGTCAAAAGATGTGGATTGTATTTTGTCTGGGATGAGAATGCACAGTTTATTCATAGAACACATTAAACATGCTTGGGCTTTTTTTTTTTCCTATATAATTTTTGGGATTATTTGCCTTTATTTATAGGACAGGAGTGTAGACAGGGATGTAGAGGTTAGAGAAGGGTAGTGGGATTGGGACCTAAATCCAAGACCCCATGGGCTAACTGCTCCTAAATAATGTCCTAAGCATGTGAGTTATTGAAATTAATTTGGAGAAAATGAATGGAAAAAATACTGGGCAGTCACTGTTGCACTCTATTTGAGCCACTTTAAATCTCAGTCTGAGGTCAATCATGCAACATTTGTGCGTGAAATGCTTCTAAATCAGAGGATTACCAATTAAGGCTGAGACTGCCAACACCGTTCCTCTTAATATCAGATGAAGCAGAAAAATCTCACTTGAGTGCAGGAAAATAGATCGACTCTGCTTATTACAGTACATCAGACCAATCCCGTTCTTTGTAGATTATCATGATAATCTGGTAAAAGAATGCAAGTGTTTCATGGTGGCTGAGACGTTTCCTTTCACGTGGTCAATATTTCATGAAGACACTTTGGAGCTCTTTAATTTTGTCTTTCCCTTCCCCCTTTATTTCTCTCTCTCATCTGCCAGCTGGAGGTTTGACAGAATTGGTTGGGAAATTTCACAACAGCAGGCCCATGTATGGCCTCTGCAGGGTGGGACTGACAGAAACAGGACAACCACAGATTGTCATGGTCTGCTGGGTAAGTTCACTGCAGAATCTGTATGTTTATATCAGTTTATATCAGCCATGAAAAAGTATGCAGATTTACTACCTGAAATGTAGTTCTCTCACCTCTTTACTTAAACTGCAAACTGACAATATTCTAAATTTTAGATGGAAAGTCTGCCTTTCTCCTACTATTAGGGTGCTTCAAACGTTTTTAGCTCTTATAACAGATACTTCTGGATGAGGTCATTTTGCCTAGCTTCTATTGGATGTTGCCATGGGGTGTGAGCCTGAAGTGGTTCCTCATTGGTTGGAGCTGCCACATCTTTAAACAGCCCGTATTTAAGCGATGGATGTGAGGCTCCTGTTGATGAGACGTGTCAATGGCTTCACTTCACAAAAGGGCTTTGACCTTCAGACTTGTAACTGAAGGAGCTCAAATACAGACGGAAAGAAGCATTCTGGGAACCTTTCTAATATCCACCCTGGATCTGTTGCTAAGGCGAGAAGTAGGAATGTTGTGGCTGGGGTCAGAGGTGCCATCTGTAGCCAGTCAGGCATTGTATGGTGGAGGGAGAGGGGTGGTCTCTGTGACCTGTTCACTGCAGAAGAAACATTCTTGTGAACTAGACTGCTACTCAAACATACACACACACACACACACACACACATGCATACAGTACACAAATATGATGCTATAGAAGGCCTGGATGGAACAGAAGAGTATTTTTGGTTTAAAATAGATTTTCTTTTCGAAAGAAATGGTTTTATTTGGCAAAAATGCGTTCAGTCAATCAAAGGTGACAGTAAAGACCTGTAATATTAATATCACACACCATTTCTATTTCAAAAAAATGCTGTTCTTTTGATTTGACTAGTTATCAAAGATAAAAATGAATCTTGGTTTCCACAAAAATATTAGAAAGCACAAATGTTTCTAATGTTGATAATAATATTTGAATGGTCATGTGACTCTGAATGAGCATGAGACAAAAAAAGAGAAACAAATCATACCGACTCCATTTTTAACTGGAGCGTATATTGAGTTTTGAGGATTTTTTTTACAGGTATCACTTCATTATATGTCTCACTGTGTGGGTTTATGTTTTGATTATTTGAAAGCTTCAGTCTGTTAAATATCATGGTCCTGTCACTTGTAGGTATCTTATAAATCACAGTCTCTTCTGTCTACATCAAACAGGTTGGTGATAGTGTGGATGAGATCCGCAGGACTGAATGTGCCAGCCATCTGCCTGCCATCAAGGCCTTCTTCAAGGTAAAAAAAAATAAAAAACAGTCACCCACGACTAGGCATCTATCTGCTTTAAACCAAATTTCCTGAGTAAAGTTCATATAATCACAGCTGGTTACTTTACTTGTTTCCGACAGCCTTCATTGATCAAACTCTTTAAACTAAACTTGGGTTTCATAACTGCATTGTATTGCAGAACACGAGGTATTTCAAGTGTGCTGGTTTAAACCTTCATTAATCATGTAGTATATACGTACGGTCGTAGCTACATTTGGAAGCATTCAGATATGGAATGTGTAAAAAAATGTGTTTTTCTCATTCTTATATACATCCTGTGTTTGTGTGGCTGTACAATGTTCTGCATCCTTTTTGCAGGGCGTCTGCTCTCTGTATAGAATATTTTTGGAAGTCATCATAAACATATGCATACATTTTACAGCAATTATACTTTCCCATCTTTAGGTGTTTATGATTGAGAAACATGCAAAAGGAATTACATATTAAGATCATTAACTTGTCCAGTCATAACAGAAATCACAGTTTATATAGTTTATACGATTTTATCTTTCTTACTTTACCCCCCCCCCCCCCCCCCCACACACACACCCACACACACCCCACACACACACACACACAAAAATGGGATTTTTTATTTTTCATTATTCAGATTTATTATGTTCACATTTCATTATGCATTAACCTCTATTATGTAAATACAGAACGTGATTGATTAGGTCAGGCTCAGTTGAGTGCAGTGTTTTTATTAACTCAACACGCTTTTACCGAACGGTGAGAAGCCGTTAAAGGGTTAAGAAAAGCTCACGTTTTGTGCCTATTTGAATGAATGAGTGGAAGATGTAAAACAGGCTCTCGCGCTCAATTCTGGAAAGTCCAATTCTCCTAATATGTTCACAAATGCACTCCTCTTCTTTATTCTGAGATTTCCCTATTGTAAAAGGTTTCCTTCCTTTGCTAGTATCTGTGAAGTGATGGCTAGCAGCTTGGTGCCGGCTCTTAGTAGTAAACCCTTCCTCTGGTGTCATGCCCTATTGTTCTCCTGAACAGCCGAGCAGTGCCACTGACAGGCACCACACAGACTGACCAATAAGAGCAGACATTTTACAGAGAAGAGAAATTCCCAAGGAAAGGAAAATGTTCAAAATGTTTGTTATATAAAATGGGCTTTTATTTTTAGCAGTGTTGTTAGCTCTTCTGTGTCTTGTGATATATGTGCATGTCTCTCGAAGCTGTCTGTGGATTTATTTACTTCACCACCCAGGCCATGTTGCTTTAACATTTCCATATTTTGGGGACGGTTGTATGAGATCGTCAAACATACTTAATGTCTGGGACGTTTTTAATGCCTTATAAAGACATTGCCCAGTCAGCTCCACAGGCATGCCAAGAATGCTGTTTATTCAATTCTCAGTGTTTCTCCCTCTCTTTTGAGATCGACAACCTTTATGACCTTGTATTGTGTTGTTCATCCACAGTGTGTGTTTGTGTGTGATAAATGTCAGCATGAGTGGGTTACAAAAGTGTCTTTTATTATATTTCCATTCACATTTAGACCTTGTTGGGTTATTTCTGTGTTGATTGATGCTTGTTCAAGCAGATGAACTTTGTTAGGTTATGTAAGGTCAGCGATTATGTTTTATAGCGTGGGAGAGACTGAGCCCCCAAACCAACTAGAGCACATACTGTATGGGATAAAATCAGACAGCCGGAGACAAGCTGTCAGAGGCATTTACAGTGTTCTGTCTCAGCATTCTTCTAAATTAACGATAACACTTTCTAAATTCGGATTGAGGGATCTGCAAAGTTTCCAGTTAGACGCAGCGTGTGACAAAGCCATAGTCGACGACGAATGTGAAAACCTTTGTGATTCACAGACACTCCACAGGTGCATGTCCTTTCAATTATGCTGGTAGATATTTGTAGTAGTTACTTAAAGGGATAGTTCACACAAAAAAGAAAGTTCTGTCATTAGTTTACCTTCATGTCTCTCCAAACCTGTCTGACTTTCTCATTGAATGGACAAAAACACTAAAAAAACACAGAAATATGAAGAACGAATAAATGATGACATAATTTACATTTTTGGGTGGACTATCCCTTTAAGATCAACCACACTCATCCCCCCCCCCGGCCTCTAGTCCAGGCCTAGTCTCCAAAGACATTCAGTCATGGGGAACTAAACGAAATGTAAAATCTAAACACATTTATCATAGTATGCGTGTTGGCTTGTGAGATGTGCCTTTAGAGTATCGGTAACAAAATGAGCCACACTGAAGTGTAAATCCCTCCAGTTACTCCTCCCTGCTTTCTCCATTTATCACTCACACTTTTTATTGTCTCTTCATGGCGAGTCTGTGCTAGTAAGAGCTGTCATGTGTGCAGAATGACTAGTCAGATCTTTAGTGCTTAAAAACAACAACAACCTTCAATTGCTTTTGTAAAATATTGTAAATGAGCCATCTAGGTGGATGGATAATATACATATCACGAGTTTGTGTGCCCATATAATCTTTGCAGAAGTAGTAATCAGTTTTGGCTTGATGTCTGATAAAGAGTATATTCTGCTCGACCTCCGATTGCCCCTCTATAGGGACATAATATACAAAAAGGAGGAGAAGGCGAGGAGGAGAATGCCGAAAACTAACAATGGGAAGCGGTCAGAGAGGCTGATTTTGTACCTTTGTGTTAATTAGAAGATTAGATGGGCGTATTCCTCCCAAAACTACGTTAATTACTTCACTAGTCATAAATGATGTCCATTAATCAAAAATGTTTCACAGTTTCACAACCCCCCAATGCTGTAAATGGTTTTAGAGAATTTAGAGTACATTTGTAATTGAATTCAGAATGAAATCCTACAAGGACTTCTTAAAGAAGCATATGCAACTAAAATGACATCAATTGGTTTTGTAATACAGTAGTAAATGTTTCTTTTGTGAATTCTTCATTGACACAATTATTCAACCCCTTAAAGACTACCACTCTGAAGAACAGAGGTCCATTGAAGTGTTTTCAATCAGGTATTGAAAGCACCTGTGGATGTCAGGGAGCAGCAATAAAGCCTAATAAGCACCAATTAGGCAGCTTTAAAATGACTGTGATACTCAGCTCCTTCTAGACATTTACTGGTGTGGTTACAAACATGGTGAAGTCAAGAGAATGGTCCAGGAAGACAAGAGAAGAGGTGATTACTCTTCACAGGAAGGGCAATGGCTATAAGAAGATTGCAAAGATGTTAAACATACCAAGAGCACCATAGGAAGCATCATTCGCAAATTCAAGGCAAAGGGCACTGTTGAAACGCTACCTGGTCGTGGCAGAAAGAAGATGCTGACTTCGACTGCTGTGCGCTACCTGAAGCGTAGAGTGGAGAAAAGTCCCCGTGTGACTGCTGAGGAACTGAGAAAAGATTTGTCAGATGTAGGTACTGAAGTTTCTGCTCAGACAATACGGCGCACCCTGCGTAATGAAGGCCTCCATGCCAGAACTCCCTTGCTGTCTCCAAAGAATAAGAAGAGTCGACTGCAGTATGCCA
This sequence comes from Opsariichthys bidens, assembly GCA_037194245.1. Taxonomy (NCBI): domain Eukaryota; kingdom Metazoa; phylum Chordata; class Actinopteri; order Cypriniformes; family Xenocyprididae; genus Opsariichthys; species Opsariichthys bidens. The sequence continues at coordinate 7,695,034 of CM074283.1, read as the reverse complement.
AAAGTCATGTGGACAAACCACAGAAGTTTTGGGATAGTGTTCTGTGGACTGATGAAACAAAATTAGAACTGTTTGGGCCCATGGATCAACGCTATGTTTGGAGGAGGAAGAACAAGGCCTATGAAGAAAAGAACACCTTGCCTACTGTGAAGCATGGCGGGGGGTCAATCATGCTTTGGGGCTGTTTTGCTTCTGCAGGTACTGGGAAGCTTCAGCGTGTGCAAGGTACCATGAATTCTCTTCAGTACCAGGAGATATTGGAGGACAATGTGATGCAGTCCGTCACAAACCTGAGGCTTGGGAGACGTTGGACCTTTCAACAGGACAATGATCCCAAGCATACCTCCAAGTCCACTAGAGCATGGTTGCAGATTAAAGGCTGGAACATTTTGAAATGGCCATCGCAGTCACCAGACTTAAATCCGATTGAGAACCTCTGGTGGGACTTAAAGAAAGCAGTTGCAGTGCGCAAGCCTAAGAATGTGACTGAACTGGAGGCTTTTGCCCATGATGAATGGGCGAAGATACCCGTAGCTCGCTGCAAGACACTTGTGTCAAGCTATGCTTCACGTTTAAAAGCTGTTATAACTGTAAAAGGATGTTGTACTAAGTATTAAGATTGAATGTCACTTGGGGGTTGAATAAAACTGATAATGATGTGAGCAGAGAAAAGACATTTGTGCTTATTTCATTATAAATGTTATGTTATATTTGTCTGACCTACACGTGCCTCTTTGATTTAATTGTAAGCAGGATGACTGAATGATCAAAATCAATGTCAAACCGGCCAAAACAATCAATTTCAGTGGGGGTTGAATAATTTTGAACACAACTGTATATGTTTCTTAGACTAGCAACTCCCAACCGGGGATTCATTGTTAATTTTGCTTTGAAAAAATAAATTGTAAATATGGTTCAAAATGTTTTTGTTTGTTTTAGATGTGTTCGAAAGAAGTCTCTTATGCTCACCAAGGCTGCATTCATTTGATCAAAAATCCAGTAAAAAATAAAAAAATCTGTGTCATGTGATCCTTCAGAAATCATTCTAAAATTCTAGTTTAATGCTCAAGTGTGATCTGAGATTAGATATTAAAGAACGGAAGTGCTGGTATAGTTTTGCTGTCAGCTGCAGGCGTGAGGTGTGTATTGGACACCATCTATCCTCAGTGCTGTTCATACTGTCATCACTGCTAAAGCCCGGGGGCTAACTGCACGTCAAGGGGCTCGTCTAAAGCAAGTAATAACAGAGAATTAAGTCATTTAACTCCTCCCGAGCAGAAAAAGAAGAGATAAAAGAAGGGAGGAGAGAATTAGCCCAAATTCAACCTAATGTTCTATAGATAAAGTCATTTCAGTCACAGAAAAAGCGACGAGTAAATAAATCGGTCCTGACACGTTCAAGTTCTTGTGCATTTCAGAGAATTTTGGAAAGAGTTGAATGTATCAGTGTGGTAATCCATTGTAAAGCTGTGGATTTTGTTGGGTTGGAGCCCAATCCGGCACTCACGAGGCCCTCCGGCACAATGTTTTTTTCATTGCTTTTCTACACCCTTCCTTCTCTCCCACAAACCAGATCACCCTATCTTACACTAGATCCACTTAGTGATCTGAGGTGTTTTGCTGAGCAGTGATTAACTATGGTGTCCTGTCATATAAATCCTCAATGGATCTTCATCTCAGTGACCTCAGAGCAGTAGATTGATGTTGATGACAGGAAAATGCCTTATAAGGGAAAATGTAGTATATAGACATGCTAGTGTTGGGCCTCTACATTCTTACATCCTGCCTCTGATAACTGAAAATAATTTAGACACATAGTCTGTTTTCTTATATGACATTTGACATATGAATTTACTTTTACTGTAAAAACTGCGTAAATGTAATGTGCAAATTCACATATTAAAATTTCTTACAAAAAGGGTTTCATAGGTTCTGTAGAACTGTTTTGCAGAATATTATCCGAATGACACTTCTTATTCTAAATGCAATAAAGCAGCAGGCATATTGAGAAGCAAACTTATCTAACATAGCTAAATGTGTTCATTTGGAGCAGCTTCAACAATGTGGTCAGTATTTTTTTATCTCTTGATGTTTGTGTCATCACAGGAGGCTCAAGTATTTATTACAGCCTCACAGCAAGATGAGGTGACGGAGGAGCAGATTATGGCTGCTATTGCAAAGATTCGACCACCAATGGAGAAACTGAGGAGACCCTCAAGGGCCATGGATAAGGAGGAGACTGTGGTAAGTTACCACAAAAGAAAGAAAGAAAGCAAGAAAGAGAAAGAAAGAAAAGACTTGGCTGTGTACAAGGGCTTCCTTCATTAAAATAGAAGTCTGTTTCTCAGTATAATTTATTGACGCACTTAGGGAACGTGGTCTAATTATCTCTCATTGATGTTTTGGGTCTTTTTGTTGCATTTCTGTGCCACACCCACAGGGTACAAACTACAAGAAGACAAATGCTGCCATGGAGATGAGACGGATAAACAGAGACTCCTTCTGGGCACGTGCAGAGGTACAGCTGAACTATGTTCACCGCCCTCTTGCTGCAGATTTTACCAATATTAAACAAAAGACAAGATATAATCAAAATACATCAAGAACGATTCCTCAAAGATAATTACAAAATAATACTATTAATAGAAATGTCCCAGGACATAATGTACACTCAACCAGCCATTATACAAAAATATTTGATTTCATATTTGCAATTGACCAGAATCAAGAGAGCTCTGTGATCATTTATATTATAATCTGTTTATGTTGTTCAGACTCCCAATTGTTGAAAGTTCTGTTCAGATGTAATGTATCATAAATCTGCGTAATATGACGTGTGTTTTAGCGTGAGGAGGAGGAGAGAAAGGAGGAGGAACGTCGGAGGGCTGTAGAAGACCGACGGCGCTGGGAGAGAGAACGAGTTCTACAGGAAAAAAAAGAGGCTGAAGAGAGAGACCGAAAGATGAACGAAAAGCTACAGATGATTGAGGAGCAAAGGTTTGCGCCGTCCACCTGATCAAAACCCACTTCTGTCTGAAGGAGAATTAATTCCTTCAGCTTTACCTTCCTGTTGCTGTTTTTCTTCTCCTCAGGAGGATGCAGGCTCAGCTTGAGGAAGAGGCTAAAAATAAGGAAAAAGTGAGATGGGTGAGTGGATTCAGTTTCTTTTACTGAGATTTCAAAAGTTGTAACCTTTTAAACATGGTGATGAATCTGCATATGGGTAAATGATCATATGTATTCATATCCTGTAATGATGTTGGGTTCTTTGTGTAATTGACAGGAGAAGCAGCAGAGAGAACACGAGGAGGACATGAGGGCCCGACTCAGACGCAGCGAGTCCATTGAGAAAGCAGCAGTGAGTTTTTCCCCTTTTTTGTGAATCATCCAGATTCAGACTGTACAACCTAAAGTAAGTCTAGTTTAGTTCTTACAATTAACTACAATAGCTGCAGCAGGGTTTATACACGACTCTCACTCTGTCTTTTGAAACTTTATTATTACAATCAATTAGATCACAAGTTCCAAACACGGTTTTGTTGGCTTTGCATCATATATTTTTCATCATATAATTGTGTTTCAAAACCACTTCACCCAGAAATGAAATTTCTGTCATTATTTACTCACCCTCATGTCATTCCAAACCGGCAAGATCTTTGTTCATTTTCGGAACACAAATTAAGATATTTTTGATGAAATCCGAGAGGTTTTTTGCGCACAAAAAGTATTTCAACATTAAGGTTGAATCACATGTTGTCTTTACTACTTTTCTGGACTTTAAATGTGGTAATTTTGTGGCTTTCTATGGGAGATTAAAAAAACCTGTCGGATTTCATCGAAAATATCTCAATTTGTGTTCTTGGTGGCATTAGAACGACATGAGGGTGAGTAATTAATGACAGCAATTTCATTTTTGGGTGAACTAACCATTTAAGGCCCATTCATATCTATGTTGGTTCAATGCTGGATTGAACGATGCCTTTTCTTCTGTCCTGTAGGAGGCAGCAGCACTCGTTTCCCAGCGCACCATCAATCCCAGAGAGTTTTTTAGGCAGTTATCCGCTTCCTCACAAAATTCTTCAAGCCCTGGATCACCACGATCAGGTATACAAGGCCTTTAGAAGCCCAAAATTCCTCAGGTTTTTCAGCTTCCAGTGTTCATTGTATTCATTTGAGGTTTATATGACTTATGTTTATCTTCTGGTCCTCAGGCAAATCTCCATTCCGTCGCTACCAACGCAGTTTGACAGACACAGCCTTCATCTTTGAGAGGTCCAACTCTAATTCTGGTCCAACATCCCCTCTAAGTCCCTCTGCAAAGTCTCCATTCTCACGCACCCCATCCGCATCCTTCAAACGTCCAACATCCCCACTTAGTCCACCCTATCGGAGGATCCCCTCACCACAACGCCCTGAAACATCTCCTCCCACATCACCTTCCCCACGCCCTCTCCCACCGGTGTCGCCTCCACCCGGTCTGCCTGTCACCAGACCCCCTCCGCCCCACTCATCACCTCCCAGCCGGCCACCTCCTCAAGCCCCAGAACAGGATTCAGCTTCCCCTCCATCTTCAAACCCAGAGTCTTGGACCTTTGACGTTACCAGGGAGGAACTCGCTGTCACAACAGAACGCCTTCCAGCTTCACTCTCTGATGACCCACTGCACACTACAGGTAAGTTAACTTAGGTCTGAATGATTTAAAATAGCCTTGTAGTTTGACTGATCTTGATATTATCTTCCCTCCAGAGCTTGTGACAGGCTCTCGAATGCTGTGTGAACCAGAAGTGGACTTCACTGCCAAGGCTGTGCTGGTCGAAGAAGATGAAGAGGTAGAGGAACCAGAGGAAACTTCAACCATGTCAGCTCCACCTTCACATACTATGATCACCACAAACTATGAAGAAGCAAAGAAAACAGTAGAGGAACAATTCAAGCCTGAGGATGAAAAGCGAGGCATCAGCCCTCTGGTGGAGGTTGAGGAGCAAGAGCAGGAACCAGAGTCAGAGTCTGAGGATGAAGCGGACTCTGAGGAGCTGCCAGCTGCAGAATCTGAAGAATTCCACCCTAATGTCAACCAGGTACCCAGAAATGTGGTACCGATCTCAGATGATGAAGTTGAGGAAGACCTACCAAAGAACAAAGGTGATGGGAACACAGAAGTAATGTGAAGAAATGCAGAATGTTTTGAAGGTTGGAATGCCACTGACATGGTTCTTGTGCTGTGTGTTCAGAGTCAGGCATGTATGATGGGATGACTGAAGAAGATGAATCTGAATGTGGCAGACCACTGAATGGTACAGGTCATGAGCTAATTGGAGGTACCAGACTTTTAAATTGTTCCAAAGGTGTTCTAAAATCTAAAATAAGGTGTTTGATGTGAGTTTCTGTGAAATCTGTCAACTCTGACTGCCCAAATTCTGCAGACTGGACCTGACTTTCAGGAAGTAAGGTTGACGGCAGATCAAGGGAAAAGTTGTGTAGTGAATTCCGGACTTCAGTTATCTAGTTTTGTTGTCTCTTGTGTGATGAAAGTATACATGAGTGTGTTTTACACCTTGTTTTGTTTTTAAGTAGAGGATGTTGGTGTGTCTGAGCACAGCACACCTGAGCGGTTCTGTTACACGGTTAATCGTGAGGAGGATGAGGACGATGAAATCCAAACAGAGTTGGTGACTGAGAATGGCGAAGTACGTACTACACCATACATCATGGATCATATTAAATCTTAGTGCGATAAAAGAATTCACCAGTACTAAAACATGTTCTTCCTTCTTACTCCAGTCATCACCAGAAAGACTTCTGCGCGTGAGAGCGTTGTACGACTACCAAGCAGGTTAGTGTTGCTTGCTTCAGCAGCAGCGTTGTGCAATTTGTGCTTTGAGATGTCCTTTGAAACTTCTCTGTTCTTCACAGAGGATGACACCGAGCTCTCTTTTGAACCTGGAGACATCATCAGTGATGTGGAAACAATCGACAAAGCATGGTGGAGGGGCTCCAGCAAAGATGGACGCCAGGGTCTCTTTCCTGCCAATTTTGTAGAAACCATCTAAAGACTTGTCCTTTAAAGACGGTTCCTCTTCCCCCTTTTCTTTTTACCAATTCTCAGGGACTAAGAACTGCAAAACCCAGTCTATGAGGATGTACTCTGAGATTAAGAGTCACAGGAAAAGGGTTTGGAAGTGAAGCGTTACAGGCACAATTCGGCCAACTATTCCTTGCCTTCCAAAACAAGCAGCTGAAGTCGACAATTGAGGTTTTAATGATCATCAGCTTCAAGACTGAGAAGGATTCTCTCAGGATGTGAGCTGAGATACTGATCAGTACATTTTCTGTTACAGTTGTACACAATTTATCATTTTATTCTTTACACATTACATCATTTATTATTTTACATACTGTTGTTACTGTTATCATTACTAAATGATACCAAAGGTGGCGGAGGTGTCAACCGGAGAACAGATTTCAGTTTTTTCTTTTGGCCGCCTTTACACAGTCACATGACAGGTGGGCCTGAGTATAGAGACTTTTTCTGAACTAGTACTATGTCATGGTACCAGTCTGAGACATATTGATAATGCAGGTTATATAGTTGTAACATGCCATGTTTTGTTTTTTTTAAAAGCAGAGATGTGTTTACAGCATTCTGAATATTGTCATAGCTGGAAAGGTGTGCAGACAATACAAAAGTTGTCATTGCCAAGTTCAAATGATTCGATCATAGGAGACGCATGAGAAATTGGCATAGATACAAGCTACAACTGAACCACAACTGCTTATAAAGGTCATAACCTTGCTCTCTCAACATTTTGCCTTTAGAGAAAAGCACTTCTCCTGAAATTATTGGTGGTTTTAGTGTAATATTTGAAACCCCTCGCTATTATGAAAGCCAATGCAAATGAAATGGTTTTCAAAAATCAAATCTTAAGCGTCACCTCATTAGCAGAGACTGATATAATGGAACTTGGCGGCCATTGCATGTTTTTAAATGCTCTGAACCTTCTGTCAAAATTAAATGGTTCCATACACACTACCGTTGAAAACTTTGAGGTTGGTAAGATTTATTTTTTTATTTATTTGATCAGAAATACAGTAAATATTATTACAATTTCAAATAACTGTTTTCTAATTAAATATATTTCAAGGTGTAATTTATTCCTGTGAGGGCAAAGCTGAATTTTCAGCATCATTACTCCAGTCTTCAGAGTCACATGATCCTTCAGAAATCATTCTGATATGCTGATTTGGTGCTAAAGAAAGATGTTAAAAACAGTTGTGCTTAATATTTTTGTGGAAATGGCCATTACCCCCACCCCCAGTATTCTTTAATGAATAGAAAGTTTAAAAGAACACCATTTTTGTTTTTATTAAATGGAAATGGTTTATAACATAAATGTCTTTAATCTCTCTTTAGATCAATTTAATGCATCGTTGCTGAATAAAGGTATTAATATTCTTAAAATCTTACTGACCCTAAACTTTTGAACTGTAGTGTACAATAAGACAATGTTTGCTGTGTAAATACTATCGAATACACACTGTTTTTCTATGTAATTTATTTATCTCTGACCATGAACGTAGATTTATTTCCTCCCACAGAGGGTGTCTAATCCATTTAACTTGTGTAACCACATTTCAGTAATAGGTACATTTTCAATTAACAAAGTTCTGTATTAATGCAAAAGATCAAACAACACCAGCATTTCACCAACACATTTAATTTACTCTATGCTCTCTTTCTTTTGTTTTTGTAATAAATGATTGTTTTTTTTCAGATTCTGCAATAATGCTTTAATGTTTGAATTATTGCACAACCAGTATACTGCCTTCATACTGTTTTGAGTATCATAATCATCAAGAAAAACCATATTCAACTCATGTAATGCATGAGATCAAATTAAAGGGATTCACTTTACTGGGTCATGAGTTTACTCTCTTGAACATTTAGTCGAGTAAAATCATTTGACTAAAGCACTAAAGAGAATTACACAAGCACACAAAAAATCTGCTGTTTACTTTTAATTTAGGGCTTTTTTTTCTTTTTCTTTTTTACAATACATTGTTTCACATGAATCTATTAGTGATTTGACATGCAGACAATCTGCTGAAATGAAACTTGCCTCCAAATTAACATTCAGTGTTCTCTACAAGGATAGTTAGAGCTTTACTCGTCTGATAGAATGTCAATATAATTTTATTTATAACAAAAATTAATATGGTAAAATACAACTTTAATAAAAGCACAAAATGAAAATTACAAAACTTTACAATAACAAATAGTGTTTGAATGAATTTACAGTTTTTAAATACACGTCAGTGGCCCTTTGACTGATTGAGAACTGTTAATTTTGTAGCGTTGTAGTTACTAAAACAAAACTTCTCTCTACTACTTCTGAATTTAAGAGGAAAAGTTAGTTATTTCTACACTTTTTGATATTTCTAATACACTATACATGTAATCATAAAGAATGTCTCCATCTGTTTTGTTTTTTTAAATCTCAAATGCAAGATCAAAATACGAGTTTGTTTACCTAATATATTGTGCAGGTAGGTTTTCTGCAATGCAGAAAAGTTAGTAACCTCTATGTTTAACATTTTAATGGCAAGATGGACTGTAACTTCACTCCTGAGGTTTAACTGAAATTACAATAGTCGAACTAGACTTTCATTATTGTTAATATTGCTAATATAATAGTCTTCAGGCAAATGCACAATTTGTCTGATCTGGAAGATACGCTATGACACTGAAACACTCAAATTCAGAAGTTAGAAGCTTATTAAGTGTTTGACAAAACTGACCTGGAAGCCAACAAGGAAAAGGAAAATCTTAACGTACCGCTTATGTAAACGGAATCTAGAATACACATTTAACTTTAAGCTGTTGTAGCTTTGCATAGTAGTGCCTTTGCAACCCTTCACAATCAGACAGGCCATTACTGCAATGCCTCGAAACAAAGCACCATTAAAACAAAACACCCAAAACGTTCAACTATCTGCCTTGTTTCATTGCTTGTGCTGAATACTGATTAATGTGCCTTCAGATTTGTTTGTTTTTTTTTCAAATGATTTTTTTATGACTTGTGGGGGTTCACATTTGCAGAGCGTGATAAGGTATGTACAGTAATCCTGAGGTCATCACAGTCACAGGTAGTAAACGGAGTCACATTATATCCCATCATTATAAACCTGAAAACAGAGACTTGAGATGTCTGGACCTTTGAATATATATCGAAGCCACACAAAGAAATTTTTATGACCTGTAACAGATATTATACACATACTGTAGGTTCAAGATGCACTCATAGTGTCACAAAAAGAAATGATAGTACTGTTGAAAAATATGCATCAAATCACGTACATTCACATGAGATGAAAACTCCTGTCATAATATTCACCTAACGAAAGCTGATTTATTTTATATGGAGCGGGTCACAATCTGGGGGGTGTATGTTAAGATCACATGATCAGCAATAATACTGTGCTAGCTTATATAATAATAAAATAATAATAATAATAAGCTAGCACAGTATTATATAAATAAAATAACTCATAGCTGACAGTTAGCTTTTCTCCAAACGAAAAATATTGCCTCCGCACCACAAGATGTCACTGACTGACATCTCACCATTTAACACAACATCGACAAAAAAGATCGAGTGCACCTAGAAAGAAAGTAACTTGCAGGTTGCTGTTTAAGATGCAGTGACACTTATAAAGTGAAGTGAATTCATCAGTGTTAAAAGGATAGTTCAATCAAAATGACAATTATCATTTACTCGCATGTATTTATATCAATTACCTGTTTGACATTTTTATATAGAACATAAAAGAACATATTTTCGTTACTACCGACTTCCATTGTTTGGAGAAAAACAATTAGACATTTTTCAAAATATGTTCCACAGAGAAAAACAAAGTAATGCCCAAAGTATACTTTGTTTTTTTTTTTATACCTTTAGTTTTTTTTTTAAGCGTACACAGTCGTTCGACGCATGCGCAGTTTTGAGCAATCTTTCGGCACGAATTATAACCCATGTAAATACTGCGACATTAAAAAGAAAATTAAATGCGCATGTGCGACCTGAGCGTACAAAGTAAACTCCGGCGGTGCTTCACGTGCACTGTATGCTGACCCTTGCGTACTTGTAAAAAGTGAAGTACACTTTGGGCTTAATACAGGGTTGGAATGACATAAGAGTAAATGATGACAGAATTGTCGTTTTCAGGTAAACTATCCTTTTAAGCTAACGTTGGGTTTATTAATACTGTTTCCATGAAACCCACTGATCCTGAAATTCACAACCATTCAAAAGTTTGGGTTCAGTAAGATTTATTTAAAAAAAAAAAAAATGTATTCAACATGAAATTGATTAAAAATGACAGTATAGGGATTTCTAATGATAAGATTTCTATTTCAAATAAATGTTATTTTGAACTTTTTGATCAAATAAATATGTCCTTGGTAAGCATAAGAGATTTATTTCAAATATAAATTAGAATAATAATGAGAAAATATCTCATGATCCCAAACATTTGAATGGTAGTGTATGTTTGATGAATACTTGGGACAGACTTGATCCTGACAGCACCTTCTAAATCATATTCTAAAGCCAAACAATGAGTGGTCAAAAAGTGCTTCAGTTCAGTCAAAAACCACTGTACCAGGAAACTCTCTCGCATAAAAACCAAACTCTCTCCAAAGATCCAAAATAATGGGCATTTCATGAAGAAACAATGTGTAATGCTATATATATATAATATATTTAATAATACTGTATTATATATCTAATAATATTCAGTTCCCACTGTGAAGCTCCTTTAAAAAGGCAGAAGAAAAAGTTAATTTTGCATGTTGCTCTCCCTCTTTTTATGTAAAAAGGATGCAATGACAGCTGTTGAGCAAATATGACCTCAGGTATTCCAGTTTCTTCCAGGGGGGACACAGGAAGTTGTGATGGCTCTGACAGCAACCAGAGGAAGTGTGACAGCTACACCTGACTCTGCAGCCAGTTCCTGGGGTCTAGCTTGGCTCTCAGGTTCCTCAGGCTGCGGCGAGCGCTGGAAGGTCTAGAGAACCCCAGGTCTGACTCCTGACTGTTGCTGCCCTCACTGGAGCTGTTGCTGGAGGTGGAGCTGGAACAGGACAGAGCAGTCTGAGCGGGGCGAGGAGACACAGAGCCGGCGGTGGACGGCTGGCAGGTGCACCGGAAGCCACCGTAGCCCCGACCGCGCAGAGTGGAGAGCTTGGCGTCCAGGGAGAGGGTGCGTGGGCGGAAGTGACCGGAAGAGGAAGAGGTGTCGGGGGACCATGCCTGGCGGAAGCAGGGGCTGACACTGGCGGGACTGTCGCTGTCTGAGGTCAGGCTGGCGTTGGAGGAGAGAAGCTCGGGTGTGCGGTGGCAGCGTGGGCTGCGGGGCTGGCGGCTGTGCAGGCGAGGGCTGGGCGAGTGGGGCGGCAGGTGCTGACGGTTGAGGGGGGTTCTCGGGGGATCTTCTTCAAACAAGGACATCCAGTGAGGTGGAGATCCGAGCTGGGTCCTCAGCTCAAACTCTTCAATGCGACGCGCCAGGATGTCAGTGACCGTTCCAATGTCGTCAGAGGTGTCAATAACTGTGAGGGAAGAGAAACAGGAGTCACACTGAAAACACACTGTTTCTAAAAAAGAAATTTAAGTTCCTTGACACTTGATACGACACTAGCAACATCCTCAACATCTAATATTTTATATTATTGCTCTCAGTTAGTGGGGCGGGTTTTTGACCAATGAGCTTCTTCTCACACTCAAATATTAACAATCATTTGGAATTAAATGTTGGAATTTGATTAAATCGGAGCTTATAATATAATATAATATAATATAAAATAACTTTGTTATATTATGTGTACTAAAATACAATAAAATAAACTGGTAAAAATAAAACCATATCACTTGCATTTTTTTATTCTTTATAAACTTTAATATTTCAATTTCTAGAATAAAATTTATTTAAATAAAGTACTGCAAGTAAAAATAAAATACATTAAAATAAGAAATGAAAATAATTTGCTATCATAAAACAGCAATCTGCACTTTTTATTTTTGCTCATTTTAACATTTTATATTTTTATTATTATGTTATTACTTTTAGAATAAAAATAAATTGTTGAAATAAAATAAGTAAAATAAGAACTAATGAGTGTAAAAATTAAATAAAATTTTAAATTGTATTAAAATAAAACAACTCAAACTAAAAACAATTTAAATACAGAAATCTACTATGGTGTTATCTACTACTACTACTACTAATAATAAATAATATAATAAAAATATTATTCGTTGAATTTACAAAAGGTTTAGAACCTAAAGTAAAATTTATTGGTCACAGGGTGACAAAAAAAGGTTGGAATGACATGGGACAGTAGTCTCTTATGTGGGTAGAAGGTGATCTCAGGTAACTTCTCATTACAGTTACTTCACCTGTCATTGTAATAGGAGGAGAGCAGAGCTCGGATCTCAGCAGAGACAGCGTTATCCTGCAGCAAAAGCCCCTCACCGGATGCAGGGGCCACTGAGGAGGAGGGCAAGGGCAAAATGCACCAGGGTTGTGGGGACGGCACGGGGAATGAGTGTTTATATAGCAACCAAATAATAGTACAGTGGTTGGGGAATGAAGGGATGGATGTTTGGATTACAAATTTAAGGCATGAAACCAAGAATGTGAATGATTTCATATAAAAGTGTATGAAAAATCAATAGTGAGGAACAAAGGGAGAGTGGAGGGAAAAAACAGACAGGAAAACATTAGCAATGAGATAGACATAAAAGCCACATAGAGAAAATAAGTTTGTCAGAAACAGTAGCTGTCTTTAGCAGTTAAAAGGAGATAAATTGATAAAGAGAAAGACTCGGATCTGAAAGAGGACTAACATGCAGTTCAATCCACACATCAACGTTAGACTCATCTGTGTTATTCATGACAGGAAATCCTGCTTGTGCATTATTTCTGTCATCATCTGTCTAGTGTTATGGCTCTTAAGTTCTGCTGTGCTGGTCTTTATTTATTTTGTGACAGAGTAGGGCTTAAAACTCCTCTAAATGTGTCTGAACTCACTCACCCATCTCATGGTACAGGGAGCCCTGCTTCGGCGTGACTATGGCAGGCTTGCGTGGTGAAGGCAGCTCGATCTTCATCAGGTCGTCACAGCACTGCCTCCACTGGCCTGTAGAGGGCACAAGTGGCTTAGTCAAACCTTTTTGGCAAGAGCTTTTAAACTATATTTAATGCAATAATTATTATTCATAAATATGTTAATATTATTACAAATCATTTATTAGTATTATATCATATGTATTCATTCTTAAAAATATATATGTTATAGAGCATTGTGTCTTTTAGTATATTTCTGTCACCGTTTCAAAACAGCAGTTTTTTACAGTTAAAGGTGCAGTAAGCAATTTCTGAGAAACACTGTTGATATTTGAAATCAACTCAAACAAACACGCCCCTCTCTTCACCGCTCCACACCTAAAATGCGCGAACATGCAATGCCAGAGTGGATATCTCTTTATCACAGCTGAAGCGAAGCAAAATAATGTGGAAAAAAAAGTGAAGATGATGAACGAACTACGAGAACAAAAATTTAACAAACAGTACACAAGTAGATACAAGCAAAAGTTTGTTGTTAGTCGTTTATCTCCAGATAAACAATGACACTCAAAACTAATGTTACAGCAACAGCATTTCTTGGTTCTGGGAAACATAGCAAAAAAAATGTTACTCATCAATGGAGCAGAAACAACACAACCCCATTTTCAGACCCTTCCCACTTAGGTCTCTCCAGCGCTGGAGCGCTTTTATAATATTAACGCAACTCCTAAATCTATCTTGATATTTTGTAATGTCTCTCAGCCATCTCTCTTTCTACAGTCTTTCTTCAAATCTCCCTCTTGCTCCTTTATACGCCCCCTTCTGCTGATTGGCTAACAAGGTTGTTGTGCTGCTCGATCCGACCCACTTTCTTATAGAAATCGCTCACTGCACCTTTTTTTTTTTTTTTTTTTTTGCACAGTAATGTTCAACTCTTTTGGCTTATTGGTTTTAGAATAAATTGATCACTTAATGCAAGATATGGTTTATTTTAGTAAGTTGACAGTTCAAGTACTCACTCATATCATAGAACTGTTGCCAGAATGCCTCCATCCAGCGCTGTGTGTCCTCTCTGCTGTCTGACGCTAGTGTGTGTGTCACCTCCTCTCCTCCATACTGGTTTGTGATACAGATATTCTGTGCCTTGCTGTGAGGGTCCTTCTCTGCAGCTCTTATTCTTGTCTCCTGAAATAGAGACGCATGAAAACGACACTTTATATGATAAGCTAATATCTGATAGTAAAAAAAAAAAAAGGAAATTCATTGCAAAATCAAAGCAAAAATTAAAGCAAAAACATAAGTGATGGTTGACTACTCACATATTATTTGTTTATGTGTACTTAACTATAATAATAATAATAATAATATCAACTACATATAATAACACAGTGTATTTTATAATCAAAACAACGTGTTTTATTTTGCAACAATGACTGGGATGACAGTAGACACTTTCTTTTAAAACATTATGAACTATGCAGTTATGCATAAAGTTTTAGTTTGAAGTCAGACTACATAATACTCCATTAATACCTGAACTGTAGAAAGAGCTCATGTTGTGCAGTATTTAGTAGTAATTTCAACTACAACCAGTAGGTGGCAGCAGAGCACAAGTAAAGCATCTGTCGTGAGCCGCAGTCACCTGAGAGCTGAGGAATGTGCAGATTCACAGTGCAGCTCTCAGATGTTAAAACAAGCTCTTTGTGCTCATGACACACAGCTCTCTAGGGGCACTGAAAGACACAGACCCAGTGCACACCAAACAAAAGGTCTTTTCATAACCACTGACACAATGAAAAATCTTCGAACAAGAACATCTTTCTAAAAACAGACTCTATATGAAAGAATTCTTTCATGAAAATCACAATGGAAAAATATCTCATGATATTTCCAAAAGAAGAACAATGACCCCGATAACGCGAATAAATGACGACCGAACGTTACTTACTTTGTTAATACCAATAGTTAAGACGGGCTCCACACTGGCCTCCATGTCCTCTTTTTGATGATAACAGAAGAGATTTGTTCCTTTTAAAACACCATAGACATTTGTCCAGCCTTGTGGCTCACCTCCAAGCTTGAGAGAAAGGAAGGAGAACATTAGCCAAAGAAATTGAAGAGGGAAAATGCAATATTCAAGTGAGTGAGCTTCCTACACACCTTTACCCTTAGACAGCCACTCATCATCTGCTGTGTCATACAGTTAGGTTGAGCGGCCAGACGACAACATACACTGCCATACAGAGGCAGCCAGTACGAACACTCCTCTACAGAGAGATACAAAATAAGACAAAGTTAGAAATTGTATTTTAAAACCCAGTAAACAAGCCATTCAAATGACGTCATGTTTCGCACCCTATAGTTTTAGTACACACTTTACAGCAAACTAAACTATCATCTGCGAGAGCGAGCGGCCCACGCTCAGGCTGTAAGACTGTCTGTAGTAACTCCTCAGACATAAAGAAGGCCATAAGCACCTCTTATTGGCCCTTCACACACCACGACTCGCCATCTAAAGAAGTTTATGAGCGTGACCCTGACACGATAAATCTGACAGACGTCGACAAGACACAAATGCGCTCTGCAGGCCTGTCTGTAATTGATTACCTGCAATGTGAAGAAAACTATTATGTCATAAAACAAATGTGCTTTAAATAAAATCCCAGAAGCACTTGATGGCAGAACTTAGACTTTACATCTCATTCTATCACTTTTATCAAAAATAAAAATGAAGTAAAATATCAAATTCTAATACGTAAACTACATATCACAATATCAATATCAAGTAAAAAATACAGATACACACACTGTAATTCTGTGCCTGATATAAGCAGCATTTTGACCTTTTTTAAAATATAAATAAATAAAGATGTTCCTAGTTTTAAAAATGCAGTAGAGAGAGATGGCTTCTCACCATTTCCTGTGATGGTGAGGTCATGTGTGCGGAAGCTGTCCTGGACGTGAGAGAGATTGAGGGTCGTGTGAGCCAAAAGATGATATTTGGGCCCTCTGTAAATACATAAATCAGGGAATATGCAAACATATTTAAACCTGGACTGTCAAATACAAATGTAATCGTATTACTTACATGATCAGCTGATGAATTAATCAAATTAATAGTGAATAAATGACATTTTAAAAGATATTAAAATATCAAACTGTTATTTTTAATATTTCACACTATTCTTGTTTCTACTCTATTTCTGATCAGAATAATGCAGCCTGGAAGCCCATAAGAGATTTTAAAAATCTACCCGACCCCAAACTATTGTCTTATCATTCAGTCCTTTTTTGTGTTTTGGTTCGGGCAGCAGAAGAGAGAGTGAGTGTGTGTGTGTGTTTCTACACACTTACGGTACAGAGGGAACAGGCAGCAGGATTGTCGCTCCTCCTCCATTGGTGGTGGGGCTGCAGGCTCCAGGCTCCAAGCCCGCCCTCATTTTCTTTCCCGCTGACCTGCCCAGAGACGAGCTCAGTTTGCTGGCCAGCTTCCGCGGTGTGCTGCCTGCTGAGTAGTCCTCCTCTGAACAGCAGCTATACAGCTCCACACGCAGCTCGAACCCTGGGCTGGCCTCGTTACTACACACAGGAAACACAGCATTAATGAAGCACATGCACTTCATATTACTACACGCATTTGATAGCAATAGGGAGCAAATGTACACTTACATAAGTGGTAGTACACACAAGACTTTTTTTAAAAGAAATTTTATTTAGCAAGGATGCATTAAACAAATGATCAAAAGTGACAGTAAAGGCACTTATAACGATACAAAGATTTCTATTTGAATTAATCTATCATCTATTCATCAAAAAAGCCTGAAAAATTTTTTATCCACAAACAAATATTAAGCAGCACAACTATTTTCAACACTGATAATAAGACAATAGATAAATAAGAAAATTTCCCTTCAGCACCAAATCTGCCTGATTTGTAAAGGATCGTGTGGCACTAAAGACTGAAGAGTAATTTTAGCTTTTTTAATTAAAATATTAATATTTTAACCTTAAGTTAATCATTTCCCATAATTTTTAAAAGCTAATAATTTGATACAGTGCACTTATTGCATTTTAACATTTTACTTGTATTTAAAAAAGTACCTGCATGTAATTATAGCTGAAAAATAATTTCTCTATTACATTGTACAATGTTAAGCCTTCCTTTTCAACCCACCACAAAACCTGTCTCTAACCTTACCCATTTCCCACCTAAAAAGCAGCACAAGCGTTTTGCAATAAAACAAGAACATAACAGGTACATTTTACATACAATTTATTATGCAAACACAAAGTAGTTCAAGACAGCTAATGTAAAGTGTAACCAAATGCTGTATTTATCCACATGTACAGTTTATACTGCCTATGAACATTAAAAGGTTGCACAAAGATTAAACACTAAATGTGTGGAATAAATGTCTAGTTAAACAGTTAAAATGACCAAACATGTACACTCACAAGACAATTGTGTTGTCAAAGCAAATGTCTGTCAGCGTCCGGTCCACCATCACCATGTCTGTATCAAAGATCTCCCCACCCAACTGCAGCAGACAGAACACAGCACACCGATGCAGCTCTGAAGAAAGAAACAAAGACATTTACTCTACATGATTTCTACTTAGAAGTCACACCTGTTGTAATGTCTTCCCTAGTGTAGCTGCAGGTTTGGCCCAATGCCTGTAAAATCCCCCAAAGCAGCTCTATTCATTCAGGAAACATTTACTCCTGCACCTGTGTGTGTGCTGTCCTGCCTTTTCCTGCTCAGGGCAACATTAGTATCAGTATCATTTTTTTCCCCTTGTACAAATTGTAGAACATGAAAAATTGTGGCACAACCAGTCCTAAACTTTCTTGCCCTATGACTATTAAAATATATGTTCCTATTAACAGGATAAAGCACATATAAAACCTTTCCCATGAGAGGCAACAACACATGCATGTGGGTTCCTGTGTCACATTCATCAACATAATGTCACCTCTGTCAGCTGCTCTAAGCACCTTAGGCGAAAATACATTAGTTGCTGTTGTCTGGAAACGGTTTCCAATGCCAGTAATAATATTCTGTTTACCCAGAGGGCTTCGCTGGGCCTGAACGCTTCATAAATAAATGTGTTTTTCGTTATCATGGTAATGCATATACTGAATGCACAATGTACCAGAGCAGCATTCCCCATTGTTTGTGTGTGTGATATTGAATGGGTTATAAAATAACACGGAGTATTATTTAACCTTCATATCAAAGTGAAAAGGAAAAACAGATGTTACCTCCTTTATTCTTAAAATACTCTGTGTCTTTCCACATCAGAGGTATCCGGAGATCTGCAACACAGAGGAGTCGGAGGTCAGAGAGAAACACAAGGTTATAACACACACACACACACACACACACACACACTCAGTGTCACTCACAGCCGCAAGCAACCATTGCTGACTGTCCCTCCATGTCAATCAACAGAAAAATACGTTCGAAACACACATCTGGTATTTCATGCCAAGCTGCCATTATCATACTGGCCCACCCACCACATCAAGAGCCAATTCATCACTCCAGCCCACTTGGATGTGCCTCTCTTTCAAGATCTGTTTAATCAAGCTTGTTAATAACAGCAGAACTTCATTAAATTAATATGAAGAGGCTGTTAGGGAAAAATGAATAGGGTACTGATTCCAGATGATAAACAGCAGAAAAGACAAAATGAAGGTAGGAATATTAGATCGTATGTGCGTGGGATGAATCTAATAACAGTCTGGATGCATTCGTGCGATGGAATAACGACACATGAACAGGAATCCCACACAGAATCTGCAGCTGCAGAAAGTGAAGCCGATTTCTGCAGAACAGAAATGCTCGTCATTGATAAAATTCTGCAAATGGGTTTGTTTGTTAAATATTTCATCTGACTTGACAATGCCTTTAGCAATAAATAAAACCCATTGCAAAGATTTTTTTTTCTTCTCCAAAATCTGTGACTACATATGAGTGTGGTTTACATTAGTGTGCATGTGGCTGTGAAGTGAGGGTATAAGGTCCTCTATAACCCTCTTCATAATGACGTCATAATTACAGCATTCACCCCTACAGGCCTCTCACTGTAGATCTCAAACACAAATTGCCATGGGTACAGTCAAGGAGTTTGAACTGGGAGTTAATAGCACTGGGTGTTAAGAGGGGGGTTGGTCCCTCTAAAAGATCCAGACAGTGAGGAGGGGAGGACAACTCGTAAAAGAAGCCCCACAGCAGACTGAGAAACAGGCGCTGATATATAAAACAGCAGGGGTGTGATTTAGTGCTCAGACACCCGTATAAACAGACTGGTTTGCATGATTTACACACAATACACAAATAAAAAAAAAAACAGTGAATGTTAGAATCATTAGCATGCGGTTTGGGGTAGATAAGATGTTTTGTGATTTTTTATTTGATGAAAAATACACCAAAACATTATTATTGTGAAGTATTATTAAAATTTAAAATAACTATCTTCTATTTTAATATTATTAAAATGTAATTTATTCTTGGGATGGCAAAGCTGAATTTTCAGTTTCATTGCTACCTTCAGAAATCATTCTGATATGCAGATTACGTTCTTATTAACGTTGAAAAGTCAAAAAAAAAAAAATTAATAAAAAATAAAATCTTACACTACCCCAAACTTTTGAGCGGTAGTGTATATATACATATATTTTTCATAAATTAATCATGGCGAACATACCTGAGATGGCTACTTTGCCTTTACATGGTGATCGTTCATCCATTGGACCTGCATCAGACGACCTGAACACAAAAACTCAATAAGACACAAACCACAATGTGTGAAGTGCTTCAAGCCCGTTATAATTACAGCAGAAGTGTGTGTTACCAAATGGAATTGTAAAAGTACTGGCCATTTCCTGAGCACATGCCCTGTCTGCCATTGGTCAGCTCATACTATGAAGTGGTGAAACTATGACATCCTTTTTTAGGTCAATCAGCACTTAGCACTGGTTTCCTTGACAAAATCCCAGTAGGATTTTCCCCATAGGCTTTTGTATTAACGCAAAAAAATACGGTCTGTGATCAACAAAACTTTCTTATACTTACGCATAGGGCTGTAGAAAACGATTATTTTGGTAATCGAATAATCGTCAGATTGTTCTAGCGATTACTTGAGTAATCGACCGCCCCTGCGGCACTGAGTGCTTGGCATTTATCACAACCATTCAGTGTTTTCAACCACATGACGTTTATTTTAAGTTTCAGATATTTAAATACAGATAATTACTAGTAGCAATACAGTTTGAGTTTGTAAAATATACAATGTGGAAGCTGCAATAACAAACCTTTCCATTATAATCAGACGACGCGTTATATTCATATCAGATATATATTACATACTGTAAGGCAAGGAACTACAAAGTTTACCCTGTTCTTTTCCCAATTCACTGGACACTTACATCCGTTCGTGCATTTCGAAAGAAGTGGATGAATTCACATGCTGTAAATCCGACAGATCTATTCTCTGAACAGCGGCATAAACAAACATGGTGCACACGCATATAGCTCTAACGCAATCATTATAAAGGTGCTTACACAACAAAACACATTCACTTACATATTGCTATTATATATTTATTCTAAGCCATATAACACAAAAATAATTGATTCAAGCAAAGAATCAAAATTGAGGAAAGAATTGGGGAAATTGAAATCGGGAATTTTAAAAATCGATTATTCGAATTTAATCAAGGAATCATGACAGCCCTACATACACATTTTGTTCAGGAGGATAATTTTCACAGATGAAAAGTTTTTTTTTAAGATTTTGAAGCCTAAATCCAGTCACCAGGAGCAAAAAGCTAAAAGTAGGCTAAACGCGAACTACACCAACATCAAGCTTCCGACAGCTCTTTCAGTCTTTATCTAAATACTTTTTTCCTGAAAGTTTGAATTACTTTCATTTCATTTCATTTTTCATCATTTAGCAGACGCTTTTTATCCAAAGGGGAGCAATTAGGGGTTAGGTGTCTTGCTCAAGGGCACTTTAGTCACGGTATCTAAGGTGGAGAGAGAGCTGTGCATTCACAATCCCCACCTTCAATTCCTGCCGGCGTGGGAATCGAACCGGCAACCTTCAGATTACAAGCTCCGTTTAATGTCACCGGCAGCCTCTGCAGTCCGATTTAGCCACTTGTTAGCAACCGTCATTTTCAAGACATGAACAGCTTAAAAATCACGAGGTAGGTCAATACTGATGTATTTTATGTCATAGAATAAAACATGACAGTATCTTGAGCTTGTGTTAACCACGGACCTTATTTCAACCATTTAAGCAAAAACCCATTGACTTTGGGACAATGGATCCGGAGGTGCTAAAAAATACTAACTTACTTCCTGGTTTTGGCCTACAAAAATGCGTTATAGTTCCACCACTCTATTGATTGAGCCAATGTTGTTTTGTCAGGTTGGTTGATATGCTCAAATAAATAAAGCAATGTACTGACATCCATACATAAGTTCAAGACGACAGTAAGCGAAACAAATTCATTAACCTACAAAAGCTCTAATTACAGTTACTTACATAAACTGGGATACGAAGTATTAAACTCTTCAGCTTTTAAACATTTTCTAAACGTAGCTTTATTTTTGTTAATCTGTTGTGTGTATGGAGGTAATGATGTGACTAAGAAGACAATTGTTGTAATTTCCTTAAACTGACCTTTAACACTTTGACACGAACTTTAAAGTGACAATGAAGCGTCTGAGATTAACCCAGTAAAATTGACAACACTCACCGCATTAACATTTTTCTGACCTCAACACTATTTTCTGCAGTCATGTGCTTTGTGACGTTGCAATTTTGTCTACTTTAAGTCAATGCATTTAGCTATTTTTCAATAAGACGCCATGAGATTTGTGCATGCTGAAATACTTGTCAATAGATGGTCAAAGTGTAGTTATCAGGTATGTATATTTTGACAAAACTTCATATTTACTGGTACTAACAGTATAAATAGAAATGCTTGACCTGGCCAATTATCTGATTTACCTTTTAAAAAAGAACCTCAAACATCAAAACCATCCCAAAATTTCACATCTAATTTAGTTTTACCAAGCTCGTAATAAAATGGGAATCCAGATTGTCTTGGCTTTTCAGAGACGGTGAGAACTGAGGGATTTGAAATGTTGTAAAACTGTTTTTATACTCAACAAGTGAGTAAGGTATTTTATTGAACAGATCAATTGGCATATGTAGCTCTCTAACAGAGTTCATTGTAAAGCATTATCTATTGTGAAATGTAATTTCATGGGTAGTTGTGCTGGAATTTATTTCCAAGGAAGTACAGTGTCTTGTAATGACATATTTCATCTGCACAGTCAAGCACAGCCGAAGCAAAACCAAAACAATATTCTTCCATAAAATGCAGGCAGCTTTGTTTTGTAACCAGTACAGGGCCAAAAGTTACATCCAAGTAACGTACATTTAAGTTGACACAAACTGAAGTAAATTCCTCATAAGTGAGCTCTGACCTTCGCGCAATTCGCTGCATGACCTGCGCCTCCTTCATGCGCTGCAGTTCTGACATGTAGGCCATGATGCGGGCATTGCAGGTGAGGAGGCTCTTGGACGCCTCCAGCGCTTGGTCCCTTTGAGAACATGCGGCCAGCAGCTTGCACGCACCCTCACGCATTCGAATCTCATAGTCGATCTTCTTCTGGATGTCACTGTCCTGCAAAAAACAGAGGCTAATGTCAGGTTTACCGCTGCCTAGTTGTACAAATTTTGCTGTTTCCGTTATTAAATGGTTTACTCAAATGGACGATGACGGTTATTTTCATACAACAAACTGAGACATGTTGGCAGTACACACTACGAAAAGTGATCATGTGCAATTGACACTTTGCAAACAGTTTGATTGACAGGCAATCCGACCAATCATAGCCCCAAATCTGCCATTTTGTGTGAAAAAGCAGTCAGGAGAGTTAGTAGATTAAAGACTCACGTCTTTCCGCACTTGAAACTACATTCTTTCTCATGTCCATTCATGTTTATTTGATGCTATAAATGATGGTTGGAAGTTGATTGAAGGAGCTACAGCTGTCACGACACATTACAGAACCACTCTACGGTATTTATTGTTTAAATGTCATTAAAAAATGACCATATATTAAATATGAAACTGTTTCATATGTCTGTCGATGCGTTGTCAGTGTCCTCTTTGTGGCGTGATGTTTTTTTCACTGCGTGAGTACATGATGCATGGCTTGTCGGACAAAGCAACAGTAACTAAAGGGTCTTTGTGAAGCATCAATTGATACTTTGTCAAGCAATTTCATGATCTGACTTTCATTGGGGTCACTTAAAGTTCTCGTTCAATAAGATTAAACCACGTTGTATAAAACCAATTTTTTTTAGATGTTACCACTTGAACAATTTTTAGGTTTAGTGCCATGTCTCCGGGGTCTTGAGAAGATTTATGAAGAGTCAAACAAGACAGTTAAAGACACATCAGATACCTCTGCTCTACTTTTATGTGGGGTAGTCATGGCCTAATGGTAAGTCTAGTAACTAAGGTTGCAGGTTTGATTCTCAGGAAAATGACTGAGGTGCCCTTAAGCAAGGCACCTAACCCCCTATATCACTTCCCGGGCATTACAGTAAAAATGGCTGCCCACTGTTTGCAGTGTGTATGTGTGTGTATTCTCCACTCATGCTTCCTAAAGTGTGCACACTAACTTGGATGGGTTAAATGCAGAGGACAAAATATGTGTATGGGTTACCATACTTCACATCACTTTCAATTTTTCTTTTTTTTAACTTCTAAACACTTAAAAATCCCTTTTCATACACTAAAAGCCAAAAAAAGCACTACACAGAGGTCAAACTCCAGTCATATGACCTCAGTAATGTGTCTCAATGCAGTGAAGTATGAAATTGAATATGGGGGTTAACAAGCTGGAAGAGATGCTTTGGCCTCTTGACTTCAGTTTACCCTCAAACAACCAGACACCAGGACACTGAATAATTTACACATGAACAGAGAGTGGCAAACTGTCAGAGCATCTTTTCAGGGTCCCAGTTTCTCTGGGGAAGATGCGAGTTAACCGAGGTAGGATTATCCAGGGCAGGAATAAAAGAAATAATAAGGATGAAGAGAGAAACAAAAGGAGGTGCTTGGGGAGAAAAGGAGAAATAAAGGGGATTTCTAAAGGGTGAATATAACCTACTGTCATTTAAATGAACTCTGGAGCGGGATTGAGCATTAAGTCTACATGGAAATGAACAAGGCAGAGAAAATTGTGAAAAAGAGCAAGTGAGAACAAAGCTTGAGAGAGATAAAACAAGTCCATTTTAACCCATGTCGACCATATACTGTACCTTGAAAAGAAGCCAAGTTTAATTTGACAAGTGAAAATGAGGCTGTGTGGGACAGATTTTGTTTTTGCCTAAATCAACGATCACTGGTGACGCCACATTGAATTGACTGTACTTCCATCCATCAAGGCTTATTTTGTTTGTGTTAATCTAAAGATTCTCTCTAATCTGACAAAACAAGATAATAACAGTTGAAAATGCTTTGTTGGTCACGGTTCTGTCTTTACAGTTCTCAAGTGACACAGTCCAGACTTTCTTATGCTTTGCCCTTCTGCCTTCCACTGAGGCTTGTTTGCGTCCAAATTTCAGAAGCTCGTTGAGGTCTAACCAGGTATCAATTAAGACCGCTCCTTCTTTTGGTTCTCCTTTCAAGTTAAAACAGGATTTGCTGTTGTTTACTGCATTGGATCGTACAGTCACAGTCAAAAGATGGGCTAGATGAGCATCAAAAGCAAGAACTTCTGTAGAAGGCAGGACACAAACCAACAGTGACCACTTAAGATTCTTAAGAGACTCCGGGAATAAGAGCTCAGGGAATTACAGCCACTGTCCTGTTTGTAAACAGATACAAGTAAATATAGTACAGAGCTGAGCCATCAAAACACTGTCAGTGTGAGAAAAAGCAGCTTCACGGACAAGGCTTAAGCTAGACTAAAATACATGTTTGAGCTGTTTTAACTGAAAGAATATCTTAAAATATATCTGCATATGCACACCAGTAATGTTTTTTCAAGTGTACGTTTATAAAAACCATTTAAATGTTTTAATTGAACTAAGGCCTAATCCAGGTTTAGGCTAAGCCTTGTCTGTGAAACCGGGCCATCAAGAATAATAATTTTTAAAAAATGCATTAAAACTTGTCATGTGATTGTGTGGCATCGCATCCATTTTGCTTTCACTGTGAAAATAGATTATTGCTGGAAACTTTCAACTAGTTACAGAGTTAAACTGTTTGGAAAAGATCCAATACTAACTTCTCACAGTTTAACAGTAGTAGTACTAGAAAAAAACTCTGTTAATTATGTTATTTTTTTCACAAAAATGATAGAAAACATTGGCATTGACAGTGGCCATGCAAATTTCAATCAGTAAACAACTGCTCCAATTTAGATTGTCTAATGAAATCTAAGTTTGTGCCACAGCATGATAAGTTGGTGCATAAAAGCCTGGCACAAAAGATTGTCGATTTCGTATTGACACTATTATATATGATTATATCTTGCTGATGTGAAGCCAAAACCTGAGCTGAACTGTGCAGACAGTAGTGTCTTCTATTGAACTGAACGGAATCAACACTGATTGGACTTGAACTGAATAATGACATTATTGTCATTATATTTGTTGATGTTTGCATCATTAATTCTATTACTTTCCTGTTTATTATTGTGAAGCTGCTTTGAAACAATATGCATTGTATAAAGCACTACAAAAATAAAGGTGGCGTGACTTGACTACCTTGTTGAATGATCCAGCATAAACCAGCATGAATTCCATGTTGGTCCAGGTTAGAGTTGGTATAGTGCTGGTCTAGCTGGTGGCTGTCAAGCTGTTCTCAAGCAAAACTGAGCTGGTCTAGCTGCTCCACCAGCACTCCCACTTCCCATGCTGGATTTTTCAAAAGGGTTAATTGTTTTATTCGTTCACTTTCATGTTATGGTTCAATCATTGGGATGCATTATATTGCTCAAAAGATTTATTTTTCAAACAAATGTTTCAAACTCTTAACTCTCTATTCAACAAAAAATCCTGAAAAAGGGTTCATGGTTTCCTCAAAAATATTAAGCAGCACAACTCTTTTCAACATACATACAACATGATAATAAGAAAAGTTTCTTGAGCAGTAAGTCAGCATATTAGAATCATTTCTGAAGACTGGAGTAATGATGCTGAAATTCAGCAGAAATTACATTTTAAAATGCATTAAAAAATTGTGATAGTAGTATGTAATTGTGATGATATTTTAAATTAATATCAGTCTAGGAGAGACTTTTTTCAAAACATTAAAAATGGTACCCAAACAAACTTCTGAATGCTAGTAGAAATACTCTTAAGTTCGCACTGCAGGAATTAGCGTGTAGAAAATATACAACCACATGATACAAAGACCCTTTAAACACATTTGCAGGGTTGTGACAGGTGCCAGGGCAGAGCAGCACGGCAGGCGGCGTGTGTGTGTGTGTGTGCCAGTCTTCAGTGTAAGTGTGAGCGATGGTGGTGGGCTGGCAGCAGAAGGTGTGAAAGAGCGAGGGAGTGAGGGAGGAGCAGAGAGAAGAGGAGGGAGGAGAGTACAGCGAGCACTCTGTTCCCCGGTAATGAAGCGTGAGTGTTGAAAATGAACCCAGATGGGAATAATTGAGGGAGATAGAATTTTTCAAGTCATCAGAAAGATAGAGGACACAAGAAAGAGTATGAAAAAACTAATGAGACTGTAATTACAGTGACAAACGCCTCGCATGTTAATTTCTGCCACACTTCAGAAACCCCAGAACTCTACAGCCACAGGACCGCCAGGAAAATTATTGGCTTATTGCTCTAAGACATTCAAACTACTTGGACTTAGTAATTGCTAATAATTACAAAATAAAGCTGCTCTTGTTCTCAAAGCACTCAGTGGACACGAGACATGTATAATACGACCGCAGGAGGAATATCGGAAACACATTTTTTCAGTGGCAGGAGACATGAGTCATGGGAAATGACTCCGGTCTTCAGAGGATAGGCTACAAATTTGAAGCATTTCCCCTGAAAATACCTTAAATAATGAATGTGAACTAATGGCTTTGTAATGACAAATGAAAGAATGTAAACAGAGGAACCAGCCACATGGAGCCAGATAATGAGATGCTGATTTGATCTAAAGCAGATTAATACACCAGTTGATGATTGAAGCTTGATTCATTTCAGCCCAAATATTTACAAAGACTTTTCAAACTTGAAATTGAACTCATTTAAAGTTTTTTGTAACCCTTTGTTAACATCAAGCTAGCTTATTTTTGATCCATGATAGTATTTTATAGACTTAAAGGAACATTTCATCCAAAAATGAAAATTCTGTCATCATTTACTCACCCTCATGTCATTCCACACCTGTTTTTGTTTATAAAACGAATCAACACTGGACCACATTGACTTCCACTGTATGGACAAAAAACTAATTTTGAGGCATTTTTCTAAATATATTCTTTTGTGATTCACAGAAGAATCTGAGTCATCCAGGTTTGGAACAAATTTCCATCATTTTCATCTTTTGGTTAGCATTTCACATTGTAGTAGCAACATATTACATATAATCGGATTGAAAGGGGTGGTGTGGACCTGAAATAATCTGATCAACAGTAAAAAAATTAAGCATGTAAATTCTTGTATCAGACAATTTTTTTCAATCGGATTCAAAACGACTTTGCACAGTGTCATTGCATTTTAAGTCTGACAAACGTGCATATGTTTATTTATATCATGCAGGTTTGTCTTATGAACTGAATGTTTATTAAATATTTGATAAAAAGCTCTTCTGATATATAATCAACTTTCTTTTAACCATGTCATCAAGGCAAAAACTCACGGTAGCTCCATTACCTCAGTGGTTCCCTCTAGTTTTGGGCACTGCACATGTTCCGAAGTTGCGTTCAGAATAGATGTAATGCACATTTAAACAATTATGTGAATTGAATTGGAACGTTTGGTTCATATAAACAGATCTTTCAGAATCGCACACAGGATTGGATTCATTTCAGTTGATGAAAATCAATGCATGTAAGCATAGCTAATATTCAACAAATTCTCTAATTAGCAAGAGCCAGGGTTAAAAATGGTGCTGACCCTCTTTTAACATTACAAGTGATGGGTTAAAAGTGGCCATAATCTGCACGTTAAGACAGTGTTAAGCATAGTGTGAAAAGCCCATTAGTGTTATGAAAAGCTGACACATGTGGCAATTACCACATTGCTTTAAAATAGCAATTTTGCTACAATTTTGTCATTAGACGTCGTGACCTCGTCCAGCCTACAAAATAACAATGTGAAGTCAACAGTCCCTCTGGGGTTATCGTTGCATGAAGTGACGTCCTGCAGGACATTTCTCTCTGGGATAATGCTCTTATCCGCTTGTTTGTTTTGTCTTGTTTTGCCTGCTCTGTTTCTCACGCTGAGGCTAAATCTTAAACTTTGACCTCTCTCGTATATTGTACGCCATTACAAGCAATGATATCAGAAAATAAAGCCTCAAGTCTCAGCTAGTCAGAGCTTACACTGCTGCAACATGATTGAAAATTCACCTTGCTAATATATGTTAGTAATTAGCTGCACTGATGTGTCATTTCTAATGAAGAACTCTTTGGCAAAAATTATTTCCCATATCATTGCAAGTTTACTGTGGTAAATTAACTTTTCAGATCACTTTAGACCAGCATATGAAGCCGGTTGACCAATGAAGTCTTGTCAGTTAAAACATTATAACAGCATTATAATATCCAGAGCGCGTCATATGCTGGTGAACAGCAACGAGAGCTGTAGCTTTTGTTTGCCTTTAAATGTCTTTAATGGGTCAAAGTTTACATCCCATAAGATATTTTGCTCTTCTCAGAGAATTCATTTCCTGTCATGAAAACTGGGCTGCAGTCATCTGTGTGAAGCTCTCCTGACTGACAGCAGCAGCTGTAACTCTTAAACTGCAAAGCTAAAGAGAATGAAATGTTCTGGGCTACGCCAACCAACTTAAAAAAAAAACAACAAAAAAAACCTGGTATGACATGGATTGCTTTTGCTTACGACTGCTTAAACGGGTGTGAACATAAGAAGCCCTGGAAAATGGCCAACTATGTTAACCACAGGCTTGAAAATACACACAGGAAATTATCATCACCTTTAGCGCTAAGGGAGATTATAGAGTAAGTGAAAAGAGTGGTATTATAATCTTCAGCTACTTTAACAATTTGCTTTTCACTAAAAGTCATAAGTTCGCACCACACTAATTAATGTGCTTTTCTGCATTACTGAACCTTGACTTTCTCACACAGAAAAGAGAAAATATGGTGACGCCCAAAGGCAAAACACCAATTGAAAAGGCCAAATCACTGACCACACCCACAGACACACTGGATATCACTGAACGAGGCCAGTCAACCTCCAATTAGTCAACCACAAATATGCACCCGCCTTCCCCATCTGTTCCACCCAATCCCAGTGCTCCTCTTTTTATTTTTGTGCTTCAAGCCGGCGTTGAGAACGGTATTGGACTTTCCCATTGATACGGATGTAGATGTAGAGAAACGAGCTTGGGGAAGAGCCACGTGGGGTTGGAAAGGACAAAAAAGGGACACTGATGACTGAATAAAGTTTTGATGATTCCGTTTTCTGAGGGGCAAAAGGCAAATCCTTGTGCGTAAGCTAAGATACAACAAGTCAAGTCTTAAGCTTACAAGAATATATGATGCACTGTAAGCATAGGCAGCTATCTAGCTAGCATCCCAAACCAGTTTTATCCATGCAGTCCATTTATAATAGATCTGTTTTGTTATTATAAATACAGACCCTTAATTTTGCAACAGTAGTGTACAGAATATAAAATTGCAAAAATAGCAAAGTGATCAAAATGCATGTATAGTGACTGTAGTATACTATATCATTTTCTTCATTTACAGGAGGAAAACAAGCTCTAAAAACACAGAGTGACCACTGACACAAATAATCCACTCTAGAGTTTTAAGAGTCAAATTTCTATGACAACCATGACAGGTATAAGCATTGTTTGAGAGGAAACGGTAAAAGTGTTTTGGCACGGAGTTGATTTCAGGGGAAAGCTGCTATGCAGGGTTCAGCTGACCTGAGTTATCCCTGTCATCCCATTCAAAACACTACCTAAATACTGAAGAAACACTGGCAGTGGAAGCTCCATCATTTGCAAAGACTCTAAGGAAGATAACAGCTTCAATAGGCCAGTTGTATTCCAGACACAGAGATTTCACCGTTAGCACTGCGTAGGCCAAAATGGAATCCTATTTAAGCTCCACGGCAATACACAAGTCTCATTAATAGCACACAATGGGCCATTTGAAATGTTGTTGTGTATGTGTGTGAGGGCCGTCTAAAATGCTCAGTGTGTGACTATGGCTCTCCAGCCAGCTGTTCCCACACAAAGGCGAGAAGCCTTCCAGCACAGCTGGTTTTGGACAACTGAAAAAGGGTGTGTGTAAATGTGTGTTTGGGAAAAAGAGGTGTCTGTGAGTGTTGGAGAGAGTTGCGCAGGCTGAGACAGAAAAAAGAAGGGGTGTGGGCATATTGTGCACGCACGAGTTGTGAACTTTGACAGTACACAACCCACATCTGTGATGGAAAATATCATTTTTTAAATTGTGTAGGTGTTTAGCGTGCAATCTGGGAATCAGTGCAAGCAACGATGTCTGCGTGTGTTTTAGCCAAAAGTATAACCTAACTTAACCTGCTTATGCAAGGCTTACAGAGTTAAGAATTATAAATTGACTTATTGATCTCGCCTGGACCAGAATCAGTCTGCATCTGCAGTACGTAATCAGAGAATCATTAAAATTAGTTTCATCTTTATGAACTGAATGTAGTTGAATTCGGAAAACCTTCATCTTGGCATTAAAACAGCAATATGGCACAATTGCAATTTGCTGACGGTTAATCCATTATCACAGATTCTTTTTTTTTAAATTATAAAAAGGTTCCCACTTATTTCGACTAATGCACTCCCATGAGTTTTCCATCACCTTTTCAGTTATTTGTGATAATTGGATACTGTTCAAAAATCGCTTTGATTCAGAAAAGTAACAATTTAATCACATAATTAACATCAACAAATTTTACTCTGCAAAGCTCTATAACATCAAAAGAGTGATATTTTTGATATCAGCACAACAAGAAAAATATATATTCACAACAAATATTTCCACAATAATTAAAATATGAATTTCTAAGACTTTTCCAGGCCTGGAAATAACTATTTTAAAAGTCCCTAATTAGCCATGTTTTAACCACTAACATGAATGGAAGGGATTTGCTTGGTATTCACTCAGTATATTTTACAAAAACACAGGCAAACCATCCACAAGCACACAGATTCTCTCCAGGGTTCCTCCATTTCCGACAGCCACTGATCCTCTCTCCACACCCAAACACAGCATGTTCACCTCAGGCCTGACACTCGCTGCCCTTCTTCAGCCAGGTAACGTCCCGGCTTTGGAGATCCCTGCTAAACCCCTTACAGGCTCAGTTTTTGGGCTAGTGGAGGTAAGAGGTGTGTGGGGGGTCTGCTTGCTTCAGTGACACACTTGGGATGATCTATATTCCCTTATGGCTGTTAATCTCAGACTTTGATGCTGTCCGAGGCCAAGTGTGGGTCTGGCCTCTAATGAGCTCAAGCGGGCTAATTGGGAGTTAAGCACCTCTGGCTGCTCTAAGTATAGAAGCATGATGAAAAGTGGAAGCAGTGACCTTGGAGAACCAGTGTACTATCAGGTTTATACCAGTTAAAGCAGGGGTGTCAAACTCAGTT
Source organism: Opsariichthys bidens (assembly GCA_037194245.1). Taxonomy (NCBI): domain Eukaryota; kingdom Metazoa; phylum Chordata; class Actinopteri; order Cypriniformes; family Xenocyprididae; genus Opsariichthys; species Opsariichthys bidens. The sequence continues at coordinate 7,663,044 of CM074283.1, read as the reverse complement.
CCTGGAGGGCCACAGCCCTGCAGAGCTGAGAGCCAACCCTTCTCCAACACACATACCTGCAGTTTTCAAAAATTAGCCTGTAAGACTTGATTAGCTGGATTAGGTGTGTTTAATTAGGGTTGAAGCTAAACTCTGCAGGGCTGTGGCCCTCCAGGAACTGAGTTTGACACCCTTGAGTTTAAGGGTTAGTTCACCCAAAAATGAAATTTCTGTCATTAATTACCCACACTCGTGTCGTTCCACACCCGTAAGACTTTCGTTCATCTTCAGAACACAAACTAAGATCTTTTTTAAAATCTGGCCCTCCATTAACTTAAAATTTTATAAAGAGATCACAAAAATAATCTATATGAAGCGACTTAGTCTAAGTTTTCTGAAGAGACTCGTTTGCTTTACAAAATGAACAGATTAAATGTAGGCTTTTACTTGCACACAAACAATGATCAGCGAACAAACAAAAGCTCAACCGAACATGAATGACACACAAGAACAAACCTCTTCCGGAAGCTCAAATGTGTGGTGTAACACATGAATGAAATTTTATTATTGGTAAATATAAAATTATAGCAAATAAAAAAATACACTGTGAAAAATAAAAACTGATCCTTCTTTTGCGGTGGCACAACTGGCCAGCAGGAAGAACCCTTAAAAACAGTCTATTTTAGCTTCTTAACCTTAAGAACTTCTTTATATAAACCACATCTGTCATGGCTGTAAAGTTTATACAGCTTATTAACTGAATACTATGCGTTTAGGATACTGTTGATATGTGCATCTTGTTCTGAAATCAATACCATGATGATATAATTTTCCATAAACTATAAATTTTCTATAAATGTGGACTAGAAAGAGTTCTTTGTGTTGTGAAGAACTACAACAACAAACATCGAACTCTTTTATTACAAAAGAGCAGGGAAAATCTTGTTTTCCATGACATGTTCCCTTTAAATGTCAGCTCTAGCCATGAATGGACTGCATTAAAATGCAACAGAGCACAGCTTTAGTTCTCCTTCATACCGTTTTGACTTTGATGAATGCCTGAGATGCATGATTGCAGATGTATGATTCTGTATGACTTGACCTCAATTTCCGTCACATTAACTATGTATGTAGCAGTTTTTGGTAGATAAAGGTACGTGTGCACCTATGGAGATCAGTGTTTAAATGTAGAAGGTAATTCAGATCAACATTAACTGACTAACAGATTAACTCAGTGCACTAAGATGATCGAATTTACTGACCCCACCAAGAGGTCACAATTTGGCAGGTTGGCATGCCACCCCTGCTTTAAGACCACACACACAGCGACTATTTTTCTTCATTGATATTAAGGAATAGTCACATGGCATTTACAACTCAGCTGATTGGCTCAAAAACAAATATGTCCAGAAGTAAACACCCACGAGTAAAGACGGCAGATTTAAAATTGCATAAGTCCAAAGTAGTCCTGAATAGAAATGCAAATGGATAAATTTTTCCAGGTATTATAGACATCCTGGGTTGTCAACAAACTTCAAAAGTTATGGCTCCACAAATCAGCAGCACCAGCAGAAAATGTTTATTACTTTAATCACAGTAAACATCTCTCCGCCACTAGCACATCATGCTCTGTGCGCTGTTGAACACTCTCGGACTGTGTGTAACGGAGCTGTTGTGCCTCATTAAGATCAAGGCTGAGAGTGTGTGTGCACATAGAGCTTAAACAGCAGAAAGACCCCCTGCAGAATCGACATCAGTCTGCTTTGTACACTCACAGTTGCTGCTCATTGCATCTAAATGAGAAGTTCAAGCTTCCAGACATTCACTGAGATAATTTACAGGAACAAAAGAAACAGAAAAATTTTCCATTTGATGCTAAAAGCAAGTTTTGTAGCAAAGGCGTAAAACCCTTTGTTATGGTTTTCCCAATACACCATTGACTCATTAATTAATGCACAAACGCAGCTGTGTGACTGGTGTAGTGAGGGAGCTCTTCATTAGCATGTCTATTAAAGTGCAGGTTTGCAGGCTGGATTAACTGCCCTGCTGAGCACACAAACTCAGCTGCCGTGAGCCCACCTGACCTGAGAAAGAGGGACATACAGAAAAACACTTTACAAGAAGTGGACACACTCCTGCTAATGGTGGATAAACTGAGAAACATTACTTGTCTTAAGCATCTGTACACATGTTCAAAAGTTTGGGGACTTTTTTTATACTATAAAAAGAAGTCTCTTAAGGCAGTGACACAGCCAAAAATCTGCACTTAAACACGCCAAAAGGAATACATGCAGCTGTCTGTGCCTGTAAGGAAATAACTGTCTGTCAGCAGAAATCATTTTTTTAGGACTGCAGATTTACAAATTTACTCTCTCTCACTGACGGATGCCAATTCAACATGCTCAATCGGTCAAAAACTTGGTGTGTCAGGGCCTTCATGCTCACCAAGGCTACATTTATTTGATCAAAATTACAGTAAAAACAGTAATATTGTGAAATATTATATATTTATTCCTGTGAAGGTACAACAGAATTTTCAGCATCATTACTCCAGTCTTCAGTGTCACATGATCCTTCAGAAATCATTCTAATATGCTGAATTGTTGGTCAAGAAACAATACGAGTCTTAATTTTGTTTCAATCTGAATGGTATAACATCCAGCCAAAGACCAGACCCTTCATACAAACTTTTATGAATGTTATGAACATCAAACGCAAGCATGAGTCATTCAAAATCCATCTCACGTCATTCCACTAACACTCATTCATTTAAATCCTCAATGACATGCACTAAATCCTCTTTAGAGCATTGTCCGGTCATTCACTTCCTGTATGATTATGGCAGGCCCTGCTCAAACTGAACCGGGCAGGAAAGGTATATCAGGAGGTGAAATCTGCAGATTTAGTTTTTTTTGTTCCCTCCTCTCCTCCTTCAGCTTTACTTGAAATATGATTGCAAAGAGCAGTGTATGCAAAAGCAATTATCAGGGGGAGAGAGAAAGAGAGAGGCCATCGGTCAATAAGCTCAGAGTTGAAATAAATTCAAACACAGTATCATTTTATCATTCTGAGGGCTGCATGGTGTGCAGGAATATAAAGCTTTTTGCCTGTTTCAGTATTGCTCGCTTGCTCCCTCCCACCCATCTGTTGTCCTTCCCTTGTCTTCTCCGTCTGTTTGTAATATTCCTGTAAGGATGGGCAGTCACTGCTGGTAAACTACCAATACATGTAATAACAAAGATTCTGTGTTACAGCTTGTGTGCTGTTTGCAGGAACGTCGGTCTAGTGCATTTCTAATGTACTTTATTACGCAAGCCAATATGGCGGCAGTCTCACACTTGTACTGACACTTAATGGTGCGGCTGCAGAATCATGCAAAACAAAATGTTCTCTTATCAATGACACTCTCAGCCATGATTCAATTTTTCATGTCCAGTAACACTTTCCAGTTATCGGAGACCAAAAGACAGTAGTATTCAGATCATGTGATCTCAACATGGCAGCCCCCATGTAAAATAAAACCTAGGCTACTGATATGACTGGATTCAACTTATGAGGGTTCATCCATATCCAAACCACTTGTCCTATGTAGGGTCGAGCTATCAAAACTACTATTACTTTACGTTTAAAACTTTTCTAATGAGGGAACAACAAATGCAATTTAACTACCTTAGCAATAGCAAATATAGATTTATTCAAATTTTGTTCACACACAATCTGGAGATGTCAGAACTGGATGGATGCAAGCAACAGATTTCTTACACATGCAAATACATAAATAGACAGACTTGCATTTCTCACGCACATCAACAGCAACTCACAGCAGGACCGGGAAATATTGAAAACACAGGAAAAAAAGAGGAAAGAATAAAACTGGGACAAAACAGAGAAAACAGAGGAAGAAGCAAAACAAACAAATTGAAAAAAGAGAGTGCTGGAAAGAGAAAAAGCCATTAAAGGGATAGTTCACCCCAAAAACAAAAACACATTTTGAAGAATGTCAGTTGATGGTCCCCCATTGACTTCCATAGTATAGAAAGAAAAAACTATGGAAATCAATGGGGACCAGAAACTGTTTGATCACCAACATTCTTCAAAAAAAAATCTTCTTTTCTGTTCAACACAAGAAAAAAAAAAAACTTTCCCTTTAAGGCCTTTGAGGGGATACTGAATTTATCAAGTTGGAAAAAACAGTGTAAGTGTGACTTGAGGGTGAGAATGAGGGAAGCAGAAGAAGAGATATTTTAAGATATATAGGGCATCTGCACCAGTTCTGTCTGTTAAAATGTGTTCTAGTAACACACATATAGTTTTTGGTAGGTCAAACACATCCAGGCATACACAGAAAGCAGCGTGAAAAATATATAGCAAATATTCGGGGCTCAGTGTGTGGTCTGTGTGTTCTCTCTCTTCCAATAAAAGTTTGAGAACCGCTGACTTAAAGTGAAGAGCACCTGCTGATGGCGCTTATTTGCTTGCACTGTCTGCATTGTTTTAGCACCCGATTCACTAAAGGAATTATGCAAAGCAGACAGAGGCACAAAAACACCCTAAAAACTTGTGCTGAATGCAATTTGCAAGGCACAGATTTTCATTATGCAGGCTGGTTCTCAGAGATTGCAGACAATCATGACCTTGCATTTATTGCTGGGACTGCATCTTGGCACCTAAATGTTTTATGCTCTTGCAGATATGCAGAAAAAGTGCTTGTCTGGTCAATTGTCTTTTCCATCTAATTATCATTTGACCAACGACTCATGCAATTATCAAGTGCAAAGAAAATTTACCCAAAAATAAAAATAAAATTAGCACAGCATTAACAAATAACACTATTTTTTTGTGAATAAGGCAATTGCAAAGATGTTCTTAGCGGTTCTCAGAGTGTTACTGTTTAGTTACTAGGGATGTTGCTAAATGTTTGCTTATTGGTTGCTTATCCCAGGTCAAAACAGACTAAGCCCAAGTCTATATAATATTCTGGTCTGTAGATATAGCTCAAATTCTCCTGCAAAGTAAATTTAGTGTTACCGTCTGGGAAATGAAAATTGTACAACTACTTAGAATAGTAACAAAACCCTTCTCATAAACAACCTCTGCGCAAGGTGTCAATCATCAAAAAAGGTGATAAACGCAGCACCTAAACAACTGCTGTTGCTACCATAAACATTAGCAAACGGCACTAATAAACCCAAGATAATTTACATTTTATCCTACATAGAAGTCACATTCTCTAGGAACTAAATGTCCTTTAAAAATGAACGCTCACTTACAAAACAAGTAAGCTTAATAAGTGTGTCTATATGCTCTGGTGGTCATTTACTTCAAGTAAAAAAAACTTTAAAAGTTTAGCTTGCATTTTCTTTTTGCAAAAATGGGTCATTGAGCTATGAGGCAAAAGACCCCTGAGGAGCATGCTTTATATAAACACATAAAACCGGCTGCTTGTGTGGGATTTGTATGTTTTGAGTGTGGACCCCGTGTGCACAAAGCAACCACCTTCAGATAAAGCACACAGTCACTGACAGACACAAACAGCAGAGCACATTAATAACCTACATGAAGCCCACACGCTGCCCTCTCTCCCACTAATGCTGCTTTCATACTAGAGTATGAAAACACAGCTTTGACACATGCATATTTAATAACTCTTACATAATTATTCCTCACACAAACACTAACACAATACTTCTGAGATGTCAAGGTGGCACATACACATAAAGAACATTTAATATAGAAGTAGTGTTAGAGTTAAGCCTGAGGTAAGATAAGTGAGTCTGACTAATTTCTGTGAATCAGCTGAAACAGCAAAAAGGTTTGCTGATTGTAAAAGAACGACAAATATTTTCTTTGCTCTCAAAAACTACACCTTGATTATTTTTATCTGCATTTTTACTTAAATATTTTCAAGTAAATCAGCTACAATGGTAGAAATGATCATCTGATTCCGCTGACTGAAAAATAAACAAATACAAAAACATATACAGTAAATATTTTTGCATAAACAATAGATGGGGAAAAAAAACTAACAAAAAAAGTAAAATGAGAAGTTGTCAGATGGATTGAATCTTGCAGAAAGTGAATGAGCTTATCAGTTACTGTTACACTTTTTTCCTATGGCTTCATTCACTCTTTTTATTTAGCTTTGGTGTGGATAGACCTTAAAACTGTTGGAGCAACAAACTGATTCCACCACACACACAAAAACACAAGAATACACACTTCCATATGGGCAACGTGAGTGTGAGTGAAGCTGAAAATTCAGCAGTGCTCAAGTGTGATGAACACTGGCATTTCAACCTCTCAGATTGGCAGCCACATAAAACACAGTGAGGGCTGCTTCACCATCCATCTCTTCATCTCTGTTCCTATCTGTCTACATATCTTGCCCCTCTCTGGTCTGTGCAGATAAATGGCAAGGTCAAAACTAAACTGTACAGTTCTGCTTGACAGTAAATGGCTCAAGCTGTGCTGAGCAACTCTCACAAAACACACAGAAAAATCTGAACGGAATGATGTCTAAGAGGCACTTATTTAAAACGGTTAATCGACTAGAATTATGGCTGTTACTTACACAACCATCTTCATTTTAATAATTTAATGTGTTAAGATATATATAGCATATTTTATCTCAAATGAAATGGAAACTGTAACCTGAAATCTACAGCCTTGAAGCTGTAATTTCCTAAGCTGCAATTCTCATTTGTTGTTGCTGCATCTCTGTAGACAAGTGAACAGCATCTCTCCAGCAAAATATTGATTCTCTAAATGCAGTCAGACTAGACGGTAATGATCCCACTGCAGCAGCAGCATCTAGAATCCTGCACATCATGACAAGCCACCAAACATTCCCACATTGATCTTCATTGATTAAATTCCTGAGAGAAAACACCACGTCGAGAGTCATGACGAAAAGGATTCAAGACAATCCAAAAATCCAATTCCAAAAAGAGCAAGCTGTCTCTGCCTCTAATAGTCTCTTCAAACCTGACCTTTTCTGTATCAGACCGCCAGCGGTTTAACATGGTCCTGACACTGAACCCTCACAACACATTGACTCAAAGAAAAGAGAGAAAAAAAGTGAACTCAAAACAGAAAGAAAGAATCTGAATGGTTTGATAAAGGAGTGCTATATCAGAATTTAAGTGTGAGTTCACACTTGGCAGGACTGGTTCGATGAAAATGAATTCTAATGCGATTGCTCTGTTAGTGCGCTTCATTTGATTAAGTGTGAATGCTGCTATTCGTACCCTGGTACGGACCAAATAAGAAAAGGTCATGTGTTGTGGTGGGAAGTCTGACTCATTTCTGGGAATTGGTTCAGTGAGTTTCAAATAACCAGTTCCAAAAAGTGATTCAGCGGTTATTTTACATCGTCGCATGGTCCCTGACATCCAGCGTGACAAATTACATGACCTAAAATGTTTCAATAAAGTAATTTAGAACCTAAATATAACTTGCTTTTCCATTAAATAATACAATTCTGCCAATCTGCTAAACTTCCTTTTCATCCCATTCCTCAAATCTTTATTAAATTCCAAATAAAAGATCACACATGTCTGAAAGAGATCATTCTCGTCTTGTTGACTTGAGAACAGCTCAGCTCGTTCCAGAAACAAATCTTGATTTGTAAAAAAAATTGTTCAGATCGATCTTATGAACCAGTTCAAAAGACTGATTCATTTACAAATCAGACATCAATAATCTGCAATGCTATTGAAGTAAACAGACCTCACAAGTGCATGAACGTCAACACGAGACTCACAGAGGTTTAACAACTAATGCTCTCTCAGCAATGGACTGTGTAAGAGGACTTAAAGGGTCTCAACCAGAACATGCAGTATATCCCAACATGGTAGATTACAACACTTGCTCTGTTTCCAATACAAACCCTCTAAGAAAAGAAAATTTTGCAATGGGTCCACAAAGCCCCATCCAGACTTTGATTTTTTTTTTTTTTTTTCTGAAAAAATCCCCTCCCATTACAGAGTTCTGTTACTGCAGTACAGTGGAAGCATTGTTTCAAGAATAATGCATTCTTAACACAATCCATCCTGTGCTAACATTAATACAATTGAATAAGAATGTCATTATTTTATTTCCATCATTCTTTTTTGGCAACGCATGTTGCGGCATCTTGTCATTTTGACAAACTTACAGCCCTTCTTTATGGCCGACATATCTTAATTAAAAAATATATGGATTAAAAGTTTATCAACTTTTTAAAAACAAGAACAGGGCAAGTTTCTCAAAAACATTAGCATACCAAAATTAAATATAGTTTAATTCAGGCTGAAAAGAGACAGGCCTCCTGCGCGCATCATCTCATGCAGGTACAGAGTGCGCGTGGGTATTGACCTTGCTGCTGCACGCGCACCTGCACACAGCCGCTCAGCGCTACCTGAGCATTACAATAACACCCACACATGCATTACCATCCGATAATATTAGGGCTATATTTTCGCAATAAATTGCGTTTATAAAACAAACACAGACAGTAGCCTACAAGCAAAACGTTCCAGAACGTGACCAGAACGAAAAATCAAATCTGTAAGGCGAAGTCATCACTTACTCGCTGATTCTTCGTGTTATTCATGTTTGAAGAGTCGTTCGAAGAAGCTCGAACTCCGAAATCACCGCGCGGTCTTACGCAATCCAACCCATTCACTACAACTCTGAAGTGAGCAAGTGATCAAATGTCCTTTTATCCGCAACAAAGAGTACGTGGCTCTATCACAACGGTAAAGAGAATGCTTGCCAGGACCGTCGGTGTTTGACACGGTCATCTGGTCGAGCTCATCTCTCAGCTGTCATCACAAGCCGCGTGCGCGCGCGCGCTCTCTCTCTCTCTCTCTCTCTCTCTAGTCCAGAGGGGGTCAACACGAGCTGCGGTGAGCGAGAGCCAACCAGTGAGGCTGGAGAGGGGGCGTCGGTGCTGCCGACTTCTGTAGGTTTACAGCGGCGGTCCGGTGTAGGTTTATCGCAAACACATTATGTTTTCCTAGATAGCATGCAAACATGGATGCAAATACATCCCGCGCGCCCTCGTAGAATTTTATAAAGACGTCGAGGGATCAAAACGAAGCTGTCAGTCTGGACCGCTTCAAATCCACGTTGAATTACATCACCACTCTAACAATAGCATGGAGTGCTCGGAATAACGCGCCTCAGTGGAGCAGGTGGAGAATATGGTTCAGATCCGCACGTCGGTTAAACCAATTAAATCTTTAGAATGCAGCGAGAATCCAAAGAGGCAAAGTTGCAAAAGAGCTTCATGATTAAAGGCTTAGTTCACCCAAAAATGAAAATTCTGTCATTAATTACTCGCCCTGTAACCATCTTCGGAACACAAATGAAGATCTTTTTTGATTAAATCTGAGAGCTTTCTGTCCCTCTACGCAATTGCAGCTTTGACGTTTCAAAAAGTTCTTGAAGAGATCCTAAAACTAATCCATATGAATTCAGAGGTTTAGTCCAAATCTTCTGAAGAGACAGGAGCGCTTTTTATGATGAACGGATTTAATTTAGGCTTTTATTCACATTTAAACACTGATCAGCGAACAAAAACAGAAGCTTAGCCGAACCTGAAGGATGCACGAGAACAAACCTCCTCTGTTTATGTTCGTTCAGGGGTTTTCAAACTTTTTGATGCCATTATTATTATAAACCTACTATTGAATTAGAGAATTGTTAAATGCATAAACCTGGAAAGAAAAACTCCAAAGTGAGGAAGCTAAAGGTGACAAAGAAAACAATTATTTCTTACGGTGGATACACAAATAAAATTTATTAGCTGTCGATTAACAAATCAACTAATTTCAAGATTTCTGACATTTAAAAACATGAATTCAGTATTTTATATTCTCTGAAATGTTACAGACCACTAGCACCATTTTCCCAGCCCCCAAAACACAGTTTGAAGACCAGTCATTTTTTTTTTTAAATGTAATATATTTCAAATAAATATAACTATATTACATCAATATGGCTATAGTAATCATTGATTACTATTTGATAACACCACATCATTACTATAGCACTTCTTTGTAAGGGTTAACATTTAACAGGCAAATTACTTGCGTTACTTAATTATTACTGTAAAGCTCCTTTGTCACAATTTGCATTGTAAAAAGCGCTATATAAGTAAAGGTGACTTGACTTACATGCAGAACTTCATGGTACATTGCATTAAAGTCACCAAGAAATTAAAATAGACAATTTTATGGAATATTGCAGTATTTATATACAATTGATCCACGCACATCAGTATTTTATTTTAAATTCATAACCCTCATAATCCTTGATGACACTATCCCTGACGCGAGGGCAGGATCAACCCGTCTCTCACTTGAGATCACAGCAATAGCCAACCACAACAATCTAATCAATTCCCGATGGACAAACTCTTACAGTCTCGCCTTACAGTCTTCTTGTTCAAGAAGCCGTTTCATTCGGATGTGTGCTACAATGGGAAAGAAAAGACTAATGCAACTTCCGTTTCATGCCGACTTTAAGGGTGCGTTCACACTTGTAGTTCGGTTGGTTTGGTTCGTTTGGTCCGGACCAAAAAACGAAACAATTTGGATATAGTCCTGGTCCTCCTAGCGTTCACACTGGCATATTTAACAGCGAACTTTAAGTTACCGAACCAAATGCATAAGGATACGGTCACAACCTGATTGGTTGGCTTTTATGACGTATGACCCATCTTTTTAGCGGTCTCGGTCCGCTTGTTTGGTCCGCAGCGTTCACATATGTTCAAACGAACCGCACTAACTGAGCAATCGAACCAAACATGACAAGTGTGAACACTAAGACTTTAGGGGCATTTATAGGAAGGTTTTAGCAATGGCTTCAAAAACAAGGGGACGAATTTGAATTGCAAACAGAAAAACAATAATCTTCTGTCTATTAATACAAATTTAGCTGTACATGATGCAATTCGTTGCTCGTTAGATGCTGATAGTCCTTCTGGTGGCTTTCTCAAAAGCAAACAACCCTGTAATGATGATAATAATAATGGTCCCTGCCCCATACTTGTGTAACGTGGTGACACATCATTTTCATCTTGTTTTGTTGCACCCAGTATGATTTAGTTGAACCACATGCAGTCCTAGTGCCTGCTCAGTGTGGACTGAAGCCAGGGCTATGACAGGCAGACTCTTAGATTCATTAAGCCACTTCAGATGGCAGTTCTAGGGGGCACAGCAGGTCGTATTCACCCAGGTGGAAAATAGGTGAGGAGTGAGCCAGCAAAATGAAGATAAATGCCAAGTGGCCCTGTGTGCTGCTGGTGGCTCCATTTTGTAGGATTCACTGTCCGTGTAATTCAATAACACAATCAAAAGCACAAAGTAAACGTGGAGTGACATTGCATTATATAAGAAATACATTGTTATATGACAACATTTTTGGATAATTTTGTGGTGATTCAAAAGAAACAAGGATAAAGGAGAAAAAAAGTGCCATTCTGAATAAATGCAGGAAATGAGGCGATAAGCTGAATGGATTGAGTTAGCGAAGCGCAAGCAGAAGCAAGAGAGGGAAACGGAAAGAAAAGGAAGTGAGGTACAGTAGGGAATTGTGCTCCAAAAATCGATGAACATGGGGAGAAACAAGCAGAGATGAAAGAAAGCTTTATAGAGGGAAAAGGATTTTTGACCTGACACCATTTCACACGCATCCTCAGGATGTTCTGTACTGTACGTGCCCACAGGCTGTTACTTATATCTCAACACCCATGTGGAAACACATATCCAGCAGTTAAGGAATGGTTTCATAAGAATCATCGGTGCAGTAATAAGATCCGTTCAACAACAGCTGCACTAACTGCGACGGACAGTATTATTGGTCACAAGGAGCAAGAGAATGTTTCAGGGCCACAGACTACCCATCACGGAGTAAAATTAGCCTTGTGCTAATACAAGAAAGACAAAAAGAGAAGGAGAGAGGGTGGGAAAGAAGGAGACAAACTAAGACAGGAAGCCAAGTGTTGTGGAATGTGAGGGCATTATATATTAGTGAGCATAAAGTAAACATCCAGACTGAAAAGCCTGACGTCACTGCACAAGGACACTGAGTGGTTTGCTGGAATATAGAAAACAGAAAAACAGATTTTAAAGGCAACAATAATGAGATTTAGTGCAAAATCTGATTAAATGCTTCAATCTGATGGTTCAAGTCACTTAAAGCAGTACAAAATGAACAGATCTGAAATGATCTCACTTGCCTTTGGATTAAGTCTGAAAGAGCACATCAAGTTTGGCGTTTAGCCTTCATAACCTTCCTAAATTCTCCCTTATTGGCTTGTGATTTCAGATTTCTACTACACTTACTTTCTCATTGGAAGGAATGTTTTTTTTTCCCAAGCAATCAAAATCTTGTTTCCTATCTGAGGCGTGTTGACCTCGTCTCTGAAGTTTGTTTCCTTCCTCACCATATACAGCATATCGAACACAGTGCCTCTTCTTCCATCTTGTTAAGTTCTTACTGGTCCTGATGTCACACATGCATTGCATTGAACATCGCATCACATTGCAGCATTGTTGTGATACCAATAAATTGTGAGAGAAATATATAGCCAGCAATTCCGCCTCAGGAGGGGCTGTGCATTGAGGCAGGAAATGAACAGTGTGGTTTGGAAGTTGACCACATACCACAACAAGAGCAGCACAACATGAGATATTTAAAATCTTCCCTATTTTATAACAGAAGGAAAGGAAACAATTCCCCAATGGCAATATCTTCTTGTAAACCGTGGCATATCCAGACATATACATACCCCCTATGTTATGTATAAATGTATACAACCCATTGCCTTTGATGTCCTTTAATCTTAGTTCAGTTAAGTGTCCCTTTGCTGACATTTGTTCAATTTTACCCTTACTCACAAATTTCTCATTTACAACAGTAAACGCTTTACAGTGAGCAGTTATGAATCTCTGCCATCTCTGAAAAACACATTTGAGCAGCAGATAATATTGTGTAGAAAACTGAAAACACAAGCTGATAACGGTGGTGTTCAATCAGCGGATTTACTAAAAGGCTTTTGGAAGTATTGATTTTGGCATTATTGCAACAAGCCAATTGCAACAACTCTACCATAGATGATTGAAAGCCCAATATTGATTAAAATCAGAAAGTCTACTGGCAGCTTCCTGAAAAAAACAACAGCAACAACAAAAGAAACAATTACAAAAGGGTTTCAAGCGCTTCTCGTAGTCAGGGTTGTGCACGATTCAGAACTGAATTAAGAATGGCTTTTAAATTCCAATTTAGTTCCTAAATTTGAACTGAGGTAGCAAAAAGAATGCAGAATTAAATGAATGGAAGTAGAATTCAAATAAAATGAAATTCAAAAATATGTATAACTAATTACTTTTCATTCAATTCATAACAGAAATGCAAATAAATGTAAAAACATGAAAAGCACAGACGGACGCATTTTTAAATCAACAAGCACCCACAGGCTAATAAGCGTGGCATCAACACAACCCATTGCCTGAAGCATGAGAATTGGGTTGTCAAACAAAGGGTTAATCTATAGTGTAGGTGCCAGCTCATCCCTCATCCCCATTCCTTAGCCAATGGGAGACAGCGCACGGCTCCTGCAGAATCTACACAGCAGCACAGTAAACTGGATTAACCTAAAGCATTTTTGATCACGTCAAGATTGCATACACAGGCTTCAAATCTTCATGAAGGCACTGCCCATTTTATCCGTTTATTGACAGAGGCACATTAGGTTCTGAACAGCTGACCAGAGATCAGTTTCCAAGAAAAGGCTAAGATTGAGGATAAGAAGGTTAAAAACCTATCCAGAGCATCCTGTTAAGTAAATTAGGGTTGTCAACACCTCTGCAGAGTCTTAAAGGGATAGTCCACCCAGAAATTAATATTCTGTCATTATTTACTAACCCTAACGTCTCTCCGAACATGTAAAGACTTTCTTCTGTGAAACAAAAAGAGATATGGGCAAAAATTACAATGGAAGTGGGAACAGCATTCTTTAAAATGGTCTTTTGTGTTCCACAGAACAGCAACAACAACAACAACAACAACAAAAAAAACTGGTTTCGAACAACATGAGGGAAAATTATGGCAGATTTTTCATTTTGGGTGAACTATCCCTTTAAATGAGCCGTCCTCAGCTCACTTAAAGCAGATTTAATATGAAAGTGATTTAACACCTAACAGATCTACTGGTATTTATAGTAGCTGAAAATAATCTTTTAGAGCAGACTGGTGGTGAACCAAGACCCATAACTAGACTCAAGTGTATAGTAAAGATCCTATTTTAATGCACTCCTAAAACTTCAATTAAAATCTAACGGAGATAATGGTTATTTTATCGAAGACCCTTTCCATAGCGTACATCTAAAACCAAACTATGTCCCCCTCAACAACATGGCTTTACAAAAGGATCCAAACAAAGCAGCTCCATACTTCATCTGCTTCAGCCCTGCAGCAAAAGTCATTTTACAAAAGGAAGCCCTCATGCCTGACCTCCATTTTAACTGAACAACAAAGTTGGTTGTCATCAGGGGTTTGTACCAATGAGATCAACAGACAGAATCAGAAACAGACAGTTTGTGTTTCTCAACACCTTCATCGCCGTCACGTGGACGTCAGCAACTGCCGCTACATGGATAGCAGGAGTCAGATCGATGGAGCTGGAGGCTGACGCTGCTTAACTGTTCGCACAAGGAAAATCTATTTCTACCGGTGGAGCCATAAATCTAAAGGAAAGGTTTGGTGATGGTGCAAGCAGAGAATTGTAGCTCATCTATTTCATAGGTACTGACAGATGCCTGAGCGCTAGATCATGAAGAGGTGCCACATCACTGCGGGGAGGTTAAAGGAGGAGAAATCTGAGATGAATGGTTTGCGAAATTGGAGAACAGGTCAAAGTTTTGCAATACGGACATAAATCATGTTTTAATAAAAATAAATGAGTAATATAAATCTCGGCATATGGCAACAGCACCATATAACGCAATTCTGAATTTCTCTGAGGGAACATAATGATCTGCTGAAAAGGTCAAGCATTGTTTTGTGTGCTTTGCTTTCTTGGTAAAGTTTATAAATGTGATTGTACAGTTCACACTAAAAGTTATAAAGTCTACGATTTGACAACTTATTAAAAAATAACTAAATCACACTGCTTTTAGAGGAAGGTCATTTAAGAGCTGGAGTTTGGGTCTGCACTGGGTCATACCTCGACTAGTATAGGCCGATATTTGGAATTTTTAAATCATAAGCATTGGCTTGAGCACTTGAGCGCAGATGTACAGGAATGCTCATTCTCTGTCTTCCTACTGTCGTTCACACGTGTGAGTTGGGGTGTGATTTCAGATTTTGTTGCTGATTTGAAATGTGTTATTTAATTGTGAATTTAGTAAGCAGTTTTAGAGATTTCAGGATTTCCCCCACTGAAATGGATAGGACTTGGTCTTGGATGCCCAATATAATTGAAAATTGCCTGGAGGCACTGCAAATATGGCCACCAAGTGAACAGATTTTCCTTAAATGGGACTTTGGTCACCATTATGTCATATTATCTGTGTACCACATGTAAAAGCAGCTTTTTTCAAATTTATTCATTTTCCAATTATTTATTTCTAATTACTTAAATTAATATTATGTCAAATTAAATATAGATTTAATTGTATAAATTGTGATATGATTGAGTTATTCACTATTTTAAATTCAAGTGTGTGATGTGATATATTTATCGACTTTATGTCGGGCACCCAGCGCTCTTAATATATCGGCATTGGCTATCAAAAAACCTATATCAGTTGATCAATAATCCCGATGCCATTCCTCCTCACTCTGTTACTTTTCTGGTTGGAAAGGCTAAAAATAAAGCTAAAAATTGCCCTCAAAATAAAGTACTGAGCTGATAATGAGCAATAAATCGAACATGAACATCCAGACAGGCCACACATCATCTTCAGAGCCCCAGAGCAAAGAGTACCAGGATGACAAGGGCTCCTTTTCAGCCGTATCTGATAAGCTAAGCACCCCACACTTCATCAGTTCTATCCCTGGAGTCTGGCCAGATGGTTCCCATCAAACCGTGCTAAGCGTAAAGTACATTATCTCATCTGTGTTGATTGAAGCTTTTGAGAAGCAACAGCCATAAATTGCGAGCTATTCTCTAGAGGGTGGAGGTGTGCCGATTTGTTATACTGACACTAAAATGACCCTCCTGTTGTTCCATTCACTCCTCTGTCCAAAACTACCAACATGAGGCTTGATTCAATTACACGGCCAAGCGGACTCCATTCGCTATATCTGCAGGTGGTGAGAGGGATAGGTCACCGCATAAACACCTATTTTATATACCAAGCAAGAACTCGTCCAGCTGAAAGACTTGGAGGAAAAAACTGACTGATTTTATCAAAACATAAATCTTTGAGGCAGGGGGGGATTGAGGGTAAACTACAGTGAGTGGTTTGTCATTAGTATGAAGAGGTTTTGTTTATCTTGGGTTTCTTTTAACACAGAGAGCAGCTGACAAGCACTGCCAGAGCAGTCAAGCTGCCCTACGAATTAAAAACCCTGCTTTCCCATTCAAATTCAGTTCCTGCTGCTACCATGAACCAAGTCCAGAAACAGCAGCCAGATTCATTTCAGGCTAAGTTAACTAGTTCTGCTAGCATACACAAAACTAAAGGCAAACAAACCTAGAAAATCTTGAAATATGAGATAATATAATATTTATTATATGTATATATAATAATAACTGACAGTAGGTGGTGCTTACAGAAAAGCAGAAATTTTCCAGTTAACACAAAATCCACGGCATGCAAAACAGCATAGCACAGCTTTATTTCTGACAACCATTTGTTACGGAGAAAAATGATATTTATATTAGATATAAATATATTTATATAATATTTTATACATTAAACAAATGTTCATGTTGGTTCGGAAATTAAAACGTTTATAACACTAATTTTTATTCACACAACAGCCAATGTCAACAGCCTATTTCCGCAGTCCTCTGTGAGACAACATGTATAAACCGTAGTTGTTGCGCTATTATGTATTGATATGGGAAGGCTTTTTCAGTGAAACTGGAGACAGAAAATCTTCCATTTTGCATGAAACATTTGCCCATTAACTGAACTCCGACAGTGCAGACTCAACAGATTCAAAAGCAGGTCTTATCTTAGAGAAATGAGGCTCATTTTCTAAAAACATAACATATAGAATCCCCAAGCAGGCCAAGAAAGACGGGATAGGTAATAAAGTAAGTGGACAGGGTGAGAGAAGGCGGTCTCCTCTAACACACTGAATGCCAGGAGGTGTTTTCCAAAGGAAGCTGGCTCGAGTCGAGGCATTTGGCTGGTTCCTGCACACACAGTGTCCATTCAGCCCCGTTCCTGACTACACCAAGGCCAGGAACGATAGAGGCTGCTCTGAGGCGTGGGTGACCAACTACAATGCCCTCTTTCACTACCAGCTTATGCCCTCCTCCCAATACCCCGCCCAGCCTGGAGGGCATGAGGAGTGCCAGAGTCTTGAAGATACAGGGCCTAGTCACGAAAAAGCAGCTACAGTGACACTCCTTGAAACCCAGTTTATATGTTGAGAATTGGATTACTTGAAAAGAACCAAAGCATACTGTAAGTAGCCAAATATACATTACATGTACAAATATGTACTCTTGCTCCATTTCCTTCTTAAATCAATGAAGACATCTGTTGGTTAATAACACCCAATTTTATGGCCAAAATCGAAAGCGAAATCGAAGCACGAACTGGTGTGACGTCATTACACAGTTCATTTGGTGTCCGAAACAACTTGGTCCATTGGTTCTTGGCGATTACATAAAAGGTAGGTTTGGCTCTGTGGCGCCGCCTTCTCTGACATAGAAATCTTCTGTTCAGTCTGAAACACAGACACTGGAGAAGTGATTTATAGTATTGAAGTTGTCTGGTTCCTTTAAAGGGGTCATGAACTGTGCTGTTTTATAATGTTTCCCAGGGTGAACTTATAATGTTAGTGTGATTTTAATGAAAAAAAAACATTCATAATTTATAAATAAATGGCATTTTTTCTACCTTGATTTTAACCCTCTGGTTTGACCACTCTGTTTTAAGGGGTGTGTTTGGCTGACAACTTTGAAAATAGCTAGTATTACTCACTATGTGGAACTCTCTCAAAACCTTTTAGAATGTTTTTACTATTACAGCTCAAGGTTAACTAATCGAAAAAAGTGTTGATTATAGCATTACGGTGGCATGAAAGGTTGCAGTGAGGAACATTGTAGTCGATCACAGGCATGCTGAGCTCATGAAAGCAATGATCTTGCATTGCAACTCAATTTCTGCACACTGACGAACGTTTTATCATATAACTAACAGAGCAAACACAATGTAAATAAGATATTTGTTGAATATAATGGTGTTTTACCGAGAGTCCAGAACTTATTGTCACTGATAAACTCATGCTGTTTGATTGACAGCCCCAACGATTGTGAAGGGAGCACTTTGATCACCTTCTATATATAATTTAATCAGTTTAAATAACAGATTATTTTCATCCTACTAAGAGAAAAAAATGTGAAGTTGACCATTCAGTCACTGGTTTGATTTACAGAACAGAACATAAAATTTACATTTAAATTTACATTTAAAGAACATATGACTGTACATGATTGATTAGATATCAGAAATCACTGCTCACAGATCAGGGATTAGAATTAACACAGTTATTTACATGTTGTTGCATTACTGTCACGTCCATATCTTAAAAGTCTGTTTGCAAAGCCTGCGCCAAATTGCAACTGATTTACCAAAGAGTCCACAGTTAAATGTACCGAACACAAATAAATAATGCTCAACTGGGACATTCACATTGTTGAAAATAAATAACCATATTCCTAGTATAGGATCCTTTGAAAGCTAATATTATTTATAGTCCCGTATCGCTCTTCTCTCCTCGTCATCTTATTAACATGCCAGTGAGCGGGGCTATCTCAGCTCTCAGCAGTATGCTCAGCTACTTCAAACATCTACCCCTAAACGAAGAACAAAAAAACAAAAAAAAACTTGGTATCAGGACCTTTAAACCTCACAAACCATAAAAAAGCTTGTTAAACACCTCTCCAGCTGAACCAATAGAATGAAAAGAAGACCTTGTTGTACTATGGATGAATGGGTAAACGACACAGTAAATGGCTCTGGCATGCGCACATTGATGACCTCTAACCTTATGAACCCTGAAGAGAGTCACGTTTGGCTCGGGCTCACCACTGGAGTTCATTCATCCCAACAAAATGCTAAAGTAGGCTTAAGCCTAAGCATTCCTAAGTTACATTTCTTGTGGATGTTCAAACAAAGAAATGGGTGGTGTAGTGACATTTCACATCCAACATTGTGCAGTTAGGAACTTGATGGGAGGTAAAAACAAACATCATGAGTCGTCTACTATCGGGCCAAATATGACACCTGTACCTGCTGAAGTGTGGTGATTATCTGAGGTGGATTCAGGTCGCACTGGGGTTCTACGTGAGGTGAGAGGTCTGCCCTTTCCCAAGCATTTCATCATGCTCTGGCTGGAGTTCAAAGACCAACAGGACATCATGGGTGGAGGCCGGAGTTATGAGGTCCTTTTTTCTTGTGCTAGCACAATAATGTTCTTCTAGGGTCATTTTAGTTGCACAACATACCATAAGAAATGAATGCAAGCAGCAGCAGCAGGCATCATGCTGGGCTCGACACACAAAGGCCACACTGATCCACCTGAGGGGAGGAACCCTGGTAAACACACTGCTGAGAGAGTATAGAGAGAGCTCTGTATCTGCTACAGATCCAACAAGCAAACAAGCTGTGTGAATGGAAAAAGAACTCACTAAATCCTCGCAACTTGCTCAGTTCATGATATTGACTCATTGCACAGAAAAGGTGTCAGAGAACTGAAGAGATACAAAGATCACATTGTTGCTTGATTATCACTATGGCCTTCAGCACAATCGTGAGACTGTCACCTAGAATTAAAACACAGTGAATTGCTTTGCTCAGTGGCAAATAATGGATGAAGCATGACCTCATGCTTACAATTAATGATCAACTCAATTTTATCATATGGTCAAACACAACCATTAAAAATTTGGGGTTATTTTTTTGTTTTTGAAGTAACAGTTATTATGAATAAATATTAGTATTTTTGAAATAGTATAATAATTTTATAATTTATAATATTTATTCCTGTGATGGCAAAGCTGAATATTCATTACTCCGGTCTTCAGTGTCACAAGATCCTTCAGAAATCCAATATGCTGATTTAGTAAAAATGTGTTGAAGCTGAGCTGCTTAATAGTTTTTGTGGAGAGTGTGGTCATTTTTTTCCAGGATGTTTTGATAAAAACACCTACCACTGATGGTGGTAAGTGTACCATTAGCAAGCTAAATATAGAGAACGTGACAAAATGACCCATCGCCCCTCAGGCAGGCACCAGTGAGCAAACACAAGTCACAATATTAAGCACTACCTGAGAGTGAAATCCCTCCTCACAAAGGCATTTCCATATCTCCTATTGTATGTGCGGTCAAGCAGAGATGACCATCCAATACCAGCCAATCACTCTCATTAAGCTCAGCTATTTCCTGTTCCCATCACCCATCACTACAAGCAGGCTATGAATCACAGCTTTGCAGCAACAAAAGGTTGTGACGACACCGGGAAAGTGTTCTCCTGGATTTAGGAGACAGAGACATCGTAAAGGAAGGACACAGGAGGAATGTTCATGTAGTGCCAAGAATGTGGCAGCCTCGATTCTGAAATGGGCTTGTTAAAACTTGAAAAGCCTGACTGCAACTGCTAGCACTAACAGTAGTCCCCAATCATTCAGAAACCCACAGGTTCCTGCCTCCGCAGCACTGGAGAATATATCACCCCCTTGTGCAAACTCTGGCTAAGCAAAATCATTTACCATTTTATGTTGTCAGACAGCCCAGAAAGATTTTCCTCTTTAAATTAATCTTTACAACAACAATGGGCTCCACAACCTCTCACTGCCATCCAAAAAATACTGTTTAGAGGTTTTGAAGATTAACGGATGAAAGACCAAAAATACAACAAAAATATATATTTATTTTTATTATCATTATCAACGTTAAAAAGTCAGTTTTGCCGTTTAATGCTTTTGTGGAAACTGTGAAACATGTTTCAGGATTGTTTGATGAATAGAAATCAAAAGAATAACATTTATTTGAAATAGAAAGCTTTTAACATTATATGTGTACTGTCAATCTCAATCAATAATGCATCCTTGCTGAATAAAAATGACTTCTTTCAAAAAACATTTATTTGTATATTTGTGTTTTCATGATCAATCACTGTCAAATCAAATTCTCATGTCCAACCCTAATTGCGAAGAAATCCAACCTGTCTACAGTGGCCAGCGTTTTGCTAGAGCATACAAAGAGTCCATTTTTTTTTTTACATGAAGATCACATGGGTAATTAAATTTATACACAGAGGCCCTTTCAAACTGACACAGGCTTGAAGCTAATTGACTTTTGAGAACTCAAGACCGCCAACATTGAGATGCATGACCATGAAATATTTAAATCCACCAGGAATCTATGAAGATGTCCTTCAGCTCAAAGGAGGCGCCTCCATGTCCTTTCACTATCAGGCTTCAAATTTAGGGTTGCATTGCAGGAATAGTGAGTACATAATCTGAGTGAGGTGTGATCTCAGCATGAGCTATGAGAAGAGGCTGAAGCCCAGTTTGGTCACCCACACAAAACCCCACAGAGCTCAGACAGAATGACAGTGTTCAGTGAAATACTGGGCGTTCCTAACACACAACAGCTGCAGGACAAAAAGATGCCTAACCGAAGTACGGTATATGATACGTACTTTGATATATTTCATATAGTTTATCACTTGCCTCCTGCTTTCTAAGTAGTAAATTAAAACACTACATCATTAACCACTGCTTACTTTGTAAATCAGTAGAAGAGGTGTCTGCCACATAACACTGAAGTCTAGAAGAAAGAACGGGGGCTCTTTTCCACACCTCTTGTAGCTTGACTCTAAAATAAGGCATCAGTACGTTCACACCGATAATATCCCCAAGAGTCCAAATGTTTCCAAAGACAAGTCAAATGAAGTCTCGGTGGAGGTGCTTTCAAAAGCGCTTACATTAATTTGTGTTTTTCATGGTAGGCTACTTATGAGTTCAAGCACAGAACACCAAAGAATTGACAATTCACAAAACCAGGCGAAAAGGTTCAACACACACTTTCATCCCACGAGACTGTCTTGTGCGATTGCAGCTGTAGGACCATTGACTGCTGCGTCTGTGTTTTAAGCATTACTAACTAAACGCCAAACTGACATGGACAATCAAAGACATACATTAAGAGCGGCTACATACAGAACTAGCAAGCCCAAATAAGTGACCTCTTACATATCATTACAAAATGTATTTAATTAGATCTTCACCTACAGACTTTTAAATCTCGACTTGGGACCAAACTTAGATTTTTCGTTTCATAGCACAGCAATGACATTTATTCTTAGTTATTTTATTTGGAAAGCACTTCTTTTAAATGTGCTAATAGTTTGTTTGATTCATTTGAATGCAATCTGATTCATTTCACAGCATTCAGACCTATTTCAGATGTCCATAAGCATTTTAAAGCAATTCAAAAGTAAGTCAGGTTATAAGAATACCTTTACCTTTAAACTCAGGGCAATCTGACGGATGTATATCATATTGAGATCCTCCAAAATGCGAAGTTTCTCCTCCATGTCTGCGAGTCTGTTTATGGGCATCATTCAAGAGGCACACCAGCTCCTGATTTAAAGTTCAGTCTCCCACTGCTCTTCAAACCATCAATCTATCTTGAGAGTTGAGAAACATTATTGGAAGAGGAGGAGAAGAAGTTGACGAGTATATGAATCACACGACCCAGACTTCCAAACGCATCCAAATCAAACAGCGTATCCTATCCAAGAAAATAGTTATCACACCAAAGACCAGATGTGTTCATGAGTTCATCCGAATAACGAGAAATATAAATGAAGTCAACGAAAAAGAAAGACAGATGAGTAAAAATCTCTCTCCAGCTGCTGTTACACGACCTCCAAGCGTCCGCACGTCTTTCCCTTCACAACAATAGCGAGTGAATACAGTAAAGAGACGCTCTCTACTGCATAAAAACGACTTTTTTTTATTAAAACACCCACAAATCACGTTCTCCCCGTCAGTATAATGGGTCATTTACATGCGTTTTCTTTCTTTGCGTCCTTCAGTGCTGATATGTGTTCTCTAGCAGGACTTCATTCCCACAAAAGGGCATGAGCGCGCGTGGACGGACTGTACCGCCTCATTCACTCCACAGCACAGCACAACTACCGGCGCGAGACAAACTACACGCCCTTCATAAACAAATAATAGCAGTTATCAGTGACCGAACTCGTGAAAGCCTCCGCATCATTCAGGATGGAGAACCATAAGACCCCATAAAATATACGCCAAGAAATCTGGAGTTTGAGTTGGTGATTCAACCCAGTTACTGTAAGAAAGAAATATATTGGCTACATACATTTAAACAATATGGAAATGTTGTTCACGAGCCGATCGAAGGAGCTACACTGTAATGAATTACTGTAAAAATTACAGCATTATTTTACAGCCGTTGGCTGTTTTTTTTATAATACAGCATATTGCTGTAAACTGCAATGCATTCTGGGGTCAAGTGTTGGTTTGACTCAAATTTACAGAATATTGCTGTAAATTGACCCTTGGTCATTTAAAAAAAATACAGTTATTTACTGTAATCAGAGAATACAGGGAAATTCTGTAAATAAAATTAAAGTAACACTACTGTAAATTTTACAGTAACTGGCTGGCAACCCTGCTGCTAGTATTATACTGTAAAATTTACAGAATTTTTTTAACAGTGCACTGTAATGAATTACAGCATTATTTTACAGCCGTTGGCTGTTTTTTATTATAATACAGCATATTGCTGTAAACTGCAATGCATTCTGGGGTCAAGTGTTGGTTTGACTCAAATTTACAGAATATTGCTGTAAATTGACCCTTGGTCATTTAAAAAAAATACAGTTATTTACTGTAATCAGAGAATACAGGGAAATTCTGTAAATAAAATTAAAGTAACACTACTGTAAATTTTACAGTAACTGGCTGGCAACCCTGCTGCTAGTATTATACTGTAAAATTTACAGTAATTTTTTAACAGTGCACTGTAATGAATTACTGTAAAAATTACAGCATTATTTTACAGCCGTTGGCTGTTTTTTTATTATAATACAGCATATTGCTGTAAACTGCAATGCATTCTGGGGTCAAGTGTTGGTTTGACTCAAATTTACAGAATATTGCTGTAAATTGACCCTTGGTCATTTAAAAAAAATACAGTTATTTACTGTAATCAGAGAATACAGGGAAATTCTGTAAATAAAATTAAAGTAACACTACTGTAAATTTTACAGTAACTGGCTGGCAACCCTGCTGCTAGTATTATACTGTAAAATTTACAGAATTTTTTTAACAGTGCACTGTAATGAATTACTGTAAAAATTACAGCATTATTTTACAGCCGTTGGCTGTTTTTTTATTATAATACAGCATATTGCTGTAAACTGCAATGCATTCTGGGGTCAAGTGTTGGTTTGACTCAAATTTACAGAATATTGCTGTAAATTGACCCTTGGTCATTTAAAAAAAAATACAGTTATTTACTGTAATCAGAGAATACAGGGAAATTCTGTAAATAAAATTAAAGTAACACTACTGTAAATTTTACAGTAACTGGCTGGCAACCCTGCTGCTAGTATTATACTGTAAAATTTACAGTAATTTTTTAACAGTGTACAGCGATCTGTCACGACATATTAAAAAGCCACTATACGCTATTTATTGTTTAAACTTCGTTTAAAAAGTATGATATATTAAAAATGAAACTGTTTCATTTGTCTGTCAACGCGTTGTCGGTGTCCTCTTTTTGATCCGGGATGTATTTATCACCAAAGGAGGAAAAAAGACCCGCCCTCTTTATTATTTACTGTTGCTATGTCCGACAAGCCATGCGCTCTTATGCCACGCATCATGTTCTCACGATGTGAAAAATACATACTGATAAACATGAATGGACATCATTAGACATTCCTGCTTTTCAAGTATGCAAGTTCAAGTTCACCAACGTTTAGCTACTAATTCCCCTGACTGCTTTATCAAAATGGCAGATTCGGAGTTATGATCGCCTTATGATCGGTCAGAACGCCTGTCAATCAAACTGTTTGGAAGGGTTGTTGTTGTTTTTTAATACTGTTTATTTAATTGTAATGTTTGTGTGAACCAAGTTTCTTTTTCTCTTTTAAAGTTGTTATTCTTGTTGGTTTTCTCTTGTTTTCTTTGTATTGAAAACCCCGATATAATCAATAAAATTATTTAAAATAAATCCGTGTTTCATCCCCTAATTTGTACCCTATTCACATAAAGTTCCTCAATGAAGCCTCTTGACTGCTTAAGGAACATGACTGCATGCTGCCTTAGTTGGAATATAACATTGACTAGGAAACAAAGGGTCCATCTGTCCGTTAAATGAGAACAGTGCTTTGTAACTGCAATCCGCCTAATACTTTCCACATAAAGATGGCATCCAGCTTCATAAATCCAACACAGTCATCTTGATTGTCAAGCAGTGGTTTATCAACCCTTTCACCTGTCATAAATAAATTTATTGAAAGACATACTAAAATATATATTTCATACAGTGGCTTATGCGCGTTAGCAGGGAATCAATCTTTAATATATACTCAATAATTTAAAACGCCATATTTCAATTTCAGACTCAAATGATCCCTCTCATTGCAGTGAGCAGGAAAAAAAAAATCAATGCATTAGAGCAAACAGGTCTTAGGGACTTTTTGTGGTCTCTAGGTCTACATTTTCAATTACATTTTTGTTCTTTTTCATGCATTTGTTTATCTGGATTTGGATATTAGCAACATTTAAAAGGAAATTAAGTACATATTATATAATGATGTTTCATTAAATAAGGCACATTTGTAATCAGTTTCTCCCATGGACAGCAAACCAAAATGTGGTCTGTAGTGGAGTGGCAGACTAAAGCAGAACATGCCTGTCAAAATATATAGGCTATGCTAACACATGCAGATCTCCATGACTGTGTGAATCCGACAGGTCCCTATACTGGAAATTATGTCAGACCATTAAATTCACAATAACAATAATAGAATAACTGAATATTATGTACTATAACAAACTCACAAGTCTTCACACTCAAGAGTCTCTTTCGGCTGAAGCAAGAACACACAATGGGGAAAAACAGACATGATTTGTTAGTTTCCTTAACTGCAAAATGTGGGCTCCAAGTGAGTGGTACTCTGTGTTTGCGAAAACAAAGTGGACACAGAGGCTTGACTGTGAAACCATTGTGCAAGAATGTTTAAAGATTGAGTCATGCACATATTAAAGTACAGAACTAAAAGTGTGTAACTGCTATAATCAGTAAAGACTACATCATTTGTATCATAGTTAACTACTTCTGTTGGTGTTCTTCCTGAGTCGCCAAAGAAAATTACCCAGAAGATGTAGCCATGAAAAGCGAGCAACTACAAAATATATTTAATGTGTGAATGAACGCTCTCCCGGTTTTTCCCTCCAGCAATGCTGCTAATCCTCAGAATTGTACTTTGCTGAGTTACATAACAGGATGCATGTGTTCTGAAGTGCCACAATTACCCTTTCCGGGAATTACCTTACATGTAAAGTGTGTAATGTAAGGTAATGTGTGTCTATATGTGTGTAATGCCTATGGTCAGTCTATGGTCTTTATTGGCTGTCCACAAACAATGTCTACTTTGACCTGCCCTCAAACACTAGTTGTAGCCGAGGCCTGGAAGAGTTTGATTTGTGTTGTCGTCATGTCAAGACGACAATGTTTTCTGTGCTCAGCATGCCACAAAAGCAAGTATGAAGCACTGACAAAGCCTCCATAGCTGAAATTCAGATATAGCAATAGGCATTTTGTTTAGAACAATCAGGCTGGGGCATCTGACCAATCAGAGCAGAGCAGACAGACCGAATCCTTTATCAAACCATTTTAGAGACTGTAAAAGAGGTAATTCTGCAATGTATATTACGAAATATGAAGTGATTTTGACCTTGGATGCATGTAAAAACAAACAAAAAAAAAAAATGTAGGAGACCTCCAAAACAAAATTAGGAACTTTTATAATACAATAATAGGGGCACTTTAATTCAGGATAGGTTGGTGCACCAGCAGATGATATTACTGTTTTTAGTAATATCCTTCCTCCCTAGTAATACATCCTTACAAATAGGGTGTGAAGTGAAAAGGAACCTCAGACAATCCTTTGTTCCTCATGAACTGAAGCGTATATAGGGAGATTTCCCTTTGCCAATCAAGAATAAGAGAATAGAAACTGCTTCTTGTTTGGGTGGCCAGTGTGATAAAGCTGGCGCTGCTTAGGTGGCAAGCAGAAGGAATTTGACTGGGTGGAGTAAGGAAATACCATACTGAAGTTAGCACAACACTTCAGGTTTGCTGTACACTTAAATCTAGCGAAAGGAAGTATCATGACAGGGGGGGAAAGGCTCTGGTTTTAAAACAACACTCCGCTAAATTTATGTTTTAGTTGTATGGACTCATTTTTCTGCAATACTTCTGTGGCTGATTCAAGAGTTTTTACACCCTTTAAAAGATAAGTGAATAAAGCCACCAGCAATTTCATGTCGTGTTTTTAATTCCTATGGGTTGAAGTTCAGGCAGGGCACATCTGTGAAACAAACAGAGGGAAGGGCAAGGCCTCAGAAGGGCTGCTAACCACTACAAAGAGCCTCAGCTGCTACCCAGCCCCATTTCAAGCACAGAATACAAGCCACAAGAAACAGAAAGAGCTGTAAACACACAGATTTCATGAGAATAATTGTGTATATTTAATCAGATATTATGAATCCAACTAAACAGACTAGTTCAGAAATAAACACTCGTTTAAAAATTTGTTGATTTTTACTCATTTTCACACCCCACTCCCCATTTTTTTCTCACTTTCCCTCATACACACCACTACTAGAGTTAATTCATTTGCTGATTTGGAGGTGAATGTCATTCAATACAATTTGATAATGGCCCGACATGGCTGACCCCACACACTAGGATACTTTAATGTCCCCCTGTGGTCGATAATTGTGCACCTTAAAACTCTGTGATCACCAAAATTAAATATTTTTAAAAAAAAAATTTCTATGAAAATAATTTCTTCATGCCTTAAAATCAATCTCAATCGCACCTGATCCACACGGTCTACTCTACTGTAGTAAACTCTACATGAAGGCAAGTGGAAATACTTGTTTAATTCAGCCGTCAATGTTTGAACCAGAAATTGAGTCAGAAGAAGAAGAGGACGAGCGAATTACACAGGGTCATCTACAAGCTAATGTATCAGAAATGGTAATGCGTTTTATGTATCGCTCTCTACAATGTCGGACACATAACTGTAATTAATTTGATTAACAGCAAATCATGTGTTGCTAATATTACACAAGCCATGTTCCCATTCGCCATCTCAGAGTCAGACAGCCGCCTTCTAAAACTCAGCATTCTTCATCGTTATATGCATAACTATTTTTCATATTTCCGATTTTTCAAATCAACAGAAAAATATACCAGAATAACCTGGCTTCTCTTGAGACTCCCCTGCTTCGCAGTATAGTTAATGATATGCTAAATCCCGCCCCGTACGTTGACAGAATTGGATAGAAACGTGTGTGTGACGCAGGTGGGGATTTTAAACCGCGTCTTTGGTAAACTGCAGTTTTAAGGAGAAAATACTCAGCAATGGTGTTGACTTATGAATTTGCACATGGTTTGACGTAAAAACGCCACATAGACGTACAAACAACATTAAAAAGTTGATTTTCACCACAGGGCGTCTATAAGAAAAATATCTAATAAAATGACAACGCACAACATACCACAATCTCTCTTACATTAATGTTGTACAAATTTATGCGCTACTCATCAGTACCAAATTACAACATGCAGTTATTTTAAAGTCTTAAATGGCTATGACACCCCAACACAAAACAAAACCACATTTGTACATTTAAACAAAAACAAATGAACATTTAACATTATAGATTTACTGGCTGCCGTGTGTCTGGTTGTAACTACATTCTTTTTGGAGTCTTTTCTCCAAAAAGATGATTTTTGAGCCCAGCTTTCTATCCTTAAAGTTTTGGTCCTTTTGGGTCTCCAGAACTTCCAGTCTGCTCTGAGCCTGCTGCCAGTGTCACCGTGCTAACATGCTCCACATGTCCACTGGCAGCGAGTTTCTCTAGGCTCATCAGCTCCCTGGAGACGTTTCATTTCTAAAGTCAGCTGCAGCCCGTGTGATCTGGCCCCTGTCCCAGGACCCTTCCATTGCCTACGAATCTAGCCTCTCTCTCTCACACACACACACACACACACACACAAACACATACAAAATTAATAAATATAAATATTCCACAAACTACACAGAAAGCTCATTTTAAATACATTTCAAAAATGATTTGATTCACCTACTCTATTTGAGCAGTACTTTAGTGGCAAATTTGTTTATTTATTGCACAGAGAGATTTTCGATTAGACCGCACACATCAATATCAGCCGGAAAAAAAAAAAAATCAAGAGCACCTGTAACACCATTCATTTGTGTCCATTAATAATGTGATTGAAGTACAGCATGTCAGAGAGAAGAACCATCAATGTGTGGATGCTTAAAGCTGGTTAAGCCATAGACTTGTAATGTCTTCAAAAAAAAGAGCAATGTCTCCCCCTAATGGACAATTCTAAAAACATTATTTAATGCTCTGGTTGAACATTTAATGTAAATAAAGAACAAAGTAATATGTCTCAGATTCATAGCCTAATGCATGAGAGAACCAAATCAGCAATAAAAGGTCTAATGAAGCTGTAAGGCCTGGCCACAGGGCGCCAGTGTTTTTATGTTTATCCTTAGTGAGGTTTTCTTTCCAGTGAAGGAAAAAGCAGCAATCCAGAAGAGAGAAAAGTCACAGATACACGACAGTCGCAGATGGAACAGCAAACTATTGCCACACCAGACAGCCCAAACATTAGCAATAAACAAGAGTGAAGGTTATTTTTGATCAGACCATGTCATCTAGAAAGACACATTACATCTAAAAAAAAGAAAAAGGAAAAAAGTACACCAACTCCAAGAACAATCCTATTTGAGCATCCTGAGGGATTTTCAAGGGCAGCCTTGAGATTGAACACAGCATATTTATTTGTGTTATCCATTCAGATCCTTTAACATGTGCTATTCGTTATATAACATTATATAATAGCGGAACTAAAATTATTACCTAAAAACAAAGGGAAGTGAAGACTTAAAAACACCATTAGACATAGAATTTAATAAATTGTATTGTTACTTCATCCTTATGTAACAGATCAGGTCTGCGAGTAGTGTTAACAGTTTCAATGTAAACAACTGCAGGTATATTAGTTTCTCAATCATCAAGCCCCAGAGGGTTAGATATACATTACCTTGGCTTAATGGTCTAGTCACTTCTCTCACTAAAACAGACTGAAATGGCTCATCCAAGATGAGTCAATTGGCTGAGAAAAGTAAAGTCACACTCAATTCTCACTCTTTGGTCTGCACATTACGCAATTCAACTTCCTCTGACATCCTGAGAAAGAGTCCCATAAAAATGATGTGAATAAGAAAGCAAAATCTTGTCTTTGTTATGGAAAACAATCTATGAGTAATCTAACAATGACTTACGTAATGATGCAATCATCCTGTCACACCATCACCTTATTATCAGAGTAAATTTAGTGCTCTAAGAAGCACATTTAGAAGCCCATTAGTGGGAGTTCTCAAAATACACCAAGAAGTGTGTTAATGACATAGATGAAAATGTGGTGGTGGATTGGGTTGAATCTATTTATTTATTTATTTACTTATTTCACCAAAGCCACTTTTCACAGGATGTAACAAGAGGTATACATGCTGTTTATGTCGGATTGCTGGGTTCTGGGCTCTAAAAATAACACCTGCGATACCAATTAGTATTATAGAACAATTATATATTACAAGCTGCAATATGGATAAGGTTAAGCTACATCAAATTTTTTGAAACAAATTGCTTTTATTCCTCAAGGAGATATTATATTGACCTAAAGTGACAGTATAGAATTATAATCTCCCAAAACATTTCAAATTCTTTGTATTAATATTTTAAATAAATGCCGTTCTTTTACACTTTTAATTTATCAAAGAATCCTGAAAGGTATTAGTTTCCACAAACATATTAAGCATCACAACTGCTTTCAACATTGATGATAAAAACAATAATAAAAATAATAACAATAAATGTTTGTACACCAAATCAACGTATTAGAATGATTTCTGAAGGATCATGTGACACTGAAGACTGGAGTAATTCAGTTTTGAATAACTTACTTTTTTTTTTAAATGTAAAAATACTTAATATTACAGTTTTTCTTTTTTTAATACAGTAAATGCACCTTTTGTGAATATAAGAGGCTTTAAAAGAAAAAAAGTAAAATAGTATTTTATACTATGCACAGAATAAAAGTGTGTTGATAATACAAAAGCCATTTTCTGTGGCACTTATCAGTAATGAGGAAAGTACTAAGTAACTTACAAATAAGGAAAAATGCAAGGAAAATATTTGTGTGTGCTACAGAGTGTCCTCACGGAGATGTGACAGCGGCCTACAGACACAACTAGTTAATGAATGTTAACAAATACCAGACATTCTCAAAGTGTGTGGACACAAACCAACCTGCTTTAAAGTGATTAGGCCAGAAATAAATTGAGATTGAACTCTCACTATCACCGTCCAGGAATGACTAGCAATGACCCTGGTCAACAGCTACAGCTGACTGAAGGCAGATTACCTCGGCGGCAGGTTCTAGAAAAGAGACATTTTAATCTGGTCATTGTGGAATAAAAATACTCAAATACTGGCTTAGGAGTACAGACAGCATTAAAGCTCAACAGATCAGAGAGGGGAATATGAGGATTAATGCTATTTTTAGCTGCAGAGGGCATTGTGAGAGAAACGTCAGAAGTTCATGGGTGCCAGCTTTGTGTCTAAAGTCACACTGAGCATGTTAGCACTTTATTGACATGGTCTTTGTTCGTATGACATCTGTGTGTTACATACTCTAGCAGCCTGAGTCAATCCCACAACAGCGTTTTGGACAGATGTTCTGTTTTAGTGTGCCAGCTCTGTGATGTGAACACTATTACACACACAGGTATGTAATGCCTTGGACCACATCCAGCAGTGACGTGCAGTGTCTGTGTGAGACAGCTGTGCTCGTCATGGCTTTTAAGGCACAAGCCTGTGTGTGAACAATGCTGTGCTCACCCCGCACATAGTAGGACTGAGTTTCATGGACGAATAGAAAGAAGGGCGAAAGGGCAGATTCCATCAAGTCCACAGGGTAAAACACAATGAGAACCTCAAACAGTTTACAATTTCAATGTTTACGCGGACCATTTCCTAGATTCACAGACCCATGAACACTCACAAATGCTGGGGAATAAAACTAACAACTAAAAGTAGTGACACCATTAACTTTATTTTCAGAAGAGTGACGGTAGTTCAGCTGTTGTTTTTTCAGTAACTTCTTTCACCAAAACAGAAGAAGCAGCTTTTTTTGTGTCAGGGAATTAAAAAAAAAACCTTGCTATATAAATATAAATATAAATATAAATATAAATAAATATATATATATATATATATATAAATAAATATAAATATAAGACTGAAGTATTACTTATTGGACCAAAGACCTGTACACAGAATCTCTCAGACTACAGTCTGCATTTAGAAGGATGTACTGTTACTCCATCCTTGACAGTTAAAGATCTGGGTGTTATATTAGACAGTAACTTGTCCTTTGAAAATCATATTTCATATGTTACAAAAACCGCCTTTTTCCACCTCAGAAACATTGCCAAGATACGGAATATGTTATCTATTTCTGATGCAGAAAAGTTAGTTCATGCTTTCATGACGTCTCGATTAGATTACTGTAATGCATTATTAGCTGGTTGTCCTGCTTCCTCAATAAACAAGCTACAATTAGTACAAAATGCAGCTGCTAGAGTTCTTACCAGGTCAAGAAAATATGATCA
Organism: Opsariichthys bidens; assembly: GCA_037194245.1. Lineage (NCBI taxonomy): Eukaryota > Metazoa > Chordata > Actinopteri > Cypriniformes > Xenocyprididae > Opsariichthys > Opsariichthys bidens. The sequence goes on along the minus strand of CM074283.1, from coordinate 7,629,837 downwards.
TATAACACCAATTTTATCATCTCCACACTGGTTACCCATTAAGTTCCGTATCGATTTTAAAGTATTGCTAATGACCTATAAGGCTCTAAATGGTTTAGCTCCTGTGTACTTAACCGATCTTCTATTGCCCTACAACCCGTCGCGCTCTTTAAGATCACAAAACTCGGGACTTCTGGTTGTACCTAGGATAGCTAAGTCGACTAAAGGAGGGAGAGCGTTTTCACATTTGGCTCCGAAACTCTGGAATAGCCTTCCTGATAATGTCAGGGGATCAGACTCACTCACCCAGTTTAAATCTAGATTAAAGACACATCTCTTTAGCCAAGCATTCACATAATGCATCTCATATCAGATCAATCGCTCATTCTGACTATCTTTGCTTAAAGTTATGAACAGCAGCTACGCTAATTATTCTCCTTTTGCTTTCTGTTCTACCGCGGGACATCTGCCCCGAGGTGACTAGAGACCACATCAGCTTCAGTCCGAATCCATCCTCTTCAGAAGACCTCAGATGACCATCACCTGTGAAGAGACGGCGCCAGTTCCTGCGAGGACTTCAGAAGACGCAATCATCTGGATCAACATGCTCATTACCTAATTCTTTATCCTTATTGTTAATTTATTTTCCGGGAGCTCATTGCTTCTAACTTCGGTTAAACTGCTAACTCTGATTGTAAATTAATCAACTAAATTATTTTATTTGCTAACTGCTTTCTTTAAATTGTAATGTTGACATCCATTCTCTGTAAAGCTGCTTTGAAACGATGTGTATTGTGAAAAGCGCTATACAAATAAATTTGAATTGAATTGAATTGAATAAATAAATATAAATAAATATATATATGCTGTTTGCAAATAGAACCTCCGAAATATATATATATACAAAACAATCAATTTCAGTGGGGGTTGAATAATTTTGAACACAACTGTATATATATATATATATATATATATATATATATATATATATATATTATATAATATATATATATATTTCGGAGGTTCTATTTGCAAATAGCATACCTTGTTGCAATGTCTAGATGGGCTCGAATTTAAAATTAAAATAATGTTTTAAAAGTGGAAATAAACTGAATGAGTGTTTAATAATATTAAAAGTGTTTATTGGGTATGGTTAGGGGAAGGTGTAGGTAGTTTTATTCTCCCAATAAGGCAGCATCAATTTAATAAGGTGCGAGTAGTATCTGTCAATATAATATACAGATAGAATCTAATTAGGCTAATATTTACTCTTAATGCAAAGAACTGATACTTTTATATGGTGTAAATATCATCTATCACTATTTTCACTGAGTGTAAATAGCATATTGTTAACCCTCTTTGACCTTTTTCATAGTTTTCTCATGGTCCTATAACCCTGCCGAGGGTGTGACTCATACATGGAGTGGGATTTTTGATTGCCAGTACAATATAATTTCTTTCAAACAAATTACACACATTAAATTTTCATTAAACACATGCAAACTACACTCTGATATCCTTAACAACATACCCACACAATTATAGCTGCATTATTTTTCCAATTGACTCTATAATATGCGTAAATAGAAAACACAAATAAAGTGAGTATTTCTTTTATATGCCAAATTTGAAAATATGGCACAATCTAATAAAAAATGGTAAAAATTTGAAGCCTTGCTGATAGAATGAATGCCTATTTGCAAATATTGTATCATTTTATAGTCAAATGGCCCTGGGTTAAAAAAATTGTAATGTGGTTTCAATGTGGACAATTTTGTCCTTAAGGTCCTGATTGTGAGTATTTTTTGTACAGAGGGTAAAATTGAATTTTTTTGAAGGAAATAAAATAAAAATAAACACCTGAGCCAAAATTCATGTAGTTGGCATTAACAAAGGCACACTTATAACAAAACTGAAATGGACAAAAATGTCCATAAGGATGCACAAGGGTTAAGAAAATGCTGCTATTGTCACTTAGTGTAAGTAGAACATAATGCTATTGAATTTTCAGCATCATTGTCACACGATCCTCTAGAAATCAATCTAATATGCTGATTTGGTGTTTAAGACATTTCTAATTATTATCAATGATGACAGCAGTTGTGCTGCTTAATATAGATGTTTTTTTAGGATTTTTGTGCCAAATAAACCAGGGCCGTTTCATATTTCATATCACCAATCTATCTTAATGCTGCTGTCCATTACACACGGCTCTGTTTGTTGTTAGGATGACAGACAGTTTAAAGGGGTGGTTGATGATGATTTAACTTTTTTAATTTTATTTATTGTGTAATGTTGGTGTTTGATCATAACCAACATCTGCAAAGTTACAACGCTCAAAGTTCAATGTACTCCTATGTAAAAATGTTAAAAACTTGGGGATTAACTCTTTTATGACACAAACACAAGCAACTACAACTAGAATAATCGCAGTGGTTGTTGTTATAATCACTCCAGAACTGTGTGTGGGCATGCCATTGCCAACGAGTGTATGACTCACGTCCTTTTTTCTAGACAGACATGAACACATTAATGAAGAGAATCCCCTTAAGCCGAACCCAGTTGATTTAGAAACAGTTAATGACGTTAACAAAAGTCTGGGCCTCTACTCATCTCCCTTTCTCTGGAAGACGTTCCTTCAGGCTACAAGACAAACACTCAGCCTTCTGAAAGGAACAAGGTGAAGGATTTCGGAATGCCAGAGTAATTTAGATAATGAAACCATGGCTTTAAGCAAGGAAAAATATCATTTTAAAACTTTTTAAGCTGCCAGAGGCCGAGTAAAAACCAACATATGGCAATGATGTCAGTATTAGTCAGCATACAACTGTCTGGGTGTTAATGTTTAGAAATGATGACAGAACTGAATTAAATGGGTCTTGCTAACAAGTGACACACGTTTTATTATTAACTAACAAAAATTATAAATGATCAGACCCTTTATGAGTGCACATTCACATAGTTTCAAATGTCTTGAAACATTAACTCAGACTGTCAGTATGTGAGAGAGGTTGGACCACTTCTATGAAAATAAATACGAGAAATAATAATTCTCGCTATGCCAGCTGCAAGACTGGAAGTCCCACATTTCAGTTAAAAAAGCCAATCACTTAGTTTGTTTATTCTAGAATGTTAAAGCAAGACTAGAGCTAAAGAAGCAACATTTTTCACACCATTGATCTCTTAGTTTTGGTACAATATGCATTCTGGGAAGCACTATACAACTTAAACTGAAATGAAAACACACCACAGTCATCATCTGCCTAACAAGGAAAAATATCATATGGCACGTCTAATTATATAAATAATTATGTCAGCTCTGCAGAAGTGAGATAAGATAAGAGTGGACTGGACTTGATCTTGATGTCCTTGAGCACAAGATCCTGGGTTGAGGCCTGAACTATTTGACATCCTGCTGTTGTGAACAGCTGAGCCTCCATTCATTTTTAAGACAAAAACATGCCAATACTGAAGGGTGTTGTCAGCTATGTGCCTGCTTCCAATATCCACAATTTGTAGTTGAGAGCATTTTATAGCAGCTCTTATTATTTTGTATGCAATTACTTGACTTGTAATTTATTTGGAGTAATCTAATTACTGTAACTAAATTACTTTTCCCTTGTAAAAGTAAGGGATTACTCTTTTTTTTAATTAATTTTTTTGTTATTTAATTAAAGTTACTTCTGATGTAATTACATTAAATACTGCATAAATTATACAACAATTCTATATAAAACAATAGTGGATTTAACATCAAATTTTAATGTTAAAATGTATGTTTTTATTTGGTCAGTTCAAGAGTAATTTATGGAACGGTATGGTTTATTTGAAAGAATCAAAAGTGCCGTTTCGTGTCTGCCTTGTATTGTCCAAGGATGATATGGGATTTAGAAAGTAATTAGTAATAAGTAATCCAATACTTTTTAGAGAGCGTAATTAGCCCAGTAATCTAATTACATTGTTAAAGAGTGATTCAATGCTATTCCGATCGCAAAGTATACTGAACAATCTTAAATAGAAATATTCTTGTATGCGGGAGATTGGGCTAAGAAATGTCAAGCTGCTTCAACCCCATGAATTAGAAAACAGTGTTGAATACAGTGATATAAACTCCTGTATGGTTTATATAAAAGTGAATGCAGCAAAACAAAACTATGGAATGGGATTGTCATTTTTTTGTCAATAAATATTCACTGGAATGTCTTGTATGCAATGGTTCTAAGACTCCTCTTTCATGGTCTACCATTTTTTCTTTCACTACACAATCACAGGATGCTGTTCTCATTAATACAGGGTTTAGCCAATATGCTTCTTGGATTCTGGGTTTGGTTCAAAAAAACAATTCTAAGCAAAGCAAACAAAGATTTAAAAAAAAAAATACATTGAAAAAAGCTGTTGTCACTGAAACTCAAACATACCCTCTATTGAATACAGAGTTCAACAAACAACGCTCAAAACGCCTGTTCTCAGCTCTCACGGTTCAAGAGTGCCTGGAATACTAACTAAAAGGAGTAAGGCTTCTATGACATCAGAGCGTGGACGATTATCCTCCTCTCCGGTTCCTCTTAACAGGGCTTTCTGCCAGGGACCTTCGTTTAAATCCAAAAGCATGTGCTCCTGTTTGGGCCCCAGTGCTGAAAGATTCCTCATTGTTCTCTGGGGTCTGGCAGTTCTGCTAACATGCTGAAGGGGAAGTTTTTGCATTTCTTTACGATATCAACTCCATCCAAGTTTACGGCATAAGTGCAACGTGAGACCTTACAAGTCCAAGAAAGCCAAATATATGAGTGGAGTTACTATTAAAGTTACTATTCAGTTTAAGATACAAGTGTGCATTCATATATATATATATATATATAATTTTTTTTTTTTTTTTTAATTGTACTGACTGTAGTGTGTCTACACATATCTTCCCTTCCCTACGGAAGTACAAAATATATGGTCAAGTGCTTAAAGCAAATACACAGGAGAGCCAATGGAGAAATCATCACCATAAAAATACAATCTGGAAAAAACAGCAACTCGGACTGTGTAAAACAAGTAACTTTGCCTGCAAACGAACATGTTTACATGTCTAAGGAAATCAGTGTAGGTACATCATCATTGTCAGGATCAATAATCGTGACCAATCATCTTGGAGAATCCAGTACAGAGTGAATTAAGCAGAATTCCTTTAGGAAAGAAGCAATGGTGTGGGTGGAAGGGTGTGTCTGGTCTGGTGGTATGTAGCCTTCATCACTTTTAACTTCCTTCAGGGAAATCTATATGTGGCAGAGTCCCTCAGTGAGCAAACACTGTGGTTTTAATGGACTGTGTTGTAAGGAAACCAAAAAAATGTATGCTAACTAGACAAATATAAAAATGACAGTATGATTTTACGAACAACAGGCATGACAGATCGTAACCCCACAAAAAAATGCATTTTCCATCAGCTGCTGCGGTTTACAATTTAAAAAGTGCATTGCAAAGGTTTAATGTTTGTGCTGACTTGCCAGTAATCAAAGGCATTACACAAGATCTGTAAGCCAATTTTTCCATTACTGCTTTAAGTCACTTAACTGACCCAGCAATCTTCCTTCCCTCTATCGCTCAGCATAATTGCTTCACCTGAGCTTTCACACACAGCCTGCTGCAGTACTATAGTATTAATGCGAACTGGGGCATGATATCAAAGTTCAATCAGGTCACGCATTTCTGTGTGTATGCAAAGGTAAAAATATCTCATTAAAAAGATTTTCATTAGGCCATATTGACTTCCAATCAGCAGCCACGGTTAAGACATCAAACAGTAGAATGTAACTCATCTAGAGGAGGTAAGGTGAAGTCATTGGGGAACTAGGAGGTCTTAAAAGCTTTTCAAGAAAGCACACAATGACATGAATGAAATCACATGCATCTTGAATGAGAGACTCCATTAGTAACTTGCATTTGGTGCCTAAATGACACTGATAGGGGCTAGCAGGCAAATCTTATCAATGGAGAAGATATGCAAACTCTGATTACAGCAGTTAAAGGAGCTAACAGAGCCTCCACTTCAGTGATTAAAAAATAAGAAGTGAGTAAATGACAGAATTTTCTTTTTTCTGTGAACTTTCCCTTTAACTTATTAGTTGAGCCAAGTCTGACACAAATTTTATACTAATACTTGAATTAACTTGACTGAGGAAAAAAACAAATCCTGAATATCGAAAGAAAACCAGTGGTTCTCAACCTTCTTAAAGGGGTAGTTGATTATGATTTCAATCTTTACACTATCTTTAGTTAGAAAAGTAATGTAATGTCTGCATTTACAATGGTTTAAAGTTCAATGCAAAGGGAGATATTTTCTTTTACAGAATTCACCAAGGACTACAACAAGCTTCTTCCCGGTTTAGTGACATCACAAACCAGAAAGTTTACATAAACCCTGCCCCCGAGAACACGAAACAAAGGGGCTGAGGCCATGTTGGGCTGCTTTAGAGAAGAGGAAGAGTTGTTGTAGTACAGTGTTGTCGCCATGCGTTCATTTTACGCTGGACGGCTTCACAAACGAGAGTCAATTCAACGCCGGATATGCACAAAAGATTAACATGCATTCTAAAAGTTGTTTCTTCCTGAGTCTCTCCATTAGTGTCTGCCTATAGTTTGAACAATGTAAGGCTGAACACTGTGACTGACAATTGTCATTTTGGCTGCGTGAGATTCTTCAACTTTGTTGTGGAGCAACTAAAGCACGAGCTGTTAAAGCTCCACCCTCTTCTGGAAAGAGCCGAGCAGCTCATGCGTGCAGCTTTGGCCAATACAGAGCCAACATTCACTGTGCCGATTAATCAATCTACATAAGTATAATGAAAGGGAAGAGAAGATATTGTTGAATAAAGTCTTTCTTTTTGTTTTGTTTTTGAGCACAAAAAGTATACTTGTCGCTTGATAAAATTAAGGTTGAAGCACTGCAGTCACATTGCCTGTTTTAGAGATGACTTTAGTACCTTTCTGAACCTTGAAAGTATTGATTATATTTCGAGGTTATATCCAGGTTTTCCAAGACAGTGGGAATCTTGGTTCTTCAAAGGAAACAAACAGGTGTCGAGGGGATACATTAAAATAAGGAATTTCTTTATTCTTCAATGTTTTTGACTAGTTTAATGCTTGACGTCTTATTTTAAAACATTTTAAGTCATGATGAAATTTTCTGAGTTGCCCTGCTTGAGAACCATTGCTAGTTTTGACCAATGAACCAAAAGCTATGGAAGTACATGTGACTTTGCCTGTTCAGTTAGGACAAGATTCGTCAATGATTGAAGATCCCTGAATGTCAAATCAACGTGGATTGAAATCCTCCTGCACAACTAATGTGTAAATATATGGTCACCGCAGTAGAATGAAGACTAAGGTCCCAACTCCCAAGCCAAACAAGGAATTCAAGCACAGCAGCCAGTGCTGCCACTGGGACTCTACACATCCAACAGCCACATTCTGAACCAACCATGCTTCTTTCCATCTCACCACAGCGGGCTACGTATAAAAATAATTAGGGGTTAGACAGAGTTCTCTTTTAACTCAACCTACTCTGGGATAATCATATACAGATGGCATGCAGCCCTTTCCCCTTAGAAGAATGCAAGGGATCTACTGCTACACACGTTTGTGTTTGATAAGATCATGTGTACCAGGAGTCAATGACAAATAAGCATGTCAGAAATTATAAGAGGAGAAATATCTAGACTAAAACATGTGTGTCAAGGTTTTGGAAATGCAATCTATGCATTTATGTTTGTTTCACACATTTTTTTTTAAAGTGCATTTCAAAGAAAGATTTAAGTCGGTATGAAACAGAAGTTGCAATCGTCTTTTCTTCCCTATTGTTCCATCTATTCAAGAGAAATAGCTTTTCACACAAGAAAAAATGTAGGGCTGGCGACTGGATTTTGTCCATTAGGAATTCATTGGTTTGTTGGATCATTGTGGTTTGCTATTGCTGTAATCTCATTTGAGTGACAGCTTGATCCCACATCATCAGAGATGTCGTTGAAAGAGGAAAGGAAAATTATTTTGATCACAGCATAAAAAACATGCATGGTTAAAACATTTGTAATATACACTATAATAATCCAAATATAAAATGAAATAAATAAATGACAAGTCAATTTTGATTACTTGTTGACTTTAATGACTCTGTAATGAAATGTAACTATTAAGTAGGCTACTAAAATAATTTCCTACCTGCATTTTCAGAAAAAAAAAAAGGTTAAAAAAATGTATTAATGCCTTGAATTTAATTTCTTAATATAGGAGTTTAAAATTTATAAAATTGCCATTATGTGTTGGTTATGCCACACTGACTTATTAAATATTAATAATAATTTAAAACAAAATATCTTCACTGTAAGTTTTTTTATTACTAAAATATTATATGCCAAACTACTTATGGCAAAAGAATTTCAGCCTAAATGGGACTCTTTTAGTTTGTTTTTTACAGTGACAGGACAGTTACTCCACCTAAACACCTCAACACAGAGTGTCACTGCGTCATTTATTCTGCTAGTAGGAAATACCGTTACCGACAAATAAACTACACATTTATCAATGAATAAAGGCACCCTTATTTATTGGTGTTCGTAAATGTAAATATTTACGAAAAGTACACAGCACGTTGACTAAAGTCCAGCTGAGCCTCTGGACAGAGATCACCGGAGCTTCATTTACCTGCGGGGTCTCCATGAAAACACTTTGTCGGAACTTTCCACGGCGGATCTCCATCTCCAGCGCAGAGCCCCGAGCGATAGTCGCTCGCGCTGTCTGGTTTCGGCAAAACATTCGCGACTTTTAAGTCGATCCTTCACTCCCGAACAACGCTGTTTATTCTCCCAGACCTGAGACCAAGCCACAGTTTGGTTTGGAGACGCTCCACGTTGCAGCGGATCACTGTCACAGTCCCGTTCATGTAAATCAGCTGACGTCCCTCTCTATTTTCTGTTTAAAAAACTACAAAAGCAAAAACGGATGATCGCAAGCGGCACTTTACCCAGTCCTGCAGTCTCGCATCTAGAAAGCGTGTGATTGAATTGCAGGGCAGATGAGATCTGACTGAGTTTCCGAGATTGTGAGCCAGGTCAAACAGCGTCCTCTGTCGGCGGTAGCGGTAGATCAACAGAACGACACATGATGTCCATTGAACTTTTCCTGAAATGTTTGTGGGGATATGAAACGGGAAACATTAAATACGTTAACACCTGCTTGACTTGACAAAATGGAGCATATATGAGAAAACGGGAATCATGTAAACTCGATTCAGAGTCAGAAAAGTCACATAAATTGGGGACTGGATTACACAAACACGCCAGTTTCACACAAGGTTTATATGCACGTTTGAGCCGTTTTAACTGAAAGCAACTCTCACTGACAAATCCTAAAGCATTCTTAATGTTTTTCCTAAGTCACGCTTATAAAAGATTTTTGAATGTCTAAATTGAACTAAGGTCTACTGGCTTCATTTCTGTGTGTGGAACCGGAGGCCCGGGGTCCATTCTTTGTGCCTTGCTTTAAATAGCCATCTCAGATGATTTGACAGACACACATCTTCTAATCGTGATAACCGATGTCTGGTTAATTTGCTTCTTCAAATTAATATGCGGATTTGATTAAAATATCTGATGAAACTGTCTGGGATTACTGCACATTCTTATGAAAGCTTGTTTCCGCCACAGAATAAAACAATTTAAAAGATAATTGGGACTTTTTTATCTCACAATTCTTTGTTTGGAGAACTAATAATGTCGTTAACCATAGAAACAAAGGAGTGGGGGGAAACTGAACACAGGAAGACATTTGACTAAATGAAAAACACAAAGTCCAAGACAGACATGTAACATTACTCCCCCCTCCCGAAAGGCGCAATCTCGCCAAAAAGAGTCCAACCACGGAGAAGGGCAGGCATTTTATATCTATAGGATTATATAGGATTTTATATCTCAGAATTCTGACTTTATAAATCAGAATTCTCACTTATAATTCAGAATTTTGACTTTATAACTCAGAATTCTGACTTTATACTTCAGAACTCTGACTTTATATCATGGGATTCTGACTTTACATCTCAGAATTCTGACTTTATAACTCAGAATTCTGACTTTATAATTCAGAATTCTGACTTTATATCTTAGAATTCTGACTTTACATCTCAGAATTCTGACTTTATAATTCAGAATTCTGACTTTATATCTTAGAATTCTGACTTTATATCTCAGAATTCTGACTTTATAACTCAGAATTCTGAGTTTATAATTCAGAATTCTGACTTTATATCTCAGAATTCTGACTTTATATCTTAGAATTCTGACTTTATATCTCAGAATTCTGACTTTATAACTCAGAATTCTGACTTTATAATTCAGAATTCTGACTTTATATCTTAGAATTCTGACTTTATATCTTAGAATTCTGACTTTATATCTCAGAATTCTGACTTTATATCTTAGATTTCTGACTTTATAACTCAGAATTCTGACTTTATAATTCAGAATTCTGACTTTATATCTTATAATTCTGACTTTATAATTCAGAATTCTGACTTTATATCTTAGAATTCTGACTTTATATCTCAGAATTCTGACTTTATAATTCAGAATTCTGACTTTATATCTTAGAATTCTGACTTTATATCTCAGAATTCTGACTTGACAGAATTCTCTTAGAATCCTGAGAAAAAAAGTTGCAATAATCTTCTTTTTTTTTCAGTGGTGGAAACGGGCTTTCATACAATTACGAGTTTACATCTTTTCTTAGAATTTCTAAGGCACATTTATAAAAGTTACTTAAAAGTCCTAATTGAACTAAAACCTAATCCTGGCATTATCTAAGCCATGTCTGTGAAACTGCATAATAATGTTAGAACTGCAAGATATAAACTTGCAATTAAGAATCATAAAGTCAGAATTGCGGCATATAAACTTGCAATTCTGACTTATTTTCTCAAACTTTTCTAAAATTATAATAGATAAATGAAATGTGTACTGTTTGTTGGGCTACATTATTCCCAAATATTTCCATTATTTCACCATTTCAAATATTTATACAGACTTTTCATTTTTAATTCAAGGTTAGGGTGGGAGAACACCCAAGGTCGGTGTAATTTTTTCTGAGAAGCAAAAGATTTAGCTTAAACTTACTTGGGGGGGGGGGGGGCTTTCAAGCTGCTGTAATTATGGGAATTGATGCCCCCCTGGGGGTGTTTTATCCCAGGTTTGAAAAAGATATATACACAAAATATAATTATTTTCCTTAATTAGCATGTAGGGTGAACATGGGATGAAAGTAACAACTTTTATTTGAGCATCGGTTACTCAGTGGTTGTTTGTGCTACATCTCTCAAAAATGTGATTATTGTACCTGGTTCAATAGGGTAGGCTACTCTTGTAGCAATTGCTGGGACAGACTTTAGGTAGGCCAATCACCTGCTCTTAAAAATATGCAACTGAAACTTGTTTGCATGAAATAAGCCTGCCCCTGAGCAGGTTTGAGCTGGACCTGTTGCTATGACAGCAACTCTGGGATGATCTTCAAAGAATCTAACAAATGTGGATCATGTCAAATTGTCAACAGTAAAATCCAGAAAAGTAATCCACGTATGAAGAGCGGGCCACTGTTCCATAAAACAAGTTTAATAAATAAGCAAGCTTTTTTTCAGTTAGTCTGACTCATTGTTGATTTGCTAAGGTGTATTATAATACTGTATTAAAAGGAACATAAATTCGCTTTTACCAATTTAAACAGAAATGTGAGGTGCAACACTGCCACCTGGTGTTTAACATGAAGAAATCATAATAAGTGTTTTTGGCAAGTATGCTTATACCAGGAATTTGTCTTGGTGACTGAAGCTTCCAATGCACAAACAGGATGACAGTAACAAGACAGATAATAAAAACAAAATGAGTGAATAATGTACGTATGTTATTTAGAATGCAAGGGAATGTCAATAAAAAGTATGGTATGCTAAAGAAATATGTAAATAAATGGTGCTGTGTATTGTACATGCTTTTTGCCTAGTTGGGGCATTTAACTGTTCATGAGGAAGATGGCCAGAGGAAAGAAAATGTTCTTGTCCCTGGATGTTCTGGTGCCCAATGCTCTATACTGTAACACTGACCAGACGGCAGCAGATCAAAGAGGAAGATGTCTGGATGTGAAGGGGTCCAGAATGATTTTGCCAGCCCTTTTTCTCACTCTGGATGAGTACAGTTCTTGGAGAGTGTAGGTGTATACCGATGATTCCCCCAGAAGTTCGGACTATCTGCTATAATCTTCTAAGGTCTGATTTGGTAGCCGAGCCAAACCAGACCGTTACAGAAGTGCAGAGGACAGACTCTACGACTGCAGAATAGAACTGCAGAAGCAGCTCCTATGGCAGGTTGAAATTCTTGAGCTGCCGAAAGAAATACAATAGTTGCAGGAGGTGTTGATGAATGCATGGAGAGAAGGTCAGAAGGGGTGTGGAATTTGACACTGGGGTTTTTCCAAATCTGCAATAAAACTCATTCAGGTCATCAGCCAGTTGTTGATTGGGGACGGGGTGCTGGGGGACGGTGTCTTGTAATTGGTGATGTCTTTCAGACCTTTCCACACTGATGCAGGGTCGTTGGCTTGCAAGGGAAAGCCTTTTCAGCTTTTTGGAGTAGTTTCTCTTAGCTGCTCTGATCTCCTTTTTCAGTGTTTTTTTTGCCTGATAATACAAGACTCTGTCTCTACCTCTATAGGCTTCTTCTTTGGCCTGACAAAGGTGGGTTTTGCTGTGGTTTGTCATTGTAGTATGTTAAACGAGTTCTGCTAGGATATCCTGACAGAAACTGGTAAATGAAGTTACAGTATCACAGAGCTCATCCCGTTCAGTGGCAGCAGCTCTTTACAGTCTTTACAGGTTTAGATTATTTATGTTTCTGCCTGTAGGTCGGTATAAGATGAACTAGACAGTGATCAGAGAGCACTAAAGCCGCCCATGGAACAGAGTGATACTTTATAGCAGTGGTCCAGTATATTACTGTCTCTGGTAGGACATAAAGCGTGCTGTCTGTATTTTGGCTGTTCACGGGAGAGATATGATTTATTAAAGTCCCCGAAAATGATTATAACAGAGTCCCAGTGTTTTGTGTTGTTGCTCTGTGTCTGATCTGATCAGCCAGCTGTTGCAGCACTGTGTTTACACACGTTTGTGGAAGAATGTACATTTACGAGAATGAACGAGGAAAAATCCCGCGGTGATTAGAAAGCCTGACAAAGAGTGCTTCTAGATTGGGACAGCACATCTTTTTCAACACTATTACATCTGTACACCCCCTTTCATTGATGTAGAAACATGTCCCACCACATCACGATTTCCCCTCATTGAGAATGTGATGAAGCAACTGGAGAAACCAATGACTGTAATTTGTTTTTTTAGGAAATATATCCAGTTTCAAAATGTTATGCTGTGATTTATGTAATATATTGGCTACTGTGATCATTTTAAATTTTCAGCTGGTGTTCTCTTGTAGGTTAACAAATAATAGGCCTCATGATTACATTTTTTTTAATCTTTACCAAATGCTACCATTTATTTTTAGGTGAATAGGTGATACATTACAACAAAGAGGAAGCAAGAGAGATGGATCATCAGGTGATTCAGATCATGAGGAGAGTCATTGTAAAAAGAGAAGGAAGTTCAATGGCAAAGACAAACACCACTCAAGAGAAAATTAAAGAGCAGATGACAATAATTAAGTACGTTTCTTTACTATCCACAATTTTGGAAGATCTTAAAATGGAAATGCAAAGTATGGATTGTGAAATGTATACCGAAGCACCAAGTTTTAAATAGGAAAACATTTCAAAATTCTCCATTAATTATAATGCATTATTATTGCCCCAAATCCTTGTTGATGTTGTTACATGTCTGTCTTTTTTCATTTAGTCACATGTCTTTCTTTGTTCTGTTTCCCGCCACTCCTTTGTTTTTATGGTTACTGGCATCATTACTTCTTTGTTATCAGCTGTGTGTCATTAATTTGTCTCAGTTCCATCTCAGAGCCTTGTGGTTCAATCTCCTGAACTGCCGGCTTCACCCTGGTTGCCTGAGTTGCTGGCTTTACCCTGGCCTCCCGAGCTCCAGGCTCCACCCTGGAGGCCTTCAAACCTCCCAGTACCTGCCCACAACCTCCATTGTGCCTGCCCCTCTCCCTGGTTGGACTCTTTTTGGCGAGGTTGCGCCTTTGGGGAGGGGGGAATGTTACATGTTTGTCTTGGACTTTGTGTTTTTCATTTAGTCAAATGTCTTCCTTTGTTCAGTTTCCCGCCACTCCTTTGTTTCTATGGTTACCGGCATTATTAGTTCTCCTTCGTTGTGCACATCTTTAATCACCCAATTCCATGAAGGCTGTATACAGATTTCATATTAGTTTGTAAGGTTGTACATTTTACATTCTAGTCTGAAAGATGGAAATATTAATTGTAAACTGCAGGCCTACATTTTAATATTAGTGCTAATAGCCAATAAATTGGATGCCAGATATAATATTTTCATTAAGCTTAATTTATGACTGGATTATTTGTATTTTTTTTATAAACATTACCACCATCTTCCTAATATTGTGTTTGTCCACCTTTTGCTGCCAAAATAGCCCTGACCTGTCGAGGCATGGACTCCACTAGACCCCTGAAGGTGTGCTGTGGTATATGGCACTAAAATGTTGAACTAGTTTGTTTAACACATCCTACAGATGCCCAATTGGATTGAGATCTCAAACTCGTTGTTGTGCTCCTCAATCCATTCCTGAACCATTTTTGTTTTGTGGCATGGCGCATTATCCTGCTGAAAGAGGCCACAGCCACCAGGCAATACCATTTCCATGAAAGGGTGTACATGGTTTGCAACAATACTTAGGTAAATGGAACTGGTCAAAGTAACATCCACATGGATGGTAGGACCTCAGGAGAACATTGCCCAAAGCATCACACTGCCTCCGCCGGCTTGCCTTATTCACACAGTGCATTCTGGTGCCATGTGTTCCCCAGGTAGCTGACGCACATGCACCCAGCCATCCATATGATGTAAAAGAAAACGTGATTCATCAGACCAGACCAGACCAGCTTCTTCCATTGCACTGTGGTCCAGTTCTGATGCTCATGGCTTGTGGTTTTATTTTCATTGGCCATGTGCTTGTGTTTTTGTCATGTTTGGTGTGAGTGCAAAGCTGTCATTTGTTTCCTTGTGCCATGTCTATTGTCTTGACCCCATCCATCTGGTTACCTGATTATTGGTTTAAATGCCCCACCTGTCTTTCCCTCGTTACCTGCCTTGTTTGCTACCCTGTTTATTCTCCTTGTGTTTGCAGTCCTGTGTTGGTTCGTTGTTGAATGTAGAATGTTGTATGTTTTCTCTTTTGTGTAGTCAAGTTGAGTCTAACCCTAACCCTAACCAAAGTCAGAATTGGGGTTAGCCACACTAATCAAAGGAAATCAGCAATCACATGTGTACACTCACACCACAGCACGCCACACCTCACTGTGATTCACTGCATTCAGGAAATAATGACCCACCACCACAGCAACAAGACACTGGTCCTCTGCAGCGGACCGCCCCAATTCTGAAAGGAACACCACAGTAGAACAATCACTGACAACATTGGTTTTAAAAACAATCATGCATCGCAAGCTCCTCCAGTGTGCGAATGATCCAGGCCAATCCCACCAAACTGGTCAAGGGACCGCGTCCGGTCCCTACAATAGCCAATTGGAGGGCAGGATTAAAACAGGTAGCCAGCAAGTATTACAAACGGAAAAAAATACAAAACAACCTCACATCAACAAAAGGCAAAAACAAAAATATCAAACACACTTAAATCAATCACTAGAAACAAAATAATATGGATAAATACCAAACTCAAAACATCAGAAGGAACATAGGTAAAACAAAATATAAAACAAAACAATTCACTAAACAAAACAAACAAAAGACAGCAAAAAGCGTTGTGACCGATGGGTGGCTAGTCATCTATTTCACCCCAATCGCGGTTGATTACTCACAGTTCCAACTGGTACAAGCACTATCACCAAACCCACCGACGATCCCGCCGATTCAGCCGATTCAGCAGTTGTGGGTTGCTGCGAATACAAGAGATTATAGGCACGACGTAACACGACCCGGCGTGAAACTAATCCACAGCACGGAGAGACCAATCATTTCATTTCATTGTCATTTTCATCATTTAGCAGACGCTTTTATCCAAAGCGACTTACAAGGGGAGCAATTAGGGGTTAGGTGTCTTGCTCAAGGACACTTTAGTCATGGTATCAAAGGTGGAGAGAGTGCTGTTTATTCACAATCCCCACTTTCAATTCCTGCCAGCGTGGGAATCGAACCAGCAACCTTCAGATTACAAGCCCAACTCCCTCACCACTAGGCCACGACTACCCCCAATCCTGTCCAGTCTTCCATAATTCGCAGAAACTCAAAACTGTTCGCGGCAACAAAGGTCCGATAACAATGTCGTAGGGATAGAGCGAACAATCAACACGACAGGAATCCCAATGATGATTCCACGGAGATTGAAATGAGACACGAAACCCACTGTAACGTTGCTTGCATGTTGGCCCGCACCTTGAATGTAAAGTACACAAACACAAGTTTATCCCGCAGGGCGCTAATGATCATACAGTTATATGCAAAAAAATCCAAACATACCTGCTGCACGGCTCACATGGCACATAAACTGTCGTGTATTAAACAGATGATGGCATCCAGCAAAGCTCCTCAGTCCACCCTTTAACAAAAGAAAACTCCCCATGAAACCCTGTACAATAAACCCACAAACAGACCGCAATCACTGGCAACAGCTCCTACCTCAAGCATCCACACGCCCTGCCGGAAGTAAGGTGACTCGCTACCTGAGACAGAATATACACACACACATAGCGCCCCTATGGGAACATTTATACACCACCAAATGAGTAATTAAAGAGACACTCATACTTGTGGTTTACGTCAGGAGGTAGACAGAACTGCTACAATAACATTTTGGTATTCATTAATTGACTCATATCATTAAATAGAACATTTTGTCAGAACCTCATGTAACAGGTTATTCCCAGCAAATATAGTGTGACATGCAAAGTTTGATGAATATTAAACAACATACCAGGTAGAAATGGTTCAGCAATAATAAGGAAGTAGGATAATGAGGTACTTTGTTATGATTCAGGATTATTATTAGAAGCAAAAGCATTTCATGCATCAATATACATTTTATTTGATATAATATTCAGACTGTAAAATAGTTTGTATGCAAAATTAATGTTCTTTTCTCTTTGACACCATGTTTCATATGAGTTGCAATTATCCATTATGTCCCAAACCCTACCAATAGTTATATAATTTTCTACCACAAGAAGGCCATTCCATTAGTTATATAATCATAACATGCCCATTGCATGCCTGTAAACAAGATAGGCTTGTCTAATCACATTTCAAAGATTTCAAAGAAAGACGCAGTAGCTCCAAGAAAACTGTCAATTTTCATTCCACACGTGTATTTATGATCCCTGAACATTACATTAATAATTAATTAATTAAAATACAAACAATGTGGCTTATCTTATGAATAATCCAAAGTCTCTTTGTATTGTTGTCATGCAATAAAATGCAAATTAATTACTTAAAAATCATACAATGTGATTTTCTGGATTTTTGTTTTAGATTCCGTCACTCACAGTTGAAGAGTACCTATGATAAAAATGACTTCTACATGCTTTTGTAAAATTGGCAGTGTATCAAATACTTGTTCTCCCCACTGTATGTGTGGCTTGCAATGGTTGTGACTCCGTGACACCTATCAAGTGTAAATGGCTGTAAAAAGCTCTGAGTTCTTTAGGCAAACTGATGACACCTGTCAAATTTAGAATTTATTATTTTCTTATAAAGCCCTCAACAATTTGGCCCCTCAGTACCTGATTGATCTGCCCTGTCCGTACACTCCTTCTAGAACTCTGAGATC
This sequence comes from Opsariichthys bidens, assembly GCA_037194245.1. Taxonomy (NCBI): domain Eukaryota; kingdom Metazoa; phylum Chordata; class Actinopteri; order Cypriniformes; family Xenocyprididae; genus Opsariichthys; species Opsariichthys bidens. The sequence goes on along the minus strand of CM074283.1, from coordinate 7,611,859 downwards.
CAGTGATCACTGTCTACTCATTGTGCCTAGATCTTAAAAAATGAGGCGATCTCGCTTTTGCGACAGGAGGTCCAAAACTTTGGAACAGTCGACCTCTTGTTTCTCCCTCTGTTTCTACCTTCAAATCTGCTCTAAAGACTTATTTATTCTCTTTGGCTTTCAGTACTCCATTATTGGTTTGATTATTGTCTTCTATTGTTGATTTTTCCTTTATTGGTTGTTTTATTTTTCTATGTTTTTGTTTTTATTATTTTCTGTACAGCACTTTGGTCAGCCTTGGTTGTTTTTATGTGTTTTATAAACAATTATTGTATTGTATTGTGACACTGTTTCACAAGTTTGTTTGGACCGTTTCATTTATTTGTTTGTTTGTTCGTAGCTGAGAGTTGTAAACTTTGGGTAAAACATGGCACTCGGCACTGTCACTTTTCACCCAGCCATCCAATCACAGTGAAGGAGAGGCGGTACAAATACTACACCGACCAACCATCCTACTTTTGACTGAACGACAATGTGGAAGTTAAAATTGTGCAAAATTGTGTATGGAAACTGCTCAAGAGCAGATTTTTTTAACAAAATAAGAAAAATTTTGTGACAATGCATTTTTTAGGGATGACTTCATCACGCACACCATTTCATCAGTAAAAGGCCAACTGGATGGAAACAGCCTTGAGACGGGAAATTTCGCAAATATTTCATTTGCACATATTTGCTTTGTCGATAACAAAACATTGCATGGCTATAGTCGGCAACCAAAGGGAATACATTTTTGGTGAATGACAGTTGTTTGGTGCAGATTTGGCTTATTTTTGTTGAATTTGTTTGATTGTAACATTATATGCGGTTTAATGCCATTGAAGAGTCACTGGAAAAAGCTATAAATATGTCTTGTTTAACAGTTTTTCCATAAAATTTCAATGTATGCGGTCCATGGTGAATTTGTTTGAATGTCATTGTATAATTGTATAATGGCCTTGTATAATGGCTGAGTAGTGAGTACAAAATGCCTATATTTTGAGGTGATTGAGTAACATAGCGGTGACGTTTTGCTATATATGATTTGGTTATTTGTATTTAAGGAGTAATATGATGTGCTTTATGACCTGTTGTGCACACTAGGTTTTATGTTCCAGTAAAAACAATTTTGATGTCATGACATGTATGATGTGGAAACTCAGATGGTAGGCCAACCTGGACTATGAATCTCATCTCCTTTCATCAGCAAGAAGACCCGTTACCTTGCGTTTGGGTAACGATTATTTTTCTCCCCTTTCTTTTTTTTTTTTTTTACTGAACTGGATTCAACATTTTCCATTTTCATCCTTTTTTTTTTTTTTACATCTTACAAACTGAATTATTCTACACATTGAATGAACTGAACTATTTTACAGATACTGAATGAACATGACTACATTCAACATTTGTATTTATTTTTATTGTTTAATATTGCTTTGTGTGTTACATAACGTGCTGCCCAGGGAAGCGCAGAGACAAGGAGTAAATATAATAAAGTCTTTTAATGAATTTGTAGGGGAAAACAGAGAATCAAACCCGTCTATACACAAACGAGAACGGACAAGGAAAAAACAGGGGTCATATACAAGAACAAGCACAGGGAGAAACGAGGTAAATAACAAGACATAGCTGATAATGATGAAACAAATGAGTGGCGGGAAAAAAACAATACAAAGAGCACATCTGAGACATGACAACAAAACAGTCCGAAACAGACACATGTGTAACATCACTGCTCCCTGCCGGAAGGCGCGACCTTGTGCCTAAGAGAGTACCAACAGGGGGGCGGGCACCCTGGAGATTGTGGCCTGGAACAGGCAAGTCAGGTAACCTCCAGGTTGTATCTGGGATCTCCGGCGGCCAAGGCGGAACCAAGGCGAAACCAAGGGTGGTGACCAGGGTATGGCCGGGCTCTCAAGCGACCAGGGTGGAGTCGAGGGCGGCTGCCAGGGCAGAGTAAAGGACGGTGTTGCCCCTGTCCCCATACCTCATCTTGACATATGGCCCACCCCCAAAATTTTAATGAGCAGATTCACCCCATGAGCTGGCTCAGGCGGCTGAAGATCTGGAGCTGGCTCAGGCGGTGGGAGCTCTGCCGATGATTCAGGGTGCTCTGGGAGCTCTGGCAATGAATCAGGGGATGCTCCGGGAGCTCTGGCGAAGATTCGGGGAGCTCTGACAATGATTTAGGGAGTTCATGGAGCTCTGGCGATGATTCAAGGCACTCAGGGAGCTCTGGCAAATATTCAAGGAGCTCAGAGAGCTCTGGGAGCTCTGGTGATGATTCAGGGAGCTCTGGGAGCTCTGGCGATGATTCAGGGAGTTCATGGAGCTCTGGAGAGGATTCGTGGAGCTCTGGAGAGAATTCGTGGAGCTCTGGAGGTTCAGAGAGCGCTGGAGTGGATTCAGGGGGAACTGGAGCTGCAGAGAGCAGCAAGGAGACGGACTTCAGCGCTGCCATCACCGATTGGAATGGGGTATCCATAATCTTAGTTCCCAACACAACGCTGCCAGAGTCCCACCCACTGCTACGGGGAAGTGTGGGCAGGCAAACAGGGTCGGCTCCATTGGAGGGGTGTGTGAGGGAAATCGGCGAGAGGTGAACTGGCGTGGCCATGTGTGTCTCAGATGGGGCTGGACGAGGAAAACACTCCTCTACCTCAAAATAAGATCTCTTTAAATGGAGAATTGAATAAATCAACTCGACGAGAGAGAAATCACACAGAAGTTCATGAGAGCAAATGATTTTCGCATTCAGTCCCATTTGAAACGGCACATTAAGAATGCCGTTCGACCAGTTTGCCTAATGGGAGAGCTCGATAAACTCCCCCATATACCTCTCCAAAGGGCGCCTACATTCCCGAATTCCCTAAAGACAATCTTCTGCTAGCATCTTCAATCGGTTTTAGATCCGATCTTCTGTTACGTGACGTGCTGCCCAGGGAAGCGCAGAGACGAGTAGTAAATATAATAAAGTCTTTTAATGAAGTTGCAGGGGAAAACAGAGAAACGCACATGTCTATACACAAACGAGAATGGACAAGGACTGAGGGAAAACACAGGGGTTATATACAAGAGCAAACACAGGGAGAGACGAGGTAATTAACAAGACACAGCTGATGATGATGATGAAACAAATGAGTGACAGGAAAAAACAAAACAAAGAGCACATGTGAGACATGACAACAAAACAGTCTGAAACAGAAACACACGTAACACTTTCTCCACTGATCCATCAATTTTTTTTTTGTTGTTGTGTCATAGTAAAGTGTTTCTGTGTTCAACATCTGGTCTCCAGAGTAAGTTTTATATCTTTCCACCTCACTCCTAGAACTGCTCCAGTAGGTAAGTATTGTATTTGAGGAAGCAAGTGCTACATATAATTGGCGAACCAGCCAGGAGTGGACAAGGCAGATATAAAACTAGTAATCAGAGATCAAATAACACCTCATGAATCAGTTTCTACTGATTCATGAGGTGGTAGTTCAAAGAAGTGGTATAAAAATCCCTAACTTTATTATAGTTAGTGGGGTAGTTTCGCACAGAAGCTGATGAAGAACTATATGACTTCTCATATGAGTCTATTCATGGGATAACTGCAATGGACTCAGTCAGAGACAGACAAACAGGTTAGAGTAGAATATGCATATGACACAGCCATGCAATCTCTTTCACCTATGTTGCCACACAAGCTCTGAATTGAAAGATATAGCAAAACTTGCTGGCAGAGATTTAACAGCTGTCGTCAAAGAACTCTCTTTCATCAGTGAAGTTGTTGACCTAAAAAACACAGAAACCCAAAATGCCCAAAGTACACCTGAAGTACAGAGAGTAATAGTTGAACACATAGTCAGAAACAAAGCATCTGTTCAAGTACACAAACTATTCAAGTACACACACCCCTGAGGCTTCAAATGTTCTCTGGGTGTTGCCCTCACCCCATCAGTGAAGTATACTATGAGACACGCTGTTCTAATGTAGAGCTGCTCCTCAAAAACACAAAACAGCCAGACCTTTACAAGTCACGAAAAGTACTTGAAAGCCTTTCATCACCTGCTGTTACTTACCTTCAAAGGCTGCAAGTGATGCTGAACACTGTCGACAGGAGGGGAGGTGTGCCTGCCTTTACCGGCAGCTTTTAAGACAATTTGTTAAGGACTGTTGTGACAATATGCTAATATCAGAATTGCACCTAGATCAGAAAAAACAAAACCCAGCTACCTTTTCAGAGCTCATCCTGTTACTTCACATGGGTAATGACAAGAGGATCTCCAAAGCATCTCATATGAAGCAGTCAACATCTCAAAGTGCGTTTCATAATAAAGTTGTTTATTTCAAGTATGCAGAGGAGTGCACCCCATCACAGTCTACTTCTGATTCCAAGAATGAAGTTCAAGACCTAAAAAGACAGATAGCTGACTTACAATCCCAGCTCACACAAACTACTCAAAAAGACAGTTGAAAGGCACAGACTAAGCAAGCTGCCAAACCAGTAACACCCAAGTCAGTTGTTACAAAGTCTGCAGCCTACAGTCCCACTCCTCTAAAGGCACAGTTTCATTGCTGAGATACAAATAACAACAAAAACAATAGCCAAAACCCTGGTATTGCTTCAGGTGTGGAGAGGATGGGCACATCAAACCCCAGTGTCATGGTATCCCAAACTCCTCACTTGTAGCCACAAAACAAAGACAGGTAAAAGTAAAATAATTTGTGTGGGATGTTGAATAGCATCTCTAAATCTGATCATTTAAACTAGTTTCAGTTCTGGTTGGGGGACAAACAGGGACTGAAACACAAGCAAAATGTCCCAAGAAGAAACATAACCTCTTCCGCACATTTCCACACCAGAAAACAGTCAGTCACCCTGCCAAAAGGATTGACTGGAACAAAGCGCACCACAGAAATGACTGTAGGTGAAAGACTGTTGACTGTTTGTTAGATACAGGCTCTCAAGTGACAAAAATCTCCGACTGACCCTTCGGTGGCAGTTTGACTGACAGGTGATCTAACCAATCATAAACCAGAATCTGCCACTTTGTCCGACAAAGTAGTCAGGGGAGTTAGTAGATTAATGTTGGTGAACTTGAACTTGAAAAAGTGTGTGTATTCATGTCTTTCTGCACTTGAAACAATTCCATCTGATGTCCATTCATGTTTATTTGATGCTATAAATGAACTAGAATGAAGAGATGGTTGGTTCACAAGCCGATTGAAGGAGCCACAGTGATCTGTCACGACACATTAAAGAGACACTATACCGTATTTATCGTTTAAACTTCTTTAAAAACTGTTTCATATCAAATGTAACCTGCTTTGTCTTGTCTGTAGACACATTGTGTAAAGTTGTCTTGAAGATTCTTGATGCCATGGTCTGTTGATTCCAGTTTGGGAGAGGTGAGACTACACAGCAGTGGTTCTGAGACCATCATAATAGCTAGTCAAACCCAAGTCCTCAAAAGAACAGGGAATCTAAGAACACCGAACGCAGGAAGATGGGTGATGGTAGCGTCAGCAAAATCAGCTCCCTTGCCAGGTGGCATGCTGGTGACAGATGGTCTTGCAAGTTTACTATCTAAACTTCCACACTGGATATCGGTTATCATTAAGAATGAGTCAGACCATGATATTACCCTGTCTACAAAAGCTGTGATAGCAGAAATACATACCTTTAAGTGTGTTCAGTCCACTGAGCCTCCCAACTCAGAAACCCAAACAAAACCTGATTACAAACCAAAACTCAGTTTTGACTTTGGAAACTCTTCAGTAACCAGTGAATGGAAAGAGTGAACAACTAAAAGACTGAACTCCATGCCAGAAGTGTTCGCACAGCATGAGCTTGATTTTGGAATGGTGACATAAGAATCTGTGTAGACTACAGAAAACTAAATATTCAAACAGTAAAGGATTCATATGCCTTACCTAATTTGGAAGAATCCTTCTCGACCCTGGCTGGGTCCAAATGGTTCTCTGTGCTGGTTCTCAAATCTGGTTTCTTCCAGATTGAAATGGAGGAAGCCGATAAGCACAAAACTGAATTTGTCTGCCCAGTAGGATTCTTTGAGTTCAACAGTACCTCCAGGGATAACAAATGCCCCCTAGAACACTCCAGAGGCTTGTGGAACGCTGTATAGGAAAGCTGATTTTAAAGGCACAGTATGTTTTTTGTTTTTTTTTGACCACTGACATACACACACATAAGGGGAACAAAGGAAGATAGAGAGAAAAAACAATGCAACAAAACATATAGATGTATAAATATTGTAACTTCTACAGATACAGTAATACGTTTGTACAATAGGTTATTCCAGTGTGATATAATAGTGAATATTATTAATAATTACATAGTTAAGGTGTTGAAAAAAAAAGATATGAGATATGGATGTAAACAATCCTAGTAATAACGATTAATTGCAGGGTGGGTTCAATGTGGGCCCAATTAGGGCTATAAATATGGGCTCTAGCCCATATGAATCTCAAAGAATCTTAATGGGGCTTACATGGAGCACAACTAGGTAACAAACAAAAGACCCATACTGCCCCCACCTCATGAAGCCCACATGTGATCTACTAGGGCCCAGAATTCAGCAAAAGAATAAAACTAATATAACAGCAATAATTGTAATATTGTGTTTGTGAATATTTTTACAATTTATAATGTTTTATACTTAAATGTTTTATCATTACAATATTATGTTGTATCATTACATTATATCATTACTCCAGTCTTCAGTATCACATGATACTTCAGAAATCATTCTAATATACTGATTTGCTGCTCAGTAATTCTGATTATTATCAATGATGAAAACAGTTCTCATGCTTCATATTTTTGTGGCTGCTGAAAAATTGTGACAAAGCAGTTTTACAGTAATAATTGGCAAATAATTTTTGGATGCACAGCAGCTCCCAAAGAAAATGGTGTCATTATCCAGCTTATTCTATATATTTGTATTGATTCATTCCGTTGCAAAGATCAATAGTTATTAGTCTGATTGATTGAAAACAGTGAAGTAATCGTCCAGCTCAGCTCAGTTCGCATACAATGGCGCCAATGCAGGCATACTAAAAACCAAAAACACTGCTGAAATATCTAGCAAGTGTCCCCAACCAAGCAAGCCAAAGGCAACAGCAGCAAGGAACCAAAACTCCAACAAAATGGAAAAGAAGTCCGATTTGGGATTGCAACAGTCAAAGTATTTAATCCAGTTCCATCTACCATAATTTCCGAACTATTGAGCACGCCTGAATATAAGCCACACCCACTGAATTTAAAAAAAAAAAATTGAACATAAATAAGCCACACATGTCTATAAACCGGAGGTTCCTACAGGTACATTGAAACAAATGAACTTTACACAGGCTTTAACGAAACACGGCTTGTAGCAAAAATAAATAGGCTTTAACGAAAAACGGCTTGAAACAAGAAATAAAAAGTTAGCAGAAAACAGTAGCCTACCAAGAATGTCATTGGTCACTATCTTCCTCCTCCTGATGTGCACTGAAACCACTGAAGTCATCTCCTTCGGTGTCGGAGTTGAATAGCCTCAGAATTGCTTTATCTGATATTGGATCATTTTCATTGTTGCTCTCGTCACTTTCATCCGGAGGCAAATCCCCCGCTAAACCTCTTCAACATGCAGCAATCCAGCCTTTCGAAACCTGTTGATGATAGTGGATTTTTTGACAATGCTTCACGCTGTCAGGACCCACTGGCAGACTTGACAATAAGTTGCTTTTCACATGCGGCCCGTTTTAGTAAAGGATTTCTCCCTACTTGTCATCCAAGCATCCCGGTGAGCACAGAGCGCCACCTTAAATGCACGATTTACATTGATGTCGAGTGGCTGCAAATACTTTGTTGTGCTTCCAGGAATCACAGCTGGAATTGAGTTTGTCCTCTTGATGGATTCTTTCACCAAATCGGTTATGTGGGCCCTCATGCTGTCCAAAACGAGCAATGCCTTGTCCCTGTAAAAGAATCCTCCTGGTCGCTTGCCGTAACACTCGGTATGCCATTCATGCATTAGGTCTTCCGTCATCCTTTCTTGTTGACTTTCACAACAATTCCGATGCCATGCAGCTCAGAACACAGGTGAAGTGCGTTTTTTCATGTTTTCAGGGTGATGGACGATTTGCCTTTCCTGTTGACAGTCTGAGTGAGAGGCAGGTCAAACATCAGAGGAACCTCATCCATATTTATTATGTTGTGCGGGCCAATGGAATGCTCTGCTATCTTTGCATCAGTGAATTTGTGGAAGTTCCTCGTAGTCGGGAGGGAGCTATTGACACAGACTCGTCCGTACCCTGATGGACAGGTCTTTACGTCTCATAAATCTGAGACACCACGATGGTCCACCTCTAAAATCCTCAAACTTCAATGTGGTGGCAATTGTTTTGGCTTGCAGTCAGATCTACACTGTTGAAACACTTCAGCCGTCTGCTCTCTGTGTGTTGACCCAGTCTTTGAGCTCATTTTCTAGTTCGGGCAATCTGCTTCTTCCCTCTGAAAGCTTTAGTTATCTTTTTGCACTGAGTCAATTCCTTGTCATCGACTCATTAAGACCAAGCTCCCGTGCGGCAGCTTGAAATGCTGCATCATTTGCATTTCTCTGTGTCTTTGCCATGATAAGGGTGCAAAATGACTACCGTAATCAGAATGATGGGAAGTTTAAGTGCCCTCAATTTAATCGAAACAGTAAACAAAAAAAAGTTGTTTGACCTTAACCCATTCGGCAATTTCATTGGTCTGACGAAAGCTTCAGACGTTTTCTTGGAGATCTGTGCCACTGTCTGATGTGTCGGTAAGGTCCTCACAAGGGATGAGCTAGTTGACACAGTTTCCGCCGACACCCCAGGACCATGCTGCTGCCGCGCAGAGGTGCAAGTTCCCCATCCGACCCGGACACAGCCTGGATTCAGCCAATCGGGTTAAATGATAAACCTTGGGATAAGCAGAGAGACTAAAATTAGCGTAGACGCCATTCTTCTTCTGATGTAACGAGTACATCCGGTGTTATAGGAAGTGTTCCGGCTGACCTGATCTATGCAGCCTAACAATCCTTTAACGGATATAAAGACATAAAGTGATAATGTGTCATGTGTATGCCAGGTTAAAGAGATGCGTTTTTAGTCTAGATTAAAACTGACAGAGTGTGTTTGCTTCCCGAACAAATGCTAGGAATATCGTTCCAGAGTTTAGGTGCCAAATAGGAAAAGGATCTACCGCCTCTGGCTGATTTTGATATTCTCTGTATTAACAACTGGCCAGAATTCTGAGATCGTAACAGAAGCGAAGGAATATAATGCAATAAGAGCTCACTCAGGTCCTGGGGAGCTCAGCCATTTAGTGCTTTGCAAGTAATAAACAAGATTTTAAAATCTATACAATGTTTAATAGGGAGCCAGTGCAGTGTTGACAGAACCAGGCTAATATGGTCATACTTCCTGGTTCTAGTATGGACTCTAGCAGCTGCGTTTTGGACCAGCTGTAGTTTATTTATCAAGCGAGCAGGGCAACCACCCAGAAGAGCATTACAGTAATCTAGCCTTGAGGTCATGAACGTATGAACTGTTCCGCATTTGTCATTGAGAGCATACATCGTAGTTTAGATATATTTTTAAGATGGAAGAATGTGGTTTTACATATGCTAGAAATGTGGCTTTCAAATGAAAAGAGCACACCCAGGTTCTTAACTGACGAAGACAACTTAGCAGAGAAGCCATCAAGTGTTAGACAGTATTCCAGATTATTATGTTCAGAAGTTTTTAGTCCAATAATTAGAATCTCTGTTTTTTCTGAAATTAGTTGTAGGAAATTACTAGTCATCCAAGTTTTTATATCAGCTATGCATTCTGTTAATTTTGAGAATTGGTAGGTTTCGTCAGGGTGCGAAGAAATATAGAGCTGAGTATCATCAGCGTAACTGTGAAAACTAATGCCATGCTTCCTAATGATATTTCCCAAGCATGTACAGAGTGAAAAGCAATGGTCCTAGTACTGAGACTTGCGGTACTCCATATTGAACTTGTGATCGAAATGACATCTCTTCGTTTACTTCTACGATAACGGTTAGATAAGTATGATTTGAACCATGCCAATGCAATTCCACTAATGCCATCATAATTTTCGAGTCTATTCAAAAGAATATTGTGGTCGATAGTGTCAAAGCAGCACTGAGGTCTAGTAAGACTAATAGAGAGATACAACCACGATCTGATGATAAGAGCAAATCATTTGTAACTCTAATGAGAACAGTCTCAGTACTATGGTAGGGTCTAAATCCTGACTGGAAATCCTCACAGATACCATTTCTTTCCAAGTAGGAACACAATTGCGCTGATATTACCTTTTCTAGTATTTTTGACAGAAAAGGTCGATTGGAGATCGGACTGTAATTAACTAATTCTCTAGGATCAAGCTGTGTTTTTTTAATTTGAGGTTTGATAATAGCCAGCATAAAATTTTTGAGTACGTAACCTAGTGATAAAGATGAATTAATGATCTTAAGAAGAGGATCTATGACCTCTGGAAGCACCTCTTTCAATAGCTTAGTCGGTATAGGATCTAACATACATGTTGTTGATTTCGAGGATTTAACAAGTTTAGACAATTCTTCCTCTCCTATAGCAGCGAATGAATGGAATTTTTCCTCAGGGATATACAATACACTGTCTGATGTGATACTGTAGTAGACAGTTGCATGGCTATAATTTTCTCTCTAATATTGTCAATCTTGTAAGTAAAGAAGTTCATAAAGTCAATACAGCTGTGCTGTTTGGAAACATCAGAAATTGAAGCTGTATTTCTTGTTAATTTATCCACTGTATCAAATAAATTTTAGGGTTGTGTTTATTTTCTTCTAAAAGATTTGAAAAATAAGCAGATCTAGCGGTTTTAAGGCCTTTCTGTACTCAATCATTCTCTCTCTCCATGAATACATGTGTTAATGCCGAGTGGGACTGTTTCCTTGCTGAATAATTAAAGGCAACCTTTTTTGTATGTAACAGCCCTTGCCTTCAAAAACATAATTTTTCAGTGTTTAGATTCGCATCTTATGTTGGATACCTTAACAATTCAGAATTATGCTTTTAAAAGTGGTTATTATACAGCGCTGTTTCTCATCATCGGCTGCTGTGAAAATTCAGTTTTGTCTCAGGTGAAAATGGCAGCTAAATATAGCCACAAAAAGCATCTGTAAAGAATGGAATGTGTGACTTGATTAATGACATGCAAAACAAAAGTAGACCTTACTGTCAAAAAATAAAATTCTTCAATTTTAAGCCTCACCAACATAGGCCTTGAGGTAATTTACTGTTACGTACCAAAAAAGACAAAATTAGTGAACGGCGAACGTTACATTAGTTTAAAGGTCATTTCAGTTGCCAAAAAAAGTTCCCTATGCTTAAAAACACAGAAAACACAGACAAGTTTAGAAAATGTTAATTTTACCTGTTTATTTCCTAGATCCACGACCTTGAAATTTCCAGAAACGACTCTGAGGGGCTTCAAAAGCGCATCTGCTCTGCTTTTGAAAGAAAATGTATCCTTGCGCCTAGGCGGGAATTCTTGTAGTTTGAATATTTAAAATCTTTATCGCTGTAATATAGAAATGTTTTTCCGCTTATTTTCGGCAAAAAATTACATGACTTCATATGATATTATGTGAAAAAAAATCATAATTAAAAACAGTCGAAGCAGGATTAGGACTAGGACTAGGTCATATTGTATTTGGGTGCATTGTGAGCTTTTGCAGCCCGTTTATGTATTTGGTTGTGCTGATATGTTGCAGCACGTGTTGTCAAACTGACGAAGACGCTTTCTTAATTTGCTGGTGTTTTTTTTCTATTTGCATGTGTTTTCTTCATTTGCAGCGCATTGAGCTCTCTGATGAGATATTGATACTGACAAGTGTTTTCGGGAAGGTCCGTTTTACATGCAAATTACTTCGAATTTACTGATATAATATGGGCCTATTTACGAAAATTTCATGAATGAGGCCCGTTGACACTAGGTGGTTGATGTGTTGATGTCCCTTTTAATAATATTTTATATATTTATCTATTGTATCAATCGACTTTAAAAAGTACAACAGCAGACAGAAAAGTGTTACAGGTATATCAGTCTGTGTTGACATTTCCCTTGTCTTCATTGGTTCTGTGTTTCTTTGATTTCAGTCTTGTCAGCTGTGTGTAATTAATTAGTCATGTTTGCTCCTTGTGTTCCTCTGTATATAAGCCCTCTGTTTCTGTCTAGTCTTTGTCGGTTCTCGTTTGTAGTTGGATGTTGTGTGTAAGCTTGGTTGGTGTTTCCCTGGATTATATTCCTTTGTTTTATTAAAAGGTCTGTATTCCTGTATGTTACATCGTCTGGAGTGTTCCTTAACCACACAACCCATAACAAGAAGTAGCTCATTCATTCACCACATTTAATCCAAGTTAATTAAAAAAGTTTCCAAACCTGAACAATGGGCCAATGACTATTCATAACAAGGAACAGAACGTATCTATTAAATCAAAGAGAAACTAAAACAGAAGTAAGTGTTTTGTTTAGCATGTGTTAGATGGAAAGAATGCATAAATATCAAGGATTTTTTTTCAAACGGAACGGAATTTACTTCCGGGAATCTATCGTGCCATGTCCAATGTAGACAGCAACACTGATTATAATGGGCTCTGTTTGCTTTTTGTCTTGGTATCACAGTGTAATTCAAAAAGAAAGGTGTGGCATCTGAAGTCAATATTAATAGACTAGGTTTCTTGGAAAGTCCATTGGGCCCATCGCTCACAACAGTGTATTAGCTATTATGCTGCTAATGAGCAGCTTTCCAAAATCATGTTAACAGTATTTGGATTAGTTGCTCATCATAAACTGACCTAGGCTACAGATATTTACATTTACATTTAGTCGTTTAGCAGACGCTTTTATCTAAAGTGACTGACAAGTGAGGCAATTAGGGGTTAGGTCTCTTGCTCAAGGGCACCTTAGTCATGTTATCGAAGGTGGAGAGAGTGCTCTTCATTCACAATCCAGGCCATTAGGCCACGACTATCACTTTATGATTTTTTTTTCTTCATTTTCATCAAAGACAAACTTCCTGCCCAAAATCAGTGGGGCAGAATGTACAAGGAAATTGTCTCAAGGCTTTTCTGAAATGCCATATAAAAAACTCAAGGAAATAAATTCACCCTTTTCACAAGCTATCTATTAACAAACATTTTCTGAAACAACAACACAGACTTTAGAGTCATATCCGTGCATCTCACATGCAGTACCAGCAAGATTATTAGTCACTGATTGTGTCTCAAGACAACATTTTCTGCTGTCTTGGTTATTTGTACTTCTTTGCATATTATAAATAAACACTGGGGATGGAGGAAGTGAACATGACAAACTTGTCACGTTCTGTGGCACATCCACCGTAGCTATCAGGATTGGACTTAACCGTTAGGCAAAGGTAGGCGTCTGCCTTGGGCCCCCGAAAGCCAAGGGTCCCCTATAATGCATTTTTTTTTATTATACAGGACAACCGCCTGTGTGTCCGCGTTAAATTTGCTTTTTGTAGAAAATGCAGGGACATATGATATCAGCGATGCAGAAAGCACGGAATCCACTCATAAAAAGGGAATTTACTGTGTAAAGCGGAATGTCACAGGCCGAATGGCGCAGGCACTCGGTTTACAACTGAAGCAAGCGTGACACTCGCAGTGCTCGTCTGAACAATTCATTCAGAGACACAAAGCATGCAGGATTCATATTTAAATAGTATTTTGGCCGTTTAAAATTGACATACACTAGTCCATATCACAATTTGATTGAAGTGTACTGGCTTGCATTTGATGTAGCCTATTCATCTAAAATTTGAAAAATTCTGTGACATTCCACATTAAACAGTAAATTCCATTTTTATTCTACTTTTATGTTGTTGTTTTTTTACTTCCGATTTTACATGTCTTATGTCCGTGTTTTCTGCATGCCGGGAATCATAAAGGGCCCTACACTTCGTGAGCATTTTACCGTTTCATTTGAGAGAAATCCCATCATACCATACACACACAGGAAAAAAGGTCTTCAAGGCAACCCGTCAAATTAAAAGTTTGGTTACACTCTTTAACAGTGTCTAATTTTAACAGTAAACCTCTTTTGAGTACACTTTGAATGTAGAATTTTTTTATTTTTTTTTATTTTTACGTTGCAATAAAATAAATGTTTTATGGCTTCATTTGATTACCAGTAAAATTAAAATACATAAAAGAAAATAATAGGGTAGACCGAGGATTAGTTGTAACACTTCCAATTTCTCCAATCAGTAACAAGTTGCAAATCACCTCATTCACTTCACACATGCTTGGTTTGTCCTTATTCCACATGTGGCAAATAAAGCCCTGTGGCAAACACAGCAGATTTCATAGGAGAAAAACTCATTTTGATGTAAGAAAGTAACTTTTTTAACTTCATTTATTTTTGTTATGGCAATTCCTACTTTGTAGTTAAACTCGTCAAAGTTCAATTATGCTGTGTGTCTGTGTAGATATTTTTCATGCAAGTTGTTAGTTCCAAAGTTTTGGCTTTTACCTGTAAGGTGAGCTAGTTCATGCCTACCAGACTCTGGGCTATAGTTGTAACATCAATAAAGCATGTTTCGAATGGATAGAGATAATTAAGGAAATTTATGTTATGGAAAAGTTGACTTTCTCTCTGAGATATGCCCGAAAGAAATGTGAAGCATACTGGGAAAAATGGATATCTTATATGAATACATATTGAGATGTAGATGTCTTTAATTGCTCATTGTCTTTTATTTATTTATTCTTTCCCTTTTCTGTTTTACATGATGTTGAGCACTTCTGTTAGTCTATGACGAGTTTGCCTGATATTCCCTGGTCTGTCTGTTTTTCTTTTCTTTTATTTTCTTGTCAAAATTAAAATTCCAAAAAATGAAGTTTAAAAAAAAAAAAATAAAGCATGTTTCAGCCTACCCTAAATGATGTTTTATTAACAAAGTTCGGGAGGAACACGTTCAAATGATCTAACTAATCATCACATCACTCCCACCAGCTGTCATTAATCAGCAATCAACATGAACGGAAACCTATATACATCAACCTGGTCAACTCACCTATGCTTTTGGACAGTTTCAGCATCCCTCCACCACCCTGTCTTATCACACTTGCCTGGTTACTTCCTAAACCAGAATATGGGGGGAGTACTTTGGGCTCGGGCCAAATACAGAGCTTAGAGACCTCTCCTCGGACCACACGCCAAATATGCATACTAATTACTCTATCTGATCATTTGTAACTCGTGAAATGAAGTTTTAGTTGTATTAGTATGTCCTGGAGGATGACTGTCCAGCAAAGTTTAGCTTCATTTATCTTATGTTTTGCAATGCATGAGCCATTTTAATATATGATGATCAGTAGCAAAGTGTTTAAAAACATTTGAATATTAGACCATTAAGGAAGATCAAGATAAATAAGAAAATGATACTTCAAACTGCATTTTCTATTATGATTCCACAGTATACACTTCTTGACAGCAATCCATGATATGACAAGTGAAGAAAACACATTTGAAATACTGGGCCTGAGTCCACGGTTTTTAATTATATACTTACTAAGATAAATCTTTTTTCAGCAGGGACATTCATGTCTTAGTTATATAATGACAACTTGCAGTGACATAAGATTTATTTCAGACCCCTAACAGTTAATGGCATATGGTAAGCTACATAGCTTATGGATGTCAATCCATTTCAAAAGCTTTTGTTTATGGTAAATATATGCCCATGTGTGGTTTTTGAGAATACACACCTTTGTCTGATTGGTATCACTGATGGAAATCTAGGACGTCAGTGGTGAGATTCATTGTTTAATGTTGACTGAGCTCATCAGATGGCATTGTGTGCTTCTTTTGAGCACGGAGAAATAGTGCAGCTCACAAAAAAGAGGAAATTTCTTTCACGGAAATGTCACTTAAAATCATCTGCCATTAATCCAACTGGAATGAACATGTTTATTTAAAGAATTCTTGTTTATCAGTCTATGATCGTGATGAATGAAGTGGGCTTAAAGCGAAACGGAAGTTAAGGAGGGAGCTTCGAGACAGGTGATAAACAGATAAGATTGCGGAAATGTCATAAATCTGTCAGACGGTAGTTGACTGATGAGAAAACTTACGTAAGCGTCATCGGTTAATGACAAATGCAACATACTACACTTTATGTAACTAAATACAAAATTCCACAACGTCCACAATTGTCATAGTTACATCATAATATGTACATATCTGCCTATGTCTGATCTATTTTCTGTCAAATATATTTATTTTCCAGCAAAATGTTTTCTGTTGCCTGCAATGCTGGAAATCTGTAGAAAAATCATATGGTTCAAGAGGTCACAATTGTTTTTTGTGTTTTTCATAATCTTTCAATGTGGGGTATTTAAAGCACAGAGGTACAACTGAGCAACTTGTTTAGGCCAAAGTATCATGTACTATTTATATTTCTGAGGAAAAAGGAAATGCATTGTATTTAAAACACATTGCTTTCGATCAAGGAAGTTTCTAAATTTATATGGTCCTACCCTTTTCACATCTAGATATGCAATTATAGGTGTTTTTGATCGGTGTCTATTACAGCTCATAAGTCATGTGAGGCCAGATCCACCCACTGTGCCATCCTCAACTGGACTATATAATAGCATGTTGAAAACGATGCCCAGGATGTGAAACCGAATACTCCTGCGGTTTAGGCACTGAGACAGAAACCTTACACTTGCAAAAGGTAGTTACTCTTTTACTTCTTTTCTTTCTTTCTTTCTTTCATTAATTTAATGAAAACTGTTATTAACTTGCTTTCTCAAGTCTTTCCTCTTTATTGTAATTATTCTGCATCATTTTTGATGTCAGGTTATTGCAAACACTGTAACTGAAATTTATACACTAAATCTCATAGGTATTACTAAGGTTTGGCTACAATTATATTTTCAGCAAGATGGGGAAACAAGCCCAAACCACGACCATTGAAAAAGACAAACCAACTGTGCAGTCTAAGGTTAGTAACACATCTCATATTTTGTAACATATTTATTGTGTCCTTCTGTTTAATTAATATTTGAATTTTTCACACTAGCAGTTATCAGTCGATCGCCCAGTTCGATGTCCATTTGCTGTTCGTTTGCAAAACTACAAGGATGGATCGACCATCCAGGATACACTGCATCACAGAGCAGCTAAGGTATCTTTAAATTTGAATGAAAATGACTTCATGTTTACAGCAGGTTTGTGGTTTTGAATTGATGAGGGCGCTTAATAAGCATTATATAGATGTTATGCAGAAGTTAACATTTTTTAAATGTAAATGAGGTTTTAATCATTTTGTAAAATGTTCTTTTATAACTTGAAAAATGACTTGAAAAATACATCTTAATTCCTCCCAGAATATGCCTTGCAATTCAAAAACTTGCGAGGGCTCCATAATGAATCCCAAAACTCTGATATCTGGTCATTCCAAAATCGCACCTTCCTCAGATGACATGCTCACTCAGGCAGTGGATTTCATCAACCAGTACTACAAATCCTTCAAAACGTAAGAGCAATGTATTTTCTACATAAAAAGATTATTTCATGGCATTGCTATTTCAGAATTACAGACAAGTATTCTAATATTTCTAATTCAAGAATAATATTATAGGCCTTAAAATTCAGCACTCATTTTATACAATAACTAGGACCTTCACTCCATCTGGGAGGAGCGGTGGAGATCCTATCAACTGCCTTGTATTTTTACTATGAGAGATTTTAATTATATGAGAGGTGTGAGGTTTTTGGAACCTGTTGAAGTAGAATAAACAGATTTGTTTTTTATTAGGCTACTGAAAATAGGATAAATCATATTTCTTTCGATTTGACGAACAGAGATGGAAATGTAACAGTCGGTTTACTTTACAAGGTGAATAATTCATTCTGACCTTTTATGTAGCTCCAATCCAACGGAGCACCAGGCTCGGATTGAAAGGGTCACGCTGGAGATCACCCTGACCGGGTCCTACTCACTCACTTCAGATGAACTTGCTTTTGGGGCCAAACAGGCATGGAGAAACGCACCGAGGTGCATTGGCAGGATCCAGTGGGCTAATTTACAGGTTGGAGAATCTTTTTTTTTTTTTTTTTTTTACACATATCATGGCTAGCACTTCTACGCATCCATGTTTATGCTCATTAAACCTAACTTACGTCTCTTCTTCAGCTTTTCGATGCGCGTCAGTGCAAGACTGCCGAGGAGATGTTTCATGCCTTGTGTACTCATCTTAAGTATGCCACCAATGGAGGAAACTTGAGGTGAGTGGAATGTATTTATTGCAGTATGGTCATTATCATCAGTTCTAAAATTATGTTGTTGCGAGGCCAGTTTACAGAGGCAGAAATCTGTCAATACAAGTGAAACGCCAGAACAAAAGAAAGCAAAAAAACTGAGTAAATAAATCAATGGCACAATATTAATATAATCTGACTACTACTGCATTTATCACATTGATTTGAATAGGATAATATTGTCACATATTAATGTAAAAATACAAAAAAAAAAAAAGAAAATATATTCCATTCTTTAATGCAACATGAAGTGCATTAAACGTTACATTACATGTCAGGGTTTCCTAGACTGGGGTTGCTGATGGAACTGCAGGGGTTTGTAAGTTAAAAGAAAAGCTATTAAGTAATTAAATCATAAAAATTTAAAGCTAAAATTAAATCATTTTAATATAAAAACAATCAAAATAAAACATTTACCACAAAAGATCATTTATAAAAATGTGTTTACCTGCATCTCATTTGACATCAGGTAATGTATTATTATTGACTTATTTTATTATTGCCCTAACTTATTAACTTAATAAATCTCAGCTGGTACTTCAAGTAAATATAGGGCAAAGAGGTACAGCTGACAAAAAACTTGGGGAATCCCTGTATTGCATATAAATTTAAAATGATATGAATTTGTACATTTTAATGTGTTTGAAAGACAAAAGTGTGTGTGCCATTCCACAAACCTGGATATTTTAAATATACTGTATAAAAAAAGCATTCGTCTTTTTTTAGAAAGGAAAATTTAAAAAAAAGTAGTAGTGAGAATAAATGAATTGTAAATAATTTACTGCCATTGTGAGAAGAACATGTAATCAGTAAAAAAGGTAATAGGTAATATAATTCATAAGCGCTCACTTGGTTACTCATTCACACTCTAGTTTGTTTCTATATTTAATCACTGATTATTTGATTCTGTTTATCTGTGTTCTAGTTCTCTTTGTTTGTTTCCTGGTCCCAAGTTTAATTCTGTTCCTTTGTCTAGTATCGTCTTTATGTAGTTGTGATATACTGTTACTCCTGAAATCTCCTGCATGTCCATCTCCTCGGTAACACTTTACAATAAGGTTCATTAGTTAACATTAGTTAACTACTTCAGTTAACATGAACTAATAATGAGCTGTAATCTACAGCATTTATTAATCTTTGATAATGTTAATTTCAACATTTACTAATACGTTATTAAAATCTTGTTAACATTAGTTAATGCACTTGAACAAAAACGAACAACTGTTTTAGTAAAGAATAGTAAATACAGTAACAAATGTATTGCTCATGGTTTGTTCATGATAGTTAACACATTAAAAAATGTTTATCTAATGAACCTTGTTGTAAAGTGTTACCAGCTCCTCTTTTGTTTCATTGGGCGCTGTCTGCAACTCACCGTGACAGCACTGAATAGGCAATTTGAACACTTTGGTGCGTCATTAATGAGTAACTATCCAGGAAGTAATGCAGGACAAAGTAGTACCACATTAACACTTCAGCTGTCAACTAATATGGAAACTAGCTAATAAGGACTAAGATAGTTCCTTGTTAGGTTATCAACAATTACTGAATGAGAGCAGCCTCATTAATAACAATCAACAGTTGGGTGTAAGGAATTTTGACTTTGATTAATCAAGGAACTCCTTTTATCCTCTTGGGTTTGGCAGGTCTACCATCACTGTGTTCCCTCAAAGAACAGATGGAGATCATGATTTCCGTGTTTGGAACGGTCAGCTTATAAAGTATGCTGGCTATCAGACGGATGATGGTAGTGTGATCGGGGACCCAGCAGGTGTGGAGTTTACACAGGTAATTAAAATAGAAGCTTTAGGGGAACAAATATATGGCCTCTGTTTTACATCTCCTACCTTCATTAAACGGCACATGCTAACCATATGCCTCTGTTAAGAAATAATCACATATGATAATTGCTGGAAATTGTGTGCTCTTGTTATAGGTGTGTATTCAGCTAGGATGGAAACCAAAGTATGGTCGCTTTGATGTGCTCCCACTAGTCCTGCAGGCGAATGGAGAGGACCCTAAACTTTTTGATATTCCTCCAGAACTGATTCTGGAGGTCCCAATAGAGCATCCAGAGTAAGTGTATTTCAGACAAAACGTGGTGAATTTGGGTAACACTATTTTGATGGTCCTCTTTGACATTTTGTTGATTGTAGATAAGGTTGCAACTACATGCCAGCTAACTCTCATTAGAGTATTAGTAAAGTATTAGTTGACTATCTGCTTAATTTCTGCTAACACTTCATTTTGATGGTCCCCCAATAGACATGTGTTTACAAAGTTACTTCTAATCAGTAGAATGTCAACTTATTCTATTTACCCTAACCTTAACATTCTACTAATACTCAACTAATACTCTAATAAGAGTTAGTTGACATACAGGTGAGTTATTTGTTGTCTACAGAATGTCTAAAGGGGACCATCAAAATAAAGTCTAACACATATTTGATTTCTAAACTGAAGAATTATATTTTAAGAAAAATGTCATCACAGGTTATTCTCTGATTAAACCGTGATGTTCTCTGCTTCTCTGCAGGTATGAATGGTTCAAAGATCTAAACCTCCAGTGGTATGCAGTTCCTGCAGTGTCCAACATGCTAATGGAAATCGGTGGTCTGGAATTCACAGCATGTCCTTTCAATGGCTGGTACATGGGCACAGAGATTGGAGTGAGGGACTTCTGTGACAGCCAGCGCTACAACATTTTGGAGGTAGTTCGGCCTCACTGTTACATGGCGGTAGCTTAGCACATCTTGATTCTTTTGATACCTATGTTTGTTCTGCTTTTAATGCATTATGTCCTGTAGCGCGTTGGCCAGCTAATGGGCTTAGAGACACGCAAGCTGTCTTCACTGTGGAAAGACCAGGCACTCGTGGCTGTCAATGTGGCAGTGATTCATAGCTTCCAGGTAAAGTGTCCTTCCACTTGTTTTGTTCTGTTGAAATAATGATATACAAATTAATTTACAATCTTCTCATTGTTTTTGTATCTTAAATAATATATATTAAGAATAGACTTAGGAAAGAAGATAAAGCCATTTAGATGTTTATTGTTTTTGTTTGCTATAATGCTGTGCAGAAAAATAAGGTCACCATCACGGACCACCATTCAGCAAGCGAGTCCTTCATGCAACACTTGGAGACTGAAGTTCGTCTGCGTGGAGGCTGTCCAGCTGATTGGGTATGGCTGGTCCCGCCCATGTCTGGCTCTCTCACCCCCGTGTACCATCAGGAGATGCTCAACTACATCCTTTCTCCCTTTTTCTATTATCAGGTATTAAACATATTGTTAGAATTTGTGGAAAATTTTAGACACCATTAGAGATGTAACATATTAACAAGACAGATACCCCTGTCCAGGCACACTGCTGTTCAAAAGTTCAAAAGTTTGGAGATTCAGATTTTATTTAACAAGGATGAATCAGTCGTGATAGTGAAGACATGCATAATATTTCATTTATATCTATTTCAAATAAATGCTGTTCTTTTGAACTAAAAATATATTATGATTTCCACAAAAAGCTGCACAACTGTTTTTAACATTGATAATAATATTAATAATAATAATATATGTTTCTCAAGCAGCAAATCAGCAGATTAGAATGATTTCTGCAGGATCTTGTGAGACACTGAAGACATTAGAAAATCTTACCAACCACTAACTCTTGAACAGCAGTGTTTATAGAGAAAACTTTGTCATTGTAAAGTTTGTCATTGTAAATATAATGTATATGTGTGTGTGTGTGTTTTTTTCTTTTTGAAGACTGATGCATGGTTAACACACAAATGGAAAGATGAGAAGAAAGGACTTTGGAGACGTAAGGTCAGCTTCAAAGGACTGATAAGGTACTAACAGACCAGCAGCGTCTCCCAACACTGTACTACATTAAAGCCAACGACCAATGCCATTTACATCAAAATACTTGTGTTCTTTCTTTTTAGAGCGGTGTTTTTCTCTCAAATACTCATCAAAGCAGTCATGGCCAAGAGAGTGTGCTGCACTGTTCTCTATGCCACCGAAACGGGGAAGTCACTGACCTTTGCCAAAAAACTGAACACCATGCTCAACCGTGCCTTCGACTCCAGGGTAAGAAATGCTGTCTTTGAAAAATGCTTTCAAATGTTGTATTATTTACAGTGCAGTATATGAACAACAACAACAACAACAAAAACATGTGATCCAAAACTGAGATCTATTCTTGTTTTCTAATAAAGCTGGTATGCATGGAGGACTATGATTCCAGTGAGCTTGAGACAGAGAGCCTTCTGATGGTCGTCACCAGTACTTTTGGCAATGGGGAAAGTCCGGGAAATGGAGTGGTATGGGCATAATTTTGTGATTATATTAATATTGTATTATATATAAATTCCTTAATACAGTTTATACAATTCAAAAGTTTGGGGTCATTAAGTTTTTTTATATTTTCCTTTTATTTAAGTCTCTTGGCTGCATTTATTTGATCAAAAACAGTAAAACCAGTAATATTGTGAGATATTATCTTATTAAATAATGATATTCAGCAGCTCTTTTTCTAGAAATCATTCTAATATGCTGATTTTCTACTCAAAAGACATTTCTTATCATTATCAGTGTTGAAAACACTGTGATACATTATTTAATGGACAGAAAGTTCAAAAGAACCGCATTTATTTGACTTAGAAATCTTTTGTAACGTTCTGAATTTACTGTTGATTCAAAGCAACCTCAATAAATGTGTTCATTTCTTTCATAAATTACTTTTGAACAGTAATGTATAAAAGTTGTAAATTCCACAGGAATTCAAAATTTGATTTTGACTTAAATATTTTCTTCCCCTCAGAGCTTCAGGAAGCAGCTTTTCAGCTTACAACACCTGAAAAACTACGTCAGGTTTGTGGTCTAGCAAAGCTAAGATTTTCGTTTTTATCACCTGTCAATATGCTCTTGTAGAACAGGAGCCCTGACATCCTCTTCTCAATACAGGTACAGTGTGTTTGGCCTTGGCTCACGTGTGTACCCACAATTCTGTGCTTTTGCCCATGATGTGGATGACAAGCTTGCTGAGCTGGGGGCCAAGCGTCTGACAGCCACAGGGGAGGGAGATGAACTTAACGGGCAGGATGAGGCTTTCTCTGCCTGGGCTTGCACTGCTTTTAAGGTTGGTCAGGTTTACATAAGTCCCTCTATGCTTGGTTTAAATCTTATACAAATACAGCAATGAACAGCAAATCAATGGCGTATCTCTTTTTTTAAGGATGCATGTGAGGAGTTCAACATTAAAACACAGCTGAAGGGTGTTGAGCAACATTCGGATGGCTGGGACCCAAAGAGATACAGAGTGCAGCGTGACAATTGCACTTTAGATCAAATTACAGGTACACCTCTAACTCTACTTGTCAACACACTAAGTTTAAATACATAGTCTTAACACAAGCTGAGGGTAATTGCAGCTTGATTGGTCCATAGTCACATCTGCTCCCAATGAGCTTATTGATCACACATTTGGCTGGTTACATTCACTATAGCAGTTTGCAGTATGCTTCAGAGTTCCTCTAAAACCCTCCACCTTCCCCAGCTCCACCTGTATAGATCTGCTATGGGTCTTACTCACAGCAGTGTATCGGCATATGTATTGGCAGTAGCAAGTTCCTGTACTTGTTGAGCAGCAGCAACAGTTGTCATGATTGAATTAGGTTTTATCTAAACTCACTAATCAGCAGGTTTTATATTATTTTCCCCTTAATACAATATTTACACAAATGTTTTTACAGCACTGTCTGCTCTTCACTCTAAAACGATGTTTCCTATGAGACTGAAAAGAAGGCAGAAACTGCAGAGCGCTCAGTCAAGGTTGGAATCTACAATTTCACTCAAAGCTTACAAAAATATGTTCTGAGAATGATTTGCTAAAATTCCCATTAAGGTATTGTAGTAACATTATAGTAATGTTATTTCTGAATGTCCGAACAGTCAAACATCTAGTTTTTTAAATGTTTTAAAAACGTTTTTTTTGTCTTGGTTAAATCAACGGTAAGGGAAATTTCCATCTTATCATTTTTCAATTATTATCATGGAACTGTTACTTCTGACTGTTATCTAAACATTCTTTAAAAAATGTTCCATGAACAATGTATAAATGTTTTTTTTTTATTTTTTAATAGAATGAACATTCTATTACCGTAAGCTAAAGGTAGCTAAAGTTTTGAGAATGTTCTCTGTTGGCTGGGCTTGTATACTTTTTGTTTTTGACAGTGCTGTTTTTTTTTTTTTTTTTTTTTCAGTCGTTCTACTATCCTGGTTGAGCTGATGACGGATGGAAACACAGAAGCCTTGAACTTTGCCCCTGGAGATCATGTAGGGATTTTTCCTGAGAATTCTGCCAAACTGGTGGACGGTATTGTGAAGCGACTCCCAGATGCTCCTCCTATTAATCAGAGCCTTCACATGGAGTCCCTCTCTGACTCTAGCCTGGGTAACAATCACTAACGTCAGCTATAGTAAAATATTTGCAAATATAGTTGAGAAGTGCGCCACAATCCAAGCTTACTTTTATGACTCATTCCTGTGTTGTCCTCCAGAGGAAATGAGATGGCAGACAGATGAGCGTATCCCTGCTTGCACTCTGGTCCAGGCTCTTACATACTTCCTTGATATCACGACTCCACCATCGCAAAGCCTGCTGCGCAAACTCTCCACAGTGGCTGGTCAAGAAGAGGATCGCAAACGGCTTGAGGCACTTGCATCGGTAAAATTGCGTTACATTCTTTCTTTCAAAGAATTTAAATGGGACACTTGTTTATGATTTTATTCTAAATGAACATATTACCAGTAGATTTACAGCATTCTACCATTTCTCCATAGGATTTCCAGGAATATTCTACATGGAAAGATTTCTACAAGCCCACCTTCTTGGAGATGCTCGAAGAATTTCCCTCTCTAAAAGTCCCTACCACCTTCCTTCTCAGCCAGCTTCCTCTGCTGAAGCCCCGTCTGTACTCTGTCAGCTCCTCATTGGACCGTCATCCGAACGAGCTGCACCTCACGGTGTCTGTGGTGGAGTTCCACACTCAGGGTATGATACTAAACATATAACAACATTTGATAATTCTTTTATAATCAAACGCCATGTTTCAAACACCATTCTGTTCTTTTTTTACCGTAGATGGAGAGGGCCCGATGCATTTTGGCACCTGCAGCACATGGCTTAACACCATCAAAAGAGGACACACAGTTCCCTGCTTCATACACCGGTACTGCTGATAGTTAGTTAAATGCAGAATATGAATATCTCATTTAAAGGCATTTTTAGCATTCTGTACTTGACTTCTGAAAACTTAACTTGTTATTTCAGCTCGGGTGGGTTCCATCTCCCAGAAGACCCCAGCACTCCACTTATTCTGATAGGGGCTGGCAGTGGTATTGCTCCTTTCCGCAGCTTCTGGCAACAGCGCATTCACGACACCAAACAGACAGGTAATACATGTGAGCTCCTAATTTAAGGTCACGAGTTACGGTCACGACACAAAAGCATATTATGATGACTCTTGCATTAAGAGACATCAAGGTTCCATCCAAACTAGTTATTACAAGATCCTGGATTTTATTTGACCAGTAATACACTACTGTTCAAAAGTTTGATAACAATAAGATTTTTTTAAAAAATACTTTATTCATTGATCGGAAGTGACAATTAAGACTTTTAATTCAATTTCACATTTATGAGAAGTATCCACAATGTAATGTTTTCAAAATTGACAATAATAATAAATGTCTTAAACACCAAATCAGCATATTACAATGATTTCTGAAGGATCATGTGACACTGAAAATTCAGCTGTAACCTCACTGGAATAAATTACATTTAAAAATATCTTCAAACAGAAAACAGTCATTTTAAATTGTAACAATATTAAGTAATATTACTGTTATTAATGTATTTTGGATTGAATAAATACAGCCTTTTAAAAAATAGAAACTGTCTATTAGAAATTCAAAATAGAACTGTCTTTAGTTCTTTAGTATTTTAAATCCTCAAAGTTTTTGCCCTGAATTAATTCCCTTATTTAATCAACTGATTTTCAGGTCTGCAGATGACTCCTATGACGCTGTTATTTGGTTGCCGTGATTCACAAACAGACCATCTTTATAAAGTAGAAACACTGAAGTTGAGACTTGATGGCATTCTGGGCAATGTCAATACAGCTTATTCTCGCCAACCTGGTAAACAAAAGGTACGTCTTTAAAGTCTGTTCATGCTGTACACTATACTCAAAATAATATTTTTATCTACTTTTGTATGTCAAAATTTAGTAAGGTTCTCTCCGTCTGCCCTGTTCATCAGATGCACTCACACTGGCATCAGTTTGTCTTTTGTCTGTAACTGTGAGTTTGTGTTTTTTGGAACAGATGTATGTGCAGGACATCTTGAGGGAGCAGCTGTCTGAAACGGCCTTGGAGGTTCTACACAAGAACGGAGGTCATCTGTATGTCTGCGGCGGCATGAGCATGGCCCGTGATGTCGCTGCCACGTTGCAAAATATCCTGGCGAATAAAACAGGCATGACCATCACAGAAGCTGGAGAATATCTGGAGAGGCTGAAGGTGAGTCGCTGCTTCAATCCTCACGTCCTTGTATGAACTGCAATGTGACCATTGAACTCACGCCATCACGATCTTTTTGTTGGCAGGTGGAGAAGAGATACCATGAAGACATTTTTGGAGCCTAATGGCAGAGATCTGCTGTATCATGTAAAGTAAATTCACAGTAAATTTCCACAAGCTGGGGTATAGGGAACTACATTTGACTAATGCAATTCTAATGTCTTCCACTATTTATGTTCTTGAACAGTTTTAAACTGATGTAAGTAAATATAGTATACACTATGAATAGAACTACAATATAGTTTTTCTTTTTTGACATCAAATGGGATTTATTATACATGTACCCTTATTAGTTTGTGGGCAAAGCGCTGTGATTTAAAATGCTCTTTTTTTTAAAGAGGAAAATATATGGCTTTAGTTTATTGAGCACATTTCTTTTATTTACATTTCATTTCTGAAAGACACTTCTGACATTTTCTAATGTTTTCTATGTAATGTATGACTTTTTCTTCAAATTAATTGTTCTAAGCAGCAGTAAGTCACCAGCATATGATAATTTATATCTGATAATTTATACTTTTTTTTTTTTTTTTTTAATTTATAGTGAAATGGACTCAGGGCAACATAAAAATGGATGTAGAGGAAATGTGTATATTTATGAAATGTAAAACAAAACACAATCAATAAAATGTCAGATTTGTAAAAAATGTTTAAATGTTTCTTCATTCTGGGAGGGGGGGGGGGGTGTATTAATGTGTTAAATGTAATAATATGAAATAGTAGTATTAAAGTTGTGTTCCTAAACATAGACTATTGGCCATTAGACTTTGTCCTAAAGTATGCACCCATAGCAACAGTAACCAATCAAAATGAAACATAGTAGAACATTCGGTCATGAGCAATACATTTGTTACTGTATTTACTAATCTTCGTTAATGTTAGTTAATGAAAACAGTTGTTCATGTTAGTTCACAGTGCATTAACTAATGTTAACAAGATTTTAATAATGTATTAGTAAATGTTAAAATTAACATTAACAAAGAAGTGCAGTTCATTATTAGTTCATGGTAACTAATGTAGTTAACTAATGAACCTTATTGTTAAGTGTTACTGAATATTCTATATACTATTGAGGCATCATGATGAGTGGAATTAGAAAAGAGATTTAACTGAAGTGGTTTAGGATAAGGCGGAAGCAAACAAGTGGAAAGAGAGTCTAGAGAAGAATGACAGTGAGAGAGAATGACAAAAAAAACAGAACCAGGATTCTCTGAAAATGATTCCTGTCTGGCACAACCTCGCAAGAGAAACTTATTAAAAACCCAAATGGAGACAAAAAGAAACGTGGAGGAACTGAAGACCATTGAAAAAGAAGACCATTGTGGAGGAACTGAACAGGAAAACAGGTCTGCAAGTTATTGGTGAAAAAACTGAGAAACAGCTTTGAGTAAGTATGGAAAAAAAATGAAAAGAATCATAAGTATATATATATATATATCATGGTGAGATGCAGGAGATTCACTTACATCAAGCAGACTGGAGATCACTCTACAAGATTGAGTCCATTTCTTGCAAGGTAATATTTCACAAATTGAAGTGTGTTCTCCACTATATTGCCTCAAGAGCAGATAATGTATTGATTATTAAAGAACAATTATGTGGAGCTGAGATATGAGGTGTCACATGACAGTATTGAACCACAGGTCAGTTCGATGTGTGAGCAGCTTCACCCAACACTGACCGAGAGAGAGACAGAAAAGGAAGCAAGGGCCACAGGTAAGCAAGAATAAATGTTGATGGATGTCCTTAAGTTTGTTCCTAAAGTAGTGCTTTCTTGTTACTTTAATCACTACATTTAAAGACCTATAGTGTTATGTTTGAGCAACTTATCTTTAAAAACCACACTTCTCACTTCTTTTGTTACAAGACCAACATTCCACTTTAGAAATCTAGCTAAGCTATTAAACATGATATTTGTTTCTGATGCAGAAGTTATTTAGTTGTTTGTTTTTTTTTTAGTTAGCAAGCAATGTGTGTACGACAGACAGACGGACACGTAAAGACGAATTCAGTAATACCTATTAGTCTTGAAAGTAATATGAACAGCAGCTACACTAATCTTTCTGCGTTTGCTTTCCTGTTTCAGTCTTGGGATGCTCATGCCAACAAGGTTACCAGAGACAGTACCGGCTCCGGTCCAGATGCAGTGTCCTTAAATGTAAGAATTATGTAATGAAATGACTTCACACACTGGAGGTGACATCAGCCACATCAGTGTTATTAAGCAAAATAATGTTCAGGAAATCTGAATGAAATGATCAAGTTACCAGAACGTCTGTTACAGTGAACTTCTTAATAGAAACAAACACGCTTTGGAAAAGAGCACAATTACTTTTAAGTCATTTTTTTATTTATTTACAAAGCATACAAAAAAAGAAAAGTGAATCAAGTCTGCAGCAGCATCACGTTCATATTTCGCTCTATATGGGGAGGGAAAAAGGTAATAATTCAATAAAATTCATAAAATACTTATCTTACAGAAACTTTAAACAGAAACATGGGTTTATCATGTATACACCATAGTTTATCTACCCAACCCAATTCCCAATGGCCTACAGTTAAAGTAATCTGAGGAAGGTTCAATTTTAGCAACAACCTATGAAATTAAAAGTCTGAAAAACTAACCGCTGTATCTTTATTTCCTATGTGACTTCTTAGATGCTGCAGCCTCTCTACGGCCTTGTTTTAAACCCTGTGTGAGAGACAAAAGAATTGAGATTTTTCTCACAATATAAAACCAGCAGCACAAAAGATGTTTGTTAACAACAAAAAGAATAACTTTACCAAATAGTATCCC
This sequence comes from Opsariichthys bidens, assembly GCA_037194245.1. Classification (NCBI taxonomy): domain Eukaryota; kingdom Metazoa; phylum Chordata; class Actinopteri; order Cypriniformes; family Xenocyprididae; genus Opsariichthys; species Opsariichthys bidens. The sequence goes on along the minus strand of CM074283.1, from coordinate 7,582,033 downwards.
GTGTGATAGCCGCTCATGTACCAGGAAATAAGCATACTGCCCAAAGCCTCGTCATCCTCTAGAGAGTCTGGACTCATTGGTGGAGGCGGTGGGATCATCTGGACCAGCAATTAATTCACATTTTCAATAATAAAAACAAAGTTAATCTGCCCCCTGAACAGCGGTAAATGTTTTTACAAGATCACTTTTCATGCAAGAATAAGTTCATAGATCTGAAAAGTCTTCAGCAGCTTCTTACCGGAGGACCGGGTGGAATCATGGGAGGCCATCCAGGGAAGAAATGTCCAGGACCTTCTGATCGCCTGCCATCCGTCTGGAGAGAACAGAGTCTTAAGGCCCAATTACACAGAGGATGACAACTACAGTGATAACTATAACGTTTTAATAATCATTGTAATTCTATGAGAAGAGGGAAGTCCACACTGCAACAATAATGAGGAACAATATAAATGGAATCACTTTCAGAAATATTTTTTCTAGCTGATGAAGGATAAAAATATTGACCAGTTAAATTTTAAAGAGACTTTAAAGCAGCGGATGCTTTTACTAAACAGAACTTTATTGTTTTGGTGCGAATGGGCCTTTAATCTTTTCTGTAAATTAATTTGTGTTCTGAAGATGAATGAAGGTCTTAAGGGTTTGGAACGACATGAGGGCAAGTAATGACAGAAATTTCATTTTTGGGTGAACTAACCTTTTAAGTGCTTAAATTTCCATTTATTTGGATGGAAAAATTTAATGGGAATTTAAGCGGCACAATTATTGTGGCCATCTCAAACAATTGCAATGAGATCAAATGAGAAACCGTGATCAGGTGATTGATTAATCCACAGTCGGACTTTCTCCTCCATTTCTGTCACACCGATGGAGTTTGAGTTTCTTCCCACTGTGGCCTTTTGGCTTACTTTAGGCAATTATTATTGATTGCACTGACACTATTGGATGAGAACTGAACAGAGCTGGTTGATGACATCCTCGTTTTCTCCAGAGCTGCTTTACAGATTAACTGAAGCCCTTCAACAATTGACAAACTTTCAATAGTTCTTGGACTAAACTGAATCAACACTGAACTGATTTCAACTGAATAATGACTGCTTTACAGCAGAACTGAATTGACTGTTCACAAAGACCCGCCCCCTTTGGTTACTGTTGCTACGTCCGACATGTACTCGCGCAGTGAAAAATACATCTTGGACACTGACAACGTGTCGACTGACAAGACAAAGCAGGCTACTTTTGATATGAAACAAATTATTTTTTGTAATTTAAAAAAAACAAACAAACAATAAATACCGTTTTGAGGCACTTTAATGTGTCGTGCCAGATCGCTGAATCGCCTCAGTTCAAGCAGCTGGTAAACCGATCAACTCTTCCTACTAGTTCATTTATAGCATCAAACATGAATAAACATCGGAAGGAATGTCGTTTCACCCGCGGACGTCAAAACATACCATTTTCAAGTACATTAATCTACTAATGTCAACTCTCCTGACTGCTTTGTTGGACAAAATGTTAAAAAATTCGCTGTTATGATTGGTCAGAGTGCCTGTCAATCAAACTCCCAGCGAAGGGTGTATTCTGTTTGCATGAGTGAATAATTATTTTCCTTTTGATCACTGTAAAGCTGCTTTGAAAGCATCTGTATTGTACAAAGCCATATCTAAAACAAAGGTGATTTGACTTGATTAATGAATCACAATCTATTTTTAACCTTCACCTTTCGGAAGTGGGATCCAGGTGGGGGTCCAGGTGGGGGTCCAGGTGGAAGTCCAGGAGGGAAACCAGGAATCCACGATGGAGGTCCCATGGGAGATCTGCCTTTAGATCTGTGCTTCTGATGACCGGACTGCTTTGGGGTTAAAGATCGATCACTCTCCTCTGTTGAGGACTCAGTCTCTTTGACCTGCATTTAGGCAAGTTAATAGAAAGATTAAACAACTGCATGATTAATCCCTCATTTGACTACAGTCAGTGTTTAATTAACAGCCATGTCATACTCCACATACATCTGAAGTTTTCTGAGTGTCTTCATCCAAATCTGAAGCCTCTGTCAGAAGGTCACTGAGGTTCTGCTGCTCCTCATTCCCATATTCAGTGTAAAGGACCACACAGGTGCCTTTCTCCTGATCGATTGAGGAAATCGTAGCGGAGTACAAGTTGCCATCTTCTGACCAGAAAGCATAACAGGAGTCCCCAACCTGCCACTGTAGAACACATTTCAGTTCAGCTGTATTATTTGGATAGTGATACTCCAAATCAACTCCAGCACTGATGCTGTTCGTCATTACCTCTTTATCAGGAGCTGCGTTACATCTTTTCCTGCTTTTACTCTTTTTGTTGTTTTTCCGCTTCTTTCCGGGGATATCTTTTTTGTGTGGGGTCTCATTGTCCTCTCCTTTCAACGCATTCTGGTGAGTAAAAAAAGCAGGGTTACTGGAGAAAGTAAACGGAATTACATCAGCTGCATAGTCGCATCTCTTAAGCGTCATTACCTTGAACGACGCAACCGCTTTATCATATGCTTTAATCAAAGCTGTATCATCCCAAATGTCAGAATCATCACTCTGAAGAAAGAGAAGAGATCATGAACCACGGAACTCTTCTGCGTGCGTTCACGAAGTCAAAGAACCACAAACTATATGGCAAGCCGTTTTGACTTTTATTCAGGATATTAACTTGTGATATCAACAATTACATTTTCACTAGATAAAATGTTAATTCTTGATATCAGGAATTACATTTCCACCAGTAACAATGACAATTTTTGATATCAAGAACTATAGTTCCACTAGTAACAAAGTTCATTCTTGATATCAAAAATTATAGTTTATACTAGTGGAAATTGAATGGTTGATATCAAGAACTAACGTTGTTACTAATGGAAATGTCATTCTTGATATCAAAAATTGTCATTGTAACTGGTGGAAATCTAATTCCTGATATCAGGAATGAACATTTTAACTAGTGAAAATGTAATTGTTGATATCACAAGCTCATATCCTGAAAATGAATAAAAGTCAAAACGGCTTGCCATACAAACTAGAATTATTGGACTTTATATGTGCAGCCAACAAAATGCTAGCTAACGAGCAAAAGAATCAGGTATTTTTTAATACGAATCTAAAATACAACAGGGTCTGGCTAAATCTAACAACGTGGATTCTCTTTTAAATGGGTTAAATACTCACTTGACCCGTCCCACGACAAAATATGACATCTTCCGCACCATTTGCCATGAGAATATTACATATAAAACCGTACTGCAAAATATTTTCCAAGTGCAACGTGCGCCACAGTTGTACGCCAGCAGCTGATGACGCTCTAATCACGCGACACTGAAGATATTCAATTCTTGAACGAAATTTTTCGTTCAGTCGGATGTTTTCAGAATGATTCGTTTAGGAATCTCTTGTAAATCGTTTCATTCAGACTAATGAACCGAGCATTTGGCCGGTGGGTTCTTTAGTGCAAAAAAAATACTTTTTTATATATATATATATGTATACATCAATGCAATATTACGTTTCTAAATAACTTTGTTTGAGAACCGAATCACGGATAAAACGAACTGGGATACTTGAAATTGCATTATATTGCAGTTGTCATAGACAGTGCGTCGAATACAAAGTATAATACATCATAAAAATATAACAGCTTAATTGTTTTTTGAACCGGTTCTTTGAAACGAACTGTTCGCATGAACCGATTCGCGGAAATGATTCAAGAGACACAACGGATTTACATGTTGCTTAGCAACTCGGATTGCCTCGGCGTGAAAACTCCTGCCTCTGACATATATCTAGCTTTAAAAATCTAAAGTTCACAATGCTGGACGCTGCTTTAAGTTCATACGGAGCCCAGGTTGTGCTGGCTACTTCAAGCGATGAGAATCATCCGCCGGAGAACATTATCGACGGGTCTGTAGATCGCTGAAAGCTGCTAACTTAGCTAATATTACCACAACGCTTTATACATATGTTTTGGTGTAACTGATGCAAGTTATTGATTTCTATAGAAAAACAGAGACATTCTGGATTTCAACTGGCATGTTTCCACAAGAGTTTATCATCCGCTTTCCAGATAACATGAAGATTTTCACTGTCTCCGTTCACAGTTACAACAGTAAATACAAGCATCCTTACGCTAACGGTCTTCAATATGGTAATAATAACAGCATAATGTAATGTCTTCACATTTGTATTTTATTTCAGTTAAAAGGCTGAGAATAGAAAAGGGCACATCAGACGATACTGATAAATTTGAAGCGGTTGCAGACACAGGTAAGTTAAGCTCTGAAAACATGTCGTTTGTTTTCCATCCTCTGATCTTGAGTGTCATTCACGGGAATGTTGTTTGTTTCAGAGTTTGAGCACACTGAGAGCAGCCTACAGGCTAATGATGTTTCTGTGAGTTATATTGAAAAGATTTTAATCTCCAGACACCCTCAAAACTAAGATTTCACGATTATTATTTTTTCTCTTTTCTCTCCAGGTGAACGTATCAAATACTACACACTTGCGGTTCCTCATACTGTCTGGATATGACCATTTTGTATCTGTACACAAAGTTAGTGTACAATCATGAGATGATCTCCATCCATGTCCTTTTGTAAACTCATGAAATATATTTTTTGTATTATTAATCAAAGTGGATCACTGTATTTTTCAACAAATAAACCTTTATCTAATTTCTGTTGTTTAATATTTAATCGCCAATGTTAACTAATATCATTAAAAGTAGTTTTCGGTCATTAAAATAAAGCTGAAATAAAATATAAAGAGTATTTAAAAAAAAAATAAAGCTACTAAAATTGAAATAAATAAGCTATGTAGAAATATTTAAAATCAAAATAGCAAAAGCACATAAAAGTTTTACTAAAACCTAAACAAAGTAACAGGAAAAATGTAAAAAAATTGACTCAAAATATGAATAAATACTTTAATAGTATATAATACTAAAATGACACTGAAACTGATGGTCACACAGTACTGTATGGCGATTTTGATTTCCAGAGAGAACACTGAATTTAAGTCAACTGAAATTAAAAAATCAGTAGTGAAAAATAGTTGTTAAATGGCAAAGACTTTTTAAACTATTGACAGTATACTAAGAGTATGTTTACACAAGTTTTTCCACAGATCCGCACAAATTACTAAACGCTGTATTATGCATGCCAGGCCAGTAGTTGGCAAGGTCACTTTGTAAAGAGAAACTACATGTCAGCTTTCACAAATTCAAGTTTTTGTAGTTTACACTGTGACAAAAATGGTATTGTTCTCAAAAACGTGCACTTTGAAACCTCAAATATCAAGACAACACTCAATGATTGGCTTTACACATTTTACTGTTGTCAAACATACAAAGACAAAACAAGTCTATAAAGTTAGTGTGCACTCCCCAAAAGACAGAGGAAACCGATTTAATTCTAAATGTCTCATCTTTACAAAACCAGATTTACATTCTGAAGACACCAAAGCGAGTTTTCTGTGTGGGGGCGTTGAGAGCAGCACTCAGACTCAAGCCCAGGACAAGCCGAGTGTCGGCGGGGTCAATGATCCCATCGTCCCACAATCTAGATAGAGGAAGTGAAAATTAGACATGACAAAAGGGGAGGGGTAGGAAAAAATGATTCATTTGCTCTTGTTTTCTGGTATTGTACATACTCTACCTTTCAAAGGTTTGGGACCAGTACGATTTTTTTTGTTTGTTTTGGAAAGAAATAAATACTTCTATTCAGCAAGGATGCATTAAACTTATCAAAAGTGACAGTAAAAGATGTCCAAAGTTATTAAAAGTTCCAAAAGATTTTCATTTCCCCGGGTCGCCACAGCAAAATGGCTGTCCACTGCTCCGGGTGTGTGTTCACGGTGTGTGCGCACTTGGATGGGTGAAATGCAGAGCACAAATTCCAAACATGGGACAACATACTTGACTACACGTTATGTTACTTTCACATAAAAAAAAAAAAAAAAAATTTTCCATGAAAGTACTAACATTGTTGATAATAAGAAATGTTTCTTGAGCAGCAAATCAGCATATTAGAATGATTTCTGAAAGATCATGTGACACAGAAGACTGGAGTAATGATGCTGAAAATTCAGCTTTGACGTAAAAATACAACTACATTTTATAATAATAAATGAATATGAGTGAATGTATGTTCTTCGTCATGTATGAAAAATATAAAATATTGGTGAGCAGAAGAGACTTTAATTCAAAAACGTTAAAAAAACGAAACTTTTAAACGGTAGTGTACACACAAGGCATTTTATGTAATACACAATCCAAACATACAATCTAGATGTCTATCTAGTTACCTGGCACTGGAATAATATGGGTTTCCTTCCTCCTCAAAGCGTTTGATAATTGGCTCTTTCATTGCAGCTTCCTGCTCTGTGGTAAACTGGAAAACAAACAAAGATAAGTTCCTTGAGATACATAATTCTATGCAGTTTTTTTGAAACTCAGAAAACTGAAAGAGAAAACAAGCCATAGATGTATTAAGATCGATGAAGGATGAAATTAAGTAAATTAGCTCAGTTTTTCTAACCTCTTTTCCTTCCCTGGCTTTTTGATCCTTTGTTATGGTTGCCAGCACAGTGGCTGCCTGCTCTCCTCCCATCACAGAGATGCGAGAATTAGGCCACATGTACAGGAACCTGGGGCTGCAAGGTGAGCATAGGGTCACTTTAACAAACGAGGTGGTTCACCGCGTGCTGTTCAACTAGGTTCTGACGTCAACTGTGGGAAGTAATGCTCGCCATTAATAACACTTACCCATAGGCTCTGCCACACATGCCATAGTTCCCCGCTCCATACGATCCTCCGATAATGACCGTAATCTTTGGCACATTGGCGCAGGCCACAGCGGTCACCATTTTAGCTCCATCTTTAGCAATACCTCCAGCTTCATACTCCCTGCCAACCATGAAGCCTGTTAAAAAGACGAACATACAACATCACGAGTTAATAGCAGTAGCAATTTCAATAGGCATGTTTCTATGTTGACTCGTTCAAAATAACAGCATTGTTTTAACATTAAATATACATTCAGATGAAGAATGCATACTGACCTGTAATATTTTGCAGAAAGAGGAGTGGAATGTTTCTCTGACAGCAAAGCTCAATGAAATGAGTTCCCTATTAAAAAAAAAAATTCTTCTAGCAATATTTCTAGCAATCATTTGGAAGTATACATTGTCTATCCACTTTCATTGCAATCGTGGCTCATCTGTGAGGGCAGAGCCCCACCAAAATATTCATCCAAAACATAAACCTCTATACAAGCTGAATCAGTAATAATGTGTAAATGTGTCCAACATTCTGCAACAAATATTCTTTGGATTTTCTAGATTATTTTAAGTCATGAAGTGAGCAGAATACATATTAAAATTTAGCGCCATTTCTGTCCCTCCATTGACAGCTATGCAACTACCACTTTGACACTTCGCAAAGAGATCATACAACTAATGAGTTTAGTCCAAATTTTCTGAAGAGACACAATCACTTTATATGAACAGATTTCATTTAGGTTTTTTTCCGCATAAACATTCTTCAACGCACACATCATTTGTGGTAAACAGAAGCTCAAGCATGTTCGCTTGATGTGCGAGAACGAATGAGGTTCGTTCTCATGTGTTACGTGTGTTCTGTTGTGACACTTCCTCAAGATTAAATTTTGTGCTAAATTTTCTCAATTTCCATACACAATTCACTACACCAGAAGTTGTGATGGCCACGGAGGCTAAAGTGATTATGCACAGTCTATAGTGCAAAAGACATTAGTCTCGTGAACTTTCTGCATGGAAGTTCATAACAATGATCGGGAGATGCTCACCTTCTTTGCCGATTCTGAGAACAGAACACCATTATTGCCAATAATTCCCACAGGGTAGCCAAATATCCGTGCGAAACCTAGAAAGTAAATGAAGAAAGCCAGTGCAAGGCAAGTAAGAAATCAACGCTGAAATTCAAAACCAAAAAGATGATTTTTGAAAAACATCCACCTGTGACTAGTGTGTCTCCATAGAAGGCCTTGAATTCATCAAATTTACTGCCATCGACAACACGAGCGATAACCTGAAATTCATAATTTCCTTTCAGTTCTGTCTACTGAGGCAACATTTTAATAGGCTTGTATTCCAGTGATCAAGTTGTGACCAATACCTCTCGAATATCAAAGTTGCGTTTGAGGTTGTCCCCCACAATCCCATATAGATCATCGGCAGGAAACAGAGGAGCCTCAGGAGGTTCCACAGTAACCTAATGAACATTGGGCAAGATAAAGAAGACCAGCATCAAGTCACGAAAACTCAGACAGATTGAACACCTCTCAGCAGTGCAGTTGTGTCCTCACATCAAGATTTTTCTTGTAGTTCAAGCCTCGTACGGCTTTCCGTGCAAGATGAAGGGCGTGATTATCATCCAGGGCATAATGATCAGTTACACCTGACTTTCTAAAGAGACACAAATGTTGAAAAAAGGCATAAGACCAATGAAGCTCGAAACAAGTGTGAACATGCAAGTGTTTCTCTCACCTGCAGTGAAGGTCTGCACCTCCCAGGTCTTCAGCAGACACCTCTTCACCTGTAGCAGCTTTAACCTGTTAAATACAGAGATGGACATTTACCACTGCTAAACATTAGCAGCCAGTCATATTGCGCTCCTCAGGACATTAACAAGTACCAGTGGTGGTCCACCCAGAAAAATGGTCCCTTGTTTGGCCACTATGATGCTCTCATCAGCCATCGCAGGCACATAAGCGCCCCCTGCAGTGCAGGAGCCCATCACAACAGCAATCTGAAACATAGGTAAAACTGATGCATCAGTTCCCTTTGAGATGGACGCATGAAAGGAGCAAAATTTGACATGTCAGTCACCAAACAACATTTTACATTTGCTTATGGCGATTCTGGTTATATATACAATACTATTTTTCATTTTCATTTTTCATCATTTAGCAGACGCTTTTATCCAAAGCGACTTACAAGGGGAGCAATTAGGGGTCAGGTGTCTTGCTCAAGCGCACTTTAGTCATGGTATCGAAGGTGGAGAGAGAGCTGTTCATTCACAATCCCCACTTTCAATTCCTGCCGGCGTGGGAATGGAACCAGCAACCTTCTGATTACAAGCCCAACTCCCTCACCATTAGGCCACGACTACCCATACTATTATATATAAATGGCTTATTTCTGTGGTTCCCAAACTGGGGTACGCATACCCACGTGCAGTAACAGAGGGGGTACACGAAACAAAATGCTGAGTACCAACGGCAGTCGTCGGAAATTATTCTGACATACCTCTGGGCAAGGAGGACTGGGCCAACCAAACCTGCCATCGAGCTAGATTACCGCCTCTGTCGGTGTGGAGCGAAACGAAATAGAACCACAGGCTAACATGTAAATAGAAGTTTCACATAAAAAAAAGACCTGTGCGATTCCCTCCGAGGAAAGGCGCGCCTGGTTGAAGAAGATGCGTCCAAAGTGATCTCTGTCTGGGAACACATCTGCCTGTCTGGGTAAATTGGCTCCTCCAGAATCCACTAGAGAAAAGTAAAATAAATGAAAAAAAAAAAAAAAATCAAGGCATTTATAAAAAATTATTTTTTAGAAAAATGTTGTTTTATACAGAACATGAAACCTCTGTGTCTGAGAACTCACCCAGGTATATGCATGGTAGATGGTTTTGCTGTGCGATCTCCTGGGCACGCAGGTGCTTCTTCACAGTAACCGGATAATAGGTTCCACCTTTGACAGTAGCATCATTCGCAACTATAATACACTCCACCCTGTGAGGTACACAGGCAGGATGTTATAAACCATAGGCACTTCCACAGTATTATCCATGCATATATAATAGCCCCTTTCCCCTTCACTGGTGAATTACCAGAAAATTACCATTTAGAGACCGTGTGTGTGAACGGGACCTTCCCAAAAATATCGGTAAATCTGTTCTAGCTATTTTCTGGTATAAGAAGCTGTAACATTACCAGTATGATGTGTGTTCAGACAAAGAATAGTACTAAAAATATGATCATCGTGTCTATGTAAACATGTGCTAGACTGACATCTAACCATTGTGCCGCGTCTAACAGTCAAGACCCTGCATTCTGTTCCATTCACCAGCACTGTGGCTCTGCAGTTGCTACTGTGACCTATAGCCTAGTAACTGTAAGTAACTACACAAAGTAATATGTGTCATGTGTTTTTAAGAGCAAAAACTCATTCTCTGTGATCGTCCCCTTATGCATATCAGATAGTGAAATTGAAGTGCGTCTCATCCAGTTGGATGAAGAAAACAGTGCACTGTTTAAAGGTAAATTCCAATGACTCCCATCAGAGTATTATGCCACCAATGTGTGTCTACCAGTAAAAGGACGGAACAAAGTTGCTAGTGTGAACAGCAGATGTGTATTTGCCAGAAAAGTCAATCTGGTAATTTTATGGTCACTGCCTGTGTTTAATGTGTGAAAAGGGATACTGTATTTTCCTCACCCTGAGACTCGACCAATACCAGTGATTATGCCTCCAGCAGGAACTTCCTCCTTACCATATAACTGATAACCAGCAAACTGGGAAAACTCAAGAAAGGGAGATCTGCATTCAGACAAACAAAAAAAAAGTTGAGCATGAAAATGACTCTGAATGGACAACATTTTAGTTTTTTGTTTATAACATCGAGTTTGTTTTTACCCGGGATCCAACAGTCTGTCGATGCGTTCCCGAGGCAGGAGTTTTCCTCTGGATGTATGTAGGTTTCTCGCTTTTTCTCCACCTCCTTTGAAAGTGGCAATGTTGTGTAAACATCAGTGTGAGGAAAGCTGCCACAAACTACCCCTATGCAATGGCTTCATTGGCTGTGTTTAATGCTATTGAAGTAAATACTTTAAACTTGCTCACCAAGTTTGATCCTCTCTGCCCGGTCCTTCAACTCCTTCACCAGTGCTTGCATTCGCTCATAATTTTCCTAGGATGTGAAAGATTTCTGGTTGGTAAACTACCATATTCAGTGTTTATTACAGAAATAATGAGACCGTGACAGAAATATTAAATATGGTTTAATGTAATGTCACCAGACTCATCACCATCAGACAGTTCACGGTGTGAAGTAACTATATAGTTATACATTTATATTCATATTTGTGTCTTGAATACTTATAACCATATCTTTTCTTTTTCCACATGTCAATCAAACGGAATTTGTGTTAAAACCAGACAATGGTCGTCCCATCTCGTAGATTTCAAAGTAGTCAAGTAATATGTCTGGTAAACTTATGAGAAATATTTTGTCCCATACCTAACAAAAAAACCTGACTAGTTAGTGCAGGGTGCAAATAAATATCCCTCGTCTATTGTATGTGTATCATATATGAACTATTTCATTGTCCCTTTAAATAATTGCACAAGGACAAGACATGCACTAATGCCGACGCAGATTAATCCCCACTGCCGGCTGGCTGGAGTAACTCGAGTCCGAGGCTTCATGCGTGGCCTACCTGAAAGACCGGAGAATGAGAGTCGGGCTGCGAGCCCACTGTTGCAACTTTATCCGCATGATATAACCTGCAAACAGCCACATTTACACTCCTGCGCCGAATGAGCGAAACCACTGGTCTAGCATAGTGCAGAATCATGATTCATCCTCTGACTGACGGGTTTAAGGACGAACTCGGCACGCAGCGTCCTCTGACCTCGGCGCTCGGGTCGGACAGCAAACGGTTAACGCTGAAGTTTTGCTCCCCTTTGCTCAGCCAATAAAAACTGGTGGACTAGGAACATCCCCTTTTGCCTTGACAAGCGCTGCCAGCAGACATTCTCTGTATGCCTGTCATTTAAACATGTGGCCGAAACAATAATAGTATAGTACTGTGCCGAATATAAAACATTATTAGTAGTGATTGTGACTAGCAAGAATTCTTGTTTAAGATTGGCCTGTATAATATTTACAATCTGCATTTTTACACGAACCTTTTGTAGTGAGAATCTAATCTAACAGATACAGTCGGTGTGCTAACAATGTCAGTATTTGAGAATTAACAGTTATCATTTACTAAATATGACTCGGATATTCATATTGTGCTAAAAAAAAAAAAACTGTTCACCCCTTTCTTTCAGAAACTCAATCACACACACACACCCTATTTAAGAGCACTGTATTTCCTGAGAAAGAACAAACATTTAAAATTTTGAAGTGAATATCAATTTATTAACTTATAACTACTTCACTGCTGTAATAGCCATACTGTGCCACAAATTGCCAATATAACTGACGATTGATAATGTTTAATGACTTATGAACATTCTTGAAAATAAATTCTCACTGCAGAATTCTATCAAGAATTATACTTATAATCCACAAAAGTGATTTTGCTCTCGGAACGAAAACTAAAGTAACATACAGTAACAATAAAAACAAACATTTGCATTAAACAAAGCAAGATCTTTAAACTCAATAGCAGTCAGTAAAAAGCACACCGATAAAAGAAATGTGGCGCGATGTTCAGCATTAAATAGAAATAAATAAGAGCTGTGACAAAACCTGCTTCACTGCATGTCTCATCACAAACAAAAAAAACAATTATGGTCTCATAACATATTTACACAATCTATGTATGCAAGTTTTTCCTTCGTGAAGAAAATTTAAGTTGAGCAATTTTGTTAAATTACTAACTAATAATACAGTTGGTCTGCAATTAGCAGTGTAACAGCGTTACACATTGTTCCCTCTAGTGCAATGAACAGGAATAGCAGCAGTGGAAAAAAATGTTTCAAATAAGCATCAATCCGGATCCACGACTTCAGTGAAGATGTCATCCAGGAAGAACTGGGACACTTGAACAGGATCCTTATCCAAACTGGAGATTGGAGGGCTATTTTGAGAGAACTGCACGATAGAGGATTCATTAATGATAAAGACTAATAGCTTATTAACGTACATAATACAAAAATTTGACCATAGCACGTACCTGATGGTCTGCCGGTGGTCTGGAGGCCGTGGTGGACACTCTAGCAGGGGACGAGGTAGGTGTGGAAGTGTTTGCGTCAGTTACTGGTATACGATGAAGGACAACCTTTGGCGAGTATCCTGGCTGCATAGGTGGCTCCTCATCAGCATGCGATTCTAAACCAGGACTTCTGCTTCCATGCAAAGCTAGAGATGCCTTGAGCATTACATTCCTAAGAGTAAAAACACATTTATGCAAATTATCTATGCAACTGAGTAGTTTTTTTTTTCCTGTGAACTAAATCTTGTGATTTCAACAGTTTTAAAATGATTACAAAAAGATACTAAGCGTCACTGGCATGGAATGGAAAGCATTCTTACCCTTTGGAAGTGGTTTTCACAGTGACTGGTGTGCTGTGATACTTTGGCTGCAGGCCACTTTGGGCAGAGTGGATTTCCTCAACAGATAACCTCTCTAGCTTTACCCTACACACATCTGAGATCTCTCCTGTGTGTTGCTTTGTTGGAGTTCCCATGGACTCCATTTTTGATGTCTGAGCTCGCTGGGGTGTCTTTTGCACATTGGGTTGATCTTTAAGGCGTCTTTCAGGTGATCTTAGTGTCATCTGAAACGTACCTGTTTGAGAGAGATTAATTAATAGTGAGAAAAAAAACGATTAATTTGGGATAAAAAATTAGTTCAAATGAGGACAAAGACAATTAATACTGTGCATGATGAAGAATGACTGACTTCTTGCTGGTGATTTTTTTGCTTGTGATGCCGACAGACTCTCATTTGACTCCTCCATCTTTGGCATGTTAGAAATAGTGTCTGACTGATGTACCTATAAAACAGATGTTTGCATTGTCATCTGCACCTTGTTTAAATGTTCATATAGCTGAATCTCAAAATAACATGTCCAGGTCACATTTCATTCCAAACTTTAACTAAACTAAATACTTATTTTGCATGAAGAAAATGTCATTTTAATCTTAGGACCCTTGGCATTTTTAAGCCATTGATTAAGTTCATTTTAGTCCCCAAATATAAGGTGTTTGAATGGATATTTATATAAAGTTATTAAAATAAATTCATTTTGAATAAAGGCAGTACCATAAAAATCCATCATGTATATAATTTCTATTTTGTATCTAAAAAAAATTGTAACAAAAAAATATTTTGCAATGCAAAAAAATATATAATAAAAAAATCATGAGTAGACTTAGGCAAAAAAAAAAAAAAAAAAAAAAAATCTCTCAATTGTTTTTTGTAAAATGGGATCTGGGCACTTTTCATGAGATTTACCCACACAAAATAATTTATTATGAACTTATTAAATACTTTTTAAATGGCATACTTCATCTGAAATCTCAGAGGGCATCTCCTCACTCTTTGGCCGACTAAGAGCTTGTTCCTCATCCTCATGAGGACTGCTTGAGACAAACACTTTTAGGTCTGTGCTGTTCTCTCCAATTTCTTCAGAAACGGGTACAAATGCATCTGACAGCAGCATGTGGGAAACTCCTTCACACCAGTTCTCAATCTCATCTGAGTCCATGGGCAGCATATTACTTTTGAGGGACCATTCCTCTGCTTGAGGGTCCAGGGACTGCTGAGGTGTAGCTGAAGATGTCTGTGTAGAGCCGGACTCACAGAAGTCGGTTTCTGAAGGATCATCTCTCTTTTTTGATAATTTAGGCTTTGGATGCAGTGTGCCTTGAGGAAAAGACCCAAGTATGACATGAAAAGCAAATCCATCAAAATCATCTGATCAAATATGGATTTTGATTAAAAAAATACATAATGAACAAAATCATGGTAGTTTTTTTTTTTTTTAGATCTGTCACTCCCATTGAAAAGGTAAAAATTATTCATTTAATTTTTAAACTCCAACTGTTAATTTAGGGGAGTAAGATATGTTTATCATTATTTAAAATTATATTTTGCATTATATTTTTATTTTTATTCAGTGCACATTACCTCTCCTACAAGAAGGTGTTTTCCATTCCACTGACACAGACTGACTTGCAGTTGGCTCATCTGTTTCAGTATTTGGTGGTTTCTCAATATCTGTTGATTTCTCAACCTGTGGCAGTTATATAGATGCTCAGTAAATTACTTTTTCCTTAAATTTTTATTAAAATAAAAAGTACTCAAGTGACCAATGACCTGTTACACACATGAACATACTTTGATGTGCTCTGGAGTCCCATCCAATACAGGTACCAAAATATCAGAGAACACCATGTGAGAAATCCCTCCGCAAGCCACCTCATTGTCCTCTGAGCCAACCGGCAGCAAGTCAGAACTATGACAGAAAGACCAAACTGTCAGTAGTCTCATCAAAATTTCAGTGCATTTCAGATCAGACAATCAAGTCACTCATACCATGTGAAAGTGTCAAAACTACATTGTGTTGACTTGGGTTCTGAGACGCATTCAGTTTCTGGGGAATTTAAAGTAGCATCAACCTCTGGTTTTGACATGAAGGTTGACGGAGACACGGTTTGCGATTGCTCGCCACTCTTAGTGGAATCTCCAGCCTTCCTTTTGGGAAACGGCATCTTCACCAATACCTCGTCTTAAGAGCAGAAAATTCATCACATTGTTACAGAAACTAAGCAGTGTGTTACATTAGATACATTATTTTAATAATTTTTCACTACCTTTCCCCTGAGTAGGTCTTTTCCTTATGGGTGATATTGATGGTCCTATATTTGATGATTGTGACACAGCACATAACAGGTCTGCGTTATCTGGATCCTCTCTCATCTGTAGTATAGATTTGAAATAGAAGAATCATCAAATATTAATCAGGGGCATTAAAATGATGGCCAATTTGCTAAAAGATTTCATTTAACAAAGCAATTAGCTTTTTTGGAGATTAAGTTAATTTTTGTAAAAGTAAAGTAGGTGGAAACGAGAATGTACAATTAAATACCCAGTATCAACCAATACCAATGAATCAACTTCATTCAGATAACTAACCTGAGATTTGTCCGCTTCATGAGGACTTTTATTTCCAGTTGTCAGACATTCCTCGCTCAGATCATCTTGCATGCCCTCACAGACAGGTGTGAATATATCAGTCAGCAGCATGTGTGAAACACCCTCACATGAATGTGTCTCCTGGTCTGCCTCTGCAGCAAGGACCTGCTGGCTCTCTTCACCCATCAGAAGACTGCTTTGGACAGGACTTCCACTCTCCATATGAACATTAGCTTCCATTTCAACAGAAACCGGCACCAATTTATCAGACAACACCACATGCGACACGTCCTCATGCCCACCCTCTATTTTCAGTTCTATAGGTGATGATTCAGAGCTGTGACAAGAGTGTTAAAACAAAAACGAGTTAAGGACTGTTCACAGATTCACGGAAAAAAATATGACGATAGACATATCTTACAATTCTGATGGTTTCATAGTACTGAATGGTTTCTGCTGCTTTGTGTTCATGACTCCTTCAGTGTCTTCAGCGTCTAACTCCTCCTTTGGAATATCAGAGAAATCTTCTCGCTGAGATCTCTGTTCCACTTTAACGGATTCTTTTTTAATCAAAGGTGCTGGTGAAATGATTTGAGTTGTGGCTGGTTCATTAGACCCAATATCAGTTTGCTCCTGTCTTGAGAAATCCTCTTTAGTAGATGTTGTTTTGGGGATTTTAGGCTTCACTTGCAACCTGCCTTGAAAGATAACATGCAAATAAAATGTAAATTAAATTCTTAAAGGTAACTATAAAACAAACAAAATATATTAACTTTAGTAACAGTTTGGTATGGTTTGTCGTCAAATGTTGACTACAACTATACCAACAATTTTTTTTCTTATTATTTGGTAATCTTATTAAAGGTTAAAAGGGCCCAATGAAGGGAAATTAATATCCTTACCTCTCCTTTGCAAAGGCACAGTCTTCTCTTGAGAAACTGATGACACACTTGACGCCTCTCTGCAAGTATCTGGCTTTTTAGAAATATCTGCCATTTTTTCCTTCTGTGAACAGAAAAACTAATCAACTCATGTGATGTGCTCATAATTAAGTTAGCATGGAAAATAAATTGCAGTCAACTTTTTTTTCCACCTTATTTTGATGTATATCTGAGCAAATTCACTTAGAAGTGAAAAAAATGTAGGGGCGGACTTGATTTTCTTTTCTTTTTTTCAAAAATTTATTGGATCGTTGTTGTTAGCCAATTGTGGAAGGTTTCTGGAGAGAAAGGATCGAAACTTTTCTTGATTGAATAAAAACGGAAAACCACTTACTTGGTCAACTGCTGGAGACAGAGATCTCGCACTATCTGGAAGGTATACAGACAACTCCTCTGGTTTTTGGAGCTCACTATCATGAGGGCTTTCCTTCTCCTTACTAAAAATATCTTCCATTTCTCCTGAGGAGAGTACAAAGGCATCAGCCAACACCCTGTGCACCTGTGGGGAAACACTTATGTGAATGATTGATTTATCTTAAATTATAATACAGCAAAACAACGCATGAATGCTCCGTTTCAACAGACAACAGCCTCTGACTCACTGGAGGATCAACAACCGAGTCCTGATCCATCTGGAGAACTGTTCTGAGAGGACTTTCCCACTTCACCGGACTCTCATCTCTCGTTTCTTCAGAGCCTGGCACAATGGTAATTGATTTAACACCATCATATCCAGGATGGGGTCCCCGCTCATTGTGGATTTTAGGACTAACTGTTTCGTGTGCAGTTGTTTCATGGTTAGACTCAATCTCAGCTTGGGATGTTAACAGATTCTGATGGGATGCACAGTCATGCTGGCCATTTTTTGAAGGACCAATCCTCACACATGGCTTTAGTTTTGGCTTGACCTTTATCTTACCTTGATGGAGAGATCAGATAGGACATTACCATCTTGTCTACTTGAACATAACATTTCAATAATAACTGACATGATAAATAAAAGTTGAATGCAAGTTAATTTCCTACTTCTCCTTTGAGTGGGAGCTTTAGTTTCTGGAGATTTTGTCGGGATCTCGTCCAACTTTGGAGCATCTGTTGGCTTTTACCAAAAGGGAAAACACTTTAATTTTCAAAATTTGCTACAAAACATAATTACACTATAAATTATGGTAACAAAAGGGAGTACCACATCATACCATTGCAAAATTACACGAGAGCATCTCAGGTGGACTAATTAAAAAGTTCACATCGTCATGACTGCTTTCCTGTGAGGATGTCAATTGTGTACTGGCATCTTCTGCAGCATCCTTTGAAAGAGGAACCAGGGAATCGTCTAGCACCTTGTGAGAAACACTTTTACACTGTTTCTTGGTCTCTTCTGACTCCATGTGCAGAGATGCACTACAAAACAAGGTCATTAAGGATGAAAGGAATGGATGATTAAGGACCATTTCTTTACTGAGACAAAAAAGTTTAATTAAATCTGGACTGGAAGGGAAATTAACCTGGAAGTCTCTAATTTAAAGGAAAGAGACTGTGAACTGCCTGTAGATAGTGAGGGTGTCTGGACTTGTGCTGGCTTCAGTTCATAAGGGGGTGTGTCCAGCTGGTCACAGTCTGACTCATGGAAGAGCTGAGAAGTTGGAATCTCATAAAGAGTCAAAATAAAGGTGGGCTCTGCCTCTGATTGGTCATCTATGACAAGGATAGAGAAAGAGAAAAAAAAAACGTGAAAATGATGACATACTATCATTTCATACTACCATTCCAGTTTGTGGTCAGTAATTATAATTTCTTTTAAATTAATAAATTAATAATTTTATTCTGCAAGGATACATTAATCCAAAGTGACAGTAAAGATGTAACGTTACAGAGATCTGTTAATACTTTAAATAAAAATGATCTTTTAAACTTTATATTGAAAGAATCCTGAATTTTTTTTTAGCAAGTTTTCCACAAAAATATTAAGCAGCACAACCATTTTCAGTATTGATAATAATATGAAATGTTTGAGCACCAACTCAGCATATTAAAATGATTTCTGAAGGATCATGTGAAGCTCAAGACTGGAGCAATGAAAATTCAGCTTTACCATGCCAGAAATAAATGCCATTTTAGAATAAAATATTCACATAGAAAAAATTATTTTAAATAGGAATACTATTTCACAATATTACTGTTTTTACCGTATTTTTGAATACAAGTGCTTTCAAATTGTATACAAAACACTTAATTGGTTTGGACCAAAATACATGGCTGATTTGTTGGTAGAACTCAGATCAGAATGATCAAGCCAGTTAACACCAATAACACCTAGGGTAAATTCAGAAGATGGTAAGATGGTGTTTAGATATTATGCCACTTAAAGCTGGAAACAACTTCTAGAGGATGACAGATGTGCCTCGTTGTTAACAACTTTTAAACCCAGATTAAAAACACATCTTTTTAACTGTGCTTTTTCTGAGGTTTCATTCATTAACATTAGTTAATGTATTAACTAACAATGAGTAATACATTAGTTAGAGCATTGATTAATCTTTGTTAATGTTAGTTAATAAAAATACAACTATTCATGATTGTTCACGTGCATTAAGTAATGTTAACAAATAAAAATGGATTTCAATAATGTATTTGTAAATTTTGAAATTTACATTAAGATGAATAAATGCTGTAGAAGTATTGTTCACTCTTAGTATTGGTGACCAATACTGTGAACTGAAATTACATCAAACGTGTTACTTTGAACTAATTTTTTCATATTTATCTAATTTTAATCTAATATATTTATCTTTCTTTTATTAATTTTTTTTGTCTTACGAACATTTTTCTGAAAAGTACTATGAATTACCACTGCGTATGAAATGTGCTATATGGGGGAAAAAAAATAACAAAAAAACCCTTTTCTTGCCATTTAAATGTAGTCTTAGTGAACATAACAGAACATTAAAAATATTGACCCCAAACTTTGAATGGTAATGATTGCATAACATTTGCAATATTGTAGAAATATTTATATTATACGGTGTATTTTAATTTTTCATGTATTCATGTCACCATTACCGGTTGCCCCCGTTTCCACTCCAGCTGAACCTGAGATTTCAGATTTTGCATTTTCATCTAGAGTGGCAATGCAACCCTGCCAGAAAACAGTAATTAGTTAAAAGGTGTTTGTTTCATTCAGCAAACACAGAATACACAAGGTGTAAGGTTTATTCGGATGATATACCTCAGGAGCTTCTGTTCCCTCTTCTGTGCCATCTTGCTTTTCTGAATCCTGCTCATCTGGTATTTGAACGTTTAGAGCTGTAGACTCACTACACAGTATTCTAAAGAAACATTTAAACCGTCATTTAAACCAATTAAATCAATTAGAAAACTACAAACATAGTACATACGTGTCCATATCACACATGTTGCTTGTATGTTCAGTGGGAGGATCATAAAAAGATGAAGCCGGACTGTGCGCTTCAAATGGTGCAGATGAAACATCATTAGGAACTGGGTCTATGAGAAACAAATGAAACGATAAAACAAAATTGTTTTTATGTAACCATGAAGATGGGTTCCTAGTCAGTTTAAACATCATGGATTAAATATTTTTTGAAAGAATAAGCAACTTAGTCAAAATTTAATCAAGCTTAATAAATATATAATTACTTAATAGAAGAAAAAAAAACATGTTACAAGTTTAAAACCTACCAATTTGTTCTTCGTTTCCTTTACCAGTGCTGTCCACAGAAACATCTGAAGTTTCTGTTGAGCCAAGTAACAGGATAGGAGATATGAGATCCTCATCCTGTTCACGTTCTTGCAAATCCACCTCAGACACCGCAAGCTTATCCTCTATGGAGAGTCGTGTGTTAATCATTGACAATAACAAGTGACATTTAAAGCAACATTCTTAATCTGCACAACATAAATCTCACCTTCATTTGGCTTGGAGGTCTGCTGAGGGTTGATCATGACCTGAGATGCCCACCCAAGATTGGCTGTGGGCATAGAAAACTGACTGCGTTTCTCTGGAGCAACACTATCTTGAGCGCAAACTGAGGAGCCATCTGTGGAACAGCTGTACAGATGACACCATAAAGCAAAGACATTTTTGAAGACATTAGACAAATCCTTTGTCAATTGGAATCATCTATATATTTAACTGCCAGTGCACACCTGACTGGGACAATCCTCTTCAACTCTGTCTGAGGTTCCTCAATCATGGTGTCTGATGTGACATCAGACTCGCTAGGCTCTGAATCATGTTCCTCTCGATCAGTTGTTTGATCTTCATTCTCAGAAATCTGAGATGGAGACTTTTCAAGCTCTGTTCTTCTTTCAGTCATATCTGTAAAAGTAATTTGTATTTTTATTTGCTGAAAACCAAGTTCATGCATTAATGGTTTTGATGTCTAAAACATGTCGCACCTCTATCTGATGCCGTGGTGTCAGGAACCTGAGGCGGAGGGAAAGAAGAAATCTCCTTCTCCACTGTCTTACTAGGTCTTGGAAAAGTTGCTGAAAGGGGAGGGAGGAAGGAAGAAAAGAAGGAAAGAAAGAAAGAATGAATTATATAAAGTAATAAAACAACTGAATGTAACAAAAAGCCATAATGCTTTAAATCTTACCAACTGATGCTAAGGAAGGAAGATCATCTATTGTAGATGCATCATCCTGGACCTACAAAAAGACATTAAAGAAGAGAAAAGTCAGATATTGTGCATGTTTCACATCATCAGATCACAATAACAGATCACACAATAAACTCCTCCAGGACTGACATGATCGCCTCTGGAGGCTGTTGATTCCTCTGCAGTAGTTTGTGCTTTGATCCGTAGGTACTGCTGCACTTCTTCATGAGACACCAGCACAACTGGTCTTTTCAGTATTGTCTGACCTTGAGGGGAAATTGAAAGAAGCATTAGACCCAAAGTTCAGTAAGTTTTTTTTTTATATATGTAAGAAATTAACACTTTTAATCAGCAAGCATTACAATGTTACAAAGGTTACCCTTTATTTTAAGTCCTTTTAAGTGTCCTTGTTACAGTGTAACTACACATTTCAGCACCAAGTAAGATTAAATAACTACATGTATTTACTTATGTATTTTACATATGGTTGGGATTAGGTTTGGTTGCATGTAATTACACATAGTTTACAGTTATTACTATTGTAGCATGTCTAACAAGGACAATGTAAAATAAAGTGTTGCCGTTACAAAGATTTCTATTACAAATAAATGCTGTTCTGGTTGCACTTTATTTTACAGTACAAGCACTTTCAATATACTTAGTGTACTTACCAAGAAAGTACCAAATAATATAAGGCAACTACATGAGTTAAAATTAGGGGGTAGGGGAGTTTAGGGGTAGGTTCGGGACTTGTACCTAGTTATTACCCAGTTATTGTAATTACTACAATACGTATATAGTAAGTATATGCGAAACAGGACTGTAAAATAAAGTTCTACAGCTGTTCTTTTAAAATTCAAAAAATCTAAAATTCCTGAAAAAATTGTTTCACGGTAACCACAGACAGAACAACTGCTTTTAACACTGATAACAAGAAATGTTTCTTGAGCAGCAAATCAACATATTAGAATGATTTCTGATAGGTCATGTGACACTGAAGACTGGAGTAAAGAGGCTAAATAAGAAAAAAAAAAAACAGCTTTGCCATCACAATAAAATACATTTTAAAATATATTAATATAGAAAACACTTATTTGAAATTGTAATATGCATAACAAATGAGTACAAATTTCTACGATACACACAATAAGCGCTCAGTTTGTTTAATTGGTCTTATTTAAAAACCATATGAAAGTAAACTTACCATTTATATCAGATGAGGTCAAAAACTCCAAATGAGGCAAATTAAGACCCTAAACAAACAAACAAAACAGTAATCTGTACAGAGGTGTATTATATAAAATTAGTAGTTAAGTCTTTCCATTGATGCGTTTATGTTCAAACCCTGAACAATGATACAGTATTTTGAGATTTTATTTAAAAAAAAAAACGTAGAATAATATTCCCCATAAAAAACTATATAACGAGAACATCTTTGATTTTTATTGAAGTACAATGCATCAGATAATCATAGATTTTAAAGCATTGCAGAGCACAAAGAGGTCAGAATGCTACGAGCAAAAATGCACTCAACAGAATTAGTGGCACTATGTCACGTAAATGCAGGCCAAACAGATCCATGTCACGCTACACAAATGTACAGCTTCTCATTTTTCTTTTAATTACTGTAGGAATGCATTACTTGGTAATCAATGCAATTAGACAAAACAATATGAGTGACTTGTTTTACCTCCTCCATGTGTTGATCAGTCTCCATCTCTTTAGGGTCTTGGATGACCACTTGATAAGGCATGGCAGTGCTGCTTATGTCCTCTGGTGAAGTATCTGACCCAGTCTGACACTGGTCCAACCTTTCCCCTTCTGAAGCAGTCAGATCGCGCAGGACCTTTTCCACTCTCGTCTGCCGTCCAGGAGAACATTTGGAAGAGCTTTGTGAAATCTCCTCCATAGCTGTGCTCTCTAGACTGCATGTCTCTCTGACAAAATATGAGGTAATTGATTACGATTTTTAATTACAGGACTGCTAAAAGTAAAGCCCATACTCCAAACTTGGGAAATAGTTTAGCATACCTTTGATTCTCTTCAGCAAAGAGGCCTGGTGTTGAGACTTCACTACAATCATCTAAAGCAGTCAGATTGCGCTTGACCTTTTCCGCTCTCGTCTGACGTCCAGGAGAATGAAGTGGGGTCTGAGAGGACTGTGGCTGGTCTTGGCTTTCAAATGAGCTGTGTGAATCTTTAAGCCTGTGATGTTGTGAGATTTTTTTTTTTAATAAGCAATATGAGATCACTGTGAAACAAGTAATGTGCTGAAAGAATGAACCATTTACCTTGGAGGAGTTCTCTCCAGAACAACTACTGGCCGTTTCTGGAGCTGTTCCTCAGCAAGACAGGTGCTGAACTATAAGAATTAAGCAATGAATAATGTTTCAGGATTAATGATGAATTCCAGTGATCACTGAAGAAAAGAACTTTGACCTTGTGTTTACTAACATTTACTCGTGTTGATCTCACTTTATATTAGGCGTCCTTAACTAATATGTACTTGAATAAAAAAAATTTTTTTTTTTTTGCATGTTTGTCACAAATGTTTCAGATCAAACTAATTTAAATATTAGTCAAAAGATAACTTGTTATTATCTAGGGAAAACAAAATCCAAATTTACATGGCCCTGTGTAAAAAAGTGATCGCCGTTTAAACATAGTAACTGGTTGGGTCACCCTTAGCAGCAACAACTGCAATCAAGCGTTTGCAGTAACTTGCAATGAGTCTTTTACAGCACTGTGGGGGAATTTAGGCCCACTCATCTTTGCAGAATTTCAGTCACATTGGAGGGTTTGAGCATTAACTACCTTTTTAAGGTCATGCCACAGTCTCACAATGGGATTTAGGTCAGGACTTTGACTAGGCCACTCCAAAGTCTTCATTTTGTTTTTCTTCAGCCATTCAGAGGAGTGTTTTGGATCATTGTCCTGCTGCAGAATTGAAGTTCACTTCAGCTTGAGGTCACAAACAGATGGCCCTGTTTGTTACACATTCTACTTCAGGATTTTTTGGTAGACAGCAGAATTCATGGTTCCATTTATCACAGCAAGTCTTCCAGGTCCTGAAGCAGCAAAACAGCCCCAGACCATCACTCTACCAGCACAATATTTTACTTGGTGGTATGACGTTCTTTTTCTGAAATGCGGTGTTACTTTTATGCCAGATGTAATGGGTATTGAGTTTTTTCTCAAACATCTTGGAGATCATCAAGAGGTTTTCTGGCAAAAATGAGACTAGCCTTAATGTTTTTTTTGCTCAGCAGTGGTCAGCAGTCTCTTTCTTACGGTGGAGTCATGAACACTGACCTTAACTGAGGCAAGTGAGGCCTGCAGTTCTTTGGATATTGTTCTGGGTTCTTTTGTGACCTCTTGGATGAGTCGCCGCTGCGCTTTTGGGGTAATTTTGGTTGGCTGGCCACTCCTGGGAAGGTTCACCACGGTTCCATGTTTTGTGGATGTAGATAGTCCCAAACCATTAGAAATGGCTTTATAACATTTTCCAGACTGATAGATCTCAATTTCTTTGAATCTCGGCACGATGTCTAGATTTTGAAGATCTTTTGGTCTACTTCACTTTGTCAGGCAGATCCTATTTAAGTGGTTTCTTGATTGAGAACAAGTGTGGCAGTAATCAGGCCTGGGTGTGGCTAGAGAAATTGAACTCTGGTGTGATAAACCACAGTTATGTTTTAACGGGTGGGGGCAAACACTTTTTCACACAGGGCCATGTAGGTGTGGATTTTGTTTTCCCCTAATAATAACAACCTTCATTTAAAAACTGAATTTTGTGTTTACTTGTGCCATCTCTGACTAATATTTAAATGTGTTTGATGATCTGAAACATTTAAGTGTGACAAACATGCAAAAAAAAAAAAAGAGAAATCAGGAAGGGGGCAAACACTTTTTCTCACCACTGTATACTGTTCATATTGTATTGGAAAACACTTTTGCTGCAATTGAGGTGGGATATGGGTAAAGTTTAGTGGTATGGGTAGGGTGGGTTAAGGTGTAAGGGATGGGCCAATAGTGTAATTATAAATATAATTACAGAAATTACAGATGTACATGTAGGTACTTTTTTTAAATACAAGTACAATGTAAAAACATGTGTACACAGTACGTACATTGGATAAATTGATTAATTTAAATTTAAGTACATAGTAGTTAAGCCCACTTAATATAAAGTGGGCTCCTAGTGTATGCTTTTACACTAGATCTTTTTTGGCAGAGCAGAGTTATTTATTTATTTATTTATTTTATTTAATGTTTAAATTTGGCTTGTTTGGTAGATTTAACAGTGGCTTCATTCTGTTCTGTGTGCATAAAGTTTCAGTGTGGTAAATAAATCCATCTCCTTTCAGCTGCTCCTGGTAAGGGTCGCCATAGCAGAATACTCCACACATTGAATTTGGCACAGGTTTGCAACCCAGCATTGAGAGTGCACTACCTCAAGCAAACCCATTGCTGACACACACAGAAACACACAGACACACACACAGAAACACACACAGAAACACACACAGAAACACACACAGAAAAACACACAGAAAAACACACAGAAAAACACACAGAAAAACACACACCTACTCGATTTAGCATATCCAATCCACCTAAACTGCAAGAATTTGGACTGTGGGAGAAACCAGAGCACCCGGAGGAAACCCACGCTGACATGGGGAGAACATGCAAACTCTACATGTTTATGTAATTAAAGAAATTAAATATTGAGAGATAAGATGATATTTTGAGAAACATCTCAGTGTTTTTTGTCAATATAATTAGTTAATGGTAACCAAAACCATTTTGGATACCAAGATTCTACAAAATATATTCTATTGGGTTTTCCAGAAGAAAGAATGTCATACAGGTTTGGAATAACATGAGGGCGAGTAAATGAGAATTTCAATTTATCCTGGGTGGTCATATCCACCTTATTTTTCAACGTGGATGTAAGCAGTTTTCTGTGAATGTCCAAGACTTCCGATTTATTAGCCGCTATAGGGAAATAATGAGAATAACAAAGTGCAGTAAACAGTAAAACTAGTAAGTAAAGTCAGTAAGACCAGTGTGTTAATTTAAAAAATACATTTAAATAATATGGTAAGAAATACCAGTTTGCAATGTCAAGCAGCATAACAAGTGGGTTTGTACAACTAAAAATAACTAGAAGCAGATGACACCAGAAGCCAGGCACATTACATTTACAAATTGGTACACCAATCTTCCATGAAAAATTAGGTGAATATACAGTGGTAAACAAACCAATGTGTGTGACTAGCAGGAGTGGAATCAAACTAAAATATGTGAAAACATACCGCATTCTCAGCTTCTTTGCAGCTTTCATCTTGAGGCTCTTCTAGTGTGTCTTGAATCTTTTCTGTTGCTTTTGGCTCAGAACATTTTTTGGCTTTTCTTTTTGCCAAATTGGGCAAAGGCCTCTTCGAACGTTTGGAAGAGCTTTGTGAAATCTCCTCCTGAGCCGTGCTCTCTAGATTGAGCTTCTCCCTGATACATGATGAGGAAAATTGATGAAGATTTGTAATTAGGAATGCTGAAAGAAGATCCCATACGAGATAATTTTGCATACCCTTGATCCTCTTCAGCATCGGCGTCTGCTGTTAAGACTTTACTGCCATCGGCACCCAGATCAGATCCAGTATACTCTATGTAAAACATAAAAATCAGATGAATTTTACAAAGCAAATGTCAATTTTTAGTGAGTACTTTAACATGGAGCGGAAAAAAAAAAAACCCTCAACCTTCCGTTGACGTTTTGCTCTTTTTAGTCTTCCGTTTTCTTTTTGTGGTTTCTTCTTCCTTCGCACTCTCTTTGGAGCGTTTGCGTTTTTTAGCTGGGATAGGAGAGACCTCATTTTGCTGTTCATTCGCTGCACCCGTTTCTCCATCAGTAGCTTCTTCATTCCGTTCTGTCAAGTTAACAGAGTACATTTTAAATATGTACAATCCATTCCTAAGGTATGGGGATAAGACTTTACATTTATGGAACATAATTAATACTTTTGTTCGGCAAGGACGCGTTACATTTATCACAAAAACATTGTTAACGGAAATCACAAAATATGCATTTCACGTAAATGCTGTTTTTTTTAACAGTTCTGTTGATCAAAGAATCCTGAAAATGTATCATGGCTCCCAGAAAAATAAAAAGTACAACCGTTTTCAACATTGATGATAATGAAAAATATTTCTTTAGAATAATTAGAATGATTTCTGAAAGATTATGTGATATTTCTAGTACTCCAAAAAATACAGATGGCTTCAAAGTTAACACACAGTGAGTAAAAGCCACAAAACTGCCATTTGGATGTCAGAGGGCCTTTAACATGAGCAAAGTATTGTCAATGTATGAAACAAAAACCTTTAAGTTTCTTCTTGCTCCTCTTTTTCTGGAACTTTTCTTTGGCTTCCGTTTTTTCTTCCTGTCCCTCCTGCTCACCCTTTTTTGACTGTTTGCGTTTCTTTTTCGATACAGGGATAAATGACTGATCTTCATTGTCTACGTTCACACCGCTTCCCTCTACCAAGTCATTGTCCACACTCAGAAGGTCACCATCTTCACCTTCAACGGGGCATTTCCCTGAAATGATAAACAGATTTCAATCATTCAGTTGCATATTTATACAGAAAAAGATTCTGTTCAGACATAATTTTGGACCATACTGCACTAAAATGACAGACAGCATGGACAAATCTGATTTGCAATTATGTACAATAACGTGCAACGTTTTGTAATAAATACGTAGTGTGTAACCTTTTTTCGGTGTCTTCCTTGGCTTGCGTGTTTTCTCACACGACAAAACATTTGGCTTTGTGCCTTTTGTGCGTTTACGCTTCTTGCTCGTGCTTGACGGCACATCAGCTTCATTCACATTACAGCTGTCCTCGTTCTCCTTTTCTAAATCAAAACAGACACTGTCCACACTGCACAATTCCTCATCATCATTAATGGAATCTTCAACCTCATGCTGTTTGGCTTTTTTACCACCTGGGTGTAGAGAATGGGTTTAGAGTAAATAAAACATAAATAAACAGCGCGACACACAAATATAGTGTGATGCAGTGGGATCCAAAGATCTGAGACCCCCACACTTGAGCATATTACCTTTGCCTTTCTTTGCTTTACTCGATTTCACAACCAGTTTTATGGATTTGCCTTTTTGTTTGTCTTTAGCCAAGATCCTCTTCAGCAGGAAACTGAAAAACTCTGCATCATATGGCCGCTTGTTTCCTAAATAGATGTCAGACCAAGGATGGTACAGTACATTCTGAACAACACTAGACAGACAGACATTTCTGCATGTATTCGAGTAAAAAGTACAAAAGACTCACTGAATGCTTTATCCACTCGCCATGCATTTGCTCTTTCCTCCTTCCTAAATTTACGCTATTAAAAAAAAGAGAGACAAAAATACACAGACAGATAAATTCTCTAAAACCCTGTTTAAATGAAGCCCAAGGTATTGCATTTATACTCAGGGTTATGTCTGTGAGATGAGGATGTTTGTTGCGGTCAAGGCTAGTACCTTAATTTCTGCTCTGGTACGGTGAGTCAGGAGCTGAGCCATCAAGGAGAAGTCTGTTCCCACCATACTGATGGCCAAATAGAACATATCTGTCTCTGAAACACACATGCACTAAAATGTTAAAATGCTCTTAATGGGTTTCTTACATAACTGAATGCACTTATCACGTATTTATCAATTAACAACCTACATTTAGCATTCATACCTCTGACAGACCAGCTCTTCACATAGCTATTTTTCCTGAAACTTGAATATGTTGTAGTAGAGCCTCGCTCAAACAGCGGATTTGCATTCTCAACAATTGTATCAGACGTCCTC
This sequence comes from Opsariichthys bidens, assembly GCA_037194245.1. NCBI lineage: Eukaryota > Metazoa > Chordata > Actinopteri > Cypriniformes > Xenocyprididae > Opsariichthys > Opsariichthys bidens. Next base: position 7,552,671 of record CM074283.1, on the reverse strand, counting down.
TGAACGCGCACTGTCAAACTGAACACAACACTGTAATCAATCGGTAATTGCTGACAATTATGCACAATATATTCTGAAATATGCACTGAATGTGTAAAGTGAAAGTATATGTATTAATAAGGATTGGTTGGACTGAACATTTGAGAGTAGGGGAAATGAAAGCAAGCAAACAAACTAACATCAATAAATACAAAATGAATGCTGTTGCTAAAGGCTTCCTGGTTACAATTTATTTTGAGGCGTCTTAATTACAGTATAATTATACATTTTAGTACTGAGTAATATCCAGATTTTGTTTAGGGTTAGTTGCATGTCATTTTGGGTAAATTGCTGTTTTTACTATAGCAAACAGATGTAATGTGTAACTGGTTTCCCATTTCAAGGACTGGATTTTACCGATTCTTTCAGACCACCGTACCTTTCTTCATCTAAAATCAGTGAGCCATCCTCTGCCACCCTGACTTTGGGAACCAGCACAGCATCATCAGCATCACCATTGTCATCATCTGCTTCTGCCATACTTTTCTGCACACTGAGAGACAAAACACTGACATTATCTTGAAAGAGATGCAAATTAAAACTAAATATTTATAAATATCGCCACAAAAAAAAAAATACAATACAGGTTTCATTTCACTTACGTGATAAGCGGAGGCGCTGTGGTCTGCGCTTGAGTCTCCTCTGTGGAAAGGGAGGATCTGTTCATGTAATGAAGAGACAACCAATGACAAACAAGACATTTGAGATGTAAACACCTACAATAATATCAATATCCATCATGCCCACATTTTTTTAGCATTATAAGGATAAAGTTATCCTGTTCATTCATTGCATACAAGCAGAAAGAGGGCAAAAGAGTAAAAACACAAATAACTTGGTGTTTTATATTAGAGTAAACTTACTTCATAGGATTTGATTCTGGCAGGTAATAAATGAAGTCAGCTAAGGACATTTTATCACGATCCAGCTCAATGCAATGCTCTCGCTTACGCAGTCTACTCTTCCTCTCCTTTGAGATGTCAAAAACAAAAAAATTAAGAATGTAAGCATATAAGAAATTAATATTTTGATTTGTACTTGCTTCAAGGAAATTTGTTTAAGAGTTTTTGATGGATTTCTTATTTTCTAACTATTGTGAAAAGCTTAAATGTGGATTTTCTCTGGTCCAAATGTGTTTATTGGCTTTACCATTCTTTGTTTCTTCCTCTCCAGCTTCATCAGTTCTTTCAATTTGAGGGCTCTCAAGACCCGCTGCTGGTCAGAGGACATTTTGTTCCAGAGGGGAGAGTCTGGTCCATCTAAACGTGTCAGCTTCACATGTGGTGAGTGCGTGCACGAAGCTGGAGTGGCTCCTTCTTGGGGCTCAGAATCCTTGATTGGCATTTTTTGGGGAGTTTGGTGGGGCTCTTGTTGAGATGGTGTAGATGACGTGGACTCTGGGCATTCAGACGTGGATGGAAGACATGGTGAGGATGGAGGGCAGTTGGCTTCTGTAGTGGCATTTGAGAATGTAGAGTTTTGAGAATCATCTCTGCTGACAGCAACTGGGACGGGGGACTGAGGAAAGGACTTGGCTGACTGGACAGGGGATGATGTCTTTGATGGCCCTGATAGAAGTGAAGCAGTCTTTCCAGAAGATGAAGGAGGAGCAGAATGGACTTTGGGTCTGGCCAGGTTTGGTGTGATGGAGAATCTGCTCCTCCTCTGAAGTGCTGTAGTTGCAGGTGTGCTGGCACTAGATGGCGCTCCATCATTACTGTCAATGAACAGAAAAACCCCAACTCTATGAGAAGCTTTTGAATCTTGACAGGTTTCACATCAGACTGCATCTGAGCAAACACATCTGCAATTAAACTGCCATTTAGTGTATTTTAGCCAGTCATGTTAAGACATTACAGAAGAGGGAAAAATACCTCTTCCACCTCATATATTTACATTCTTGTGACAGTTTTTTCCTTCAAAGTAGCTAGTTATAAAATATTATTGGAAATCTCAAAGTTCACATTCATGTGCAGCAACAACACAACAAGATAAATCTAGATTATGATAAGAAAAATACAAAGATGAGTCAAAGACTATGATGAAACCATGAAGAAATAACCAGAACACAGAAGAATGAGGATAAAACACATTATCAGAAAAAGCATTAACCGAATAAGACAAACATCTGACAACAATTTAGTACTGTAGATTCTTATTGTATTAAGAAATGTATTTCATTAGTTATGACATTTTTAGTTTTAGTTCAAGTTTGACTAAATATGGTTTTTGTATTTCTTTTCGTCATTTTAATTCAACATTAAAAATTCTCATTTAATTGTTCAACGTTTTTCCATTTGTTTAATGGACTTAGTCAACAATAACAACACTCTTATCAGACGGCACAACATCCATGCTAGAAAAGTCAGTACATAGAAATCATTCAGGATTCTGTACAGGTATTATTAACCTAAAGTGCAAAACTAACAAAATTGCAACACTTGTTTAAAGCAATTAAATAAAAGCCTTTAATATTCACTCCACACATCAGTGGTTTTAATCACTACACATAATAGTACAGTACAGCAAGAGTTTAAGCAGCTAAAATACACAATAATAATGTTGCTTTTGAATGGTAGTTGTGTATAATCACAAATGTTTAATTTGATGTTTACACCGTTTACAGGTAGAGGTTATCTTGTCATTGAGCAAATACACCCCACAAAATAAATAAATTATAAAATGTATGTATATGCGTGTATGTGTGTGTGTTTTATAAGCAATTGCTACCTTAAAATTGTTCGAAGGCGAAAAAATATGTCTTTTTGTAAATTCTGGGGCTGCTGTCAGGGGTGTGCTTACGTGTTAAGTGAAGCTTTCTCTGAGGGACAGCCGGGGACATTTCCATCTCCAGTCGCCACAGCAGACTCTCTCACGTCCAGCTGAGACTGTGGAGGTGTTTGTTGGGTGTCGTCAACAGCTGTGGACCTCTCAGAGCTCTTGTCCTCTGCTACGGGCGCCACACTTCGACCCCCTGGCCTGACATTAGGCTTAATACTAATTCTTGCTCTTCGCATCCTCGTCAGGTAACTGTAGTGAGACCAAGACATGGACACGGCTGCAGGTCATACACTCATGTGCATATAAGGATGAGGAGTCACGTGACTGAGTTAAAGTTGCACTCTGTCACTGCGAGACGACATGATTCAGATTACAAAACTGAAAAATCAATATCATGTTGGTCATCTTTCGCGTGGTTTCTTAGAATTATATAATGGACAGTACTGGCTAATTAATTTGTTTCTAACCCGTGAGCTTATGTATTTTGCTCACAGAGTGAATTATGAATTGAAATATAGAAGGGGCATCTCTGAATTGTTATAAATCTAAATGTTAGATTGAGCGCCTCAGACTCCAGCATGCCTCAGGGTGGTGTGTCCACACCTTGTTTTATACAGTCCACACTCATTTCCCACTGCACTGCTGACAGAAATTTAGCGATAAAATTGCAAACGTGTAATGACAACAGAAAAGCAACACGCCTTACTTCAGTTCAAATCATTGTGTAACCCTGTCAATGTGACTGCCGCAGTTAAAGTGGTAAAATGCCGTTTCTGCCGGTCGCATGGCTCCCCTGCAGTAACTTTCCTTGCGCACCGGCCGGTGTGACTAACACGCCGCTCGAGACCGCTACTCATTCCGCGAAAGGCATTGTGGGTCTTTGTAGTTTTACAGTTACTCTTTTCACCGCGTTTCTCTCGCTAAAAACTACAATACCCAGCAGCTTCAGAAAGTCAGCTGTGACTGATAGTAGACACGTGGAGCAACACTCTGACTGAAGGCTCCTCATTGGGCATATGCAATGCTATGAAATTAAAAATGCTGTAACATGTAATACATGTTACAGTGTTTCTTTCTTACTCTTATCATGTAGTTAACGTTATTTATTTATGTTTTTTCAAAAGATGATCATACCAGCATTGTCTTATCTTAAACGGCTGTTGGACTAGCACACTACTACTTCCTCAGTTTGTACCCTTACAAAAAATTACTGCAGTTTTTTAGAAGTAATACTGCAGTTTTTGTTACATATAGAAAAATGCAGTTTTTTGGACACGAAAAAACTGCAGTATTGCAGTATAACCTCAAATTTCTGTAGTTTTACTGGAGTACAACTATACTGCAATACATCTAAAGTACTAGTAAAATAAAACTGCAGTTATACTGTTTTTATACTTCATGCAACTTTCAGTTGTACTTCATTTTACTGCAGCTGTACTTATACTACAGTTTTACTGCAATTGAACTTCAATGTACTGCAGTTGAACTGTGACTATACTTCATTATACTGCAAATTTGAATTAAACTGCAGTTAAACTACTTGGTACTGCAGTTTTACTGCTGTTGAACTTCAATGTACTGCAGTTGTTCTGTGACTATACTTCATTATACTGCAAATTTGAATTAAACTGCAGTTAAACTACTTGGTACTGCAGTTTTATTGCAGTTGAACTTCAATGTACTGCAGTTGTACTGTGACTATACTTCATTATACTGCAAATTTGAATTAAACTGCAGTTAAACTACTTGGTACTGCAGTTTTATTGCAGTTGAACTTCAATGTACTGCAGTTGTACTGTGACTATACTTCATTATACTGCAAATTTGAATTAAACTGCAGTTAAACTACTTGGTACTGCAGTTTTATTGCAGTTCTACTTCAATATACTGCAGTTCTTTTTTGTAAGGGTAGTATGTGCACATTACGAAAAAATATCTAAGAATGAAATCCAAATGAGCTACTAGATACCTATATTGTGCTTGTTAATCATGTTTTGAGCAGAAAATACTCTGCAATGGTGTTGACTTGTGAATTTGCATTTGGTTTGTCTTAAAGCATATTTAAAAACACCACGTAGAGACATATGAACAAGATGAAAAGCTTGATTTTCACCACAAGGGGAATTTAAGTATTTCTTGACCTTAGTGAGCATACTTCATATTCACACTTATAAAACTATGTCTGCTGATCCCATTCAGAGAATATATAGACCATTAGACTCCCCACATTTTAATATACGAGACATGTGAGACTCAAATCAGTCAGTCATCACTTTAATGTGAAGTAGACCTAACTGGTCTTCCAGACTTGAATACAAACTTTGCAAAAGATAAATAGGACAATTCTGAATCTATTCCCACTAACTAAAATTCCAGTTTATTGCAGCGAGACTACATTTTTTAAACACCTTAGTTCAATAGCATCCAAGGTAGTGATGGCATAGTGCATAACAGAGCAGATATTTATATATGTACACACAGATACAATTCACATAGTTCATTCTGACAAGGCTTCAACATACAGCATAATACACGCATTCCTTTTTTTTTAAAAAAATCATTAATCCACTGAGATGAATGCATATCAGTTACACTGTTAAGCCTTACAATGTCATGTCTGCCCACTTAAATTGTCTGGTCGAAAATGATTATATCCTCATCTATCAAAAAGGAAAACATGAAAAATAAAGAGCAGTAAAATGTCATTGATCAGACAGACACATCAATATACTTATATCAAGTATTACCTGAAACATTCTGAATGATCGTGTTTCACGCAAAACAATGTGCTTAATAAGCATCGCCTAAAATTCATACAAGCAACATCCTCCAACACTATGGATAGAGATTATTTTTGAATGTGTTTATAGTTGCAATACCACTGACAACATGCCAGTGGTCACAATTAAAGATTACTCATTCAATTCAAAGTCAAATCAAAACAAAAACAGAGAACTTTTAACCTGAAAACAGTACATACTGTATATATTAGTGAATGCAGCAAGCTCACAAATAACAGAACACTGGATACAGATCAAAGAAAATAACGTCTCACAAGGGATTCAGTTCAAATACAGGTTGATTAGAGTCATTTGCTCTCATATAATGAACAGGTCAGTACAGTATGTATCATGTGATTAGTACAGAGCAGATCATCAGATGTTGATTGCACAGTTATCATATCAAAGCGTCCCTACACATATTATATACACTGTCTCTCTGCTGTCCATCATGTTGGTTTGTGTTTGGGCATGATGTCATATAATCCAGGATTGGATTTTTAAAAAGTCTGGGATTTTACTCAGTTTATATGCCAGTTCATAAAAACGTTTGTCAAAATTAGTGACCAATCATGCCCTTAAGCGTTTGATGAATGTGGAAAAGTAGACATATAATGTCAAAATAATACTGCAATGAAGAAAAAAAATAATCAAACAAGACATCAATGCCTTGTCTACTGGTGCAAAGATGACAAAATTATTTTTGAGTGCTTTTAGTGGACAAAACAAAACCACTCTCGCCATGTTGTTCAGAGACAAACAGCACTGAAATTCCTGTTTTAACAGGATACCAGCACTAGATGATGATGGTTTATTTTCAGCCTGCTCACGTCCACCATGCAGATCCAATTCTGGTTTATGAAAAGAGGAGGATTGCACACACTTCATTTGGCTGTCAGACATTGGCTGTGACATCAGAGCTAAGAGACCTGCTCTTGAACAGGATGCACGTTAGTGGGAAAGCTACAGAAAATGGTGCTCTGTAAAAAAAAAAAACTGTATCCATGAGCTCAACCAAAACATTATAAAGCTGTAAGAAGCATCTGGGATGGAATTGTTTTTGCATAATTTCTTGTTCAATGATTTTTGTTCGATCCATACTTGGACGCTATGGAGTCATCAAGGTAGCTGGCTATCATGCAAATGGGTTTCCAAATGGGTCTCTGAAAGGATCTGAGCCCACTGCATTTATGGGAGGAGCACTCTGTAAAGGTAAAGAAGAAATGCAAATATTTTTGAAGTTCTCAGGAAAATAAAGCAAACATTATTTGTTGTATGATAAAATGTCGCATAATAGCTTATGAGGATGCATATATACGTACAGTTGCAGGTACAGACGAGCCAAATAGATCTTTTCCAAAGGAGTTGTCGAATGGGTTCTGACCTCCAATCTTCAATGGCTCTGCAGTGACAAAATTTATTTGCATTGTCAAAATGTTTAAAATAATACAATCAAGGGATTCCCCAACCTTTATTTATTTAAAGTTTTGATTCCCCAACTAAGATTCTAAGTTAATATTTCAATAATTTAACAATACATTCACACGTTTACGGTTCTCTGATGTTGGCTTATGGTCACATGACATAGGTAAACAGGTAAAGAAATAAAATATTTGTAATATTTAATTTATTTTATTATTAAAATGATCTTTTTAAATAATTATTTACAGTATATCTATCGCTAAAATTAGTTTTCCTATTTTTGACTGTAATTATAAAAATAAATTCAGAAATATATTACTATTGTAATGAGTATATGATAATTAGAATAACAATATATTATTATATTATAAGAATATTTTACTTTATACTACAAGCTACATTACTAATATTTAACATTTAACCCTCAAGCTTTTATTTTTTCGTAAAGCTGCAGGAAGACCTCTGTGTTTAGTTGACAACAGGTTTATAAATGCTCCCATTACAAATCTGGTGAAACGCTAAAAATGTATGTCCATAGAAATGTCAAAAAATATGTGAATGTGTAATGAACTGATCCTGCTGGAATATGTTTTGTTGCCGAATGCACAATTATAAGTGACTCAAACTCACAGCAGATACAGAGATGGTGTTAATTAAATTCTGATATAATCATTAAAATGGGTAAGATTTTAATTACAAATACAGCAATATCTGCCCACCTTTCCTAGCTGGCACGTTTGGTGGCTTAGCTATCTGGAAATCCTTAAACATGTCCTTTACATCTCTCTTCTCCTTTTCTCCTAGAGGATCCAGGTCAACAAAAGCATTACTGTCCACCTTGGGAGGTTCATTGGTGGCTGCTGCTCGAGGTGGAACCAGTGGAGGGGGACTGGAGCTCTGCTGTCCATCAGGCACAAGGCTGGGTGGAAATACGCTGGTCTGAAAGGGGTTCACCAGGGTTGTATTAGGGGTCCAGGATCCATTGGATCCGTTGGAGACTTGGGTGGTGGTCCATGACGGAAAATGTTGGGTTGCGGTCGAGGTTCCAAAACCTCCAGGAGTAGTTCCCCAGGCAGGTCCAGGAGGAGTGGTGAAGATTGGTGGTTGAGTAAAGGGTTGAGAGGGTTGAGAGGCACTGGTGGTGCTGGGGAAGATGGAGGAGAGGGGCTGATTCCACAGAGCCGCTCCAGGAGTGGAAACTGCCGGTGGAGCTTGTAGGGACAACCCTTCTTTAAAGAAGGTATAGAGTTAAAAGGTTAGTTCACCCAAAAATGAAAATTCTGTCGTTAATTACTCAACCTCATATCATTCCAAACCCATAAGACTGTCAGTCATCTTCAGTGCACAAATGAAGGTCTTTTGATGAAATCTGAGAGATTTTTGTCCCTCCATAGACAACAGCTGAAACTCTGATGCTTCAAAAAGTTCATAAAGAGATTGTAAAACTATATGAATTGAGCGGTTTAGTCCAAATATTCTAAAGAGACTCTGAACCTGTTTATACCTGGTCACTTCAAGCGTTTTCTCTGATCGGATAGCTATCTGATTTATAAAAATGATTCCATTTACACTCGGCCACGTAAATGTGTTTCTGCAAAACGGATATAAATCCGATCTTCAATTCTTGCGCTATATGCAGATTTCATGGAGTTCATGTCACCGAGTGCAACAAATATGAGCTGCATTTTATTGATCATCATAATTTCAAAATCAAAGACCGCAATAGGAGAGAGTGTGGCAACAGCACCACTAAGATCATTTAGTCTGATGATTGTGTTTTGAGTGCCTGTGACTTACTTTCAGTTTGATTTGTGGCAGTTGTTGTCTCGCTGAAGAGATACTCAGCTGCTCATCTGCGGTGATCCGTGATGCAGTAGCGATGTCTGAATATAACGTCATTAAGTCTATAACACGCTCTCACGCGTTTATTTTTTTAGCATTTTTCGGAGGAGTTCGATGAACAGATTAAATTTAGGTTTTTATTCACATATAAACATTGATCAGCGACATAAGCAGAAGCTCAACTGAACCTGTTTGATGCACGAGAAGTAACCTCTTGCAAAGTGTCAGCTGTGGAGCTCTATGGAGGGACAGAAAGCTCTCGAATTTCACCAAAAAGATCTTCATGTGTGTGCCGAAGATGAACAAAAGTTTTACGGCTTTGGAAAAACATTTTTCCTGTCTCTTTAATTAAAAATAAGGTTAAATATTAAAACGCTGCACTTCTTCATAGGCCAGTAATTAAATGGAGCATGCAATCCTTTTGACACAAAGAGCTATTTTTTTAATTTAAATTTGTAATTACTGTGGTAAACAGAATAGTAATCACCATATCAACCACCCCTTTTGTCAATATTATCCTACTGTACATTATCCTTAAAGTTTGAAGGAAATTAATTCTTTTAAGTATGCATTAAATTGATGACATGTGACAATAAATACATTAATGATATTACAAAAGATTTTTATTTCAAATAAATGCTGTTCTTTTGAACTTCAAAAGAAACAAAGAATCCTGAAAAAAATGCATTACAGTATACACAAAAATATTAAGCATTTTAAGATTTCCCATCACAGGAATAAATTACACTTTAAAATATACTCCAATAAAAGCAGTTTTAACACCAAAAAAATTCTTACAAACTACAAACCTTTGAATGGTAGTGTATATGAACTGTAATTCAATATGCTCTATATTTATAATATACTATATAAAGGTAACATCACATAAAAGCTTTGGGATTGGAACTGCTCTACCCACAGGATAGCAGATCCAACGTTTGCTTGACCTTGATTAACCTTAAACTTTCGGCACTTGCCAATTGCTCATTTTGGACCATGACGACATCAACTTTCATCCAAAGTGACTTGAATTTCATTCAAGATGTACATTTTTATCAAACTGGGAATCAAACCCATGACACTTCGACATTTCTAGCACCGTGCTCTACTGTTTGAGCTACAGGAACATATAAACAGAAGAATTCTCATTCTAGACTCAAACTTTCATTTGAATAAGAATCACTGACATTTTGAAAAAGCATTTTATTGCAAGCTCCCAAATGTCAAGTTATTTTATTTATTTGTTGTCTCGAGTGTCTTACCAAGAACTGTGAGTGTGTCAGAGGAGGAAGGGCTCCTGATGAACAGACTGCCAGGGCCATTCTCAGGTTGAGGAGGTGGTGATTCTGATTGGTTTGGTGAAACAAATAGATCCATCCGAGGCTTTTCATTTGAAGGGGACTAAAAAAGAGATTAAAAATTGTTATAAAACAGATTCAATTCTCAGTGGGACCAACCAAGTAAAAAAAAAAAATACGGAACATGGATTAAACAAGCATAACAAATTGTAACGTAAAGAAATATTATTAATACCACCACCAGAAATGAGCCTTAGAAAAACTTAAATATACTATATACTACCTTTCATAAGTTAGGGGTCAGTAAGATTTTTATTTTATTTATGTAGAAATTAATACATTTATTCAGCAAGGGCACATTAAATTGATCAAAAGTGACAATAAAGACATTTATAGTGTTACAAAAGATTTCCATTTTAAATAAATGCTGTTCCTATTAACTTTCTATTCGTCATTCTTTCGTTTTTACTGTATTTCTGTTGATGAACATACATTTTATATATATTTTTTATATATACTGTATATGATTCACATATATGTATATACATATTCACATGTAGCCTAATGTGATGGAAAAGACATTAGCAAATCAATCCTTACCTTACAAGTACATGTCACTGAAGCATTAAAAATTGAGGTAAACAACATTACCAGATCATGAAGTTGTGTTAAATATAAATAAGAAAGCAGTAAGACGAAAAGTAGATGTGAAAGAGGCCATTTAATTATCAATCTAAGAAGCATGAAAAAAAACAGTCCTTAATGTAACCTCACCTTCACACTTCTCCTGCCCCTCCCGGCTTTCGTATTGAGTGGTGGAGGGCATATAATAACTGAATCCTTGGTTTGATTGACAGTTGGCTCACCCATGCCTCCATTCTCATGCTTCACTCCATTCTGCACCGGCTGCATCTTCTCTGAATCTCCGACAAACGGATTAGGGGTCACTTTCCCATGTCCGTTCTGCTCTTGAACTGGGACAGTATTCTGAGTCCAGCTAGTGACTTCTGCAGCTCGGCCATCTAAAGGCCAGTGGCCATTACTGAGAGCCTGGATGACTGTCCTGTTGGAGAGTTGGTCAAATTGCTGGCCCAAGTAGTCAGAGTCACCATTCTTAGGGCCACCATTGAACAAGTTATTAGGGCTGTGGTTTTCTGTGGCAGGGTCGTCCCTGATTGATTGGTTGTTGCTTTTTGAAAATGGATCATCACTGAACGGGTCATGGATAGGGGCGGGGAAGAAGTTGAGCTGAGAAGAGAAGGGGTTCTCAGGCGAGAGGCTGGATGGGGCTCTGGAGACAGAAGAAGAGGTGAAGGGGTTTCCTTTAACGCAGTTCTGATTGCTGTCTATCTCAGTGGACAGATCCATCAACAGGATGTCCTCGGACTCCTGAAGGAAGATTTGGATGATTGGGAGAGAAACAGAAAAAGAAGAATAAATGATCATTTGATGTCAATAAAAACATGTATGCATTTTTGAAGGGTGTATAGATGAAGTCATGCATGAAGTACAATAAACTTGCTCCATAGACAGAAGCTGTGAAGTGTAATGAATCAGAAATCCAAACATGGGCATTCATGACATAAGTGTAGGGCTGCCAACCGTCTCCTATAATACAGGATTGTTCTGTCTTTAAGGGAAGCGTCAATAGTCCAGTCCTCTACTCCAGATCCTTCAAAAATCATTCGAATGTTCTGTGTATTTGATGCTCAAGAAACACACATTTTTATTATCAATATTGAAACCAGTTGCGCTGTTTAATACTTTTGTGGAAACAATGATAGTTTTTTTTTTTCAGGATTCTTTGACTAATAGAAAGTTCAAAAGAACAACATTTATTTGAAATAGAAATCATTATAAATGACTTTACTGTAACTTTTGATCAATTCAATGTGTCTTTGCTGAATAAAACTATTATTAAGTAAAAATCTTACTGACCCCAAACTTTTGAATGGCAGTGCCAATGTTAAAAACTAGAAACGTTCTTCTGGTGGAGTGTGTGTTGCTGTGTTCAACTGTTCTGTTGGGGGTTCTTCATTTTGTAATGGTTGTAATAACTTTTATATGTCTGCAGAAAATTTAATAGAAAAACTTGAGAATAACAGAAAACAGTAGAAAACAAATTGCTACACAGACATACTAGCTAATTCAATTTCTTCAATTTTTTTTGCTTTGCATTTTCATTTGTCCCTTATAGTCCTGAAGTTGGCAGCCCTACATAAGTGTTTTTCCCCAACATGCTTTCATCAACAATACATTGGTTGAATAATGGATGGATAAAAATGGATGGATAAACTTCACAGTGTAGGCACACATTACCTGAACTTATTCTCTCACAGTCATTGCAATGTTTAGTTAGAGGAACAGAACAAAATCTGCATCAACACCACTTGTAAAAAGTTCACCATGAAATTAAACAGCAAGCAGAGGATATAAAGACCGTATGGGGGAAGATTAATTCTTTTTGTGTAAACTCACGTATTTTACATGTAACCAATTTCAATCGTTAGTTCACCCAAAAATGAAATTTTTGTCATTAAATACTCACCCTCATGTCGTTCCAACCCTTCGTTCATCTTCGGAACACAAATTAAGATATTTTTCAAGACTAAAAAAAAAGTTTTTTTATCTCCTATAGAAAGCAACATAATTACCACATTCAAGGTCCAGACAAGTAGTAAATACTTCATTAAAAAAGTCAACATGACTACAGGGATTCAACCCTAATGTTATAATATTTTGTTACCAAAATATCTTAATTTGTGTTCCGAAGATGAATGAAGGTCTCACGGGTTTGGAACAACATAAGGGTGAGTAATTAATGACAGAAATGTCATTTTTGACTGAATTAAGCTTTTAACACTTTCAAAGGCATTAGAATTCATAATACTGAGAAATAAACTGCCTCATATGGCTGTAAAGTGTCTTCAAACAACTGAGCCTTGTTGAGTATTTAGTGCTTGCTATTTTTGTTGGCCTGAGCCCAGGCCTTCTACTCCCCGTGACGACATTTTCTTCATTTGAGGTCAATCAAGCACTTGAGACTAAACAAGGACTAAAGCAGGATATGACAGTCTAAACGCCACCAGTCTCTTTCAAACGGCGTAATGTCTCATTTGGATAATGTTGCTTTCGTCTGGTAAATGAGCTGGTGTATAATAGATTTCTATGGAAATAACATCAATAATGTTAGTGTATCTTTCTTGCGTTAATAAAGTAGAGTGTCACTGTCAATACAAACCATTAATAAGGAAAATTGGAGGGAAAAAGTCTCGCATTCAGTAAATGTGTATATTTCTACATCAAAATGCATGACTCATTCTTGCCAAACAGTCTTACCGAGGGAGAGTTTAAGTCAGGTGGGGTCGACATGTCTCCAAACAAGTCCAGCTGTTCAACGCCCTGCAACAGAGTTGAAAAAGAAAAACAAGATTCAGACCTGATTACGGACACCAAACAGAGTCAGTCAGAGTAACCAAAACACCTAAGACAAGAGCCATTCATAATGAGGGCAGACGAATGGAGGAAATGAGCAGTGAAGAGAATGAGGAGAATTGTGTTTTTTTCCAAAGACTGTGAGTGAAAGGATTGGTGGGAGAATGTCCAGAGCTGCTATGTGATGCATCTCAGTTATTTCCTGTCTGCTAACTTCATTAGCTTTCACCCCCTGAGGAGACAAGTTTAGGTGCAGTGTGCAAATGGTGAACAACAACATGAAGACAACCCAGCAGGGGGCTTTAGGAACTGAGCCAGAGAGACACAACTCTACTGGCATATCCGGGAGTCTTCAGGTTAAGGCTAATTCACACGGCACCGACAGACGCAGACCAACGCCGACAGTCAGATTCCAGAACGTCACTTCTCGGACATTCTAATTCTGATTCAGCATGTACAGTTGGAGAAAACAAGCTCCAACAGACTCCGACAGGGGTCAAAGTGTCTGTTGCCGTCTGTAGGTGCACTGTGAATTGACAAACAAAAGTCTTTCACTCTTGTGTTGCAATATCAGCATACTCACTTTTCTGTCATTGTGTGAGCCTTCACTGCCATTCTGTTGAGGTAAGATTGACAGAAATTGAGATACAAGTTCCACAAGCAAACAAACAAACAAACAAAAAAGATGTTTAAATTAATGTCTCAAAACTTACCTCCATCACTTTATTATTTTCATCCTGAAAACAAGACAATATTTAATTAGAAATAACAAAAATTGACAAAACTAATATATGATTAGAAATAAAAATTGACAAAATGTTACAAAAAGAGCAATATCTACCTATACACAAAGTGTTTGAGTAGTTCAGTTTGTGGTGATATACATACACTAACATTCAAAAGTTTGGGGTTGGTAAGATTTTTTAATGTTTTTGAAAGGAGGCTCACCAAGGCTGCATCTATTTGATCAAAGATACAGTAAAAACAGTAATAATGCAAGATATGCTGATTTGGTGATTTTTTAGTGGAAACTGATACGTTCGTTTTTCAGGATTCTTTGATGAATAAACAACATTTATTTGAATTATAAATGTTTTACACTGTAACTTATGATAAATTTACTGCATCCTTGCCAAAAAAAATTTAATAATTTCTTTAAAACATTATACTAAACCCAAACTTTTTAATGCCAATTATACCATTTGAATGTTATTTCTTGCATTTTTAAAGAGTTACATTTGAAGTATGAGGATAAAAGTTTCTCACTGGCTCATACACAGTCTAGATTTATCTAAAAATATTTTTGAGGGGTCTCACACCTTCTTTGAACCCTCTATTTCTTTTTTCTTCATATTGAAGATTAACTGGAAAAGATCCTTCAGGTCAATGACAAGAGGCTCTGCCTGAGTGGAAACACAAACAATGAGTTAAAAAGGCATTTTTCCAGCAGGTTTATGAGTGAATGTTTGTGAGCAGGGTGGAATGTGTTTTTGTGGATATGCCTTTAGAAAAACGCACTACTGGGAAATGAGTAATAGAGAAAGAGAGAACAAGTTTGTCTGTGTGTGCCTAAGGCATGAGCGTGTGAAGAAGGAAAGAGCTTTGCTCCATAAAATCTCACTGGACCTGCTGTGCAGTTTTAATGGCAAAGAACTGGTGCTGGCCTTCCGCGCCGCACACATAGCCAAATGCTCTGTTGTCAGTGACGTCCCGTGCGATGAAGGAGATCTTATTTACTGCATGCTCTAGTATTGTTGCCTGGAGAAATCAAAACAAAGTAACAATGAATACTGTATATTGGGTATCAAATGACATCTGACATCTGAAGTGTATATTCTAGTCAGCATAAATAAAAGAGCGAGAGAGAGAGAGAGAGAGAGAGAGAGACAGACCCCTGTTTTCTCATCAGTAACAGTAATTCCTGCGAGAGAGATGTTCACCCAGACTCTCTGCTTGTGTTTGCCCTGAGAGCGAGCTGCCACTGCCTTGCCCTGCGATCGCAGAAAGAAAAGACAAATAAATGTTTACTGAGAATAAAAAACAAATTATTTTGACTTCTTGCATGTATTGAGCTAAATAAATGTCAAGCAAACACCTAAATAAATTGTGTAGGAAACTGGGATCTTTCTGTCTCTTCTAATATCATAAATACTGAAGCAAAACAGAATTACTTCACACCAGTAATATTTATGCAAAAAATACCGGAAAATGCTGTGTTGCCTTAATTATTACTCTTTCTTGCAGAGATGTCTCTGGTAAAATCTCGCAATCTAAGGGTGTTTCCTTGACACAGTTTGCTCTCTGGAGATATTAAAGCACTATTTTCTACAAAGCTTTAAACCCAGATAACACAAATATATTCTAAAATGTTTTGCTAAGGTTCCCTTTATTCCCTGATGTTACAAAAACGTTATATCTGAATGTTCTCTGAACATTTTAAAACTCTTTTATCTGTTAAAAACTTTTCTTGCTTGGTTATATGAGTGTTAAGTGAACAATCCATTTTGTCATTTTGCAAACATTATGAGGATGTTACTTTTGAATGTTCTCTAATCATTCTGAAACAATTAGCCACAGTTAAAATGATTTAGACGAACATCAAACTACAATGTTTCAGAAAAAACGTTCCATAAATTATATATATATTGTGCAAATATTTTGAGATAACCAGATACCTGTGAGCTAACATCGTATTAACTTTACTGGAATAAAGTTTGTTCTTAACTTTGATATGACATTATCAGAACATTAGCCAAGGTGCTGAGAAAGTTCCCTTCCCTGTTAGCTGCGAAACAACATGCATTGTGAAAAGTTTATGCAAATAAATCCATCTTGTCCTATGTCTCTGCCGTATGTTTAGGCTACTAAAAGTCACAAGATATACTGCAGTAAAAAGCAAACAAGTTTGACCTTGCACTGACCTTCAGTTTCATCATGGAGTCTTGGCTCATTTTATCTCCTCTCGCTTCAGGGACATCATCTACACCAATCAACTTGGCTTTGTAGCGAACTCCATTACCTTTGAATCTGGCAAGGAGGAACTCATCTGTTTTCTCAGGGCTCGCTGCAGCTGAGAAAGGGAGATAAAGAGAAAGATTTTAATCTAAAACATACAATGAAATATTGTGAGTATTAAAAGTATTTCATTTAAAGTGTTGCAAATGAGAAATCATTCAATGCTAAATAATTAAACAGATTTGTAAAACTGCTGTGACACATATTCCCATGAATGCAATGTGAATGCAATGACCTCAAATGCTTATGGGGAAACTGAGATAACATATAGACATAAAGACTTATATAGTTATGTTTTTAATGACCATAAGTCAGCAATTACCAACCAGATATTAAAAACAACTAATATGGGCTGTTAAATAATAATAGTGAAAAAAAAAATCTTTTTTCAGTCCTGCTTTAGAAAAAGAAAAATATTTGTGCACACATTTTAATATGCACAAATATAGACTTCCATTCAAAGTTTTGGGCCCAGTTTAATAAATGAATACTTTTTTTCAGAAAAGATGCATTAAAGTGACAGTAAAGACATTTATTTATAATGTTGCAAAAACTTTCTTTCAAATAAATCGTGTTCTTTTGAACTTCAAAGAATCCTGAACAAATACCCCAGATTTCTTGGCTAGTTTTAACCTTTTGAAAAGAGCTGAAAAAGCAGGTTCTTCACTCATACACGAAACCACTAATTAAGTGTCCTTTCTGTAGTGCAGGACAAGCCCCTGTCATTTAACCTTTTTTAAAATACTGCTCCATATAATTAACAGATTACAGTTTACAGCCGGCAAATGCAGCTCATCACAAATGCAGCTGTCATTCAAAACAAAAGCATTCTAAAATGGGAATGAATAGTGCAGAATCATTTACGGAATCCTTTATTCTTAGAGGAATGAGAAACGATTCAGAGACATAATTATGGGTGTCGCTGGGATTGATGCCATTCGGAAGGAACTGACGGTACCAGCTGTCTGTGATACAGAGTTATCTCTAGCAGCATTTCAGCTCTGAATCTCAGTTTGAATGTTACTCAATCACTGGAAATGTCAGCAAGTTACCAAGGCGCTCATCAAAATGTGGGCAATTACTCAATGACACAAAAATATCTGAAGGAGGCTGATTAAAATGAACACAAAATGTGGTCAAATACGCAGAGCAAGTGGTCTGGATAGTGGGTGAGATCTAAAAAGTCCCTCGTGTGATCCTGAAGACAAGGACTGAGAAGAACTAAGGTCGAAAATACATAAGGAGGCTAATCAATAGAACTATAGACAGGTGTGTTACTTAATCAGAAACCATGGAAACAAACAAGGATCGGGAAAACAGACAAAAGGGAACAGAACAGAGCCAAAACAAAACGCAATGAAACTAAACATTTCTGTGACAATATGCTGATCATGGTGTTTTATTGGTTTTTTTATTGGCCTCCCAAGGCATGTTTTAACACACCAGTCTGGCCATGTCGTAGCCTTGAAATTGCGTTGTTTTGAAAATCAGTCCTCCTTCTTCCTAGGAAGCAACTAATCTCTTCTCGGTGAGCTCTTCATAGGAAAACGCACTATCATTTTTCATTCTTCATGACTTTTGATTCTCTGGACATTTTGCCATTTATTTTGTCAGCCTGCCCCGTGTCTCACTTCAAAACCAAAAGCTCAGCTGACTATGTGGCGATGTCCCCTTTTGGCTAGTGGCGCTGCTGAGATGGCAGAGGCGGAAAAAGAGGGAGTGAACCAGACACAGAGAAACAAAAAGAGACTGAGAGAGAACAGTCTGGCGGCGACCCAGACCTCATGCCTTCTGTGGCCAAGCTGAGGGACAACATTGACATTCATCCCATGCAGGGACTCTACAGGCTTGAGGTTTCTGCTCTACAACCCCCTCCCAACATGAACATATAATACCCATAAATATGAGTGCTTGGTTAAGTTACCGTTTTCATAAAATGGCTTGTGTAGACCTTTTTGTTCTGTTTTTTTTTAAATAGGTTAAAATAAACAAAATATTAATAGCTTGAGTAAGCCAATTTTTACAGCATGAGCTACAGTTCTGGGTGATATTTGAGATTTAAAAAAAATGCATTGGTATGGTTGAACATTTAGTTGTGCATGCTATTTTTTAATTAGCAATCTAACATTTAGATTGCTTTTGTCACATCTAACACTGCTGACTCAAAGTTCTTGTTTTTTTTAAACACTAATAATTAAATAACACTGTTATAGCCGCAATGAAATGGAAGAAGCTTCAGATATTTTCTTCTGTACTGTGACACATCTGAGTGCAACAGAATAAAAAAAAAAAGAAGTAAGAATTCTAGGGTGGAGACTTGGTTCTAAGCACTGGTTGTTGATTGAATTTTGAGATGTGGGCATTGCACTCAAAAACGGAGGCAGATTAATGCAAGCATGCAGAGGCAGGGTTATGGGGGTTAAATGATTGGAGAAGTCACCAGAGAGAAGTCTGTCGTTTCACTGAAAGATCAAGTTATGACATTTTGATTAAAAATGTAAAAAAAGAAGAAGAAGAAAAAGAAGCATCTACAGATGAATCTTTCAAAATAAATTCACCCAGATAAATTTAAATTTCATGCAAACTTTATATGTAATCTTTAACCAATTTCAAATATATTATAATATAATTATAATGTTGTGATCCCTAAATTCACTTGTAGCATGTAAAATAATTGATCTATGAGTTTGAGAATCTATGAGCTTTATCTATTAATCTTTGTTTTATTTTCAATTTATTTAATTTTAATATCGACTGACCACTATCAGCCAGAATTTTAATACCGATGCATCCATGGTTTAATTTAAGCACCAACACAGACCTTTATAGGCTTATCTATAACTATTAAGGTATTAATCAAGATGTCTTTCTAGAAGTAAATACGTACAGAACTCATGAGTGGTACGTGCAAAGAAGTGAACAATTACAGAAAAGCTCTATTTCTCACAAATGAGCCTGATCATGAAGGTAAAAAAATGTAAGATATGAAAGAAAAATGGGCCTATAGATGAACTGCAATAACAATGTGGCTGAAAGATCAAATGTGATGTTGCAGCAATATATTTTTGTTTCTATGTCCAACACATGACTATGAAAGACCTCCTTCAACCCCAGATGCACCTCATCGCCCAAATCACTGTTGGCTTCTCCGCGTGAGACTGTGGGAATCATTTTGCTTGTTTTCATGCCTGTGGAAAAGGCTCATAAATAGACATGTTGGAGAGTGTCTTGCCGTCGCAGCTGGAAGGTTTTGTGGAAACAGCAACAGTACTGTAACGGAATCCATCACTAGTGCGCTCTGTTGGTATGACTGAGCTAGGCCAGACAAACAATACCACTGTGCACCAGGTTCCAGCTTAGAAAAATAAATCCAGAGAAATATTGGGTCAAAGAGGCCCCTGGAGCTCTGGATGAAGGATTTTAGGTTTCTGCAGGTGGCTGTTCGCCAACTTTGCGCCGCGCTACCATGACATGTCAAGGAACTTGATGAACTCCAACTGTCCTCTTGAGAGGAAACGGTGTCTTATTTTACCAGAAAGAACTTTCTTTGTCAGCTGTAATCACTGGGTCATATACATAATAACACAATCATAATTCTTCTACTACTGGCATTGACATCGCAGCTAGGTTGCAAACAAGCACAATGTTTCGAACTGTGCTTTATAGACTAAAGAAAAGGAAAGTAGAAAAGGAAAAGGTAATATATTTCAAATAAACTTGCACATCTGTAAATGCCCTGGATAAAGAAGTCAAAAAATCAAAATATGTTAAAATATTTAAAAGCTAGAAGGCTGGAAGCAATATCCTATAAAACTAATAAAAGCCCACCCATGCTTAACATTCCACAACAAAGATTAATGACTGAAACTTTCCAAAGAAAGTGCACATTTACTGATAAACCGATGACATTAGGTTAAGACATAACTATTAAATCATTTTTGTCTGATTTCAACTGTACAGTCCGAGAACAACATGGCAAATCCTTTGGATTCCAGACTGAACCATAAATCATGGATGTAATCTCAGAATGGTTTTCTTAACCAGCACGTAACTTCATGTAAATTCTGAGATCAAATCTCTGAACAAACTGCCTTTTCATTTGGGGGGGAGCAAGTACAATAGATTTATTTTCAAGCTTCAAAACTCTTATGAGGGCTTAGTTTTACTTCAGAATAGGTTCATTACATGTTTTTGTGGATCAAGGTTGGTTTTTGTAGGTGCTCTGGAGACGTGGACGCTGGGAGCAATTCACACTCACATTACACACAGCTAAACACTCACAGTAAATCTCAGTAGGATACTCACTATACCGCTAATGATGTGCTAGTAGACACAAGTAGGTCAGCAAAGACGTCTACTCAGTTTTTGTACTTTCTTATAACAATCCATTGCATGTTCTCTCACAATAGATACGTTTTACTGAGAAACCACCAATTAAGTAAAACAAAATATATATTGCAGACTTTCAAACAATGATTGGCAAAGCTGTGCTTGAAACCAAGGTCTGGCCAGTAAACTAACAAAGCAAGATATTGATGTGTGCAAAGTGTCACTGTCACATACCCTTCTTCTTTTCTTTTTTGGAGGGTGTCTTAAAAGGTGCCTGCTCGACCGGGGGTGTGCTGGGTTCCACTTCTGCAGACATGTTTGGAGGCCAGCCTTGTGCAAAACAAATGTGAAGACAGGATCTGTTGAAGCCCTCTTGCTCTCCTCTCTGCAGCGTGTGCACCACAGACTGACTCAGCAGTGGACCATGATCAACAGTGGCCGCACTGGAGAGGAAGGAGACAGCAAAACAGGAAACAGATTTAGTAGAGGTTTACAAACTCACAAATCAATGAAAATGCAGTTATTGTAGCATTATTTATCATATTTTTGTGTAGGCAATAGGACTCCATAGAATAAAATAAATGATCTGTATTGTTTATATATGCTTGTTTGCAGATAAAAAACTAAATGTTTTGTTTATTAGGTTTGCGAAATGTCATCCCAACAAAGTTCAATCAATTCAACCTTACATTTGGACAATATTTGTTAAAACAATAATACAATTTTTTTTTTGTTAAACATTATTAATTTATTTCAACAAAACAAAAACTTATCCCATGATTTACTCACCGTCAAGCCGTCCGAGGTGTGACTGAATCGGTAACACTTTACAGAAATGTTCATTAGTTAAACATTAGTTAATGTATTAACAATCATGAACTGACCATGAGCAATGAGCAATGTGAATGGGGGGGGGCCACGTTTTGAAGCAAAAAAATAAAAATGCATGTGTCCATAATAAAAGTAATCAATACGGCTCCAGTGGGTTAATAAAGTCCTTTTGAAGCGAAGCTTTTGTGAGAAAAATATCCATATTTAAAACTTGCTTCCGGCAGACAACTCTACGCATACTGCGCAAAATGACTTGCGCCAAATGAGTAACCTCCTGTATGTAGAGGCACCTCTCATGTTTCCAACAAATGAATGTGCTGAGCAACAAACTCAAGCTCCTCTTCTCTTATATCAAAATTCTCTGATGTTTCTCTTCAAAAATGATCCTTTTAGACTTCTAAGTCATGACCGGTGTTTTGTTTTGCTCTGTGCTTCAGCTTTGTCTGCCAAAAGCTTGTTATTATAGTTAATAAATATATTAAATATAGATATTTTTCTTACAAAAAACCTGTCGCTTTGCTTCATCCTTTTGCATTTTTTTGGCTTCAAAATGTGGCCCCTCCTTCACAACCATTATAAAGCTTGGAGGAGCAAGGATATTTTTAAATATATCTCTGATTGTGTTCATCTGAAAAAGATAGTCATATACACCAAGAGTGGCTTGTAAATAACGGGATCATTTTCATTTTTGGGTGAACTAACCCTTTAACTTCCACGTTTTCATATGTACAATGAGTCTCATGGACCTAAAGTACACCTCACAGTAACGATTAGTTCATTTTGAATTGTACATAACTGAAAAATGACTTGAGGTTAAAGGAGAGTCAGTTGTGAACTCATTAGCGGCTCTGAACGATTCACAGTCTCATTCAAGCCTCTTATTCATCAGCGAGTTCGAGTCTGTTTTGGCGGACTTTTTAAAAAACGCTGGTACGTGCTCTAATTATATGATATATGATGAAACCGCATATGGACCCACATATTAGTCACAATCTGGAGTGCTGAGACAAGCATTATAGCGTGAAACACAAAAGCTGATGACGGATTCCATGTCAGGTGTTGGTGAACATTGTTAACCTCAAGGTGATTGTTTGCTCTCTAAACTCACACTGGTTACTTTTCCAATAATGTGCTAACCAGCTTCATCCCAGTGGACTGAATAAATAAACATGCAATACTATAAATCAAAGTAGTAGTGCTTAGATGGAAGCTGAATAAACATCCTGAACTCTCGAGCATTTTGCGGCGGTGACTGCATTGTTCAGCCATAAATACTCTCCACTCGCAGCCTTTAACAACCCACGTGACGTTCATGTTTTGAGTTAATACAGATAACTCGCTCTCCAGACTTATCTGAGGTGATAGGTCACTGAGACATTTTTGCTTTCTCTAACCTGTCTTTTCTTGGCATATCTATTACAGGACCACAGAACCCTTAGCCTCTATCTCCCGCTGTCTCTGCATTGCAATTATCCTGCCCTGCACCCAAAGACAGGAAGTCAGAGCTTCCCTTCCATCTGGGATCTATTCAATCTCCACCTTCATACCACAGACTGGCTATTTTTGCACATTTGTTTTCAATCAAAAAAAAAAAAAAAATCAAAGTCACTCTTACATGAAAATATTTGGCATGTTTTTACCCTCATCCGTTCTCTGACTCAAGCTGCCTATAAATACATACACTCCAACATTTTTTTCCATGAAATATCCTTCCTCTAGAACATTCAAGGCAACCTCGCAATTGCAAAACAACTTTATAGAAGGTAAACAAGTTTGTTAATTTAAGAAAGCAGAAATAAATAAATAAATCTTTTTAAAATCTAAAAAGAAGCTCAAATAAAACTTAAAATATAAAAATAAAAGCTAATTCAAACTATTAATAAAGACTACAATAGTATATAAATAAGAATCAAATAAAACCATCAAAGACTCAAGTAAATTCACAGTTTTTAAAATAGGCTATATGTTCTTTTTCCTCTAGTCAAAGTTGTTATCTAGTCTGACTCAAAATGGTATGCTTTTGTGTCTCAACAGACATAAATAGTTCTTAACCCATAATCAGCTTCACCTCTCACACTGGCGACCCACGTGTGACCCCAGACTTCTACTGGTCATCTATAACTATAGTGAGCAAATTCTATTATAAGAGCAAAGAGTACCAGCTGCCTTCCCTGAACGACAGCTGTTGGCAACTCACGGTAGACAGAGCAACGTTGGCACAAAATATCCACAAATGCAGTGTCCTTTATAGACATGTGACTTCCCTTCCATGTAAAAAGGAAGGAGGGAACCAGAGGAAGAATGTGTCATGCTGCTGAGGAATTAAGATGTTCAGGACAGGAATAAAGTCTTGACATCTATCTAGCCGACACCCTCATCCTATTAAGTCTACAACAAGAGACTAAAGAAAACATAAATCTACTGCACTGTCAGCGAGCACATCTAAATAATAATTGCTAAAGAACAAAGGTATCTTCAAAATGCCATTATCTTTGCATTATCATTTTACGAGCGCTATATTCCTGGAAGGATAGTGAATTCATTTAGGTGTTCAAAGGTGAACAGTTACAGAATCTGACACTTTTGATATTCTGACATGGTGTATCCTATGAAATAACATGCAAGCGTTCATTGAAGTAAACACAGTTCTGACTCTAAAATCTGACTGAATTATCTATCTGTAAATCCTTAGCATTCATAAGGTCTCTTTTGAATGGTAATTGTACCACGGGGGGTACAGTGGAACGCTGACAGGTTAAAGCAACTGTGGAATGTCTATAAATGCACACCAGATTCAATATTAAAGTAGTAAGTTGCTACATAGCGGAAACAGCAAACAGCTTACAGTTAGGCCAATTCATTTCACTAACATTCGAGGCTGGATTTAGTTGATCAAAAATACAGTAATATTGTGAAAAATGTTAACAATTTAAAATAAATGTTTCTTAGTTGAATCTATTTTAATGTGTAATTTATTCCTGTGAGGGCAAAGCTGAATTTTCAGCATCATTACTCCAGTCTTTACTGTCACATGATCCTTCAGAAATCACTATAATATGCTGAATTGTTGCTCAAGAAACATTTCGTATTATAATCAACAATGTTGAAAACAACTGTGCTGCTCAGTATTTTTGTGGAAACTTTGAAACTTTTTGGCTTTGAAATTTAAATGTTTTGGATATGTAAAATGACTTTACTGTCACTTTTGATCAATTTTATGCTGAGCATTCTTGCTAAAAAGTATTAATTCCTTCTAAAAAAAAAAAATCTTACTGAAAATTTGACCGTTACCTTTGAACGGTGTATATTACATGGGGTAAGATGAGTTTGAATAAAGTATAATTATTTATATGTGAATTTGTTTTTAGTATGCCTGCATTGGCGCCGTTGTATGCGAACTGAGCTGAGCCGGACGATTACATCACTGTTTTTTCCAGTGCTGATATACATAACTAGACTAATAACTACTGATCTTTGCAATGGAATGAATCAATGATATATAGAATAAGCTGCACAATGACACCATTTTCTTTGGGAGCTGCTGACTGATTTGCCATTATTACTGTAAAGCTGCTTTGCCACAACTTGAATTGTAAAAAGCGCTATATAAGTAAAGGTGACTTGACTTGACTATTTATCTGTAGTCATAATAATGAAGATTTCTTAACAAATAAATTCATTGGAACACACAATGTCTTATTGCTTAATAAACCACACAATGCGAAAAGCTTTAAAAAGTAAAAGTTGCTGCTCATTTTTGGAGCCTGTCCAAGGTACGGAAATGCAGTATACAGGAAGCATGTGTGAAAAATGTAAACATTTGCAGGAGTTAGTGGTTCAAAATAACATCCCGATACTCAGACCTCACACTAGTAGGGTGTTGTGCTAGAAAGAGGCATGTCTGCATAAGCAAACCTTCTAATGTGACACATCTGAAAAACAAATGTGACAAATTCGATCACAAAAACACATTATCCATAATCATTCCATAAACTATGGTGTAAATTCTTCAAAAAAAATTCTCATTTACAATGACTACATTGTATCAAGTACTGAACTGGACAGCTTTGTCTAAACAGACAATTCAGGCTCTTCTGCTGGCCAATAAAACTCAGTGAACTGCATATTCTGGCCAACCATATGGTCACCATATGAGGCATAAGTTGTCCTTATTTGTGCGTATATGGGGTCTTGTACCTTTAAAATATTTTTCACACTCTTGCTCACATGACTTTAGTGCTTCCCGGTCAAAGAAAACGTCAATATTTGCACTTTCTTGCTAGCCTGAGAAGCCCTCTTAGTCTCATTTTCTCCTCCCTGGCATCTCAGTGGGTTTTCAGTGCTTGGTCCAGGAGCCAGAGAGGACTAAGAACGGGTATATAAACACAATCTTTCCTTTTCCCTATTCCTGGCCCCAAGGCCGTCACTTAACATAAGCTATGGAGTATGTGTAAATATCCACATAAAAAAAAAAAGAAAGACAGCCAAGACACATCCTCCCCAGCTCAATGCCAAGAATCTGAGGTAAACACACTGGACAGACAAAAACTCCAGGGGTGTGTTGTCAGATGTCAACAGGACACTGGATAACTAGAAGGAACACACAGGGTACCAGGAACAAAGACCCGATTGTACTTGTGCCACATGCAGGACCAATCGATGCATTTAATGGCCTCAGAACACCTCTGCGTTCAAGACTCTTTCTGAGGATAATGAACAGCCTGAGGATGAGGATCAGAGCAGAAGCTGGCCATAGAAAAAGCAGGATAAGGTGATAATGATATTGATTCTTGTAACAGTTTGCAATTTAAATGTAACATGTGGCTAGCCAATTATTGTATGGCCCTCATGGCTTTGGATCGGCATGGTTGCTATGGCAACCGATGGCAGGTATGGGCAACTCTTTTCATAGTGCTGCACTCATAGGCTGGCTTTGCACAGCAAACACACAATCCATCATCCAAGACACATAATCAAACAAAATGAGGGCAAGGCACACAGTACACACAAAGCCTCAGAAGAGGAAATGTTAAACAATTACAACTCACTTTTCAAAAAAGAAGAAACAATTACATCAAGAATTCAACGCAAAATCAACCCAGTCAATACTGAATATAATAAAAAAAAGAAAAAAGAAATTAATAGTTTTATTCAGCAAGTGCATTGACCAAAATGAAATTAGAGACATTTATAAAGTTTGCAAACGAGTTCTATTTCGAATAAATGCTGTTCTTTTGAACGTTCTATTCATCAAAGTATCCAGAAAAAATCACTTCCACAAACATATTAAGATGTTTTCAACATTCATAATGATGATAAATGTTTTTTGAGCATCAAATCAGTCATTTCCAAAGGATCATGTGATACTGAGGACTGGAGTAATGGCTGCTCTGCCATCACAGGAATAAATTACATTTTAAAATATAGTACAATAAAAAAAAAAGTATTTTAAATTGTAATAATATTTCACAATATTGACATATTTACAGTATTTTTGATGCAATAAATGCAGCCTTGGTGAGCATACTGTAAGTGACTTTTCTAAAAACATTGAAAAATATATTACTGACCCCAAACGTTTGAACGGTAATGTATAATATACATCCTAATATATAAGCTAATTAATATATTCCATAGATGGTATAAATAATATATAGTAACATTAAACATTCAAAGTACTGCAGACAAGTTTAGCTTCATTTACATGTATTAATTTGGAATTATAAATCAAAATAATACAGAAGCCATTAATCCAAACATGACAATAAAAGTAGAGCTACCATACCAAATTCCAATTGAGTTCTATAGTGCAATGTTAATGTACTA
This sequence comes from Opsariichthys bidens, assembly GCA_037194245.1. Taxonomy (NCBI): domain Eukaryota; kingdom Metazoa; phylum Chordata; class Actinopteri; order Cypriniformes; family Xenocyprididae; genus Opsariichthys; species Opsariichthys bidens. The sequence goes on along the minus strand of CM074283.1, from coordinate 7,525,073 downwards.
CAGGCAACTACACTAACTTGTGCTTAAAACAGAGCTAGCACAGCAAAAGGAGACCAAAGCCACTGTAAAACTGTTATCCAATGATATTCACATACATAATATAAAAATTAAAGGTAACAAAATCTTACCTCATAGGAAATTATTATACAATTAATCTTCTCAGCGTGAGGTCTCACGATAAGTGGAGGTTTTTAAACAAGAAAACATTTCAGAAGCACAGTTAACCATAATTTTAGCTCTCTGCTTGTGTGGTCGTTCAAGTGTCTCAGACCTGCTACAAAAGAGGCATTAAAATGTGTGGTGTCCAAACACTGCCTAACCCATAACACCATAACAATATAACTGGGTTCATCTGGTGACACAACAAACTCTTTACGGAACATGTGTAAATCCAGTTTTCACACGGTAATTGTCTTCTACTCCAGGTAGGAGGCCAGTATGTACTGTAAGCTGTTTGATTCAACCTTTCCTGAAACTATGATTAATGGAATGAAATGAGGACAAACAGTGCAGTAAGCCATGGGATTGCTCAAGAGCTACTAAATGAACAGAACAAATACGTGTGTTACACAAACCTTGGACACAATATTCTTACAGAGGATTAAATTATGTCATTTGTGAACCTGTAAACTGTAAACAGTGGTTTAGAAAAGCCAAAATGGAGAGCTTCAGTTAAGGCTAAGGGTCTTAATGATTCTGCAGCACAATGGCCAAATGATTTCCAAAATTTCTGTCCTGAACAAGATGGGGAAGAGAGTTTGTCCCATCATGGGTCAAAGACTGGACAGTGTCAGTATAAAAGTATAAAATATTCAATATTCATTCCATTCAGAAATTTGCACCAGATTAATCAGAGACTCTGATTAAGAAGGGAAACGCATTTTCATCCAGGAAAGATGTGATTAATAGAAGAAAGTCATGCTGGTTTGGAACAACATCAGGGTGAATAAATGATTTCGGCAGAACTATGCCTTTAAGTGCATGTGTGGAGGTCAAGTGTTATCCAGCAGATAATGTTGAAGAGCAAAGGAGTCCACATGTGGCTCTAAAACACCTTCTCTTTCTTTACCGGTATAAAGGAAAAATCCCAATTTAATTCCTTGTTTTTAGGAGGGGAGAAAGTGCAGTACAAACAAACACTCGGGGCAAAGGTCACTTACCTCAGCATGTGGCCACCACAGTGAAATACCATTCTATGCATAAAAAGGCAGCCATGACTTCTCTACTGACCTATATATGTCTACAATGAAATACAATAGCAGTCCCTTTTGTCTAATAAAAAGTCAGGAGAAGAGTCCGAAGTGATGGAGAGTTGCCTTTGTTTTCTCTTTTTTGGACTACATTCTCCACTGAAATATGTTGGTCTTTTTATGTAGAGAGTTGGGGCTGGATAGCATTTGAAGAGATTTGAAGAGTTCAGAATGAGAGACAGAAGAGAAACTACATTGAGTGCCAACATCTGGTTCCAATAAAACAGCACACATTGTACCACCAAGAGAAAGAAGAATGTCTTGACGTGAGTCATACCCAGCATCATTTTAAAACAGTTAAACACAGTGTTGGCTCCTTGTCCTTGGTAAAGTCATTTACACATACTTAAGTAAAAGCACATTTGCTGTTTTCAACAAGATTGAAAGCATCTGTCCACGTCCAATGTGAGGAACAAAGACATTTTCCTTCAGTGTTTCAAATAGGTTTTTATTTTTGACTACATCAAAGTGCACTCTCTAAAAAATGGGTACATGTTCCCTCGACATTTCCAGCTTTGTAAGAGGAAGAGGAACATATTTACTGTGGCATTTCCTCCTCCAAACGTATGGGGGATGGTGAAGCAAAACGGGATGAAAATGGAATACAGGGAATAGAAAGCTACTGTTACTGTAGGTCTTACAGTTGAAGTTGTACTCAAATTGTCCTCTTATCACTCTTACTCTAATGCCACTCACACTTTAAGGCTTAGATTTTTTGCATTGGCGTTAAAATCAACCAGGACTTAATGACACACATTCCCTTTCACTGAGATCATAGTTACAACCAAATGTAAACTGAGTCACCAAAGTTCACAAGCCACTTAAAACAGCTTAGCAATCCAACATCTTGTTTATGGCAAATAAAAAGCACTGTTTTTTATTTATAACACATATGAGGCCTCGGGCCTGTTGGGAAGTCTAAAAAGTTAAGATTCAGAAATGATGCACTTTGAAGGATAAAACACAAATGGTTTCTCATTGTACAGAAATGCCTTTGGACTTCAGACATGAAGCTTATATTAAATCCTTCAAAAATACTGATTATGCTGTTGCATGTGTCACTTTATGCCATATTATATCTAGGTAACCTCCAATGCCTGTGAGTGTGGTGTCAATATGAAGCTGCTTGATAACGGATGTGGTCACTGTCGGTGAATGCAAACATCTGTAAATTTAGGTCAGATTAGCAGCCAAAATCGGTGTCGTATCAACCTTTTTCACAATTTCTTTTTAAAGCGAATCATTTAAAATCAACAGGTTCTGTTGGCAAAACACAAAAAAGATCCCGATTAGATTTGCTACAGACATGATTTAGAGATATATTCCTCATTTCTAGTAAATAGACGTATATAGACGATCAATGAAATCTGTAACACTTTACTTAAACACGTCCAAATGTCACATTTCTCTGGTCAGGGCTAAGCATTAGCTCTCGTTACTGCGATGTTTCCAATGTTTACGTGGGAATGTATAAATATAGCCTATTGTGAAAGACAGTATGAGGACTTTAGACAGTGACAGAGCTCCTGCTGCAGTGAATGAAAACATTGTAGCCTGTTATTACAAAATAATAACACATTAAATAAACCCCCGACTTATTCATTCTCACGTTTACTCGTTTGTTTAAAGCACAACATCCATAGGCTTGCAAAAATCGCCAGGTTTTCTGATATAGTAGGCTACTAATTCATTTAAGGGACAACGTTATCCTCAATACTCACATGAAGACACTGAGCGGATCCTGGAGCTCGCATACTCCGAACCAGCAGAGAAAACGCGGCTTGACAAAAGAGTCGACGCGTGTCCGGTACTGCGGTATATTCCCGGGATGTGGCTCTGAGATGTTGACGGCGAAGGTCTTATCCCTGGGATGTTGGCAGCTCTGAGGAATGCGCTCTGATGTTACTGCAGATTCAGTAACTCCCCCTCAAAGTGAAATTTAACCCTCTGAAGACCAGACGGCGGTTCTCCTCCAATTCACTGCGTCTACTGCATCACACAACACATAATCCTGTCATCCAGTGGCTGTTTTTATTGGGAATTTCGCTAGCCTGTGCACTTTTCCCCTATATCCACATGACATAAGTAGTGACAATCATATTTCACTTGGATATTACGCTGTTTCCAGTCAAAGAAATTGTGCAATACTTTACCGTCAGCAAGCTGAACATGCAGTACGGTCAACAAAATTCTCTGCAGTAACCTTTAAACTATTTAACTGTTAATATAATGAGTAATTTGTTCATTTGTATGCAATATTATTGATTTTCAGACAATTTGTTTCTTCAGTTTTGTAATTGTCTTTCTAGTTGTGCTACGCTCAGAATAAGAATATTGGAACTTCTTATTAGAATATTATTAGTATTATATTTGAAATGTAACATTATTGATCATAAATTAATTGCTCAATGGGTTAAGGTGAAGCAGTAGAAAACATGGGTATTGTAAAAGCCCAAGATATCACTCTGGTCCCTCATTCAATTAAAGTTTATGTGATTTTTACCCTTGTTTGATCTATGATGGTTAGTGGGGGATGCCAAAGCCAACCTGTAGAGCAAATGACAATGTGTCTTTAACAGAGCGAGACAGAAAATGAGTGATATAGTGTGTGTGTGAGAGAGAGAGAGAGAAGGAAAGCAAGAGAGTTCTTTTCTCAGTTGATTGACAGTTAATTGATCACTATTTTTAGAGCAGGCTTTGCATTGTTTGAGAGAACATTGCCCTCCTTTTAAAACAGGAGCTTGTTGAAAACAATGATATTTACTCTGTGATATTTGCACTCTCTCGTCTCATGAAGAACCTCAGGTCAGGAAACTGTTAAGATGTGGCCCTAAGGAGAGCACTGCTGCAGCTGAAGGCAATGTTTTTTGTTCCCTGACGTCAGTGTATGAATGAACAGCATGTACAGTACTACGATGAAAAGCAATTTCTGTGTATTCCAGTGTAATTCAGAAGAGGAACTAGTTGTTTTGTAATCTCTGGCTCCAATAAAACACATTATAAAGCTAAATGCGAACATTGAGAGGAAAATATTTATAAACCTTGGTGTACAACAGGTTAAATTGTACAGCACATACATAAAAATGCTCAAATTGCACATTCACACAACAAATTTTGCTAATAGATAAACTGTGGCACAGGATAGATACAAAAGGATATGAGTGGTTGTCTCAATGCCCTTGAAATGACAGACAGTTCCGTCCCACTCACTTCCCTTTTTTTCTGCCGACGCATCAAACATGTGGAAAAAGTGTCGCATTCATAATTTTTTTTGCAAAAATGCATCACAAAAGAGGCATTTAATATCTTTTTTGCTCCACTATTTTTGAGCGCAAAACTGTCCTTATTTCTGCTTGGCAAATTCCATTATCTAAGAACTATACGGTCCGTCTCCAACTAGACTGTCCATCAATAGATGGTGTGTTGAGAAAAGACGACACCAGTCCTGAGATATATCGTGCCATTCTATTAGCGTTAAAATAAACATAGCAAAATAAAAAAAGGTCTTGTAAACAAAGCAGGTTTAATCCACACCAGACGTGTCTTCAAACCCTAAAGCTAGCATCTTCTAAACCCCTGCTTACGGCAGTCTTTATTTGGACCAATATGATGCTTAGTTACCATAGTGATGGGTCCATAACAGGGCTGAATGCCCAGAGCTTGTTTTACTATTTGACTTTTCAAATAATGCCAGACATATGAAGGTGTTTTTCTCTGGATAGTATGTCTGAAAAACAGATTTAGAAAGGAAGTGAGGACGGATAAATGAAGGAGGGATGGAAAATTCTTTATAGGAAAGTAGGGGGTGTAGACCTTCCGCCCTGAAATGTGCTTGACTCCTCTAAGGGCACTGGAAGCCATTCATCTGGCTCCCCGAGTTCAGTGGTCAAATGACGTTACCTCATATTTTACAGGAACCCCTTCAATGGGTTGGGGTTTTCCAATAAAGACCGCATTCATTGGCTCTGAGGCTCTTGCATTTATAAGAGGAAGAATCCAGTCAATTGTATGTGTGTCGAACGGTCCGACACTGGCGTGTCTTTGTTGCTAAACTGTATCACACCAAATGTTTGGGTGGTTATGAATGAAGTAAAACATCAGAGACATTCCCTTCACCTGGGATTCCCAGTCCTGCCTTATCACAAGTCAACTCATATATTAATGTTTATCCACAATAATATTCCAAAGCTAAGATTTTTCAAGTGAGTCTTTCTTCTTACCAAGTTATTTCATGTCTCTGCTAATCAGAAGAAACATTTTCATGCAAAGCGACCGACAAATGAGGAACATCACAATTTTTATACACAAGAGCTGAGATTACTCATAGTACTGCAATGCCAATGGTTTAATAGTAAGCTAGTAAAAATGCAGAGAACGTTTAAAATAAATATATACATAAATAAAATTAGATGTATTTATGGTAAATGCCTTTGTGGTGAAGCTCTTTAAGAATCAGATAATAATAAATCGTCCTCGCATTCAGAGCTGCATTGGGTTCTTCTCGCACAGTATTTTGCTTTTCCCAGAATGCTGCTGATACTTAAATTCCAAGAGCCGGTGAGACACAGACATGTGCCAAGTTTACACTGTCAGAGTGTGTGTAGGAGGGCGGCAGCTCATCATGAAGAGAGCGTTACATCTAAACGCTTGAATCTGACAGAAAACTGCAGTTCAAATGAGAACAATTCATGAAACAGTCCCAAAACTACATGTCAAAGATCATGAACGGTTTCTGTTTCTGAGTCTTGCGTGGAAATGGCAAATCAAGTTACAATAAATTATCAGAAAATTCTGATAAGCAATTTTGGTTTTCTTTGCTCCATAGATTTTTCTTACCACTTCCAAAGCAAAAACAGGTTATCATCCATAAATGGACCCCAGATGTATTTCTCCCACAATACTCATGGTTTTTACAACGACAGTCTGGAATGTATTATATCCCATTCACAGCAGGAAAAGAGAGAGAGAGAATGACAGGGAGAGCATTCCCGGAATGTAGGAGTTAGGGGGTAGTCGTGGCCTAATGGTGAGGGAGTTGGGCTTGTAATCAGAAGGTTGCGGGTTCGATTCCCACGCCGGCAGGAATTGAAGGTGGGAATTGTGAATAAACAACACTCTCTCCACCTTCAATACCATGACTAAAGTGCCCTTGAGCAAGGCACCTAACCCCCAATTGCTCCCCGGGCGCTGTCGCAATAGCTGCCCACTGCTCCGGGTGTGTGTTCACTGTGTGTGTATGTGTGTGTTCACTACTCACTGCTGTGTGTGTGCACTTGGGATGGGTTAAATGCAGAGCACCAATTTCGAGTATGGGTCACCATACTTGACAACACGTCACGACTTTCACTTTTTACATCTTTTACCGAAATTCTCTCAAATGAGATTCCGTAACAGATACCTAGAAGTGTTTTCAAACATAGAACAGTAAACATTTTTTATCCAGTAAATCCTGACGTTGTTGTGCTTGCATGTGAGTTTGTCAGTGTTCTTGTGTTTGTTTATCATAGTCTTTCTAAAAAGTCACCACACAAGTGGACACTGAAGGACCCCACAGCTCGTGCCAAACTGCTGAGGAATGCCTCAGTTGGTGACAGACCTTACATTACAATATCCCTTCACAAACACAAGCAGAACAGTTCTTTCCAGCCCATGAGAGGCTCCCTATTTCTACAAGTGTCTTTGAGCGTTCTTAAAGTCACTTAGTGTTTTCCTTTCCCTGTCAGAGGAGGAAGCTAGTGGTCTTTCTCCTTTGAAGTGAGAGGCCAGTCGCTCTGAGAATCCTGGCCCGGGCTCCTGCAGTCTTACACAGCGAGCACAAAGGACTTTAAGCATTTATGTGTTTTTGTGGGTGAGAGTGTGTTCAAATCTAGAAGAGACAATGCTGCTCAAACATGAGCAAAGTACCTTTTTACACCAACTGGCTGTATTAGCGTATTAGGTAGGGAAGCCTGGCTTGCTGCCCGAGGTACAACAGAGGCTGCCTTGTCGAATGCCGAATAAAATGTACAACAGTGTGCTGTACCCCTCTCCTTCTTGTCCAGTAAAACATTTCTGTGCTTGATGGAGAAAAAAATTCTTACAGACCCACATATGGAACATATTAGTTTGCTGAGAGAAGACTAAAGTCAAGAGAAATGCTATTGTGGAACTGTAGGGCACCAATCCACAGAGAGATATTAAAAACCTGGGGATATAATGGTAGGTACGACAAAATTTACGTGCACTGTAAAAATGACTTCATCTTTGTGTAGTAACATAAGTAAGTTAGGTAGATACTGTGTATAGTTATATTGACTTTCTGAGCAACAGTAAAACAATGAGTGATCCAAAAGAAATCCAAATATGAATAAAAATACCGGTACACTACAAAGGATTTCTTGTTTAATTTTGTGTCGAGGTTACGCTCTGTGTTTAGCAGTGTAGACGAGGCTCAATTTAGTAAACACCTTCCGTGTGCTCTTGAGATCTCTTGAGGAATCTTAATTTACTCATGACTATGGGGTTTCAAACCCGCATGACTTTCTTACTTCTGTGGAACAGAAGATATTTTGAGTTTTGGTTCCTGTTGACTTATTTGGTGAAAAATACAATGGGAATCAATAGGAACCAAAACCTTTTGGTTACCAACACTCTTCAAAATTTCTTCCTTTATGTTCCACTTTCATAAAGGTTTGTACTGACGTGAATGTGAATAAATTTTTGGGTGAACTATCCCAAAAGCGTGGTCTTTTCTTATATGGTGATTACAGTCAGCCATAGATACAGTATGTAGGCCTCAAATTTTTCAAATGCGAATTTAAGCTACAGATAGAGAAGCCAGAACGATGTAGTGCATCTTTAAGGAGGTTAAAAAAAGGAGGTTAAAAATGTAGTATTTACTAAAGTGAAAATGAATAAAACATCTCCTGTGAAAGTACTCAGACAAATGGCAAATCTGAACAAGATAAAGTGTCATCTTGTTTTCAGGTGTTTGAGAAAATGTGGCAAGAGATTTGTAATGCTTTCTTTGGTAGCACCACTGAGAGCTGCTTCAGCGCCAACATTACCATCTGATTTGGCCAAGAAGCTTTTCAGGATAGAAGAGCCACCCGGAGAGTTGTTGAGCTCTTTGAGACAGATTTACCACCGGAGAACGTCCACTACAGCCAGTTTTACAGAAAAGCTCGCCACATCATTTACTACATTTATAGTGTTTCACATCAAATCCCAGATACAGCTTTCTCTAAAAATTCCCATAGATTCATTAGATTCTCTAATTTTAGATTGTAAGTGGAACAATGTACACTGAAAACCATAAATAAAGAAATCAAGTTATCTCAACTTACCAGTACTTAAAATACCATGTTTTGGCATCATAAATATTTGAGAACTTTCAGTAGTTCTGACAAACACATGATGAAAAAAGTACCCTGAGAATGTTAAATTAATAGGTAGATGTTAAAATATGTATACGCCTTTTCTTAATCACATTATATGTTTTATTTTAATGTTATTTGCAAGGTATTTTTAATATTTAAAAGCTGTGTTTTCCTCACGCAGTGGCTTTGGCAGATTGTTAATTCAAGCTAATTCAAAAGCAAGTTTTGTTAGGCACCACTACTCAATTAATGAATACACTGTAAGCCATATTTATAGTCATATATATCTGTTTTTTTTTATATTCTATTCCGAAATGGAAGAAATGGGAAATTTGGGAAATTTCATGGGAACAAATGCTGCATTTGACTCTGGTGTAAAGTGGCTTTCTGCCCTGGAACACTTCAGCAATTCAAAGTCTGTTTGTTGGTAGACTTAGAGTGACATTAAACAGTGCATTGACAATGCTAGGACTCTTCCAACACCATAAGTGGCCTGAGTGCATTCAAAGCAGAAATTCTCATCAAACCCCCCACTTATGTAGTGTTACTGTGCTGCTTTCAGAAGGATAATACTCAGGTTGGGAAAAACAGCACTAATTTATAGTGTGAAAAGAAAGTGCATTTCTTTATCCTTTTCTCTTGGTGGTCACAATAATTATAGCTTTATATGCTCCAAGAGGGATATATGACACTCATTTTCTTCATGTTTTCTCTATGTTTATGACACTCCCTTTCTCCATGTTTTGTATATAATTTTGTCTTTAAGTATTACATAGTATGATATGATGGAAGCAGGTCATTTTAGGGCAAAATTAAAAAAAAAAAAAAAAGTTGAGTTCAACATGATATTTAGAAGTTTGTCTAAAACAGCATACACTAAATATATATATATATATATATATATTTTTTTTTTTTTTTTTTTTTTTTTTTTGAGATTACATTGTCACTTTTGGGAAAAAAATGACGAATGTCCCCAGAACATGAAATCACATGCACACAAGTTCCTGAAAGCGTCTGACCTCTGATGAAATGCAACCATCTTTTTTGTCCAGTCAGCTCTTTTTTCTGCTGAATCCCTGAAAGAAATGTCTGTTTTTGTAGTGACTCAGTTAGAATGTACAATCTAAATGTTAAGAGGAAAAGGAAAACATTTAGGAAAAGCTGGAAGCTGGTGAAAGGGAAAATGTTTCTTCAGGATGCATGTGCTATGGTTTCCTGGCACATCACAGGTTGCGTTTAGTGCTCCTCTGACAACATCACACAACCCCACTGAACTTAAGAAGTAGAACACAGGAAATCTCCCCTAAAACCTCCTGCTTCAAACATATGCCTTAAAGTTGGAGTAGATGCTGCATTAGCAGACCAGACAGTGTAATCCCAGTTAAAGATTGTTGTTTTGACTGCACTGAAAAGAGTGCATTGGTACTCGTTTCTCAAATAATATATTTTAGAGGGTATTCCTCTTTGAGTTTGACCTGAAGGGAGCTATAGTCTTGGTAGCTTGTCACCCTCTGTCTATATATACCCCTGTGTTTCCTCTGTTCATTGTTGGTTGTTGTCCTTCCATAGTTGTTGTGTATATTTTTCTCTCTGTTTTGTTGTGTTACTTGGTTGTTATCTTCTTCATTTATATCACTGAAGTAAACCTGCATTTAGATCCGTCTATCTAGTCTGCCTTCACAAACACAAACAACATCATTATAATGCTTGAAGTGTAGGCCTATACATACTGTGCCTATTCTGTATGTCTGTGTAGCTACTGCTTCAGAGTAAAAGCAGGTATTAGAGGTAATTGTGACTTTATATCTCACAATTGCAATAATATCACAATTATTTCTAGTAATTTCATAATTATCTCTCAATGTTTATATACCATGATATCTCAACTTTATATTACATGATTGTGACTTTTGCTATTTTATACTTAATCTCACAATTACTTTAATTTTTGAATGCAAAGTACAGTTTTTAATGTTTTTCAAAGACATCAATTACTGTTATATTACTGTATATGACCAAAAATTGTGAAATATTATTACACATATATAATTTTTATTTATTTTTTTATTTATTCCTGTGACGGTAAAGCTGAATTTTTAGCATCATTACTGCAGTCTTCAGTGTCACATGATCCTTCAGAAATCATTGTAATATGCTGATTTGCTGCTCAAGTATTGCACTTCAATGGTTTAAACCCTGTTTCACAGGTAGGTCTTTCAGAGTTGTCTGGGGAGGGGAGATATCCAAACCTCATCAACTGATCACTGGGGTTCCTCAGGGTTCAGTTCTTGGACCCCTCCTGTTCTCCATATACACCACATCACTGGGTCCCACCATTGCTATGCTGATGACACACAGCTCTACCCTTCATTCCAACCAGATGATTCCACAGTAGCTGTATGGATCTCAAGCTGTCTGGCGGACATCTTGACATGGATGGAAGAACAACACCTGCAGCTCAACCTGGCAAAGACTGAGCTTCTCGTATTCCCTGCCAATCGGACTCTACAACACAACTCTACATTTCAACATCCAGCTGGGTACATTAGCCCGAATTGTTGGAGTAATCTTTGATGACCAACTGACCTTCAGAGACCACATCTCAAAGACACCTCGGTCATGCAGATTTGCACTACACAACATCAGGAAAATCAGGCCTTTTCCAACTGAGCATGCAACACAACTTCTCATCCAGGCCCTGGTCATTTCTAGGCTTGATAATTGCAATGCCCTACTGGCTGGTCTGCCGTCACGTGCAATCAAACCTCTTCAAATGATCCAGAATACTGCAGCACGTCTTGTCTTCAACGAGCCCAAAGAGCCCACGTCACGCCCCTCTTCATCTCTCTGCACTGGCTACCCCTAGCTGCTCCCATCAAGTTCAAGGCATTGACACTTGCTTACAGATCCACCACAGGCTCCGCACCCTCCTCCCTCCACTCACTTTTATGAGTCTACGTCCCCACCAGAAGCCTGCGATCACTAAAGGAGCGAAGGCTTGCGGTACCGTCACAGAGAGGCACAAAATCACTCTCCTGATCTCCCTACCTTCAGCAGGAATGCAGAATCCCTGGCAATGTTCAAAAGACAGCTGAAAACTCATCTCTTTCGTGAGCAATTTGCCCCATCTTAAAAAAAACCCCAAAACTATCCTATGCTATCCTCTAATCTCTCCCTATTCTAGCTTATGTTTTTCTGAGCAATGTATCTTGTATTGTAAGAACTTCCTGTGCCTATTTGCCTTCATGATGAATCACTTGTTGTATTCGTCACTTGTAAGTCGCTTTAGATAAAAGCATCTGCCAAATGAATAAATGTCAAGAAACATTTATTATCAATGATGAGTATTCTAACCCCAAAAATTTGAGCAGCAGAGGGGGCAAGACCAGAGAGTTCAGAAGTGCTGACTAAGCATGTGAGTAATGTGGGTGGTCCCCCACAAACCCTGTTCTCTCTCTCTCTCTCTCTCTCTCTCTCACACACACACACACGTTGGGTTTACAAACTGTATATTCTATCCCCTAACCCTACTCCTACCCCTAACCTTAGCCATCATCACAGAAAAGTTTTACAGTTTTACATTTTCAAAAAACATCACTTAATATGATTTATAAGCTGTTTTCCACGTGGGGACCAAAAAATGTCCCCACAAGGTGAAGGAATTCGGATATTGCCATCATTAAAAGGACATTTTTGTCCCCATAACGTAGGGTTTACCTAAACCAGACACACAAACAGAGTGTCCGCACTGCCCACCCCATTCAACAGGCTGAATTCACGCAGGTCTGACAGCAATAACTGCGAGCATGTGAGCCTTACGCAGCTGTGGGGGGGCCAGCTGGCCAATGTAAAACAGCATGATGGATCCTCAGGCCTACAGAGAGGCATCTGGGAGCTATTAAGACTTGTCAAAAACAATAATGGTGTTTGACTAACAGAGAATAATTAAACTATATCTATTCTCAACAAATACATCATTTAGATTGTTTCCTTCTTATTTTAAAAGTTATTAAAATATTATTTTACGTGACAAAACAAGCAGTTTAGAAAAAGCGAGGAAAAACAATAATGGGAAATTCACTGCCTGTCCCGATATGATTTACATCTCTTTTCAGCGCACTCATCTGCTCACGTCTTGTACTACATGCGTCCATTGTTTATATATATATATATATATATATATATATATATATATATATATATAGTCAACTATTGTTCATATTCAGGGTGAAAACGAACTGCATCAGATGAAATTACCATAAACAGTGTCCTTCTTTAATTTGCTTTAATAGGCCTATTGTAAAAAAATAGTCGTTGTACAAAGCTCTTGAATAGGATGAGAAACAGTAGGGGATGAAGAAGTCAAGTTACTGTTTTTGTAACATATCACGACTATCAATGTGTTAATTATAATACAATACCAAAGAAGATAATAATTTGCAAATACAAGACTGGACATGGTCTATCATTTCAGCCCATCATTACAGAGAATGGTGAACAACTGCTTGTCAGTGATGTGGATGTAGCGACATCTTGCGGTGAAAGAGCGAAGGCTGTGATTGACAGAAGGATAGTTTGAGCTTCATTGCACCTGATGTTTGCAGCTGTGATAAACAGCTATCGGCATGCATATTTCAAACTTTACATTCAAACAGTTCATTAGTAATACTTCAGATCTCCGTGGAACCAGTTGTATCAAGAAGATGTCAAATATATGCATTTTATAAGTGGTCTTACCAAAGAATTGGGCCTGGCTAAAGGTAAGTGAACTTCTGTTTATTTGGCTCACGTCCACCGCAGATTAGTCTACATCGTCTGCCTCAGGTATTTATTTATTTATTTTTTATACGAGACGTTTCCATGACGAAATGTAAATTTGGTGGCATAATTACCTTACAAACGCAGTTTTATCAGTGATTGTCAGTTTCTAATGCAAACTGTTTTATCGCTGATAAAACTGTGTTTACAAGGTTTTACAATGGCTTTTTAAAACACTATTCCACATAAATTCACCGTGCTGAAAAAACTCATTCAGGTGATATTTGTGTTTTTGAACATGGCTGTTCAAGCTCCTATCTAGCTGGCTTAGACTGATCCAGAGTTAGTTCACCCAAAAATGAAATTTCTGTCATTAATTATTCACCTTCATGTCTTTCCAAACCCGTAAGACCTTTGTCTATCTTCAGAACACAAATTAAGATAAGACCAAAAGGTTTCTAAACCACTCATATAGGCAGCAATGTCATTGCAACTTTCAAGACCCAGAAAGGTAGTAAAGACATCATTAAAATAGTCCATGTTACTACAGTGATTCAACATGAATGTTATAAAGCGATGAGAATACTTTTTGTGCACAAAAACAAAGCAAAAATAGCGACTTTACGCAACAATTTATTTTCTTCCCTGCCAGTCTCCTACACTGTTTATGTTGTAAACACAGTGCAGCGCTTCCTGGTTCTACGAAAGAACCCCGGCTCAGTATTGGCTGACGCTGCTGACACAGGAGGCGTTCTGATGTAGAACCTGGAAGCGCTGCACTGTGTTTACAACACAAACAGTGTTGGAGACTGGCAGAGAAGAAAACAAAAAGTTGTTTTTGCGCACAAAAGGATTCTCGTCACTTCATAACATTAAGGTTGAACTACTGTAGTCAAAAGGAAAATTCAAACGATGTCTTTACTACCTTACTGGGCCTTGAAAGTTGCAATGGTGTTGCTGCCTGTATGTGGTTCAGAAACCTCTCAGATTTCATCAAAAATATCTTATTTTGTGTTCCGAAGATGAACAATGGTCTTACGGGTATATTAGATAGATTTGGGTGAACTAACCCTTTAAAGTGGTCAAGCTGGTTTTTGGAGTGAGGTGCTGGAAACACCAGAGGCCTCATTTGTAAAAAAAAGTCAGTAGATTTCATCCTACAAGTGTACGTACCCACAAAAACTAGATTCTGTGTACGTCCTTATGTGCATCTCCACCCTGTCTCTTCCCCGAAATCACCATATATGGTGCTTACAGCGCCTAGTTTTCCTATGCATTACCTCATTTGCATAGCATTTCCATGCATCCATGTGACACCTTTAACACTGTCAAAAGTACAGGACATTGGGAAAATTACATACAGACTATTAATGCCATTTGTGCCACACATTACATAGTTAAAAATCATCCAATATCCTTGTTGTTATAGAATAAATATATCAAAATATCCATAAAACTAAAATTGTAGCTATAAAATACTTCTCAGATAAAATTTTTAGAATAAAGTTGATTCATTAATTTCCACTGTCCAAATAGTATTTAATTGTTTTGAATAATTCAAATCAAATCGAATTTATACAGTTTTGAACATACCTTTTTGGATGTTTAGGCTACTTATTCACTATCTAAATCCATATCATTTTTGTTTATCTTCTGCGTAATGACTTTATGTAATTTTAGGGCTTATCTCCATGAATAAAAGTGGAATATTAATGTAAATGTGTATATCAAAATGAAAACAGATTAAAATCCTTCTGTTTACTTTTCTCAATAAAAGTGATCGTACGCATGGGTCAGAGTTTAAATATAATAAATATAAATACCATCTTTTGCGAAAGTGGTGGCGTACACAACGGTTATAAATGAGGCTCCAGAAATGGTGTACGCTCTATTTTTGGTCGTTTCTTAAAACACTTCTCCTACTGCACCGTCTCATAGATTAAATTTGGAACATATAGGGTATAGCACATTGTAAAAATGTTTAAATGTAAACCAGTGCTTCAGTTGGACTAATATTTGTGGATGAAAGTTTTCACTTCAGAGAAAATTGTTTCAGTCAGCAGCCAATAGATGGCAGTATTGCCCTCCGTCTTCGACAGGGTGACCGGTTCCACGAAATATAGCGAACATTCTCACAATTAAATAATGTTTCCTTTCTGTTTACCTTCGAAGTAATAAAAAGAAATAACGCTATAGTGACAATTCAAGCGAAAAAAAAAAAGCAAAATCATCACGTTCAACGCATTTATCGTATAAATGATATCATAAGCAGCTGTTGTAAATTAAATGAATAAATGAAAAACGCTTCTTGGAACTTGAATGCACGGAACACCATGGCTGTAACTTGGTTCTTGAGGAAGTAAACTTGAAATGCTGCTCATTTGTCCGACAAACTGCTCATATCTCCTACCAGGACAGAGAGAGACGCCTGTCCCTTTGACTGACGTTCTCATCCGCCAATCAATTGAATGGATGTGTGCCGAACCTCCAATCACAGCCGACATGGGGCGGGGCTTTCTCGGAATAGCCTCTTCACTATTACGTCATGCGCGAACAGCTGGTCCGTTGCAAGAGCTGAAAATGTGGACAAGCGTAGCGATATAAAAATCGCGTCCGTGCCGTCGGGGCGTAAACAGTCAGTTTATCACGATGTGGTGGCTGGAAGGGTTTAGGTCGGGGATGGGCCGCCTGGAGATCCTGTTGCTTGTTTACACCTTCCTCTGCTCTCTCGGAGGTGAGTGGTTCAGTGAGGGTTGAAGTGAGATCTCTGTCTTGATGCAGTGGAGCTGTCCTTTGTGCTGGTGCTGAAGTACTTCAGCACTGAATTGCTTGACCGTAGCCTATATCGTATTCAATGCTTGCACACTTTGGCCACACAGCAGGTTGAACGCGTTTCTGCTTCGCGCTGGTGTCTTATTGATGTTTTCATGTTGTCTTAGGCACATCCCCGAGACTACAGTGCGTGCTACATTCTTCAGGAGCTTCGCGCGAGAAGTGGATGCTTCTTAGGTCTAGCAAGACTTATATCGGGTTATAATCTCGGGCTAAACTGAGAGCAAAGTGATTATGTGTTATGTTTCGTATCGAAACACACTTTATTGGCTTCGATCCCTAGTGTATGCTGGCTTATATTGTTTTATTTTCTTGTAGCCAGTAAGCAGTTTTAGTTTAGCGTGATTCCCACAGTGTCAAGCATCACTTGCGTTCGGGAGAAATGGAGGCCAATTATCCAATTATTGCTTTTTAATGTCAGCGACTTACCTCTAGTCTTGACAAGTTGTTTCTTGTTCATGTCGAGATGCATTGGTAGATCGCATCGATAGGGAAGTTGCCAGAGCAAGACAATACCTGCGCGTGATGGACGCTGTGCCGCTTCAGCTCCGACACGGACTTCACATCTCTGGCTGTGCTTGAGAATACCAGGCTCTGTGGTCTCGTTTGTCTGTTTTTACTCCATTCCGTTACACTTGAATAATTGTATGATTGTGAACAGTAGCACACATCACAAACTTAAGTAGTCTAATATTATTAGATATTTGCTGGTTCATTTTGGAAACCTTATAGTTGTTCGTCTGAAAAAGGATATTGGTGAACGTTGCTTGTATTTATATCTATTATGCACTGTTAAATGTTTTCATTATTATTATTATTATTTAATTTCTAATTTAAATTACTTTTAAATTACATTTTTATTATTAAGACAATTTCTGCCTAATTAAAACGATTAATAAATCTCTTAACACCACTTAAAGGTAGAAATTATTGATACATATATGTATGTACAAAAGGAAATTTTGACCTTTATACAGAAATTCTTGAATATGTTGATTTTGCGCACTTTTATTTTGTTCAAAACTGCACTGCATGCTACCAGGAGGGTTGTCTGTTATAGGGTAAATGTTTTCCATTTCCAGTGAATGCCTTTTTTGTATTTTTTGTCTACTTTACTTACTGCAGACAAGATTCATAATGCATGAGCAATTCATAAACATCACTTGATGAACAGGGCACCAAACACGTTGCAGTGAGCTCCGCCAGTCACAGGACTTGGCTGCGCACTCGCATTGATCACAGTATTGACAAGCCGCAGGAACGGAGTGATGCTCTGAGGCTAGCACAAAGGAGCAAGACCAATGAGCCATCCAGTCTCATGGGAGAACAATACAGAGCAGACCAAAGAAAACAGTTCAATGTGACAGACGTAGACAAAGAGCGGGGCTGTGACTCCGTGAGTGAGAGAAGAGACTTTCAGCTTACCGATTGTGCCTCTGTCTTAGTTGTTCGGTCTGGAATCGCTCACACCTCTTAATGTTTTGACATAGTTCGATCTGACCCTCTGTCCTATATTTATCTGTTGCAGTCGAGACGCGTTTTGCTTGTACAAAAGAATTAGAGACAATGGCAAATACGTATAAATTATCTATCTATCTATCTATCTATCTATCTATCTATCTATCTATCTATCTATCTATCTATCTATCTATCTATCTATCTATCTATCTATCTATCTATCTATCTATCTATCTATCTATCTATCTATCTATCTATCTATCCATCCATCTGTTTATCTATCTGTTTATCTGTCTGTCTGTCTGTCCTGTGTGTTTGTCTGTGTGACAAACCTTGTAGTGTTTTGAATGTGATAGTAGTGCCTTTTATGTTAAAACGAGGCATGCTTGTGATATCCCATTATGCTGAGACACGACCCGTGAAGGGAAGCTTTGCACTGACTGGTAGTACATTACTTAACACTCACATTTACTGTGTAAGTAGGTGGCGCGTTATTATTGCGCTGAACTCAGTTAAACGTACGAGGATGACAGCTGTTGTTGAGGCAGCGCTGCCTCATCTGTACCAGCAGTTGTAGTTTAGATCTTGAGGGATCAGTGAAGATTTATTCCTGTTGTGAAACCAATAGCTTAATTGTGACGCCAGTTCGTTGGCCAAACTGTCTATTTTAGGTTGGGAATTTCCTATTAAGAATTATGAGTAATATAGAGTGGAAACAACATCTGTGGCTAATGTTGTTTGAGGAGACTTCCGTGTTTTGTGTTATACCTTATAGGCATACATAATTATGAAGCCGCTGGGTTTTTAATTTATATTAGTGTCCTTAACTACTATGTACTAACATTTAAATTACCTGCGTATAATTAACTGTGTATATATATATATATATATATATATATATATATATATATATATATATGATTCCTTTCTGTAATTACATCTATAATTACAGCGTTGACTCTTCATTTACCCATTAAAGCACCCTTAAACCAAAAGGCCACGAAACGTGGCCCTGACCTTACTTGTGTTCCTCCTCAGAAGCAGCAAAAGTGTTTTACTATACAACATGATCACAATAAGTACAGTGTACTTATTTTTTGATGTAAGTACATAGTAGTTAAAGCTACCCAATATAAAGTTTGACCTTTAAAGGTATTCTAAAGAAAAATGGGAATTTATGTACTTGACAAATTGGACAATTGTTGTGTTCCTTATGTAGCAATTTGCTAGTAACATGTTTTTGAAGCACACAATATCAAAATTCAAAACTTCTTGTATAGTTGTTATTGCATTGTTTTCAAGGAGCCTGTTTGACTATAGATTGTTGCTTTAAAAACACTTTGATTTGCCCTGATGCAAATAGGGAAATAAAAATAATAAACAACATTTCCAAATTCGCTAGAGGTATGAATTTGTGCCTTTTATGTCTCTTCAAGTAACCACAGACCTTATTTCACTCATAAATCAAAAGCGCTGTTCTGCAATCCCATTAAAAATTCCTGAGGGAACCCATTGCTATCCTACCACTATACTATACTTTTCAAATACACAGCATCTCTTCTGTGCCTTTGTGTGATGCCTTACATTATATTGATAAACCTTTTCAATGAAAGTGAAATAATGCTCCACAAAGTGTCCACATCCTCGCTTTAGTGACACTCCAGTATAATACAGCATAAACTTTGGTTTCAACAGCTGTCCCCATGCAGCAACGCATATCACCTTTACTTGCGAGCAAGTCCGAAATCAATTAAAACGCTGCAAGATGAACGGCGCCACAACAAACCCGCAGGGAGATTTAGGGCTTCATTACTTTGCTCAGTTCGCTGAATGCGCGTCACTGCTCTCTGATTGATGCGACGCCATCGCATAATTCAATATGCGCCGCACCAAGCTGCTAATCTCAAAGTCTCCGGTAACTAATGGAAGTCTGCTTTTGTGATGTCTAAATTGTTGTGCACTGTCAAAAAGTTCTTCAGATGGTTGAGTCATGCGTGCATCTGAACTGTGGGAAGATCTTACAGTCAGTGAAAAAGAAATAAAGATGAGGCTAAAAAGCATTTATAAATAATATATGGAGCCCTGGATAAAATCTTAAAGTTTTTACAGATGGAAACCTTCTAGCTTCTCTCTCCGTTCCTTAAGATCTTATGTTTGGGGCATCCTTGTGGCCACTTCCTTTTATTGAGAATAATAATTCATAATGTCCTTAGGTCTTTTGCCTTTTATGTGACAAATTCTTTTCAATTTCTTCTTGCTTTGCCAGAAAAATAGCTATAAGAACAACAGTAATCTCCTAACTTCTAATGTAGGGGCACAAAAATCAAAGTTATTAAAGGAGAATATGCAGTTGGTAATTGACACAACCAGATAAACAACAAAAATGCTCTATTAAAAAAACGCCATAGAAAGATTTATGAAAATGGTCACAGTCACACATGATTGGTTATTTCACTCTTTCTTACATCTTGAAATTATTTGAGTATTGTTGAGAACTGCAGTGATAACTAATATGTTTTGTGCTCAACACAGCATACAAAAAGCAGAAATGATTTAATCAAGTTACAACAGAATATCATGACTCAAATGTGCTTTACCAGTAGAAAGGCCTGTTATAAGGATAGGGAGCTTTTTCAACATGATCTGACCCTTAAAAATGAATTGCATTGTTGTCACCTGATGGTCTTTAACGAAACAAGTTACTATATGAAATTGCCAATTGACAATGCCAAAACCTATTTTGTTCATTAATTCACCCATCATAAAAGTCTAATCATATGATATAAGCATCAATAAACGAAGATATGTCTTGTGTTAAATACTCAAAACCAGCAGAAAATGTACTGTATTCATGTCACTAAGTTATAATATAGATTCATTTTTAGCTCTTTCTGCTCTTTTTTTTTTTGCTCATAACTTAAATCAATGCCAGCTACATGCCAATAAGGTGCGGAACAAATCCTGGTTCTAAAACAGAGACATTTTCCAGGGTCACTAAAACACTTTTAGAGCACAGAATCAAGAATTAACTTTCCAATAGTACTTGTAAGGATGAGTCATTAAGAATAAATCATTGTTTGATTATTCAGGACACATTTTTTTTCTCTTTTCCCAGTTTGTTTTAGAAACCTAAGAAATAGCGGACAGCTCTAAAGGTCAGTCAGTAAAAATAATGTTCAGCAATTTTGAAAATAAAGTAGTGCACAAAACATCATAAAAAAAGCTTTCACCAAGTGGGTGAAATTATGTTATACAAGTAATGCAGCCATTAACAAACTTTAATTGCCAATGACCTTTCAGCAATTTACTCTACCAACCTTGCATGTGTACATTACTATATATATATATATATATATATATATATATATATGTGTGCAGAGAGGGGGAAAAATGCTCACTGCTATGACTGTCAGGAAATACTGTGGGTAATTGATGAAGCAAAGATGTTCTCTGTTTTAGCCTATTCATGAAGATGACAGTTTTACGACTTTGACTTTATTATATCTGCATCAAACGCCTGTTTGTCATTTATTACTGCTAAGCTATCTTTACCATGAATCACTTTAAGGATAACAAAAAAACAGCGAAAACCAAAATATATAATAAAGCCGTCCATTAACTGACACTTATGGAGCTTGTGCAAGTGACAGCTTATTCTAAACGCTTTTCAGCATAACACCAACATAAAACGTATTGAGTAGAGCGGAGGATGGCATTATCAGATTGCATTTGTTTTGAGTGCCACCTTCTGATCCAGCGGATTTATTCAATTTACACCCGCAATACTCTTTTCGCTGTGTTTGGAATGAGGAGACACACAGTGCGATGTACACTACACCGAGGCCTGTGTTGTACTCCAGAGGGCTGGTCTGTCATCCTCTGCTTCTCTCTGTGTGATTTTGGCATTAGGGCCACTTTGCTAATTGCACTCGGCTCTGCACATCCGTTCCCTTACTGAGTCACCAACTGCTACCAGGGGAAAAGAGCTCTCTATCCCTCATCAGAATCTCTTATGCCTTCTTTTTTACAGTCACACTCTTGCTCCCCATGACGCTATCCTCAAATTCACGCGACTCGCTGTGAAAGGTTACCGCGACACATTTCTCTCATCCTTCAAGCAAACATTAATTAGCGGAACCGTTTGAAGAGGAAAGTTCTCGTTTCAATTCGAAAGACTCTGTTCTTGATTATGGAATGTGTTGAGTTCAGTTGGTTAGAGGAAAAAAAAAAAAAAAGCTAACGAGCGTGTCAATGAGAAATAAAACTTCAAAAAAGGAGCAACCTCGGCATCCGTTTTCAGGACTGCCCGCTCCTTAAGGTCTCTCCAGCACTGGAAAGCTTCTCCAATATTACCGCGGGTCCAACCTCTCGACCGCTCTTTTGTATTTTCTCTGCCTTCTGTCTCTTTCTATGGACTTTCTGCTAATGTCTGTCTCGTGCACTGAGATTTTTCTCATCCTCCATCATGAGCGTATGCGTTCCTTACTGCTGATTGAAGTGTCTCCTGATGCTTGGTCCGATCCACTTTTTACCAGCGTTTTTCAAAAATAGCTTACAGCACCCTTAATAATGGCTGGGAATATAGGGATAAGGGATTTATATAGGGATGAATTGATCAAAAACAGAATAAATCGCATAATATCACATTCGGCAACAGTGCAAGTTTAGTTAAATTGAAATTGATTGTGTTTGAATAACAATAAAGTCATGGTTTTTATTGATACAAAAAGAATCATGAGCTTAAGTCATTTATCAAAATGTCAACACATTAAATGCATAGCAACTGGAATAGAACACTAATAACTAATAACGATTGATCACCTCTCTTTTCTTTTTGCAAGATATGCTTTTCTTGCTGCCAGATCATGTTTAATCACACTCCCTGTGAGTTCTCTGTCCCACTTTATATTAAGTGTCTTTAATTACCATTTACTAACATTTAAATAAATCATTTGATACAACGCACTTATTGTGTAAATACACGTTTTACATTGTAGGCCTACAAGTTATATTTAAAAAAAAACGCTTGCGCAATTACATCTAATAATTGATTTCTCGAAAAATTTCTATAATTACACTGTTGACCCTTCACTTAACCCTTAATCCCTTAACCCACCCTTAAACCTACGCGTGCCACCAAACGTGTCCTAACCTTACCCGTATCACACCTCAATAGCAGCAAAAATGTTTTGCAAAACGGCATGAACAAGTGCATCAATTTTTTTTGTGAGTACGTACTTAAAACTGACGTTTTATTAGAACATTAATAAAAAATAATAGAAAACATTTGATTAAATTTATTATTTATTTATTATTTCATACACGGAGATTCATTGCAGATGCACCACCTGACTTCCTGGTTGCGCCGCCTGACTTTTGTAACTAATTTTACATTGAACTGGCTTCTACTTGCATGCTTGTATTTACTTTTGCCTATGTTTGCAAGTTCATATATAATTTTTAAAGTCACATTTATTTATAAAGAACTTCGAACATTACAGATTGTTGTGTTGATTAAGTTCCATTGTAAAGATAGTCATTTATTAAATTAGTTCATTTCATCTATAAAGCAGTTCTGCAAAAAAAAAAAAAAAATGTCATCGTCCAGCTCAGTTCATTTCTCATACAACAGTTTAAGTACAGTCAGATCAATAATATTGTTGAATTTTTGGTGTCACCAACTAAGCAAGCCAGAGGTGACAGTGGCAAGGAACCAAATTTTTCTTTTGGAGACAGAATTGAGAAAAAAAAAAAAAAAAAAACGTTGGGAGGAAGCAGGCTCACAGGCAACTAGTCCTCTTCTGGTCAATGAATAAACACGGTGTCATTATCAGACTGCATATTAAATACAATAGCTTTTAAATACAACAGAATACAAAAATACAATAATTTTTATCAAAAGAAGTTTATGATAAAATAGCATTTTACTTTTACATTGGTTGTACCATATGTAAAGTATACCAACCTACCCATACTAAAGTAGCTATTTTTATCAGTATTTGAGAGAAACCTTTTTTCCTCTGGATGCTGCATTATCATGCTTATTGTTATTACTTTGTCAATTCATAATAAAAGTTTGCAGTTGGGCCAATTATCTCAACAGCTTTAAAACTACTGATATGAGTAGATTTATTTATATGAAAGGTTTAAAACATAGAATTATGCCATAATATTTAATTTTGAATTTTAAATTGTTTTCATAGTCTGTTAATTTAAGCGGACAGTTGCGCCACCTGACATTTTGGGGGTTTTAGATACCAAAACATAAAATAATATTTATTGTTTGAATGTACTATGCACGTCATGTCATTGCCCCGAGTGGGTTTGCCTTTCTTTTGTATATAAAATTCAGTGCATACTGAAATTTCTGATTTGCGTAAGCTGGCTTTTTGTGATTTTTTTTTTTTTCTTTCTTCATGTTTCAGATGAGAAGGATTGATGGGAATTAGGAGAGATCAGGGCCATTAGGAGCACTAATCCACATGTAATCCAGCACCAGCCTAACTAAAGTTTCCTCTGGGATATTGTGCTACTCTTGGTGGTCTGCATAAGAGAGAAGGACATGGGGACAGAGTGTGTGTGAACATTAAAGAGATGGTTCACCAAAAAAAAGAAATTTCTGTCATCATTTACTCACCCTCATGCCATTCTAAACCTGTATGACTTTTTCACGTTTGAAAATAATATACCACCTACTGCACTAATCCAACTCTAAACCTCGATGGGGTTAATAAAAGCAAATGTGAGATAGAAACATTTACTGAAGCAATCGTTCTATTTTAACTGGTTCCGAGCTCTTGTATCGGCATCACAAGTGCAGCTCTGTACCAGGTGAACCATTGAGCAAGTTTACGAGTCTGAAAAATCATACTTATGGAGCTGGTTATGTAATGCAAACATTAGTTTAGAAATTATGCACTATGGTAAAGTGGGGTCATAACATAGTATTGTGCAAGAAGCCACATGAAATTTTTAATCACTTATTTGCCCCTGCAATTGTGTGCGAAGTTGTTGGTGTTTTACTGACACTAGTGTTCATTTCAGTTGGAAACTCCAGTGAATTCTGTTTTTGGAGTTTTGCAAAAATGTATGGAGTGATGTGTTTTTCCCAATGAGCCAAGTTTAAAACCAGGTCCTGTCACTTTTTCCATTAGGATGTTTATGAACTGTACTGTATATTTTCTCTGAAATAGCTAGAGAGGAAGCAAGGGGGAGTGTAAATATGAATGCTGAGAAAGTGACAAGGACAGGAGAGAGGAATGGAGAGAGAAGAAAGTGAGAGCGTGAGCCTGACAGCTGCTTTGCCTGTGGCCATCCAGAGCGGCTGGTGTGCTGAGGAGCCTGTTTGCGCAACTGAGGCCTGTCTGATAAAATTGCGGACGGGTAGTCTGGATGCTGAGAGGAGGGGAACGAGTCACCAAGAGAAAGAAGAAGCAGAGAACTTTTCTGCTGTGTCTGCTAGCGCAGTAACAATGTCATCCATCATTCCTCTTATTATCATTAATTATTATCAACGCACCAGAGGCCCATTTACATCAAGCTCACAGAGAGGGGATTCCTACACATTCACAGAGCTGCTGCAGCCTGTCTGTGTGTCTCTGTGTGTGTGGGCGAGTGAGCGTCTTTTTTGTGTCTGCCAAGGGTATTGAGCTTATTTCCAACAGGCCTAGTCAGGGCAGTGACATCTCTGAGGGTGGTATTTTCGGCTTTTTCTTTCTTGATTGCTTATGCAATGCCCAAGTGTTACAGGGATTTTCTTCTGCTTCCTTTTAAAAGGTCATAATGGCTGCAATGGCCCAAAAAGGGCCTCCTGAATTGACCTTGAAAATGGGCGGACATGCAATATGAATACACATTTTATTGCTGCCATTGTCATGATTACAGATCTGTCTTTTTTTTAAAGCATTTTTTTTCAGAAATTTTACAGGCATTGCTGGTATTTATTTACTTCTTGTACACTACTGTTCAAAAGTTTGAGGTCTGTTTTTGTTTTTTGGGTTTTTTTTAACTCACCAAAGCTGCATTTATTTGATCAAAATATTGTGAAATGTCATTAGTTTTTCTATTTGAATATATTTTAAAATGCAATTTATTCCTGTGATAGCAAAGCTGAATTTTCTGCAGCCACTACAGTCTTCAGTGTCACATGATCATTCAGAAGTCATTCTAATATTAATATTTGGTATACAATTAATCAATTGTTTCAGTGTTTTATTGCAGCAGTTTTATTTTTTTTTCTATGCATGAGTTTTCGCATTAGAATGAAAAATATTACAGACAATTAAATTAAGATTTGTAGTTCAGTAAAAGTAGATTGGTACATCCAGACCTGCAATATAAATGTGTTTTATTGCTGTAATATAGTACAAGTCATAATGACTACAGATTTGATATTTGCATATACCTCCATTTTGGGAAGCTTTTGAGTATATTAAAATACAGTTCTTTTACATTCCCTACTGGAAGAAGAGCCTAAAGTGGTTAGCTGGCCGAGACAGCCTGGCTAAACTGGTTAGGATTGTTTGTTTTAATGGGTTTAGAAGGATTTCAGGCCCCTTTAATCTGTTCACTATGGAAGACAGCTAGTTAAACCAGCTTTGCCAGGCTCGGCAACCACAGCAACTCAGTCAGGCTGAGAGACCAGCTAAGACTAGCAAACCACCTTAAGCTGATTCTCTTCAAGTCATTAATTCACTCTCGCTAAAGGCATTTCTGTTTTTTGTTATACTCTTTTTGATAGGAGGTACAGGTATGCCTAAAAACAGTAAAAGTACAAGATACAAATGGGTCTTATTTGATCTTTGATGCAAGATCAAAGGTCTTATTCGCCATGTCAGGTTTTAAACATTTGTACCACACATATCCTCCAAGATATATATTCGGTGTGCCTGAAAGCAGAGCCAATCACACTTCCAAACCTGTGCTGTCTGTTTGCACTGCTGCCGTGGGTCTTTATTCAGCAGAAGATGCTTTGAATGATTCATGACCTAAGTAGGCTACTGGGGGCATCTGGGCATGAGGAAACTCCCCTTAGGAGGTCTGTCTGTGTCAAAGGAAGGCAAAAGAGGAAATCAATAGGGGAAGATTTCTTCAGACTCTGAGCATAAGGGCATCGGCTGCATCAGAGAGCGACTCAAAATCTCTCCATCGCTGCAGTGCGCAGTGGTTATTGGTTTTGAGATACTAGCGTAGATTCATAATCGTTAGTTTTCCCTTTTATTGTGTTAAATAAATATTCCAGGTTCATTAGAAGTTAGGCTCAGTTGAGACTCCAGCACTTGTGACATAATGTTGATTCATTCATAAGAATTAAAATATTGCTTTGAAAGTATAACAAGAAGAAGTAAATGTGCGTTAAAGGGATAGTTCACTCCAAAATGAAGGTGTATATGACTATCTTCTTTCCGATGAATTCCAGTGGTTAATAAAGGCCTTCTGAAGTGAGGTGATGGGTTTTAGTAAGAAAAATATCCATATTTAAAACTTTATGAACTATAGTAACTAGCTTCCGACAGATGGCCGTACACATCGCAGGATGTACAGTAAGAGTAGCGTAAGCTTAGACGCCTCTCGCGATTCAAACAAATGGCGCTTGGCAACACACTCAATCTCCTCTTCTGTTATATCAAAATCCTCCAGTATTTCTCGATAAAAATTCTCGTTTTAGACTTCTAACTCGTGACCAATGATCTGTCTGTGCTTCCACATTTGTCATTGCATCATTCGTCAGGTCAGAGGTTACCTTTCAGCCATAAATCGATGCGTACGGCCGTCTAACAGAAGCTTATCATAGTTCATAAAGTTTTAAATATGGATATTTTTCTTACAAAAACCCATCATTTTTCATTAACCCCCTGGAGCCATATGGATTACTATTATGATGGATGGATGTGCTTATTTGGGCTTCAAAATCTCACTCCCCCTTCACTACTATCATCAACCTTGGAAGAGCCAGGATATTTTTTAATATAACTCCAAGTGTGTTTGTCTGAAAGACGTGTCAGTCATATACACATATGTTTTTGTTATAGACAACATTATGCCACAAATGCTGTCAAGTGACCTAAATTTGTTCTGAACCTGAAATATTCCTTTACACGTTCAGTTTAGCACATTTATATTTCAAATGCATTTTAAATATTGAATGATTGAAGTGTGTGGGAATTTTTGCATACTTTGCTAGTCCCACAATCTTCAATCAGTCAATATGACCTGCACTCAGCACACACTCAGAGCCGTGCGACCCAGCAGGCAAACAGTTCTCCAATCTCTGTAGCCTCTCTGAGTGCCCTCTCAATTGTTCATACCTGATCCTACGTCTCCATTTTCACCCTTGCTAACATTAATATTAAAACCTCACATCTTCTTTATTACAGTCTTTCACCTTTCAGCAAGGCCACACCGAACTCTCATCGCAGCCCTGCCAAGAAGCTGAAATTGGCTCTCGGTCTTTGCCCTCGGTCCTGTCAGGTGCAATATGCCAAACGCCAGAGACAAGGCTTCATTTTTGGCAGCAGTAAATGGGCCTGGCCGGCCTGGTCTTTTTATAGGTTTGACAGATTACGAGTGAACATTAAAGATTTTTTTTAACCTGTGAGCTAGCACTCGAAATAATGCTACAATGCTTGTTTAGAATGCAATTAGCATACCTCGGCTGAGAGGAAGTGTGCTGCTGAGTGCCAGTGTGCTCTTTTGGATTGATGCAGTGCCATTTTCATGCTGGTGGCCTTTTCGTGTAATATATTTGTTCTTTAATGGGTTATAGTTGCTTGAGTCAGCCATTCTTATGATAATGCATGTTTTTTTAAGCTGCAATATGTTTCAAATCATTACTTAAACTAAGATGAAAAATATACACATTTTTAATAGTATTAATCTAATTATATATCAGGCTACAGAATCTCTGTTATAGCAGTTGGCCCAACAACATGGACAGAGACCTTCCTCATGCTGCTGGAGATCAATGTGACCCTTGGGCTACTAATCTGCAGACAGCATATCACTGGGCTCTGCAGCAATTCTGTGAGTTGCTCTCTACCCCAGCAGCTTGAGAACGCGTTAGGAAGGCCGTCATAACACCTCCGACAGATCTGAGCCTTAGAGACCGATGGGCTTCCCGAGTCATTCAGCTGAAAGCTACTGGATAATAACCCAAAGAAACGTCCCTCGTAGTCTTCTAATTGCATTTCTGAAATGTTATAAATGCTTAATGACCTGCTCTGAACCCTAATAAAATCCTGTGCTGACCTCCCTCCTGGGAGCTACTTAATTGGATTACTTTTTACCCCCATCATCTGCTTCTCATTTCTGTGGAAAACCCTTGTCCTTGATTATCTCACATCTTATCTTTAACTCTGCTACCTTGTAATTTTGTTTCAAGACGAGATTGCTCATCTTTTTTTTTTTTTTTTGCTGATTATTGGCAAGTTCATCTGCATAGCTCTACATTGGAGTAGAGAAAAATACCACAGCACAAGTGCCAAAAACAAGACTGATCTTATTATTTGCAAGAATTTGTACAAAACATTTGGATACACGCTGAAACAGTATTGAAATTTTCATAGAATCTAAAACGTATTTATATCTGCACAGCAGAAATGTAAAAATCATTATGGATTCTCTATTATTTATATATATATATATGTATGTATATATATGTATATATGTGTGTAGTTTTGTCTTATAGATATTTTTGTTGGTTAAAAAATTATTAACCTATTAATCCAATTAATATAATATTTGATTAGCCTAAAAGGAAAAAACATTGAATTTCTCTTAAAGTTGTTTGTACATAAAATATGTATGTTTTAGAAGCTGTTAAAACATTAATAATGCATGTTACTGTGTCTATCCATTTAGGCTATTTTCTAGGCATATTTTCCTTTTGAAGGAAATTGAGCTCATGTGATTGTCTTGTCAAGACATTGGCCAGTCTGAAAAGTCAAACACTGGTACGAAGCTTTCCTTCCCCCTCTTTCTGATGGTTGCAGTCCACGTTTTCAGATGTACACCTGGAGTATTAAAGCCAATTGTGCCATAAAGTTTATTTACAGAGCACTGGGTTAACTCCGGTCATAAACGGCAAATCAAATTTACCCTTGGTTTTACACCAGCTTTGAGAGTACTTATCGACATGTGCTCTCTGCCTCCGCGTTGCAAAGGTGTGTCTTAATGAATCACTGCTATTAAGCATAAAACACCATCCTGTGCTGATCTGTGCATTTAAGGCCTTAAAAGATGTCCTGCCACGAGTACAAATCGATATGTCCTCACCTTCAGTTTTAAACTGTTGCATGTACAGTATTCTATCTTTGCATCCCATCTGGTTTTGATTATTTAAGAACAGCTGGCTTGGGATAAGTATCTTCTTTGTCTTAACACAAAGAAAGACTTTGAAGTCAGTAAGAAAGATGATGTTCTTCATTGAATTAGACATATACTGAAACTGATATTGGCTTGATAGTATATTTAAAATAATAATAATAATAATAATAATAATAATAAAACTGCAGCTCCCTGTCAAAACATAAAAATGTGACATCTTTAAAATCATGACTTTTTTTCCTGCTTCTATAAGCACTGACTTGTCTAGAAATCTTATCTAGAAAATACATATACAGCACTTTTCCATCTCGTCGACGACTCCATGTTTTCCTGTGCCTTTATCTTTCCTTTTCGCTCAGTCTCTCTCTTTCTCTTATTTTACTCTGGCCATATATCTACATCCATTCAGGTTGCCATGCAACACAAAAGCACGGATCGTCCCTGTATGTATACGGCTTTGAGAAACGGGCAATGGAGTGGAAATGCAGAGACTTCAAGCTACTCTGAAATGAATGTTGAGTTTTTTTTTCTGTTAGGCCAGCTAACTGAACAATGATGAAGTCACAAACAACTGCGTGGGTGCCAAGCATCGCCTTAGTGTTTTTATATTCTTGGCATATGTTTTCTTACTACACTGATACAGTACAATCTGCTTTGTTTTACATTACATAAATTATTATGTGTTGTACACGGTTCTAATTTAAACGGAGGTTTTCTCTGATATTTGGTTGTGATTTCTCCTTGCCAACTTTTTAAACTTTTGAAGTAAAATCTCGCAGGCTGATATGGCTGAGGTTTGGCTAAAATGGAAAGCACACAGCCTTGAGAGCCTTTGTAGAATCAGTAAGAAAAGATGGAAAATCGCAAACCAATCAGTAATGTGTTACTATGCGTAGCATCATAATTTATTATTATTTTTTCTATAATTATGTAGTAAAATATTAATTTAATTTTGTTAATGAGTTTATAATAAATATAATGACTCCTACTATTTTTAATAAAATAATATTTATCTGTGTATTATAATAATGTAATGATATGATAATAATGTATAATAATGTTTAAATGTATAATAATTTAAAACATTTTTAAATATTAAATATTGGTTGTAGAAATTGTACATTTAAGATTAGAAATTATAAATGTAAATATATGAGTCTATAAATTTAAATTGCCACAAAAATGTGAAAACTGTTGTGTCGCAAGAAATCTGACTACTGCCCCAACTGCATGTGCACGTAAAAAAACCCTACTGTTATGTACTTCAAATTAATATTCTTGTATGTTTTAATATGATAAACCTTTGATTTTAATTGCCTAGATGAAATTGCATTTTAGTGAAGCATCTGGCTCAAAATGAGATAAGGATGCAGTTTTATCCTCATTTAAAGATGAGATCTTTGAAGTCTGAGGTCAGACCCAAATATAGAGCTAGTTGCTGAACAAATACAAAGTGAGTTTTTGCTCAATGCCAGGATGTGCTTTTGAAAAAGAAAAAAACTCTCTAAACAAGTCGTCTCCAAACCGTGATGAAGAATTCAGACGCTGCAAGCTTATCGTCTGAACTACTTTAAAACTTCACTTGTCACTTGCAGCTAGTAGCTCTCAACTGTTCATCCCGGTCATTATTAATGATTACTTTTCACATGCAGCGCCTTATGAATTTGCATATGCTGTGGAAATTCTCCTGGCAGTCGCAAACAACTCTTTGTTCTATCATTTTACATAGTTATTTTTCCCCCTCAATTTATGTTTATTTATTTATTTTGATTATTTATTTATTCGATTTAGTTTACTCTAGGATGCAGTCCCAGAGAGAGACAGTTTTTGTCAGTTTTTGTTGTCATTTTATAATGAGCGCAAACACTGTTGCTGCCTTCACATTAAATAGAACCGTTTGAATAATTCAAATGGCATATGAAGGTAGCACTGATTTATAGGCCATTATACAATGTACACACTGAAGCATGCTTACCCGGCAGAGTTTCTAGTACGGAGAGCCAGGTGCTGGCCTCGTGTCGTCCAATCAGAAGGCTGCAGGGGGACAACGCAGTATCTTCCCCAAGTGTAGCGAGTGTTTCTGGGGAAATGGTAACAAGAATCTGCCAAAGGACAAGGGCTGCAATTCGACATGTGTTGGCAAGGTCATTGTCTCTCAGGGAAAATGCTGGTACATGCCTGGAATACGAGACAAGCTCGTGCCAGGGTGGAAATGATGTAAAGTAGCTTTTCTGGCTTCACTGCATAACAGGAACATTTGCACTGCCTGACCAGGGATGGCACGTGGACTTTCATCCAGGTCCCACAGTTCCCCCTACTGTTTCTTCTAGTTTTGCTAAATCCGTGTGTGCTCTCTGACCTAGTTTGAAACTCTTAACTTGCCTTGATTCATCCCTGCTCTCAGTGTGAGCTCTACTTGCTACCGGTTTGTTTATCGTCAAAAAGAGTGCTTTTTTTTTTTTTTTTTGTTGAAGCAGTGAGAAATAATTACTGATTTGACAATGTCGCTTCCCTTCTTTTACACAGTGAGAATAAGCTGTTGTTATTTAAGGAAACATTTTCTACCTGATCTGTGCTGCGTTTCGCAAAAGCATCGTAAGTCTAAGTTGATTGTAGAGACCACTGGTGGCACTTGTTCCACGAACAACTTTGCTTTTGGGAAGTTATCTGATCTTTAAAAAGGATTTTCATTGGTGTAACTTAATATTGTCTTGTTGTTTTAGTTTTATTAAATGAGTTTTAAAATTCAATATGACTAAAACCCATGTGATGTTCCCACATAAATTGCATTTTTAGGTTACCTGACAAAACATTTTGTGGGAAAATTAATGACGTTCATCTGGCATGCAAAAATATCCTTGTGAATTAATATGCCCTATGAAGTTATTGACAATTTTTTTTTGTTGTTGTTTTAAGCAGCTTAGTTCTATCATTCCAGTTAGATAGAAAATGCACTAAGTGGAAGATATCACAGTGTGGAGGAGGCGATATTTGCATGATCGATGAGTTTAAATGGAAAAGGACTTCTTTGTAGACTTCTTCTTTATAACCTCAGGTTTTCAAATCGAGAGTTTATTGGCACATTATTCAGAGGGCTTGCTGCATTACTGTCATGATTTTAAAAGAATGGTTCCCCCCAAAAAGAAATTCTGTCATTATTTACCCACCTATGTGCCAAACCTGTATAAATTCTTACTTTTCTTCCAATGAAGGCACTGTCAAGCTTCAAAAATGGAAAACAACAACAATATACTCAGTTGTCGCTCTCAAATCTCATTAGTGTAATTTCATTATGCATTATTCAAATCTGAAATCAGGAGGATGACAGAATTTTCAACTTTGGGTAAACAGTTCCTTTTAAAGGGTTAGTTCACCAAAAAATAACATTTCTGTCGTTAATTACTCACCCTCATGTCGTTCCACATCCGTAATACCTTTGTTCATCTTACACAAATTACGATATTTTTGATGAAATCTGAGAGTGTTGTGGCAAAAATTTAACTCATACTGCGTAAGAGACAAACTCGTGAAAATTGTCTTTATAAAGAATTTATTTCTTGCAAGAAAGGTCAGACAGTCGTACAGCAACACAGGTTTCTGCAGAGTGTGACCAAGAAGGGCGGGCTCCCTCAACTTTTATAC
Source organism: Opsariichthys bidens (assembly GCA_037194245.1). Taxonomy (NCBI): domain Eukaryota; kingdom Metazoa; phylum Chordata; class Actinopteri; order Cypriniformes; family Xenocyprididae; genus Opsariichthys; species Opsariichthys bidens. The sequence goes on along the minus strand of CM074283.1, from coordinate 7,491,451 downwards.
CCCTCCGCAAACCTTCAAGGTTACATCTCTTAACATCAGTACTTTTCCTCACATGGTAAAAAAGAAAAAACACTGTACCATGACATAAGGCCTATAGCTAATACAAGATGACCTTTTTAGGCCTTACACCCTAGATTTAGGACAGGATGACCCCCAGGTCATGAGCAGACTCCCTTTAGCCCTGCAGCTGCTTTCCTTCATCCCAAATGTGTGTTCACAGCAGATAGAAAAGCATAAATTAACTCATAGCAAACACCTTAATATTAAAATTTCTTCCACAAGAGGTATATGACTCATCCATAGACAGCAATATAATCAACACTTTCAAGCTCCAGAAAGGTATTAAAGACATTGTTAAAACAGTCGACATGTCTGCATTGGTTCAACCTTAATTTTATGAAGCGACGAGAATAATTTTTGTGCACAAAACAAAAATAATCTCTTATCTTCCCTGTCATTAACCTTATTTGACTCAGGAAGCGCAGTGGCCTCCAGTGTTTACGTACGAATACTGGCTCAGTATTGGGCAAAGCTGCACACAGGGTCAGCACGATGCATGCGGGGTAGTCGTGGCCTAGTGGTGAGGGAGTTGGGCTTGTAATCTGAAGGTTGCCGGTTCGATTCCCACGCAGGCAGGAATTGAAAGTGGGGATTGTGAATAAACAGCACTCTCTCCACCTTCAATACCATGACTAAAGTGCCCTTGAGCAAGACACCTAACCCCTAATTGCTCCCCTTGTAAGTCGCTTTGGATAAAAGCGTCTGCTAAATGATGAAAAATGAAAGTGTGAAGCTGACGCAGGAGCCGGCCAATAATGAGTCTGTAGAATAATGAATGAATAATGAAATGTAGAACATGGAAGTGTTGGACGTAAACAACATATGAGAATGACACAGAAGAGAAGATGTTATTGAATAAAGTCGCTATTTTTGTTTTGTTTTAGTGCACAAGTATTCTCGTCGCTTCATAAAATTAAGGTTGAACCGCTGCAGTCACTTCAACTGTTGATCATGTCGCTGTCTATGGACGAATTATATACCTCTCGGATTCATTAACGACAGAAATTTTATTTTTGGGTGCACTAACCATTTAATGTGATGAATAGGGTATGTTCAATGAGATAATGAAATACAACTTTATTACTGAACAATACTGTCAGATTATGGGTCTATGCATTATTAAATCCTATTCGTTTAAACACATTAATTTCGGAACAAAACTGCTGGGTGTCTTCATGAAAAGGTAATTTAATCATTCATTGAACTGATTCGCTCAAAAACACTGATTCAATCAAAAATGAAACATGTAACTGTCTATTTTGTAACGTGTGTAATGTTTCAATGCCAATATAGACAGATCCACATTTGCTTAACCAATTCATTCGAACACTGATTCATTTAGGAACAAAACTGTTTACAAGTCAAACAGTGCATTTGACTTGAAGCGGCGCTACGCTGATCGATCGAATCGACTAGTTGCTTGACATCGGCTTATAGAGGGCACAACAGAATAAGAAATCTTTGAATTCCACATTTATGCTCTGGGTATCAAACAGTTAATGACAAATAAATGCACTCCACAAGATACGTTTGATTATACCATCTGAATGCTCATTATTGATCAGGTGAATGCACGGTTCGGGTTTATTTGTTCATTAATGACGTCCTCTGTGACTTTATGTGATTAATCACATAAATGTTGACTTTAAAAAATCTGCAGTCCCTAGTCTGCACAGCGCCACTTCAAGTCGAACACACCCTCTGTCTTTATGAGTGAGCCATTGAATCATTCATTCAACCAATTTGTTCAAAAACATTGCTTTGAGTTTGTTTGGAACTATGTATGATGTTAGCGCAAAGTAGACAAAATTATTAAAATGTAATTTACTAACTAATAACCTTTCTTAATAATATATTAAATATATTTTTAAATAACAAATATAATTCAATAAATAATTATGGTGTAGAAATAGTACATAATGTTTACAGTTCCTTTCATGAAGTGATACTAGATACGCTCAGCTACATGCAATATCTTTGTTCTTGGACATTTTGCGCATCAATAACAAAACCACAACACAACATACTGGCTTGGTGTATCTTCATGTTTGGCTGTTATTATAGTAACCCGCAACCACAGTCATAAATCCTCATGAAGGTGAATATCGATTTGAAGGAGAGATGGAGTGAGACTGATGGTCGTTCTCATGTCAAAGCCCTTGGCTGGGCTCTGCAAGCAGTGCAATAACACGAATGGTCCAGTTTATCAAACCACCCTCCCCCTTCATATCATGGCCTGTTTATCACCTTGGCCAGCCTCATAAAGACAGAGCTTCATTCACTCTTTCCTGAACCTGCTCAGTTCAGTGACCTCCAGCTCTCAGCGACAGTCACGTGCACTTATAGTCTCATTTGAATAGGAGTTCTTTGAACAGCATAGCCAATCGATGGATGTTATCGCATATGCACACTTAGACATGGCCTTTTATGGAAGTGAAAATAGCACACCTTACTCATTGTCATGTGGAATAAACACATTTCAACTAAAACATATTTTTATGGATTTTGTTAAATAACCTGTGAGTAACATCTAAATTATGATTTTATTCAAGTTAAAACTATTCAACCTGGCTGAATTCACCTAAATACATTAGTGTGCACCAAAAAAATATTTTTTCGACCAATTAGATCAGGTAGAAATAGTTCTTTAGAAAAACACGCATTGTATGGTTTCACTAATTACCAGCCTATTTTGGTTTTCTATGTTTCTATGTGTCACACTAGCATCTGACTAGATGGCTGACTTTTATATGAGATAAGAATATACCAACACTAGAGAATTTCTGTCTATAGACAACATTTGGTCTGTTTAAGGTTTGATATAATATACTACATTTTATTTGGGTCAAGCAATCCATCTCGAAAGTTTCCAATTCAGGGTGTCTAGCAGTAGTGCAAAAAATCAATTGCTTTTTTTTTTTTTTTTTTTTAAAGAAGTCAATTCCACCATCCATTTCAGGATATTTGTTTGATAATTGAATGGCCATGGACTATTTCCCCACCAAATGGAGGAAGCACTCACCACTAAGTAACCATATAGAGAAGGACAGTCTGTTTGGTTTCTTGTCCATGAAAGCAGATATGTCTGCATTGGATGATAAGGATATATTAAACCATAGCAACATATTCCAGGAAAGATTCCCAGCACAGAGACATTACTGACTTATTTTATGTGATATCTTAGGCACTAAAAATTGAACTACAGGGCAAATGATTTATTTGTCTACACCACCAATTTTGGACAGGCTTGACCTTTTTCATCTAAAGGCATAAACGATTTTTTGAAAATTTGAATTTTATGACTTCAGTATTATTCTTAAGAATAATACATAAAGATAAAGAATATTCGTGAATAAGTATGTACAGCCTTTTCACAAAATATACAAACTGTATCCTTTTTTTTAAATTATGTCTTCAATCAGTAAGGCATTTCATTGTCTCACTTCTAATTTTTATTTATTTTTTTTGCTAGGTATGTATGCTGTATATTGACAGATTAATTTAAGTCCAAATCCGATTGAAGATTAAACAGGTGTGCAGTTCTCATTTCCATAAATCAATAGGAAACTGTTAAAAATGCATGATCACATTGATCAATAGCAGGAGATGAGAAGAGTTCTCATGCAGGAAGCATCATCAATACCCAAGACTTACCAGTTTAATTCAAGAACATGTATGAACACAAATCAAATAAGGTCACTCATTATATTCTCATTTACACAAAGCCTTATTGGCATTTTAAATAATACAATAGTGCATATGTTTTGCGACCTGGAAGTAAATGCTGATTGCGAATGGTTATGGCTGGATGAGTCGGTGGCACAATTGTGATTAACGACTATGTCATTGTAACCTATACAAGGAATACAGATAACCATTCAACACTCCGCAAACCAGCCAAACTAAGGCATTTGCTTCGTTTTCTTTGAATCGAGTGCATGAATACATGTGTGGGTGAACGCTGTCTGCGCAGCACTATATGGTACGTGATTTCAGCTCCTCTGCAGATTCAGATGCTCTGAATGGCCACTCCAAGTTTGAGTGCTGTTTCATTGATGCATTACATTTTAAAAGCTGCATTTCCTTTGGACACAGGGTCAGTTCTGAGGACTGATGTTTTTTTTATGTCAGAATTGAGACCTGATTTTTGCTGTTAAAATGTGAGCTTTTAATTTTACATTTACATGGGTTGTAATTAAAGAAAACTGCTTGAACACAATGGCCAATCAAAAGTTTTTAAGAATCTGCTAAATAGCGCTCAAAATGCTAGCGGGAAATGCTGATATTGTGACATTTTCTAAAATGTCAGTACCGAAGTTGGAACTTTTGACAACCCTAAAGTACATACTGTACAGTCTAAAGTGTATTATCTAAAACCAAATAACAGCAACTGAATGCAAATCACATGCAATTGTTTCTACAGAATGAAGCAATGTCAATGTCCTAAAATGTCAGAAACAGGCAGGGTAAAAAAAAACATCATAAAAGCTGTTTTTCAAGTTTTTAAAATGAAAAGATTTGCACTTGTACAGAGGCCACATTAATTTAGGTTTAGCAGATGGGTGCTCAGTCAGAAGGCTAAACATTAGCTGCCTCCACAAATATCAATCTATCCTATAACACTGCTGCGCCATAATTATACGCTCTGAGTGAGCGCGGCACTATTTTTGGGGTGAGCTAATAAGTAGCACATTAGTAATGATCCATTTACTATCAGACAAGCAAATGTTACTGCGCTAATAGTCGTTAGCACGTAGCTGTAATGTAAAGTCGTTTTTAAATGTTGTTGCTCTGTGATCAGTATGAAGAAAGGAATGTACAGAACAGGTATTTTTATTGCATTGTAGCATCAGCAGTCCTATGATGTCGAAAACATGAGGCTCACATATAACAAAGGTACAGATGTAAGTGTACTGCTGTTGAAATAAATTAATTGAAAGTTTAATTTTAGCATTAATGAATAACTGTGATTAAATGTACAATAGAATTAAACATGCTGTCGTGGCAGTACCGTATATTTTGAAATACACCACTGTTCAAAAGTTTGGGCTAAAAGACAACAGTAAAACAGTAATATTCTGAAATATTATTATCAATGTTGAAAACAGTTGAACTGCTTAATATTTTTGTGGAAACCATAATCTTTTTTTTCAGGATTTTTTGATGAATAGAAGGTTCAAAAGAACACCATTTATTTAAAATCTTGTCTTTGCTGTCACTTTTGATCAATTTATTGCATCCTTGCCTAATAAAATTATTAATTTCTTTATATATAGAATATCTCTCTGACCACAAACATAAACAGTTCTGTACCTAGAAATATTGCAAAGTACCATTACATTACAACTATACTGTAATCTGCTTTTAACAGAAAAGCTGAACAACAGAAATACAAGGCATGATGTGTTATTCCTTTCAGAGGAAAACACACATTTCTCCTCTATTAGACCAGTCATGCCCTTTAAGGCTGAAAGTTGTGTGTGTGGAAGAGTGTTAGCCCACCAGGGTTGCTCCCTTATTCAACATGTGACATTTGTCATTTTGACATGTGGTGATGCCCTTTGGAATTGTGCCATTTTTACCTTCTAGAAGATCTTCATATCCTGTTGACCCCCTACTGCCACCCAGTAAGACACAAACAAACTGCAACAGTTAGGCTCGGTCCCTATTGTATTCACTCATCCCCTGGGTTTCTGCACAGGAACGTACAGACTGAGAGGTTATGGTAATCCCAAGTTACAGGGACCAGTTGCCTTTTCAAGGTTAGTGTGTGTGAAACTCGGCACGTCACGTTTGCTCCGGCAAGTGAGAGAGGCAAATGCAAGAAAAAGAGAAGACTTTTGTCTTTTAACCAACCCTTCAGGGTCTTAATAACATCCTTGGTCTCTTTTCATTTGCATTAACCTTAAAAGAATGCATAATAATTAACAATTAAACAGGCTGTTATTCACACATGACATTATCTCTAAAATTTGCGGTGACCATGAATTCAACTTTAATTACTAGCCTGTTTTTTTTCCCCTCTCCAGATGTATTTTCTTCAATTCACGGGTCTCTGAAAGGATGCGAAATGGAAGATCATACTGCTTAAATTCATTCTAATCTCTTAAATGTATCTCTCGGTTTTACAAGCACACATTGTTCAGTTTGGATCAATGAAACCACTGCACATATTAAACCAGAGGAGTCATGGATACATTAAGGAAATAATGGCTGGAGAGTTGTTAACAGCGGTTAGTTATATCACCCTTCACCCAGTTGCTGGGAAGCTAATTTTAGGTGATTAATCAATTCAGAGAGCATAGAAATGCAATTAGGAGTCTCTTTTGTTTTAAGAGGACGACCTTGTGATGAAAGTTTACAGGCAAACCAGTCTCAGGGGACGGTATTAGACTTAACATAGTCTAATCTTGAGCAAAGTCATGGCGTGCATTTTATAAATCTATGTGCAAGTCTGTGTGTTTTTAGGGCTTTTTAGTTTGGTTTAAATGATATTAAAATGTGTTTAAGTAAATTAATTGTATGTATAAATAAAACAAAATGAATCGCATATTCTTTTCTTTCAGACCATTCACACAGAATGCATTTTATTCCTCTGCACTTCTTTTACATCGTTTTTTTTCTATGTAAACATATGCTAGACGGACCTGCGCTCGTCTTTAACAGTGCCTCGTGCTTGACACACCGTTCTAAAAATGTGGTGCTCAAGTTAAAACAAGTTTACAAAGATTTAGATTACAAAATGTATAGATTTTGCTGGTTTTGACACAATAATCACATTTATTTAAGTCATACCAGGAAAATCCAATATCAACTGATCTACACTTCATATGTGTCGGTATATTAGTATATAAGACATATTTTATTCAATATATACATGTGTAATGGAATTGGTTTGAGTATTTTAAACTTGCTGTTTTGCAGTTGAATAATGCAGCCTGTTACATGGTTTGTTTTGAGATTGCATATGGGTTTGTTCTCGAGGGATATACAGTAATATTTCTTTTTTGTGAATGCCTTATAAAAGGCCTTTAAAATTTGCAGATATCCCTTTGGCTTAATTGCCCAAAATAAATCTTGTTTACATCCCTGATTAAATCCTACCGGATGACGTCACTACTTCCCACAGGGTCTTGTCTTGTTGCTCTCAAGGGGTCCTAAAATTTGCAGCACATTATTGCAATTTTCTTCTCCCTTGTATGTGCCTGATGTTGATAGTAGGATTTGTTTTTCCTTTTTTGAGGTCTTAGATTGATGAGTGCTAAGATAAGTATTGAGAGAGAGACAGAGAGACAGATGCCGAGACAAAGACGGAGACAGAGAGCGTTTGGCAGGCCTGTTTGTTTGCCCTTGCCCGAGCCAAGCCTGGTGTTTACAGCCACTGCTGATCCACTCCACAGCACTGCATAGATGAGCGATATGAGACTCATTAGCCCTGATTGCATTTATCCACTTCTGTGCTCCACTGGCCGGTGACAGCTGAGGCTGGTGATTGATAGAAATACAACAGGGGTCAAAAGCAGAGAAATTAGACCCTGTTGAGTGGAGGATTTAAGTATTTTTTTCAGTGCATTTTGTGTGGCTGCTGAAGTGTTTGTTAGCAGAATCTCGTGTTTAATGCTTCTTAAAGTAAACATGAAATCAAAATTCACCCTATTTGCTTAGTACTTGCGCTGTACGTAATTAATCAGTGCTTGTTATTCTGAAAAAGAATTTGTAATCTTTCATCAAAATGTATGAACTTGATCATTTACATTTATTTTCCTCTTTGAATGTACTGTTTCATTTGGAAATCCTTGTCACACAGAGGTGAAATGGGTTGTGAACGTAGTTCACAATGACTTTAGGACAAGAGGGTGAATTCATGAAATAATAAAGCTGTTATGCATTATTAATGCTGTTCTTTTGAACTTTATATTAATCAAAGAATCCTCATAAAGAGGTATCATGGTTTACACAGAAATATTAAGCAGCACAACTGTTTTCAACAAAATAATATGAGTTTCTTGAGCACCAAATCAGCATATTAGAATGATTTCTGAAGGATAATGTGACACTGAGGACTGGCGTAATGATGCTGAAAATTCAGCTTTGCCATTTTAAAATGCCTCATTATTAACAGTTATAGAAAACAGCTAATTAAAATTGTAATAATAATTTACAATATAAATGCATATAAGTAAATGCAACCTTAGTGAGCATAAGGGATTTGTTTCAAAAACATTTTTCAAAAATACCTCCCGCAAACTTTGAACGATTTTTGATTTGACTGTTAATCTGAATTCTGTTTTTATTGTCTTTGTGCAAAATGAATCTCTTACAACAACAAAGCAAAAGTAATCATGTTTGAAACTCAATTAAAACTCCAGATGCGTATTGCATTATCTTGCAAATGCTGCTGCAATACCTCATGGCTTTCAACCATCTTGACGAGGCTCCAGTATTCAAGCTCTGGGCTGGAAACACATCCTTTCATGTCAGTCTGGATCAGTCATCGCTGCATGTGAAACCTCAGCTGAATGTTGTTATGTCAGGCTGAATGTAAAGGGCAAGTGACAGAGCCGTGGTAGAGAGCTCCAAGGCAGCAGTCTGCGCTTTTATCAGGGATAGAGACCCAGAAACACATGCGTGGAAGGAGAAAAGAACTGCACTCTGTTCGCTGCCATTAATTATGGAGTAGACAGCGATGGTGTGCACAGACAGACTGTGTTTTATGCAGGTAGAATGAGTTGTCAGTCTCGGGGCGGCACATAACCGAGACCATTGGCAGCACTGGCAATTCCCAAGATTTCATAAAAAAGCACTTTCCGTTGACTTTAACAAGGAGGTTATATAGCAAGTAGAAAATTGCTGTCGAGGTGCAAAGTATCAGGACTGCATGATCAGGGTTCACCAAGGGCAATGTGACTGATGCTTACGGGATGGCTTCCATTGCTCTGTCTCACCTTGTGCTCTCTCTGGCACATTCTCTCATTTGGCCTTTAACGAGAGACTGTGCACTTTTGAAAGTACATGCCGGTCTTCAACACGATAGCCTTCTATTTTGACAACGGCTACCTTTTTAGCTTTGATCATGTAGGTGACCTGTGTCTGACCCATGACAATTGTAGTAATTTTTACTGAGAGGAACACCCTTTATATCCCTGCAGGCTTTTTTCTTTCTCACCCCGTGTTGACTGAAAGTGAGTAACGTTGTTCCAAAATCCAATGAGCAGCTGTCTTTTAAGGCAGCATCCTCCTAGCGATCATGGATCATGCTTTGGAGCGCTCTACATAGGCAGGGCTCCTGTGCTCCATTCGGCGGCACTTACTGTTGCAAGAGCAATGGCACACAAACAATTTAATATGATTGGTTGTTTTTATGATTATTAGTAGGGATGGCAGTCATACTGGTGTCGGAAACAAATGTCAACAAATTGTTGCCAAATTATTAAGGGACCACATATTATTTCTAATTGGTCTCCATGTTATTAAACACACACATACACACGCAGGTTTGTTTTGCTATCAAAGTGAGGACATTCCATAGGCGTAATGGTTTTTATACTGTACAAACTGTAGATTCTGTCCTCCTACACTAACCCTACTCCTAAACCTACCCATCACAGAAAACATTCTGCATTTTTACATTTTTAATAAAACATTGTTTAGTATATTTTTCAAGCTTTTTTTAAAATATGAGCACTCTTGAAATGTCCTCCTATTTCATGTTTACGTCGCAATACCAGTGTAATACACGTCATTGTACAAATCTGTGTGTGTATCTTTAGTTTACTCAGAACCTGCCAGATTCTATTTAATGAATTTAAAATTGAATTTGCACTGTAATTTATACTTGCTTTCATTTGAAGCTCATAGATAGTATTTCTGGTGATCAAGTTGATCAATAGAAATATTTATATATAAATATTTATTGGTTAGTCCAAAATTTCCACATCAGTTTTCGTTGATACTTTAAATTGTAAGTATATTTGAAATCAACATTTCTTTTCATCTACCTATCTATGTTGCCATGTTACTGATCTTCTCGCAGTGAGTTCTGGGGTAGCATTCCGCTCAAAGGATACATGCTGCTTTAGGATTTGGATAAAATATTGTGAGCTCCGATGCCTTAAAATATGGCTTCTTTGGGCAACTTTGGGGCAGTTTTGGAGTGTGTGTGATGTTTTTCAGTGAATCTCACTGTTTCTCTGTGGACATGAACTGGCACTTAAAATGAATCTCTCACATTGGTGGCCTGTGGTCATTTCCTTTTGATCTGTGTCTTGAAATATTTCCTTTCTGTCCAACCACGGGCTAAAATAGCCACCATGTGTCATCACGATGTATGTGGGTGCTAATTCACAGCTATTAAAACATTTCAAGTATGGCGATTTCACACAGGCAGATTTTGAGGCCTAAGCTTGCGATATTTTCTTAACTACCGCCTCTGGGATGTGCTGAAATACTAGCGGCCTAGGTAATGATGTTGCCAGAGCAGATTACACCAGGCTTTGCTTGGAGTGTCTCTGTGAGCATCTCTTTGAAGGTTGTAATCCGTGGATTTGGGCACGGATGTGGGAGATGAACGGAGAGAACGCAAATCGAACTCGGAGAAGAGCATCTACCAGGTCAACCTGCCTTGAGAGCTTAGTCTGGGAGATGCAGACATTGCTTGGAGGAAGAATGTCAGCTTGATAGCCACAAATGTGCGTATTTGTTTGATGCAATTTATAAACCTGATTGCCTAAAGCCTGAAGCAAAAAGAGCAGTTTTGAAAGCTCTTTATATAAAGAAATGGAGGGCTGGTGTTATTTTTTGTTTTTATGAGTGATTCTATATTTTATCTAGAATCGTTGAGGTCTTTATCTTTATGAGCTCCATGTTCAATTGGTACTTGTAAGGCAAATAATTATAATGGCGAAAAAACTCAAAATTACATTTATTTTGTAATTTATTCCTGTGATGGAAAAGCTGAATTTTTAGCAACGTTACTCTTCAGTGTTGAGTGTCACATGATCCTTCAGAAATCATTTTAATTGGCTGATTTCTAGCTCAAGAAATATTTTGTATTATTATCAATGTTGAAAACAGTTGTGCTGGTTAATATTTTTGTGGAAATTGTGGTATTTTTTTTTTCAGGATTCTTTGATAAATAGAAAGCCTGAAAAAGTAAAAGTCTGAAAGAGCGGCATTTATTTGAAATGGAAAACTTTTGTGCCATTATAAATTTTATTAATGTTACTTTTGATCATTTTAATGCATTTTTGCATATATATGTATATATATATTATTTACTCAACCATCATAGATACAGATTGAATTGAGAACAGCATTGCAAATTAAGGTTTTTCCCAGTTCTGGTCAATAAATATAGCCTACATGTATTCATCCATTCTGCTGTAAAATAGTTCTGACTTCATATGTGACTGTAGCTAAAAACGAACATTACCTTATATTGTGTCAGTTGTTCTTTGATCATCTTTACATACTTTGCATTGCACTTTGCATGCATAAGTCATATTTCTCTTTCTGTATCTGTATGCTTTTCCACTCTTGTTCCTCCATTACACATGCACATCGCCTGTCCCATATGTTCCCTTAAAACACTCTCTCCCCATCTAGTCTCTCTGCTCTAAAAGCAACATAGGCAGTACTGCGGATTCAGGGGTCGGATCACTTTCCCTCTGGAGAAATGATCCAATGGTAATTTTATGATGCACATGTCACAAGTCATCTCTTCATCACAGCATTCTAGCATGATGAAAACTGACGGAACAGCTTCTGTCTTGATATGCTTCTCAAGAGATGAAGGAAATTAACACACCAAAACTGTATAACCTTGGGGAGAAGAATGACGTAGATGCACATATATAGTAGTCTGTCAATGCGTGAGTGGTGTGCGAATGTGTGCGCCCGCTAACAGCTCGGTTTCTTCTGGATTTGTTCCCAGTGTGCTTGTGTTTAGTAGGCATTTGTTTTGTTTTTTTTGAGAACTCCTCAAGCTTTCTGTTAAACTCCCCTGCTGCTTGGACACACTCCCTCCATACTACCCTGATAGCACAAATGCACCCTCATGTCTGCAGAGATCACCTCCGCTGATGTAGTGAAGCTTCTGGGAGAAACGGTTGGTTGTAGGCATATGTGCAGGGAGTTTTCAGAATGATGTGGTAAATTTGCATTCAGTTTTGTTAAGACACTTTTTAATCTTTTTTTCTATATCTATAGGGTTTTCTGATGATCAGTAATATTTACAAGCTTTAACCAATATTCTCAATTTTTGGAGAATCATCTAACGTAAATAATTAACTAAATTCTGTTTAAATTAGCTGGTAAAGAATACACGTGAATAACTGTAGTCATACGTGCTGTCAACTTGATCTTGCATGTTCTCGGACCAGCTTTGTTCACCATGGTGGACAGCTTATATGGTGCTCCATAGGAACAGTTGCTAATATGGAATCTATGGATTGGATACATATAAGTTCTGACTCAAAGGTAAAAAAATCTTTGCTGAAAGACCTCTATATTTTAGACAAAGCAAACTCTTCAGACTACAGAATGTTTTCATGAATGCGTGCCTGTGTGTTGGAGGAGGCATACTATAAAGCAATCTGACCTCAATATCTCTGCACCTTATGTGTGGAAACAATGACAGTAGGGAATATGGGGCGCTACATATGTGAGAGAGAGACATCATTAATTATTGATTCCCGTCACTGCTGGAGAGGTAACGTGACTGCAAGAAAAAAAGCGATATTAATTTTAATGCTCCTCAATCTGAAGCTTAGATTGAAAGACGGGAACCTGTATTGAGCGGCAGTAAACTTTGTTGTGTGGGGAATATTGACATGAAATGTAATAAAAGGGTTTGTGATTTATTACTCGTCTGGTCCATTCCGAATCATCTTTTGTGGCCTGTGCAGTGGCAAAAAGGAAAAAGACTCACGGAGACATGAACGGTCTCTCCGTTCTCCAAAAACACCTGCTTTTCCCTTTTTTTTCCTTTTTAATTAGTGCCCATTTTTAACTGTTGTATTTCAAGGATACCTCATCGTTATTTAAATACTGATTAGAAACAGTGAGATGCCGGTAATAACAGTCATTAAAGCAGGATTTGAGAACTCTGTGAGAACAGCAAGAACGAAATGTATACTGGAAGGACAGAACAGCAGTTATAGATATAGGCAAGCATTCAGTGTAATATATATATATATATATATATATATATAGGAGAAGAACCCCTCCTTAAAGGGTTAGTTCATCCAAAAATGAAATTTCTGTCATTATTTACTCACCCTCATGTTGTTCCAAACCTGGAAGAGCTTCGGTCATCTTCGGAGCACAAATTAAGAAACCAAAGAAATTACCTCATTCAAGCACCAGAAAAGTAGTAAAGACATCATTAAAAATGTTATGAAGCGATGTGAACTACTTTTTGTGCCCAAAAACAAAACATAATGGCATAACTATAACAACTTTAACAATTATTTCTTCTCTCCCCTGTCATTGTGCTACAAGAATTGGTTGAATAAAGTTGTTATTTTTGTTTTGTTTTTGCTCACCAAAAGTTACAAAAGTTACATAGCATTAAGTTTGAACCACTGTCATTACTACCTCTCTGGAGCTTAAATGTAGTAATTTTGTTGCTTTCTCTGGCAAATAAAAAACTTTTCAGATTTCATCAAAAATGTCTCAATTTGTTTTTCAAAGATGAACAAAGGTCCTGCGGGTTTGGAACGACATGAGGGCAATTAATGACAGAAATTTCATTTTTTTTAGTGAACTAAATATTTAACATGAATGCAATAGCTATGCTAATGTCAAGCTAAATCATAAAACACTGAGACATTTTGCAGTGGATAAATATTGTTCCCCTAGTGGCGGGCAGTTTTTACTGCATACTAAATCATGCCTGCTGATAGCGTTGTTTATTTGCACACGATATCTGCACTGGTTTAAAAAATGAAAATTCTGATATTAACTAACCTTCAGGTCATTCCAAGCCTTTCTATTGTGGCACATGACATAAGATATTTTGAAGAATGTATTTGGTTATCATTGACTTGTATTGACAAAAAGAAGAAGAAGAAGAAAACATTTCTCAAATTTTTTTTTCTAATCACTTTTCCAGTGCTCACAGTTTATTTTTTGGATGAACTATATCTAATAAAATGTTTGTTTCTGTGAGACAGTAGTGCGGTGTAAATTTCAATAGGCAAATAGCGTTGTTTTTTGAGTGTGAATAAGGCACAGTCTTTAAAGTCAGCATTAAACAAAGTGTGCTCATTATTTATTCCCTATTATGATGTACATCCAAGTGATTTTGTCCATGGGGAATTGATTGGATCATTGTGGTTTGGTATTTCTGTGGCTCATGTGAGTGACAGCTTGATCCCGCCCAGCAAACACGTCATCAGAGAAGAGCTGTCGCTGCAAGAGGGAGGGAAGTTATTTTGATTAAAGGTTACGAGAGTTATAAATTAAAAAAATAATGATGTGTATGGACAAATCATTTATTATAAAATACAGCAGTTGTCCAATTTGATTTCATGGTGACTTTAATCCTGACTTTAATACACAAACCATAGCACAACACTGCATAGATTTCACCCGTTTAAGCTGTTTGTGGGTGGTTAAACGTGAGATGTTCATTGAATTCACCCGTCAGTGTACGGGTGTAATTTCAGAACCCTAGTATCCTGCGGATTTCCTTGGAAAGCACAAGGATATCCTTGGCTTGGTATGTCAAGACAAGAGGACGTATATTTTGACACACCTGCGTTGCATCAGCCCATGTAACAGTCAAACAACATGACATTGCCTCCTCTTCTGATTGACATGAAGGGTAATCAGCCTGTCCACTTCTGTCTGGACCACCGTTAGGGTTTCTATCTGACAGAAAAAAATATTTGTTTGAGAAAGTAAATAACTCTTGCGAATGCAGTTTTCTGCATAATTTTAAGTGTCTTTTTACTGTACGATCATTGAATAATTTTGCAACTTAAACGCGTTAATATATGTAGGCTACTGAGGCAGTTGTTATAAATGCAACATTTTAGCCCAGGATGGACATGGTTGCAGTTCATATAGCACCAAATGGTGTGGGTCCATCAACTATATTTCACTCGGTAATTTTATTCGCACTGTAAGTGATTGCGCGTGAAGCCCATCAGTGGGATGTGCGCTGCTGTCTGAGCTAACAGATGAAGAGGCCATACTGGCGTCATACCTCTGAGAGTCCATCAGCTTAATAAAAGTGTCAAGGCGGTTGATTTGTTATGTCTGTTAATAACAGAAGCAAAGGGTTCGACGGGAAAGAGATTAAACAGACGGCTAGAAATGACATACAGGTGCTGTCATCCGTCTTCACTCATCCAGCTTGCCTGCCTTATACATTTCTTCTCATTTTCTCTGTGTCACACACAAACTCAAATCTCCAGAGATATTTACACTGCAGAGCTGCTCCTGAGCTTTGAGAATGT
This sequence comes from Opsariichthys bidens, assembly GCA_037194245.1. Classification (NCBI taxonomy): domain Eukaryota; kingdom Metazoa; phylum Chordata; class Actinopteri; order Cypriniformes; family Xenocyprididae; genus Opsariichthys; species Opsariichthys bidens. Next base: position 7,475,927 of record CM074283.1, on the reverse strand, counting down.
GCATTTCAGATCTCCTCAGTCAGGGAGCTTTAGGTTGTGCGGTGTGTGTGTTGCCCGGCTGAATCTGAACAAAGCATTGAGAGTGACAACCGCATTAATTTTTAATTCCCTGCATTATTTTTCTGAATGTGTATGACTGGTGGTGAGGAAGCTACTTTAAAATGCTACTCATAATTTTAATATACTTAAAACTACTGTAGCAATTATATTCTGTTATGTTCTGTTTTGGCTTAGTTTCATTGGGATTTCTGTTCTGATCCTGTTCATTTGACCTAGTTTTCTTGTGTGTTGGATTATGATTCTGTTCACTTGTCGTTCTATTAATTAACGCATTTAGTCTGTGTGTATATACTTGCTGTTTTGTTCACTTCTTTGTCTGGTCTCGTTGATGTTTAGTGGTTTTCTCCTGACTGTTTTGTGAATTATTGAATTAAAGACAGTTTCTCATAAGTTTATTTATAATATTACAAAAGATTTGTATTTAAATTTTTTGTCATTTTCTTTCTATTCATGAAATAATGCTGAAAAAAATTAGCATGGTTTCCACAATAATATTTAGCAGTGCAACTGTTTTCAATATTGATAATAATAAGAAATGTTTCAGCAGCAAATGTGCATTTTAGAATGATTTCTGAAGAAACACTGAATGATGCAGAAAATTCAGCTTTGATCACTGGAATGAATTACAATTTAAAATATATTAAAATATAAAAGTTATTTTATATTGTAAAAATATTTCACTCTAGTTTTTACTTACATTAATTTATGAAATAATGCAGCTTTGGTGAGCATGAGAGACTTTTTTCAAATATAGGATTATTGTGGAAACAGTGATCATTTATTCTGCATTCCTTGATGAATAGATCAACAAGTGTTTTGCAAAACATACAAGTACATCCTATCATAACATTTTTTTTTATGCGAGTACGTAGTTAACGTCACAATTTAAAATGCGACTGATTTTTCTTTACTTGATATGATGGAGGCATCTAAAATGATTAAAATATTTAAGACATCTTTAACTTAATATCTAACATTTTAGAACAATAATTTAAAAAAAATAGAAAAAGAAAAGTAATAGACAAGTTTAAATAATGTTTTTTTCCATTGCAGTTGCTCCACTTGACTTTTGCAACTAATTTTACACTGGACAGACTTCTACTTGGATGCCTGCATTGGCTTTTGCATAGAATTTTTTTAATACAATAAAGAAGTTTGTGATAAAATAGCATTGTTCTAGCTTTACATTGGTTATACCACCTGACAGGGAAAGTGTACCAACCTACTGTACCCATATTTGAAAGCAGCTATTTTTATCAGTATTTGAGAAAAATCTACAAAACCATTAGGCTTTCTGACAATGCAGCCATAGGAAGCCACGGCTCATTAAGGCAGATTGAAAATGTCATTTTGCTGCTTCCTCCCTGGCCTTGTATTGAAGGATTGCAACGAAATTAATTTTGCATAGAGTCTAGGCTTTTGAATTGAAGCCAAAGCATGCATGACCCACGGCAAGTGTGATTAAATCACTGGTGGGGCTTTCAGAAGGAAGGTCAACCAAACCGCATTAAGACTGATTCCTCCAACCCTCTTCCCACCCAGCTTCTCCCTCATCCAGCCGATTGCTATCTTTTATCTAAATAACCCTCTCCTTGTTCCATTCCCTAGATTGCCTGTTTGTAACTGACTATTTCACCCGGACGCCTCGCAAGCTCAATGCCTACCGCTCTTTTGCCAGCGTGGAGCTGTTCCACTTCAACGTGCCTGAAGACACAGTGGTGGCTGTTTGGAACCTCATCACCTTCAAGGAGCAAGGGGGCACCTTCGGAGACAGCTGCCCAGACCGCAACGTGACAGTGTGAGTTGGCTAAATTTCCAGGTTACATCCATTGGTGCTGGGGGCAGACAAGGACAACAGCGTGATGAGGTCAGATATGTCCAATCAGCATTTCAGATGAGGAGAAGGGATATGTAAAAGCCAAATGTCACATGCATGATTATAATGACCTTTCTAATGCTCACGCTGAAGAGCACTCGCTGTTTGTCCCGATAAAAGAGCTCTAAATCTAAGTCCAAGGATCATCTCCCAGATGCTGATCATTTTCTGTGCTCTCCATATAAAAAAAGGCATTTATCAAGTGTGGTGCTGGCAGATTTCACATCGTAACTACACACTGGAGATCCATAAGCATAAAATACCAAGTGACACATATAAGATTTAAAATCCAACTCTCATTTTTACTAATTTTCACAGGGTCACATTCAGTAGAATTGAGTTCTAATCCGTATTAAATAGCCTCTAAAATTAGGATGGCCCTATAGTTTTATTAGTCATAAAAGACATTGAGTCCTTTGGTTCTCAGTTCAAGGTTACAAAGCAAAAAATTACCATTTTTGGTTTGAAGAGGGTATGGGATAAAAAAATGTGACAGTGAAGCTGTGTAATTTTATTAATGCACTTATTTTAATTTGGCTTTTTTTATCAGGCAAACTTATCAAAGTTTGAAAATTTATAACTTTACACAGAAAAGGTTAGTGAATGATTTTCACACTAAAATCGTTTGACTTGTGGCCATACTGTAGAAAAATTTTAGTGTCTACCATTGTAAGTGCCTTACTTTAGCTGGGACAACATTTCTTTTTGGGGTATTCAATATTATGCTGTTGATTGATCTCGTATTGGACTCCTTGAAACCCTGACACTTTTTCAATGTTACAAAAAACCATTGCCCCATTTCCACGCTTCCTAGATACAGATGAAGCCAGAAATGAAGTGTGAAAACACCCACTCTTGTACATTTTCCTCCATTGAACTCTCAGGTACTTCATAAGATGTACTTTTAGCCTTTATTCTTCTCTGTCCAATTCTTTCGAGTCATCCTTGAGTGATCCCAGTGCACTTTTATAGCCAGCACACAGTGTGCTAGCACAAGAGCTGTTGTTAAAGTTAGTCTTGGCCCTTGGGTAATGAAAATGGAGAATATTATTCACTGAATACTCAAGTCTTCAAATCCCAATACACTGGCTGTCATTAAAGTTCCATCAAAACACTGACCTTGTTATTGCCTGTCACTGAATGTACATCATAAGTGGTGAGGAAGAAACTCCTGGCTGTCTTTAATGTGTGACATTATAAAGAGGAGGAGAGGCTGTCCTTGAGTCAATCTTCCAGTACTGGTTTCTTCTGATAAATAGCCGCATCACAAAGGTTTGCTATTTATGCATTCAGCATGTATTGAAATTCGAACATTGGCGTCTGTTTTATTTGTTTGCCACTGCTACTTCTTTGACCTTCAAATTAGCATTAAAAGTAGCATTAACGGTAGCACTGAGCTCAGGTTATGATGTTTTAAAAGCACTCCATGTATGCTTTTGGGCCATTTTATTTCTTTGATGGCAGATTTCTTTCAGACTGCGCATATAGAAGAACCCACTTATGCCTCCTGTTTTATGTCTCCAGGGGTATATATAACATTGTGAATAAACCTGTCTGGTGGCCTTAAGGGAAAGCTACATGAGAAAGTTGCGGCATAAACAGTGATCTCTGTGTTAACTTTGGAAGGCTGTATTTTAAACTCATAATGTCAGTCATAACTCCAGGGGAACATATTGCCTTTCATAATTACAGTAAGTACGCCCATGTTCTAGTTTGAGCGATAATGAAATATGTGTCTTCGGGGCCTATCAAGTAATATATATGCCCTGCATGTGATTTAAATATAGTTTTTTTTTCCCTTGCTTTTGACAGAATTGTGCTCTATGTTGAGTAAAATACTCGTAGTAAATCCATTAAAACAGTAAATCTCATGAACAGACTGGGTAAAATACCATAAATTATAACTCAGATAGATAGATAGATCTGTTGTTGTGCTGCGCATTTGAGGGGTTGAAACATCTGTCTGACAGATGAGATGGCATAAGGTAAAGCTGTTTTTGATGTAACTTTTCAAACATGAATATATAAGATTGTCATTTAATGTACTGGAACAGCATACTGATACAAGTTTTCTATTTGCTGCTCTTGCCAGATTTAAAATGATAAACACACTAAAAAACAATCCAACAAATGGGACATGGATACAGCTATAAGTATGGAGATGATGGATGGATGGATAGATAGATAGATTCTCCATAGATTGCACTGTTTGTGCATACAGAACATTTACCGCACAAAGTTTTGTCTTGAGGCCCCGAGGTCTTCTTGCTGTTTTCATAATGAACAAGGCAGGGCTCCATTCTGTCGATTCAGCTGTCAGATAGCAGGCAGGGGGTGCCATAGAAAGATGGTAATTAAAACAGGCTGTACTCAGTGCCAGGGGAGAGATAAAGCGAGAGGATAAGATAAAGAAATGGGAGAAAGCAGGACGACTATGTCTAGTGGATAACAGCCCTGCGCTACTGGCCGTAGATCAATATCATGCTGCCGGACAGACCATGACAACTCTAATTGCAGCCCATACAAACCAGTAGGCCTAGGCAGAAACAGAGCTCCTGAGGTCTTCCCTGCAGTCCCTTTTCACTGGATCATCCTTCAAACATCAAGCTAAACCTTTTGGGAAGCCTTCTAATGTGAAACTGACACACCACATCAGATAATCAATGTTCAGCATAGGTTTTAGGGATAAGTGATGCAATGTTCGCAGTCACATTATAATTGAGGTCACAGCTGCAATTCTCCAGTCTGTCTCTGACCTCTTGGCTGAAGCCTGAAGACTTTGCGTTGTCTTTCCCTCATCAATATTAAGACTGCCAGACTCATGCACATTAATAATCTTAAGTTTTAATTCATCTCGCATGCTCACAGAGGGACTGGGGACTCAATGTATGAGACAGCAAAACAATGATGGAAATCACCTCACCTCAATTAGACTTCAGCACTCAATCTGCATTTCATGCTTGTTTGTTTAGACAAATACAAGAACAAGAACAGTAAGATTTATGCCACTCATTTGCATAATACGGGATCTAGGGGATGAGACTGTCAACAAGCCTAATCAAGACATAAACTAGGAGATGGGTGACAAAAACACAAAGGCTGCATGTCAACTTTTTTAATTTTAACCTCAAAGTTTATCACAGATTGCATACAGAACAAAGTCTATTTTGAGCTTGAGATCTTGGCAAGTCTTTCAGCAAGATTCCAGCAGCAACAATGAAGTAATGCCTTGCTATCTGGAGTGTATTAATGTCAATGTTTTAGACCCGCCTCCCAGCAGTAACTAAATGCAATAACATGCCTCAATTGAATCGCTCTGTTCTTCTGCTGTCCATGGTGCTGAACACAACTCTGATGATTACTCTGAACATTGTGCAGTTCTTGTGAGAATGTATCTGAAAACTTTCTTATGGGTGATATATATATACAGTGGGTAAGGAAAGTATTCAGACACCCTTAAATTTTCCACTCTTTGTTATTTTGCAGCCATTTGCTAAAATAATTTAAGTTCATTTTTTTTCCCTCATGAATGTATACACACAGCACCCCATATTGACAGAAAAACACAGAATTCTTGACATTTTTGCAGATTTATGAAAAAAGAAAAACTGAAATATCACATGGTGCAAATTATTTAGACCCTTTGCTGTGAAACTCATGTTTAACTCAGGCGCTGTCCATTTCTTCTGATCATCCTTGAGATGGTTCTACACCTTCATTTGAGTCCAGCTGTGTTTGATTATACTGATTGGATTTGATTAGGAAAGCCACACACCAGTTTATATAAGACCTTACAGCTCACAGTGCATATCAGAGCAAATGAGAATCATGAGGTCAAAGGAACTGCCTGAAGAGCTCAGAGACAGAACTGTGGCAAGGCACAGATCTGCCCATGGTTACAAAAAAATTTCTGCTGCGCTTAAGGTTCGTAAGAGCACAGTGGCCTCCATAATCCTTAAATGGAAGACATTTGGGACGAGCTATCAGGGGAGAAGAGCCTTGGTGAGAGAGGTAATGAACCCAAAGATCACTGTGGCTGAGCTCCAGAGTTGCAGTCGGTAGATGGGAGAAAGTTGTAGAAAGTCAACCATCACTGCAGCCCTCCACCAGTCGGGGCTTTATAGCAGAGTGGCCCGACGGAAGCCTCTCCTCTGTGCAAGACACATGAAAGCCTGCATGGAGTTTGCTAAAAAACACCTGAAGGACTCCAAGATGGGGAGAAATAAGATTATCTGGTCTAATGAGACCAAGATAAAACTTTTTGGCCTCAATTCTAAGCGGTTTGTGTGGAGAAATTAGGCACTGCTCATCACCTGTCCAATACAGTCCCAAAAGTGAAGCATGGTGGTGGCAGCATCATGCTGTGGGGGTATTTTTCAGCTGCAGGGACAGGATGACTGGTTGCAGTCGAGGGAAAGATGAATGCGGTACAGGTATATGCTGGACGAAAACCTTCTCCGGAGTGCTCAGGAGTGCCCAGAGCCCTGACTTAAACCCAATTGAGCATCTTTGGAGAGACCTAAAATTGGCTGTCCACCAACGTTTACCATCCAGCCTGACAGAACTGGAGAGGATCTGCAAGGAGGAATGGCAGAGGATCCACAAATCCAGGTGTGACAAACTTGTTGCATCTTTCCCAAAAAGACTCATGGCTATATTAGATCAAAAGGGTGCTTCTACTAAATACTGAGCAAAGGGTCTGAATACTTAAGACCATGTGATATTTCAGTTACATATATACATATATATGTATATAAGCACAAAGCCTGTGAAACTTGTTCTTAAAAAAAGAAACATGCAACATTCTTCAAGGTTATCCAATATATATGTACTACTGTATTATGAATACTACTCAGCTCACATACCTTTTTTCACCTGTACTGTATATAGTATAGAAATAAGTATATTCAGACATAGAGACTCATTTCTGGTCATGAAGTCTCTCCTAATGAGCTGATGACCTGATTCAGGTGAGTTTAATTTGGGAGACATACAAAATGTGCACTGTTCCCATTTTAGATATCTCCTTTATCGCATACATCCGTTTCAGGTCTTGGAGTCTCGAATCACAAGCTGATATTATGAAACAGATGCATTTGATCACAGCCATGTTCAAATAGATAAACAACATATTCACTTCAAAAACCCTTTTTGTTATGTCTGTTGAATGCTGTAGCTTTTATCATTGAATTACATTACAAAACTATGTAGTGTCGTTTGTAATTACAAGTTGTTGTTTTTTTTCAAATAACTAAAAGATCCTTGAATATTAAATGCTGTAAAACAGTACACAATAAAGTAAACAAAAGTTTAAACAGAATAAAGTGCAGAAGAGCACAACTTTCCAATCAATATCTTTTCTGGGCTGGCATATTTTATTCCAGATTAAAATGTAAAATTCATAAGTGTAAGCAAACTTGTGAAAAAATATATTACGTCTTTAAGTATTTAAGAATTTGGTCTTGTTTGAGACACTGTAGTGAATACAAAAATCTGAATAGCTGTTTGAATTAACAAGTAACCACTGTTTGACTTCCTGTTTTCTTTGTGACAAGTAAGTATCAGAAATTGACAAACTTTTTGTACTGTGGTAACTGGAGTATTATTTCTTTTTTTTTCTTCATATAATTTTCATTCAGCTCATTGTGCAGCATATATGCAGCGTTATAACCAATTGATAGGCAAGAAGCTAATGCTCTGACAATTAACACAATTGAACCTTCTCCGTCAGTTTGATTGACAGGCGATCTGACCAATCATAACTCCGAATCCGCCATTTTGTCTGACAAAGCAGTCAGGGGAGTTAGTAGATTAACGTTGGTGAACTTGAAAAATTTGTGTGTACTCTTTCCATGCTTGAAACAACATTCCTTCTGATGTTCATTCATGTTTATTTGATGCTATAAATGAACTAGTATGAAGAGATGTAGGTTCACGAGCCGATTGAAGGAACAGTGATCTGTCACGACACATTAAAGAACCACTATACGGTATTTATTGTTTAAACTTCTTTAAAAATTACGATATTTTAAATTTGAAACTGTTTCATACGTTGTCAGTGTCCTCTTTACTCCGGGATGTATTTTTCACTGCGTGAGGACATGATGTGTGGCGTGAGAGCGCATGGCTTGTCGGACATAGCAACAGTAACTGAAGGGCTTTGCGAAGGGTCAGTTCAGATAAAGTACATGGACTTCTTCACTGTATTTTGAAATGCCTATGATAACAATACTGTATATATTAATTACCAAAATATACTTACCTTCTTCTAGGAACGCAGAAAATATTGATTTATGTCATTTTTTGCTTTGAATTTGCATTGCATATCATGTAATTTATTTGATTACATTTTTGTTTGTTTGTTTGTTTGTTTGTTTGTTTTTTGCAGCCAACTAGCCTTGAGTTAATTACCAAGCCTCATTTTCACCTTGTTTCAAACTCTCTCCAGTCTAATTGACAACTAGGGATTCATGTGACCTTAAATGGTGGGAGGAAATGCACTGACTACCAGAGAATGTTGACCTGATTATGATGATCTGTTTGATAAAGACCCATTTTACATACAGCTCTATATTGCTTTTATGAGCCTGGCAGTAATATGCTAGGACTGGATGTTCTGCAAAGGATAATAAAGCCAAGCCTTTGAAGCAACAAATTACATACTATATGGCATGTCATCATTTACATGGCATGTATTTTGAAACTTGTGTGAGCTGAAGTATTTGAACTGTTTAAATAAGAGCATTAAGGATGCATGGTTGCTTCAACTGGTGCATTCAATAAATTTCTATTTGCATGTTGAGTTAATTAGAAAAACAGGCATCATTGGTATATGGCCAAGTTCTGTGTCATTATATTTCACCATATTCAATGTTGGCGTTGTTGATGGTCTTTTTCAACAACATAATCCACAGACTTTCCAGGCTGGTAGACCCTGTCAGCAACTTACTTGGAAATAACAAAAGCTTTCTCTCTCATTTTCACTTTCATTTAAGATCAAAATAACCACCAGAAAATTAAGAATACGATTAGTAAGACTTTACAATAAGGTTCAGTTATTTAATTAGTTAAATGATTTGTTCACTTTATAATGAAAATTACCCCAAGATTTATTCACCCTCAAGCCATCCTAGGTGCATATGACTTTCGTCTTTCTGATGAACACAATCAGAGTTATATTAAAAAATCTTATTAAAAAAATAATTAATCCTGATGCATCAAAGCTTAATAATGGAAGTGAATGGGGCCAACTGTGTTGGAAACTTAAGAGAGTGCATCCATCCATCCATCATAAACGTACTCCACACGTCTCCGGAGGGTTTTAATAAAGGCCTTCTGAAGCGAAGCAATACATTTGTGTATGGAAAATATCCATATATAAAAAGTTATAAAGTAAAATATCTAGCTTCCACCAGACTGCTTTCCGTATTGAACTTACAATGAAAGTGCAACTGACATTGCGTCACTCAGGCTTTTTCTGTCAGTTTCTTTAAAAACGCAATTCTTTTGAAGACAGAAGGTGTAGGACGTAGTGTACGCGTTTCGAACTCCAAGAGGCGTTACACTTTCATCATATGTTCAATTTTGAAGACGGTCTGGTGGAAGCTTGATATTTTACTTAAATATGTTTTTTTTTCTTATTCAAATGCATCGCTTCACTTCAGAAGTCCTTTAGTGACCCACCGGAGCCGTGTGGAGTACGTTTATGATGGATGGATGCACTCTCTTGAGCTTCAAACTTGGTGGCCCCATTCACTGCATTACAAAGTTTTGACGTGTCAGGATATGTATAATAACTCCGATTGTGTTCATCAGAAAGAAGAAAGTCATACACGTAGGATGGCTTGAGGGTGAGTAAAGCTTGGGGTAATTTTCATTTTAAAGTGAACTAATCCTTTAATGTCTTAGAATCATAAACTAACAGTAATTATTTACTGCTAACAATTTTTTTAAGATGTATAATTGAAAAATAAATTACTTAATGTATGAAAATTGATTTATGAAAATGATTTATGTATTATGAAATAGTAAGCCTGGAGCTGCCACTTCCAGTCTCGAAGGAAAAGGTTCGTGGCGCAGTGGAAAACACAACCCAGATAAAATCATTACCCAGTGCTGAAAACATCTGTCTTACAGTGCAGAACACAAGCTTGTGCTTTAACAGCATTAGTCTGGCCAGTGTCGTCACATTCATGTGAGCAGTATGGGGTATCCATCTTACAGTAAGACCCTGGAGGATGAGACATCTTTTAGATGCCCTAGCTCAGAGTATAAGAAGGGCAGAAATGACTTACCTAATAACCTTGCATAGCTCCAGCAGCAATATTTTGAGTTATTACCTGTCAAAGATCCAGGACCTCTGGGTTAGCATGACCATCTCTGAGGACTGCATGACTGTTTCAGGAAGGAGAAACACACAAAGAAACCTGTGTACAGCCAAAGACATTATAAGGCTACTCAAAGAAAAATATGAGAATTGTAATTGTCAAACTAAAATGAGTTTTTGAAAGGTTTTTCACTAACAGGTTTCATCCATTCGAGGAGCTGAACTTGTTGCAGCCTGTGGAAATTACCAAGAGGGCCTCCTTAATGAAACTTATATAGACAAGAAGTCAAGGTCATCTTGACCATTTTTCATCTGACTTATTTTCCTATTAGCGTCCTTTCTATTATATAATTTAATGTTTATTTTTATTATTATTATACTGTATATCATCATCATCATTATTACCTGTAAGGGTCTTTTCTATGATATCATTTCATGCTTTATATTGTTTTTGCATGGTGGATCACGAGGCCTTTTCTTCATTATGACATCAGGGCAGTTCTCCAACTGTTATGCAGTGACACAGTGGACAGTGACTGAGGAAAATAAATAAATAAATAAACATGTTAAATAGGGATGTATACAATATCAGTTTGCATCATGGACACCAGTCTGAATCATTACATGACTTCATTACACACATATGATTGTGCTGTCTTTTGCCTCGTCTCACAAAGCCATTCTACCTCTGAAAATGAAAAAAAAAGAAAGAAACAGAATAAAAGAGTAATTGATAGTCTTTGTTGTGAAACTCTTCACACAGGTTTTTCTCCCTCAAAGATTGTCAGGGTTATGTCTGACAAACTACAGGAGACACAAAACAATGCATTGAGCAAAAATAATTGCACACATTGAAGCCTTTTAGAAAAAGTGTCATGGCATGATTTGTTGCAGGCTCCTATTGTCTGGCTGTGACTGTATCTTGACTGACAGGCTGGAGACTGAGGGAAGATTTTTACTTTCATGGCCTTGTGCACCCATGTCGAAATGAAGAAAAGTGCTGTGCGGTTTTGTGTTGAAAATGAGTCTGATGTGAGTGAATGATTTTCTTCTCTTTCATCCCTCGTCCCTCCTTTACTTGTAATTGCAGCCTAGTCGGGCCGTTGTTCCAAGTCAGTGCCTCCTAAATTTGCAAGCATTGCTCAAAACATTAACGGTGGAGTTAAATGTTGGAATATTTGTTTACGATTCACTTCATGCATAATTTACTGTTAGTCACAATGCTCCATTTCCTTTCTTGTGAGTGAATGAGAAATTTTTGCATCTTCTGCACTCTAATTGATTCACAGTGACTTCTGCGTGCTTTCTCTGGTTCTCTATTCTCTGCTTACTTAGTTCAACCAAAAATGAAAATTCTTTCATCATTTACTTGCCCTCAAGTTGTTCCAAACCTCTATTAATTTCTGTCTTCTGCTGAAGAATATGGGTTACCAAACAGTTGATGGGCCCCATTGATTTCCATCGATTTTAGTATGGAATATATATATATATATATATATATATATATATATATATATATATATATATATATTATGAAAGTCAACTGGGTCCAAATTAAAGGGTGAGTAAATGGTGACCATTTTCATTTTTGGTTGTATGCTTGTATGTTTATGTTACACGCTTTGAAGTCTGGCTATACTTCCCATTGACTTTTGAGCTTTTAATTTCTTGAACATATTTTTAGATTTTGTTGAGCAACAAAATATCATTTATTTATGTGTTTGTTAGATAGTTAGTTAATTAGTACACATGAAGCAGTTTTCCAATTGAGATTTGGCTAAATATGCCAAGTAAATACCAAGTAATTGCACGAGTTTGTCTGCCATACTAGAGAACTACCACGTTTTCTGTCATATTTATACAGAGTTAATGATATTTTCTGTCCTCTGCCCCTACGTCTATTTTGAGAAAACTTTCAGAATTTTTACATTGAGATATTATTTAGTGTTTATTAATTAATTTCCTTTTGGGGGTTGTTGGCTGGTCTCTTCACTCTAGTTGATTTCAGGTTTTGCTATCCTTTGGGGACACTTGATAATTCTATGTTTATGAAAACATTAAGGTTAATTCATTTCTGCACTAAACAGTTTATTTTTTGAGCATCCCAGATGCTCTGAACACAATCTCATCCAGTGGTGTGAATTGGGGATTACTTGTTTGACAGACTAATGTTTGAAAACAGTAATTTTTTGTAGTTCTGTTTTGTGGCAGTTTTAATAGGAAATTCAAGCCAAATTCATTTGCATCACAGTGGAGCGTAAACAACGACTGTCTCATTTTTTGGTCACCTCCAAGGAAATTTCCACAGCTTGTTTTGAAATGTAACCTTCTCTTTTTTTTCTTTTTTTTTTACAGGTACTTCAGGTCAGGAGCTCCACCTGTAATCAACCCCCTCCAGACACGTTTTCCAAAGGACACCATCGTACCAGGCTCCTTCGCTGTCACTTTGACATGGACGCTGCCCAACCGCACCACAGGAGTTTTCAATGTCACCAGCCCCCTCCCTGGAGACTGGTTCCTGGCTGCACACTTACCAAAGGATGAAGGGAAGATCTCTGTGAAGGTGGGTATAAACATCAAGGATAAAGCAGTCAGTGGTCACAGGCCCAAAAATTAGAGAATCATTTCTGGTATTAACAAGAGCTGAGCTTGTTGATGATGAAAAGAGCCTTATGCTTATGGTTGTGCACGTACGTTCCTCTCGGCATTTATGCATTTATAATTGAAGCTGCTCACTTCCGCACAGTCAGTGGGTGGCCTTCGTGGGTAGTAATTTAAAAGTGAGTGCTGTGAGTTCAGAACTTCTTTTTTATAAATGAGATTATATGTGCATTTCCTGTCAGAGTGCTCATTATTTCGCTTGGGTTGTAATCTCAAAGACAATGGCATTTTTTTTATAGTGTCCTGAATATTAATTTATATAGATTGCATTATGTTAGAAGTGCATTGCTTTTTTTAATGATTAATTTTCTAATTGTCCACAAAGCCACAGACTTTCTAAGTTTCGCGTATGTCTCTACAGTATGGAAGCATATTTCCACCTCTGAGTAAAGAATAGAAAGCGTAATTGTGACATAATTCTTTGAATAAGAAAATCATACTGTGAGATGTAAAGTCACATTGTGAGATATAAAGTTGCAATTGCGACATTTAAATTAGTCATGCTGTGACATAAAGTCACATTGTGATATGTAAAATTACATTACAACTTATAAAGTTACAAATGGGATATAAAGTATCAGTTACTAGAAATAAAGTCATCATTTTCTTTTTATTCGACTGCCATACTCAAAGCAATTTTCATATACAGGCAAAAGTTCAAAGAGTCAGAGAGCTGCCGTTCTTTTGAATGCAGTTTAAATTAAAAAAGCAATTCATATTATAACACAAGGGGTTTACCATGCATCGTAAGAAATGTGTAAATAATAGCATGCCAGCAGTGGCTAAATTATGGTCTAATAATGCTTTCTAGCAGTAAACACAAATGTACAGCAGGCTGTAGTGTTCTTATTAGGAGCATTACTGTCCAGAGGGAACATTTAAATGGGGGAAAATCAGCCAGTGGATAGTGTTTAAAGGGCTCATGCTGCTGGCTCATAGATGTGACTGAGTTCACATACATACTTACATATAGATTTTAGATTCTCTAAAAGAAAGTGCATTGGATGGCCAGGACAGTTTCATAATTATATGAAATAGTTAGCACAACAATGTCATGTGAGACAAGTTTATTTATTACAATTTTACGCCAGTTTCTGGTTCTTCTTACAAATATAGTGGATAATGGTTTTCTTTTTAGACGTAAGGTATTGAAAGACTTAAATATGAGATATAATGAAAGTGTGTAATGGTTCCCTATAATATTTTTTTTTTCATAGTGGGATGTTCCACAGAAATGAACAAGACCAGTTGAAGTTGTTATTTTTTGCATGTTTGTATCATTATTTTTTAAAAGGATGCTGTCCAAATAATTTTGCCCCCAGTGTATATTATACAGGCCACGTGATCTTTTGTTCCTGGAAAAAAATGGATATGCCAAGATTCATTTTATGTTTGCCTTACAGAGTTATAACTGGATACATTCCACTGGTTTATATTTGCATGTAGATATGGAGAACTCGTTTTCTCTGTTTCATTGAGACTCACATCTGCTTTAATTGCGCTGCCATGCATAATTTAGCCAATATCTGACAGTTCTGTAAAATGGAAGAAAGTGCTATTACACTCTGGAAAATAGGCCTGAAATATGATTATGTGCTTGCTTTAATTGTATTAGAAAACAACAATAGGCAAAGTGTGTTTTTGGCCTCTAGCATGTACATCTCTAAAATGTGCAAGTAAAACTTATAAATGAAATTTAGGTTTTAAAGGAATAATTCAGCCATAAATGGAAATTGCTGTAAATTGAATCACCCTCTAAACGCTTATGGTTTTCTTTTCCTTTGGAACACAAGTTGAAAGTTCATGAGAAATGTCTATTTTGTGAACCGTTTTGAACTCTTTTGAATCGGGTCTTTTCTAGGAATCAGATTCAGTTTGATTCGTTTCTTGCTGATTCAATGATTCAGGTAGTGTTTGTTTTTCAGTTAGTATTTTTATGGTGCATTTTATATTTTATGGTGCATTTGTAGCTTTAACGTTTTAATCCCCACAATTGACCCTTCGCAAACAGTTTGATTGACAGGTGATCTGACCAATCATAACCCCGAATCCACCATTTTATCCGACAAAGTAGTCAGGGGAGTTAGTAGATTAAGTCAGGTTCAAAATTATTTTATTTTGTTAACATATTGGGCTCAAATGTTTTTACTTAGGTAGTTTTGGGTATCTCTATTTATTACTCCATAATTCATAAAATACTGTCAACAGGCATAAAAAAATCAATTTTCACCATGTTTTTGGGAATAACATGTTATAAAGTTCTAGCTATGAATGATATATAAACAAACCCCTCTGTAAAAACCTTCAGAATGTAGTTATGAATAAAAATGGACAGTTTGGTTTGTGTAAGTGCAACTGAAGTGGAGATTTTAGGCTTAGAGAATAAAAGAAAACTCATTTTAAGAAAACAGTCAATGTAGAACATCTGAAACATCAAAACTGATAACTAAATAACAGCAGGTCTGAACAGTCACACACACAACACACAGACAGACAGAGACACCCACGGAAAGCTAAATCGAGAAGTGTCAAAGTATGCCATGTGATGCATCTAAACGAATCACGTTGTCAGAAATCGACACTAGCCAGATACTACACATTTTACTTTCACAATTGGTTGCTGGTGCAAAGGAAATGGCTATATTTGCATCCAAAAACCTTGTGCAGGAGTGAGTGAGCTTTACAACCGTACCGGTAATGATATGGTGCAGACTACGAAAGCGGTTGGACATGTTGCATTAGAATGCTAACTTGGTAAGATGCAAATAGACAAACCTGTGGTAAAATAAACAACTAATTGTGTATTTTGGACATTTTCTTTTCAGTAGTCTGAAGGAAGACGTGTTATGGAAGCAAAAAAGCCCCAAATCTCAAAATTGACCAGTGCATGGTAAAACAATGTTTTTAACTGCCATATCTCACCTTAAAGAATAGCCAGCACAAGAATTGAAACTTCTTTTTCATGTTCATGGAAGAAAGAAAATCATATTGGTTTGGAACGACCCAAGGGTGAGTCGGGTGAACTGATCCTTTTCAAGTGACCTCCCTGGTAAATAAGATTTTAAACAACAACGTTACAGTGCATCGCATCTAAATGAATCTCACATTGGAGTAAACTCATCACGTTAATTGGAATTCTCACGTTCATTACCTCAATCTTCACCCACAATCTTAAAAACTCTGCTGAGCTTTGTCCTTCGCTGCTCTCACTTATCTCAGAGCCACCAGGCCTGCACTTCAGCCTTTCTCTTTAATTAACTGCTGCAGGTTTGGTGGTGGTGGAGGCCATTCTCCAGGATTAAGAGCAATAATTCTACTCTGTGTACTTCGCTTTAAGGGCACCGTTTTCCTCTGAGCCCACGGGGTCATACTGCCAGCCAATTAGACATAGACAAAGCTTGGAACGACGAAGGCTTTCGCCTCTCTCTTGGCGTAGGGAATGACAGCACCTGTGGAGCAGAAAAGCTCATGGCCGAACTTACTGGGACGGAGTAATTGGAGCAAGTGTGGAAAGCGAGACCGTGCTTTCCCTGAGGAATACATTTTTTATTTATTAGTCCGTGTAGTTTAAATGGGGGTTATGTTGTATAGGACTGCTCAAATTTATTCTTTGGCCATCTTGGTAATGTTGGCGCTCACCTCATCTTCTGTGTGTACAGTGTGCAATAAGCTCCCGTTTTACTTAAATAGTTTTGGAGATTTCAGTTTCCTCTATTGTTTAAATCAATTTGCTAAATTCACAATAAAAACAGTATTTCTCAGGATGGCATTTTAGAGTAAACAAACTCTATTTAAAAGATGATCGGTGCTTTTAACTGAAAGGTGGAGCTTTAATTTCTACGGAAGCCATATTGAACACTGCCTTTTTTCTTTATCATTTTTATGATGGGTGGTCCTCAATACAATATTTATGAATTTCACAAGGGAAGTTGGCAAAAATAATGATAATCAAAATCATCAATTATACAGAAATGCAACTGAAAAATTACTGGTAATAATAATAATATAATAACTGTAAATTAATAATAATAACTATAATTGTTATTATTTCTCAATCTCAAAATAATAATAATAAGTATTATTATTATGTATTTGGGGGAAGTGAATGATGCTCTCTTCCACTGTCCCCATTACCCACAACTTAGGTGCCCTTGAGCAAGGCACCTAACCCCCAATCGATCCCTGGGTGAGGACGTTGCTGCCAATGGGTGGTTCAGAAACCCTCAGATTTCATCAAAAATATCTTAATTTGTATTCCAAAGCTGAACGAAGGTCCTACTGGTTGGGGATGACTTGAGGGTGAGTGTGTAATGACAGAAATTACATCTTTGGGTACACTAACCCTTTAAAGGTAGGGTTGGCAGTTTTTTTTATAAACACTTTTTCTTTTCCTGGTTGAAACTCTCATCCTGATAGAAATCAATTATAGAAGTGTTAGGTAGAGTTGTAGACAGACAGTCGCCGAGCACCACAAACAAGCCACCCTTTACAGTTCCTCCTGAACCAAAACAATACGCTTATGCTGCGTTCACGCCAAGTTGTAACTGTATGAGATGGCAACCCATGACATTCTACCCAAAGATGTTCTACCTTCCTCAGACTCAGATTTATGCATTTCTATGTTAACATTATCAATGCTGAAATGAATCTGCAACAGTAAAGTTGTACAAGTCCGATTCCTGTAATTTGTTTACATTCATTATTATTATAATGTTATGTGCTTTGAAACACGATGTAGACTCTGCTGTGTGCATTCATGTGTTTCGGTGGAGGCGTGGATTTGGAGAGTGCTCTGGAGGCATCTTATGCTTTCAAAGCTAGCTCGCTATTGCTAGCCTCTCTGAAATTGCCTACCCTACCCTTAATGCTTGCTATGTACAGCACAAGTTATTGTTAAATTCTTAAAATCCAATCTTGAAATTCACATCATGATCGTAAACTGCTACGACCCCGTACAAGCCTGTTACTGACTGTCAAGTAACAGCTTGCAGGATCGCAGCTTCGTGGACACATGGTGCACAGAGGTGAATCCCAGCAGAGCAAAGCTGTAGCGGCCCTCAGCAAAGTGCAAGTCTGTTCTCTCTGCTGATGAGCTCCACAGTGTCTGTGAGGCTAATCAGGGAGCAGCCGGACCCTGCTCTACAGGCGCAGTCACAGGAGCAGATGGCCAAATGTAGAGCGAGAGAGGGAGGAAAGGAAGGAAGAAAAGGGGGGTGAGTAAGAGTCAAGCACGCAGTAAAGATCAGCCGGCCGTCTCTGCTGCATGAAGCTGCCACAGTGGATAAGCAGCGACCAGAAGCCGAGCATCCTGACAGTTTGCCTTGCACTAACTAAACTCTTGGAGCAAATCAATAAACTAATTGGAAACTGTCAGCACTTGGAGATATGTTATCGTTCAGTGCATCTTTGTTGTTTTGGGCTAAGGTCTACACAAGTAGGGAGGGGGGCTGTCAGTTTTGTGACTGTTTATCTTTGTATTGATTTTTTAGAGATAGTGAACAAACCAAAACATATTCTAGATTTTCTGTGTTATTAAGGTGTGCCTGGTCAGTTGATGCCAATATTCATGTATAATGAAATGCCACAATTCCCTCTTTATACAAACAGATATACAAACAGATTGTTTTAAAGCAGCTTCATAATAATAACCAGAAAATAATGATCAATGATGCCAACTTATTTAGATATATGACTCAACTTCTACTACAAAGAAGCTCTACAGAAGACAATAGGGTTACACTTTATTTTACAGTGCTGTAGTTACATTGTAGTTACTCATTAGTACGATTAATTAACTACATGTACTTACTATAGAGTGACAGTTAGGGTTAGGGTTTGGTTTAGGGTTAGTTACTTGTAATTATGCATAATTTACTGTTATTACTACATAGTATATAGTTACAACTATGGCACTGTAAAATAAAGTGTTACCAACAATAGTGCCATTATTCAGCTCAGCTCAGTTCAGTTCAGTAACTGTAAAGTTCACAAATTATGAAACAAGTTCAGTTAGACTAGAAGTAATACTGTTGCTCTATCCAAATATTATATAATATTAATAAAATTAATATTATTATATTATTTAAACCAGCTCTGTCTCAACCAATGGCGTGAGTTTGGGGGTTTGTCCAACCAACAGAAAATTGTGTTTGATGTTACAAATTTGTCTGAGAACAGGAATCAGTTTTGATATTATTATCTCTTTAATGTTGTCATGTTTTTTCTGTAAAGAGATCTGTAAACAGCGCTACTCTTCTGAATATCTGTGTCCTTTTTGATGAATTTTTTTTTTTCAGTTATTAGGCTGTCACAATATTAGATTATTATCATGGCTAAAATAATTCAAGTAATTAAACTGTTATTGTAATATCTATAGAAATATTTTTGCTTTGTTTATTTTGTTTCTTCATTCTTTCATCCAGTGATTCACACTGCAGGGAGGTGGTGAGAGAGCGTTGGTAACCATAATTGTACAAAAGCAGAAATGACTGTCGATCAGCTCTTCCTGCAGACTGGGGGCTTTTTTTTTTTTTTTGCTTTTTTTTACAGAATCCCAAAAAACTCCCACACGGATGAGCTAGCTAATTTTGTGCGAGAGTTGAGTGTCTTGCTTTCATCTCCTGTCATCATCTTCAACATGATTTCGAGCAGCAGGAGTAGCTACACACTGCTTCATATTTTTACTTTTTATGACGAGTGGCAACCAGTGATAAGGTGCAATATGCCACCTATATTATTAAATTGAAGTGCCAACCAGATTACTGGTGCTAGATTAGTTACATTTTCATATATCTATTAACACAATATAAATATTCCTTTTTTTTATATCATGGTTTTATTCTATACCGGTATATTGTGACACGTCTAATATACAGTGGAAAGGGATTGCCACCCAACTGTTGATAGAAGTAGGAAAGCAGAACTTTTCTGTCATCTCTGATTTATTTCTGGACTTGGGAACTAAAGCACAGAACAGAAGTGGAGAATTGTGGGAGATGTGTGGGGGAACACCAGACTTTACCAGTAATGAGACTGTGGATCCCTGCAGTTCTGTTCCTTGACAAATGATAAATGTTTTTCATACCATGCCGAAAAGCTACGCTCAAATGCCTTAGTGCCTTATATGCGACGTGTTCATGCACTAATACATTTTCAGGTACAATCATATACAGAGAAGAGGTTTTTTTTTGTATTTATTTATTGACTAGGTGGCAGTTGCATTACCAGACACATGTTCGAGTCAACCACGATCCACCATAAATAATAAAGAAATCTTTTTCTCATTGGCCATATGGACTCCTCCTCCTCGTTCTGCATGAGCAGAATGTCAGAGATATTATCCCTCGCACAGCTGGAGACCGCATTAGACATGCAAAATGCCAACAACAGTCCGCTATCAATTCTGTGTACTGTTTGGTGCTCTGCACGCTTGCTCAGAGGGCTCTAATTATTTCACTAGTTGCTCAAAGTTGCCAAATTTGCGCTGTGAAAAGGAAAGCAATTATTTGCATCTTTTTCTCTCTCTCTTCCTTTTGTCTGCGCTGTGTGTCTGCATTGGCACATGAGTTGCTAACATCCCCCCTAATCAAATCAGATCAATGAAGAATTGTAAGGAGGCAGAGGCGTCACGAGTTGACAAATCTTGCATGTCAGACACAATGCAAAAATCACGGGGCGGATGGAAGCAGGGCGGGGGTACAGAAGAAAGGCCGTGTCTGCCACCACCAGCACCAGCTGTGCCTGCTTTATGTATGCAGCCATGGACAAACAACAGATGGGGCTCCTTCTTCAGTTTGTTGTTTAATGGTTGCTGTTTAGCTTTTCCATCCTTATTATCCCACCTACAATTCCAATCTGCCATTTTAAGCTAAGAACTGATGTTTCCATTTACGTGCATGCACTGTGTAGTAGCAACATCACGTTTTGGGTAAAACATTGAATCCTTGGCAGAAGGAAACTAATTCTTAATAAACCTAATACTCACTGATTGAAATACTCGCTTACTGCTTTCTACTTCCCTCTGGCAGGCAGGCATAGATTTTAAGAACAGTTTTCTCCCTAAGGCAATCTGTTCAGTTCATTATTTTATATTGGATTTTTTCATATTTACACTACTAATGAAAAGTTTGGGGTCAATATGATTTTTTTTATTCAGCAAGGATGCATTAAATTGATCAAAAGTGACCGTAATTACGTTTATAATGTTAGAAATCTTCTATTTCAAATAAATTCAGTTCTTTTGAACTTTATAAATATCTTAGAATCAAATACAAATACAAACCACTTTACAAAAAATGTTTATCACGGTTTCCACAAAAATAATTAGCAGCACAACTGTTTTCATAAGAATAAAGAATAATGTTCTTGAGCACTAAATCAGCATAGTGATTTATCATGTGACGCTAATGACTGGAGTAATGGCTGCCTCAGCTTTGTCATCACAATTAAATTACATGTTAAGATAAAAAAAAAGATCATTTCGATTGTTTTGATAACGCTAGCATAGCAATTGCTGAAAGAGTATGGCAATATAGAAAATTAACAAGCCTTCCCCCCAAAAATACACACACAAAAAAACATTATATAACACTTAATTTTAGCATTAACCCTCCCTTTTGATTGCCATGACAAAGCATGCTGGGAAATAGCCCAGTTTCAGGTAAAATTAAGTTTGTCTAAATTACAAGAAACAACTTCATAGAACTCAAAACAATGAAACAATTCAGATTACTTCAAATGTGTCAGTTTCGTGAACTCAAAAGAAAAAGAAAGTTCTAAATACTCATAAAAGTTCATTTGATTGAACTACTTTGTTTGAACATTAGAGTTTACAGTATGAGCATATGAGACTTATTTCAGAAACATTGGACCCCAGTCCGAGGTAGTACATTTTGATCGACTTTTGTGTAAAAATGTCTTAATTTTGGCTGGTAAAAATGTTTTGGTTTTGTCTTTTAGGTATTATAGTCCTCATATGCCATCATGTATACAGTATATAAACTATTCTACAGCAAAATAAGAGTAGAATACCTGCATGCCATTCTAAACATAGCTGTGAGCAACTGAAGTCTTAAAAATCTTTTGCTTTTTGTAATAAGAAAAAGAAAAGGATCATCGAAGCCATCAATGAATTGCTCTTTGCATGTAAATGTCTAATTTATTACCTAGGAGACATTGAGACTGTCTTATACTGGAGTATAGCTGCAGAACAGTTCCTGCTGAAATGAACGAGTCTCCTAATCAAGCTAAGAGTGAATTAGACCTCGATAATACACCAGAGATAATGAGCGACACCTGCCCAGTGGTGCAAATCCACCAAATAGACTTTAATGAAATGAGAATGTGTTCTGCCACCATTACAACAAATGCCTCTTGTGTGTCAAGGCTACCGAACCGAAGGCTCTGAGACATTAGGAGATTAGGTGCATTATGCATTAGAGCAAATGATGAAAAATATGTGTTTTTGATTAGCTGCTTCTTCTGAAATATTGATATTGATGTTTACTGTCATAATGAAAGCTGCAAAGAAAAAATGGTGGATGATTTGCTGCTTTCCGAATGGGACGTCTTCAGTGCACTGGCTAGGGAGTCGGCTACTTCTATGGTGTCCCGTTGTCAAAATCGCTCGAGTGCAATGAAACGTACAATCCCTTGAAAATTACCAAAATGCTTCGACTGCTCATTATATTCACTTACCAGAAATGTCTCCCAAGAGTAATTATATAAAGACAAAATCTCATTTTTCTGTTTTTAAGAGATTTTGTTTGTAGTTGTCTATCATCTCTAATGTGCATGAGAGAATATAACCCTGCAAAGTTTTATGATTAAGAGTAGTCGGCCCTTTTTTATTTAAACATTCATTTATGTATTTTTTCTGCAATTTTATTCTACTGAGATACTAATAATTTTGTTGTAAGCATTTTGTGCCTTCATATATTAATGCACAGTGGCTAAAAGTGATGTCCATATGCCTGTAGGAAAATTTGCATCTTCACCCTGTATTCAAATACTTTATTTTTGACAAATTGTTAAAGATTTTGTTAGCAAATTGCATAGGTGTGCTTGGAGTCAATTATTTTATTCATGATAACGCAATGAAACATGACAAATTTTGCAGTCATAATCTTTGGCCAGGCTGTCTTACAAAGAAACTATGAACACATGGAAAAACAAGAGCGAAACAATGAAACATTAATGTTGTATAGTCAATGTAGGCTTTTTCCTTTGAGCATTCTTTGCATAGTAAAATAGAACCTGTAGCTGTAGTGCCAAATGCCAAAAACTTTTGCCAGATAAATACCTTAATCACATGATCTTGAGCGATACAAGATCCTTCAGAAACCATTCTAATATGCTGATTTTGTGCTCAATAAACATTTCTTATGTCAAAGTCAACTTATATGGTCATATGGCATTGGATAAAAGCAAACAAACAAACAACAAAAAAATTATAGTTCCTACAAAACAACAGTGACTAAACTGTACAAAATGGACAAGACCATAGTACCACAAAGTACAAACAATAAAAACATAATTAATAGTTATCAATGTTAAAAGTAGTGCTTCTTACTATTTTGGGGGAATTTTGGGGATTTTTTTTTTTAGGATTCTTTGATAAATAGAAATTTTAGTTAAAAGTGTAAAAGCCATTACCTTCATTTTTGATCAATTTAATGCATCCTTGCTCAATTAAAAAGTGGAAATGCATCTGTTTTGCTTAACAAAAAAAAAGCAGGACAAATGCGTATGTATATTTAGTTTCTCTTACGGTTTTCTACTATACAATGATTACTGAATGCATGTTGATATGTAATACAGTGATGTAACCTTTTAATGCACAATGTGTTGTCATGTCCCAGTGTTTAGTGGATGAAAGCCTTTGTTAATTTCACAATTATATGTTGATATACATGACACAAATTCACATCCTGGGGAATTTTAAAAGTGAAATGAAGCACAGACAATTTTTTTGAGGCTTTCTTAAAGATATTTATTCTCATGTCTTTATAAATGAAGGGATATCTAATTATATGATGACTATTGAGGCAGTGAAACCCACAGCATAATTAATCACACACCACTGCAAGCCAACTATCTCTTTCCTTTGCCCCGCCTCTCTCTTCAGTATTGGAAGTTGCCGTCACCACTGACGACTGTCTCGGTTATTGTTCAACTGCATTGAACTGACAGATGCGACAGCAAACTCTTTCTCCCCACCTTGTGAAGTAATAACATGGCTGACTGACCTCAACAGGAAGCCAGCAGTGATATGCGGTTGACATTCGACAGTGCTGTGGGTAGAATAAACCAGTGAAAATGATCCCACGTCTCTGGCTGTTGTCCAGTACAAATGACGGAAAAAGAGGAATGTGCACTCTGGAAAGATAATGTATTCTTTTAGCATGATTCCTAGATATTTAATACCTGTATGTTTGGTGTGATTGTGTTTCTCTGGGTGAAGATGATAAGAAAAGAGGTTGGCCGAGTGGAGAGGAGGGGCTGTGCTATACCATTCGACATTGATGAATGTGTTTAGGGTAAGAGTACCTGCTTGAAAGAAGACAAGGTTTCCATGATGAAACGCTGCATTGTAATTTGCCAGTGTGTGCCATAATAAATAAAAGCTCTTGGATTCTCCCACCTCCTCTCCGTCTTTAATCCCTCCACCTCCCTTTTTCCACACCTCAAGTCTTCATGCAATTGCACTGTGAAAAATGGTCTGTGAATCTGTACAACTCATCAGATCTTTAATTAGAGCACACGCCACAACATCTGCTGTATGCTGAAATCTGTGTGGTTTTTACAGCTACGAGTCTCTTTATAGTTCTACCAACAGGTGAAAACGAAACCGTTGCGTTTTTAGTATTGCCGGTCGTAAAGCTGTACATACATTGTGGATATTTTGGTGACATTCAATTTACACTACTGTTCAAATGTTTGGGGTCGATAAGATTTATGTAACGTTTTTGGAAGAAGTCTCTTATCCACACCGAGGCAGCATTTGTTTGATCAGAAATACTGTAAAAACAGTAATATTGTGCAGTATTATTACAACTTATAGTAACTGTTTTTCTGTTTTTTAAAATATAATTTGATGGCAAAGTCAACAGCCATTACTCCAGTCTTCATTGTCACATGATCCTTCGGAAATCAATCTAATATGACAGAGTTTATTTGAAATATAAATGTCTTAACTGTCACTTGAATTAATGTGTCCTTGCTAAATAAAATTATTTATTTAAAAAAAAAACGTACTGACCCATTTTTTTATGATAATATTCGCTGGATTTTAATTTGTTGTTTACACAGGTGCTGGATTTAAAGCACAACACCTTACACTTTCAACAAGCAACCAACCTACTTTTTTTTTTGTGCTTGTTTAATGTCTGGCATAATCGCATTCAACAAAATAAATGCTTCAGAATTCCCCTGTGCTCTATATTATTATTATTTTTTCTTTATATTCTCAAATGAAAGTGTTCCTGCCACTTTAAGATGAATCACTTATGTTGTGCTCCTCACTTTGAAGTCGCTTTGCATAAAAGTGTCTGCTATATTAAGAAGTGCAAAAAAGGAGAATTCATAGAATGCAGGCTATTGGTTGGAGACTCCACTTGTTTGGAATCAGTAAAAATGGCAGACAGTTCAAAATCTTTTCTGAATTATTCACCAAGTGGAGAAACGACAATAGTGTTTGATCTTTTTCTCTAGAGTCTGAGGTGGGAGTTGTTGTGCAGTTGGGCATGAGAAATATCACACAGCAAATCATCAGAAGCGATGCAAATGCAATGGCAGTTTCCCTCCATTTGAAGTGATCATAAGGCTCTCTCAGTGGGAGTTGCCCTCCTTCCACGAGCATTTCCATATCATGATATGCATGTGTACATGTGTTTTGTTGTGATACTGTATTTCATGGCTCAGATTATTTGAAGATGGATACTGAATGGATTTAGCCTGTAACTAATCCATTTCCTGTTTATTTCACTATTTTTGTGCAGGGTCTTCACGAGGAATGTCAGTACCTCTTTCAACCTCAACTCATTGTTCAGAGGCTCATTGGGATTTCAGTGCTGTATCCTGGCTACTTCATTGACCAGATGATTCCTCTTCACAATAGATCTGTACTCTACAAGTGAGTGACTAATTTTAAGGGGAAAAATTTTTTTTTGATCAAATAAATACAGCCTTGGTGAGCAGAATAAGCAGCATCTTGGTGACCCTAAACTCTTGAAAGGTGGTGCAATAACCCTCGTGTTATTCTAAACCTATGAATAAAACTACTCTTTTAAGATGTGAACATTTCTACTCTATTGGTGCTTTTGCAGACTTCCACACATCTTTCCTTATCAGATTCACAAACGCTCACACCGTGCACGTCTCTCACCTTCTCTCTGCCTCTTTCTGCTCTCAACACTTTATCATTCCACTCACATCCTTCTCTCAAGCTTCCCTCCATTTCAGGCTTCTACTCTCATTAGGTTCAGATATTAAAGCTCTCCTCTCAATTAGCAAATAAAGTCTTTCTAAATGAAAAAGAGAGAAATGGAGGGAGAGGTGATGGAATGCATCCATAAACAACAGGTACACAGAAAAAACCTTGAGGACTGAACATTATGGAGATGGGCTTTTTTGTATCATTAAAAGCTGGTTTTCTATGAACATTTAAGAAGGGCTATAAATTGCATATTGTGAGACTTAAACATTAGCTGTTTAATGGATGTCTGGATATCAAAGTACACTATTTTTATAGTATATAGAGTGTCTGCCTCATGAAATAGCTTAATATGTGTAAAGAAATAGGAATCCTCTTATATGTAATAAAATCCAGTGGACTATGCTTAATATGGACATTAAACATAGCTCTTGTTATTGAGACTGGCAAAGATTAAATTAAGTTCGTATAAGATTTTGTGTTATTCAAACTAGGACATACTATTTAATCAGTTGTGAAATGCAAAACAATGCTGCATAAAATTGGAAGAAGGGATAAATTAGCCATGCAATAAATTATTTTTTAAAGAATTTAATTTCAAGGCAACTTTCAAAGACCAAGTTCATGTTCCAAGACACTTTTTTTTTTTCTCAAAGTAATCCAGCGGATCTGTAAACAAATTGTGTTCTGTTTGATTGAGCAGTCGGTGTGCTGTCATGTCATGTCGTTAATTACCAAAAACCAACAGACAAAGCCAGATACGTCATGGACAAAAATGTAGATATTAATTATTTATTCTAATTTCACAGTCGTTTTCCATCTCTGTTCAATTGAAAAGGGCAACTTGCATTAGCTTCGGGATTAGTTGTTATTGATGTAGAAAATTAAGACCAAGAGATATCACTTCACTGTTTTATGCATTTTCAACAAGTTTGTTGAAATGTGCTGAAGTTTAAAGTTCTCCTGAGAGTACCAAAACACATTCCCTTTCAAATGTTTCCTTGGCATTTCATTAAGCGTACTAATTTTGTTCAGTGCAGTCTCTGTAACTCATGAGACAATGTCCGCTACAGTCAGAGTAGCTTTCAAGCAGATGTCCTCTACATTTCTCTTCCTTGTACCTGGCAGAGTGTTCATCCCAAACTACATCTCTCGGGTGAAGGTACAGCTTGTGGACTGCAATACAAAGAACAGGAGTGGGGAGAGCTGTCCGGTTCTGCTGAAGATTCGCTCGAGGGCCCCGCCGGTGCATAACTCCAGCGCTATGGACTGCAGAGAAAACGTTCCCTGTGAGCTAGAGGTCCCACTGCCATCATGGGAGCAGTGGTACTATATTTTGGTGGAGCGTTACCTCAGTAGCTCAGATGTCTACTTTCGTATTGGCGTTCAGGTTAAAGGTAAGAACTTGTTTGAAGAGTCCATGTTATGCCCTTTTACAAAGTATCTACTATTAGGTTTTTATCCTTGAATGTTCAAAAACATATTGTTTTTCACATATTTAACATTTTTGCAGCCCCTCTCTTCCTAGTCTGTCAGTAACGCTCTGTTCAGTACTTGTCTCTATGAAGCCCCTTCTTCTGAAAAGTGCAATGTGCTCTGATTGATGATGCTTGTGATTGGTCAACCACGTATTGTGACCTGTACATTCCTGGAAGAAAACTCAAGACTGCAATCAAGGTTTTTCAGGGAGTTTAAAAACAGTATGCACTGATATAGCAAATAACTCCCTTTGGAATAGACTTTGTACTTATGTAAAAAAGCATAATAGATCCTTTTTAACTTTGAAGTTTTTGTTGGATTAATTATGGTTAGAACCTCAAATGAAACATAATTGTGCAATCATAGTGTCTAATTATTCCATCCTCCACAAGAATCAGGGTGTATCTTTCTTTCTTTCTTTCTTTCTCGTTGTTTGTCGCTGTCTAGGACTTTGCAAAGCCTGTATCTCTGTATTAACATACAATGGCTCCAAAAAGTTTCTGGAAACTTTGTGAATCCTTGTCAGATTTCATTGCTTAGATGATAAAATATCTGTGCAATGAAATTTTGAGCCATTCGTTTTTTTTTCAGTTCTCTTCGCTTCCAAGCAAAGTTACCACAGGTGACAACAAAAAAAGTATTCAAATACCTTTTGTCCTTATTTTGAAAATTGGTCCTAAATATAAGATTTAATATTATATTATTAGTTATATTTATGAAATGATTTTCAAAAATATTTGTTCAAAGGTTTTGGGTCGGTAAGGTTTAAAATTAAATACATAAATAAAATCAGCATTTAGGAATGATTTCTGAAGGATCATTTGCCAGAAATTCAGCTTTGCCATCAAAAGAATAAATAAAAGAATACAATTTAAGTCTTATTGACCCCAATTTTTGAACGGTAGTGTAAATGTCTCTTGGTTTGGGATGATATAATTGATGCATTGATACTTAATTACCAGCATCTATTAATCTGAAACTGATGGAATTTAGGGGAAGGAATCCTTGTTGTAATGAACTCACAATACAGTACAATCAATATTCTGGATTCTGACAGGTCATTAAACATGGGCTTTCCACAGGTAACATGAATTCACACTATGAATAGGACCTGGTACCATATTTTTTTGGGAAGTTTTGGGGGGCATGTTACTGGATGCTATTGCCTATACATTCTCTGATTCATTGCTTTCAGTTGCAAAAATTCCAGTAGATTCTGTTGGAAATATTTTAGTCCAGCACAAATTAGAGGGCAACAGCTTGATGGTTCGATCCAGGCCTCATTAATTCTTTATTGGGATTCATCAGTACAAATGTTACAGGCATATGGCTCCAAGTCATTGTTTGGTTTCAGCATTGCGATGAACTGCATTTGAGCATATCTGGAATGTATTCAGACTTCACTGCTAGAAGGGTTTTTACAAAGGCAGGTGTTCTCATGGCCCAGGTGGAGTTAGGTAATTAAAGTGTGTTTAGAGAGACAGGCTTTGTTATGAATCTCTGTGACAAATTTGAACCTCGGTAGGCTCAGATGAAGACTGTCATGGAATGGAGCCTCCACCTTTTTTTCTGCCTGATATTACAATGAAGTGTTGATGAATTCCATACTTTTCCGTGTCTTGAGTTGTCATGATAAATATGGCAATTCGGCTGCTCGCAAAGTGTGAAATAGATGGGGGACTCAATTCAGTCACATGGACCGTATCCTTGCAGCATCGGGAAGTTGAACGCTCACCTTAAAAGACTCGCTTTGAGGCAAATTGACTCTTTCTGTTTAAATCTGTACATTATGTTTCAAATTACAGAGTTGTTGTTTATAGTACACTGATGATCCAAAACAAGAAGGTGAAGTGTATATTGTTGATCATCTCCTAACAAGGCCAAATATTAAGGTCTGGGTATATTAGATGGTAAACAAACAATCAGTTCTCGCAATCAACGTGTTGGATACAGGAGAAATAGTCAGGAATAAAGATCTAAAGGGACAAATTGTTATGGCAAGGCATCTGGGCAAGGCTTGTGGGTTGCTCATGGGCAGCAGAGGTGAGAATTTCCGCTGGTCCAAGGAGGGACAAATCACAAACCGGTAACAGGGTGTTGGGCACCCAAGGCTTATTGATTCACGAGGACAATGAAGACTTTCCCGTCCGGTCCAAGTAAATGGTGTGTCACAACAACACACGGTGCATCACTGTGAATGGGGCTGTGTAGCCACAGACCAATCTGAGTGTCTATGATGACTCTGTCCATCATAAAAAGTGCCTACAATGGGCACATGAGCATTGGAACTGATCTTGGAGCAATGGAAAATGGTCCCATTTTCTTTTACAACACATTGACGGCCATGTACATGTGTGCCTTTTACCTGGGGGAAGTGATGGCACCAGGATGCACTGTTGGAAGAAGCCGGTGGAGGGAGTGTGATGCTCTGGGCAATATCCTGCTGGGAAACCCTGGATCCGGCCATTGTTGCTGACCAGATACACCCCTTAATGACAATGGTGTTCCTTGGTGGAAGTGGCCTCTTCCAGCAAGATAATGCACCACACTGCACTCATTGTTCAGATTTGAGGAATATGATGAAGAGGACCAACAACATATTAGGCAGGTGGTCATTATGTTTTGGCTCATCCGTATATATTCACATTACCTTCTTTTGCCATAATGTCTGATTGGATCTCAATGTTTTAGATCATTAAAATTTTGTTAATTACCATACACAACTTAAATGTATTGTCCTGTTAAAATACCTCTAGTTTACAAGGTCAGAATTTTCTCTCCCACTCACAGGAGTGACAATGTTAGCAAAAATCCCCCACACTGCTTCTATCAAATCTGCCTTGTTCTTTCATTTTGTCTGAGGTTTCTCTGTTCGTCTGTTCCCCCATTTTTCCTCCACGTCCTGCGGTGCAGAAGAATCCCTGCCTTTGTTACAGCCTTGATGCCAAGGGATGTTGGCGCTGATGGCTTGGTAAGAGGGGATGAAGAGGAGGGCCATTGATGTTCAATGAGGCTGAACAGTCTCAGACCAGCTTAGATAAAGCACTCACAGGGGGAAACAATTGGCCATGATGAGACTGTGTACCTGCGGAGAGCATTATCTGTGTGCGTGAGGAGCGGAAAAAGGAAAAGCCTGTCTAGCAAGGAGTTATTGCAGTGCTGTTCTGTCACATTCAAGGCAGAGAGTCAATTTCATCAATTCAGACTATTTGCTGCATTTATAAAGCAGGAACAAAATCTTTTTTGCTCAATGAATTTGGGCTGTCAAAAGATTACAACCTTACAATGAATGAAAAATATCATGATTTTAGCTTCTTTCTTTATTATTTGCAAGTAATCTCACATTTTCTCATTTCTTTTTAATGCATTCATTTCTGTTTTTATGAAATAAATCAACATAATAAGTACCAAAGATTTTTACTACTAGCCTACAGCAGTTCATGGAAAGTTTTTGCATTAACAGTGCTTTT
Source organism: Opsariichthys bidens (assembly GCA_037194245.1). Classification (NCBI taxonomy): domain Eukaryota; kingdom Metazoa; phylum Chordata; class Actinopteri; order Cypriniformes; family Xenocyprididae; genus Opsariichthys; species Opsariichthys bidens. The sequence continues at coordinate 7,444,623 of CM074283.1, read as the reverse complement.
GCTCTTAGGTGATATTTCATATTTGTTGTTGATGATTAAATTTTTCCATGCAAAGACTGCAGATGAATATACATTTGTTAAAATTAAAACGATAGTCAGTACATGTAAAGTAAGACACTCTCTGATATTTTGTCACTGGCTTTGTTTTTAAAACATGATCCAAATGGAGTCATTAATGTCATTTCATACTAATTTCAGATAAATTTAATGCAGATTTATTGTAATGGAAGCATACATGTAATGATGGGTGATGAATCTTAAGTGACTCGCTATGGGCCTACCTTTGTTCACCCATTATTAGTACCACTTATTATATAACGTGGCTAATCCAGTGACCCAAGAGCACTGCTATCAAGGGAACTGTTAGACATAATCTAACACTGTCATTCATTTCCCCTCTGTGCTATTTTTCACCATTTGTGCTGGTCCATACCCTATATCATATGACCTTGTAGTATCACCTGTGTCTGAAGATTTTGGTCAGCGCTTCTGTCAGCCTTAATTCAATTATTCTGAACCCAGCTCCCCCTTACCTTGATCAATTTCACTGAACAGCAGATACTGGCCGGTTGCCATCTCTCTCCCATCTTCCAAGCCGGCCTGACTCTTCATGTCCTTCCTTTGCTGTCTCTCTACACTATTCAGTTCTCTTGATGTCCTTAATGGAGAGAACAAACCATTTATAAGTTTAATCAGAACCGCCTAGGAGTTGCTGTGTGCATAGAATCCATTTCCTCTCTCAGCTATTTTCACAACAAACTTGTTTATTAATGGGGAAACAAATGTGAAAGTAGCAGAAAAACTAAAATGATTAAAATTCAGATCTTATATGATGCTCTGATGAATTAAACTATTGCTATGTGGCATAGCCTAAAAGATTATGAAATTAACAATGGATTTGTTTCAGTGGGCATTTAATATTATTCTTATCATGGCTTTGAAATATCATAATGGTTCGGTCTTCTCTGCATGAGATACAATGAATCATCTGTATCTTCATCATCCAGAGTGAAACATTTCCAGAATAAAACAAACACAATTAGACCAAACAAAAACAGAGAGAGGTTAGACAGTGAATCTCAAGTTTGCTGAGTATTGTTCCGTAGATTTTGTGTTTGTTATTTTTTAGATAATGTCGTGGCCTTGTACATCTGCTAATTAAAGTCCAAATTTATGGACGTCATCTCTTAGATCAGGGGTGTCAAACATGATACATGGTGGAGCCAAACTGCAGAATGCCTATCATTCTCATTCACTCATTTCAGTAATAAATCATTCATTCATACTCTTGTAAATTAGATTCCATGAATTCCATGCTCAGTTTTATTTGCCACCAAGTTCTGGCTTGTCTTTCAAGATTTTTCTTTAATCTAAGACTAGTGATAAGTTCTTACATAAAAACATGTATTGGTCTAATTTGAATTTGGTCTAATTCTAAATGCTGGTTAGACATTTTTTAAGACTTATTTTTCTTGTTCCAAACCCATAAGACTTTTGTTCATCTTCGGAACACAAATGAAGAAGATGTTTTTAATGAAACCTGAAAGATTTCTGTCCTTCCATTGACAGTCTTTGCATCTACCACTTTCATAAAAGCTAATCCATATAAGCAGTTTAGCAGTTTAGTCCAAATTTTCTGAAGAGACTTGACTGCTTTATATGATAAACATATTTAATATAGGCTTTTATTCACATATAAACATTGATCAGCGAACATAAACTCAACCGAACCTGCTATATGCCAGAGAATAAACCTCTTGTTGAAGCTCAAATGTGCTCCCTAACACATGAGAATGGACCTCATTAGTTCTCGTGCATGTCAAACAAACATGCTTGAGCTTCCGTTTACCACAACTGATCTGTGAGTTGATGAATTTTTATATGAATTAAGGCTAAATTAAATCTGAAATTTTTTATCATTGTAGGGTGATTGTGTCCACACACTGCTAAGACACATTTATATGCAAACACCATGTAAAAGTGAATTTTGCATAATAGGTCCCATAATTGGACAGTACATTTATACAACCTTCTAACTAAACACCAACACTATGTACAAAATGGCACCTAGTCATACATTAAAACTATATTTTACTACTCTAAGGTACTACTCCAAGGTGCAATTTTCAGGAGAAGATTGTCATTTTAATTGTACTGCTCCAGCTGTTGTACCCCAGTACAATTTTGCTGGCAATAAAACCTGATTTTACATAGTAGTGCAGCTCATGCAGCTCACTGCAGTTTGAGCCTGATATTTTCTGTTCTTTTTTGTTGCCATTGGTAACACCAAATGGCCATATTGATAGTATCATTAATTGTGCTAATCACTCATGAGCTCCAGGCTTCAGGGAGTCCTCTTTGTTTGAGAGACATCCACAGAGCCAAATATAAAAGGATCCCAGTCGTGGGATTTCAAAAGCAGTTTCAAAACAGTACGCTACAAATTTTAGCCCCTGAACCGCACTTCATCACACAGTTGTAATTGAAACGTCAAAACAAAGGGTTTGAGGCTTAAGCCACACATGTTGGAGAGCCACATTGCAAATGATAGATTTGAAATTTTGCTTGATTTTTCTGGTACTCATTGGCCTAAAACACAATAAAAGTGCCCTTAATTGAGACTGATGTGTTCTTATCACCATTAATAATGAGTTTCAGTGTCTTAACATGGTGATATGACCGTTAATAGATCTAAACCCTCCAGAGCTCCGAGGACTGAAATGAGCTAATTCAACACCGAATGAAATAACTACATTCTCTACAGAGGCATATTTCTCTTCAGTAATGGCATCAGCACAAATGTGATTGGGAACCGTAACACAAAATGGAGAACAAATAAGGTAGTTAAACATAATTGCATTTGCGAAGAGCCTCATTGTTATTGCTATTGATTGTTTAGCTGGTCTCATGAATATCTGGTATTTTCTTTTGAGTTTAACTTGGTTATGGTTTAACACCCTTAGCTGTAAAGTGAATTTTTTTTGAATAAAAAGCATTGGGCTTGACCATAGAGCTCAAGTGTGCTATTATAATATACAGTTATATTTTCTAAATAATGAATAAAAAGTGAATGAGTATGACCAATATTGAAAAGCTTTCTCATTTTGAGAATATTGACGCTGTGACCTTCTAACACAGCATCTTAAATGCAAACTGTAGTGTAATTTGCCCACTAGTATCCATGACTTTGCAATGTCCAACCTTCATGGGGCCATGAACAAATTTCACACAGTGAATTGCATTTCTATTGACTTTTACATTTTCTACAACTGGCATGAGAAGCAAAATGTTCCAAATTCAGGGGTTAACGGGTTAAATTGGATCTGTCTTTAATGTCTAAATGTGTTTGAAGGGCAAAGCAGGACACAGGTGTCGGTGAGCTATCAGCATCTGTACCAAACTGGCAGGTGTCAACTTGGTTACCAGTCTTTGGGGACAGCTCTCTTGGAGACAATGGGTTGGAAAAAGCTTAACTGCGAGATCCAGCACCTGTGGATAGAGACAAAGAGCTGCTTATCCTTCTTGTTGACACACTGATGGGAGATAAGGGCAGGAGATAATGAGGGGAGACATGTTTAAAGCGCACTGCTGCTTTTAATATGTGAGCTTTTACGGACACTTTCCCTCAGACCTCTGCTGTGATTGAGGCTAAATGGACTGAATTAAAACAAATTTGAAACAGGTTGCCAAAGTTAACATTCCAGAAAAGTTCGCTCCGGCTGGTAAACTGTTTTGAATTACCGTTGGTTCATGGCAATTGACCCTTCGCCGGCAGTTTGTGTGACAGGCAATCTGACCAATCATAACCCTTAATCCACCATTTTGTCCGACAAAGCAGTCAGGGGAGTTAGTAGATTAATGTTGGTGAACTTTAACTTGAAAAATTGTGCGTACTCACGTCTTTCCACGCTTGCAACAACATTCCTTCTGATATCCATTCATGTTTATTTGATGCTATAAATGAACTAGTATGAAGAGATGAGTGGTTGAAGGAGCTACAGCGATCTGTCACGACACATTAAAGAGCCACTATACGGTATTTATTGTTTAAACTTCTTAAAAAAATTACAATATTTTAAATATGAAACCGTTTCATATCAAAAGTAACCTGCTCTGTCTTGTCTGTCCATGCGTTGTCAGTGTCCTCTTTGCTCCGGGATGTATTTTTCACTTGATGTGTGGCACAAGAGCGCATGGCTTGTCGGATATAGCAACAGTAACTAAAGGGGGCGAGTTTTTGTGAGAGGGTCCGTTACATAATAGGTAGTTGTGCTCTAAGGCTCAGAAAATCTTCTACGGTTGATTTCTTCTGCTGAGTCCGTCGAGGTCAGACATCCACAATTAAAAATATGAACACCCCGGAGAGCCGTTTTATAGTAGAAAATAAAGTTGCAATACTTATTGAATGAGTCGCTGGCACTGTTTTTTCTTGTTCCCTGCTTTTAAACTATTGTAAGTGCTGTATTAATAAACGTGTCGTGACTTTACTGGGGGGCTGAATTGCAGAGCTGGTGCAAACATATGCGCATCGCTATGATCAGATGCTTTCTTAACTGCTGTTTTCTCACCGCTGTCATTTTTGTTGTGTGATTATTTTGTTATTAAAAGGAAAACCTGAGAGTCCTCTGGATTAAACCTTAGAGCTGGAGATTTTTTTATCAAGAAAAAATACACTCATTGTCTAGACTTGCATTGCGCTCTTGTGGTGATTTGTTATCGGCTGATTCTGATTCATTGTTGAATGTGAAATGCAAATGTTTTTCACAAATGTTTAATTTCGGTTGATGTTCTTCTGGGTTATTGCTGATGTCTTCTCAGTGTTTGTTTGCGTCGCTATTGTTGCCGAGTTGAGTCCCGTAGGGCCACTGTAGGAAATTCGGGGAATCTTAATCCCAGCTGCTAACATATAATGCAGATGAAACAGAAAAATCAGTGTCTGTTTGTCATTAGGGCACAATGTTAGACATTAGTAAATTAATGCCTATTCAAAACAATTAATGTAAACTAATTTTCTTTGGCTATGAGAAACGCATACAAATGAAAATGCAAAAATGCTCGTATTCATATGTTAATTTTGCATTCTTTAATTTATTATTGTTCTAATAAACACCGGGGTTTGTTTTCTTCATTTTACAGCGACTCTACCATCATCTACGGTGATGTGTGTGAAAGCATTGCCATCAACGCCTTTGTGATTTAATGTTTTATTGTATATTTTTCTCACGGACACACTAATCATAAAAGCCTGCAATCACAATTTCTTCAAACCATTCGTGTGGATTGCTTAAAATCATTTTCATAATTAGATGGCATCCCATTGAATAATTAAAATGTTTAATTCTGTTTATTATTATTTAAATTATGGCAAAAAAGCTTATTCATCTCCATCAGCAGCACAACAGTTTGAGTTGTTAATACCTAAGAGAACATTATTTGCACATCACTGGACTGTTACGCTTCATTTAAGAGAAGGAAAGCCAATGTGTTAAGTGCATAGTAAAAGTTTTAACATTGCATTTAAATGTGCATGATGAAAACTTGTACTGGTGGAGGGTGACAAAAAAGAACAAAACAAGAGATAACCTACTTTAATATGATGTGCCAGTGGTTAATAAGCTAATTGAATTTATTTTCAGTATGAAACCATTAGGATAAATAAAAGATAATGAAACTTAAACCAAACATTATCATCTGCACAAGACTAGCTTGTTTGTCATTTTCTTTATTCTTATGTTAATGAAGCAAAAGGTACTTGGTCAGTAGGCCGATATGTTGATATGGCTTCGGATAACTGGTTTAATTACTCCGTCAATTAGTGAAGTGAAGCAGGACATTGGTGCAGTAGTAACACAAGACATTAGTTTCAGTAAACTAATTACCTGCTGTATGCTCAACACGGCGGGGAAAACAAGCTATAACGAATCCATCAGTGGATATTACAGAACTTAATGCGGCAGGTAGGGGAAGGCCAGAATAAACGCTGCACTTTTCCTATAAAATCAATTGCATTGATGGAAATGTCTCCATTTTATGACTGTTGCTGCTTATTTTAGACATTATTTGCTCTTAGAGTTATTACTCTCATTCTTTCTTTTATCTTATTAAAAGCATAACCATAAACAGGCCACCTGATAAGGGCTAAAAAGCAACATAAACCAATCTAAAATAGTTAGTGATGTGCCTCTTAAATAGAATTAGATGGCAAAGTTGTTTTTATGCCATTACTGTGCCTCGTAATATGACGTCATGCCAGTGCAATTTGTTCTCATCACTTTTATGTTTTGTCTTTTTAAACATTCAGATCATATAGTTTGGCATCTAAGATTTACTTGTTTGTTGGTTTTGCTGTGTTTCTTCATTCAATAACAATGAAGTTAACATGCAATTATGCAGTACGTGTGGATAAGTTTTAGATTTTACCCCATGATCTGACACAATGATATTTTTTCCCCCTTTTTCCTCTGTGAAAGTGTATGTGTTTTGGAAAGAAGTCTCTTATGCTCATCAAGGCTGCGTTTATTTGATTAAAAAAACATTAAAAAAAACAGTAATGTCATGAAATATTATTACAATTCAAAATAACAAATAACAAAATTCTTATTTGAATATATTTTAAAATGCAATTTATTCCTGTGATGGCTAAGCTGAATTTTCATCATCACTACTCCAGTCTTCAGTGTCACATGATCCTTCAGAAATCATTCTAATATTCTGATTTTGGCATTAAGAAATATTTTTTATTATTATTATCAATGTTGAAAATAGTTGTGCTGCTTAATATTTTGTGGAAACTGCTTAATATATATATATATATATATATATATATATATATATATATTGTTTCAAGATTCTTTGATGAAAAGAAAGTTCTAAAGAACTGCATTAATTTGAAATAGATTTTTTTTGTCTTTACTGTGGCTTTTGATAAGTTTTATGTATTAATTTCTTTAAACAACAACAAAAAAAATTCTGACACCAAACTGTGTGCATATGTATATGTGCAGTTTTGGCAGTCTAACATTAGTGATTCATTACTAGTTTATAGAAATGTTTGAAATATTAGAAGTGTTTGAAAGCGCCATGAGCTGCTTTTCCACAAAGAAGGTCTGATCTTTCCCCTCCTGTCTCTCTTTTTCTTCTGAATTCAGAAATGAAGTATGTCATAGAAATTTTACTTCAGTGTGACTGGAACAGAAATTCCCAGAATCTCATGATTGGTCACGATAAATCCGTCAAGTGTCACTTTGTTCAAATTTGCACAGAACGTCTTGCAGCAATGTGCTTTCTAGTTTCCACAAAAGAAAACTTGAACGAATTTCATTGTGACACAGTGGTGTTCCGAGAAAAAGAAAATGGGAATGCATGCCTTGTTTTTTCAAACAACTTACATTCAAAGGAAATAAAGCGATTATAGTTCATGCCATGCTAACGTGAAAGTTTAGCTTGTATGTTTGTTCACTTTAAATGGCATTTTATGTTCTGCAGAATACTGAACACATCTTTAAATAGCCAGGTAATTTAAAGAACCAACATGCATGGGGGGAAAAAAAATCATGACCACCATAAAAATTTTGGCCCACACCTCTTTTTCATTGTTCCTCGGTACAGGCTCATTTCACTGGAGTCCAGAATAAAGCGGCTGCAATTCATAAAAAGGTTGCTTATCACAGCTTGTGTGCTGCCGCAAGACGTTAATATTCCAAAAATATAACTAATTAATGTGCCTTTCTTTTTTGTTCTTTTTCTTTTCTTTTCTTCTCTTTCTTTTCAAATGATTAAATTAATTTCACTATTCTTCACTGAAGTAATGGTAATGTAGATTAGTCTGACTTGACCGACAGAACAGCAAACACATACAAATCAGTTAGAACAAGAGCCACTCAGTCCTTAATTAAATATTCATTGGCCGGGGTGCTGAAAAATAAAATTACACATGCCATGAACACAAAAAATAGGGGCATTCCAATTTGAGGAGGGCAGAAAAGTTGATGATAAAAGAAAGCACATGTGTTTTAGACTGATAAGACTGTTTGACACTGGCCCTCCTGCCATTTATTGTTATGGCTGTGCAAGGGTGAGAATTAAAAAGAGAAAAGAAAGAAATTTTAATGGGTAAAAAAGGAAAAGAAAAGAAGTTTAACCTGAAACAACAGAATCTCTGCAGGAGTCCGTGTCTCAGCTGGGAAAAAAAAAAACAAAAAAAAAAACTTCCCTGTGCTTGTTGACCCGTCGTTATCGGCACTCTGTGGAATCAAAGAACCAATTAAAAAGGATTTAGAGTGTGCTTCATTTTCCACTTATGTTTGTGAGCAGCAGAAAAAAAAAAACATTGTGCACATCGTACTGAAGCAGGCGGGAGAACGGCAGATGCAGATTGCCAGAAGACTGCCTAGCAAAAAAAAAAAAAAAAAAAAAATAGTTGAGTTTTGTTGTAAATATTCCATGAGTAATCTTGTGTCAAATAGCCGATGAAGGGGATTCATCTTCCCAAAATATTCTTAGTTTACTTTTATCTTTTTGCCTCTTTGTGTCTGAACACCTCATGCATTAAACTTTAAAGCCACTCTGTGCAGACAGGCATCCTGCATTAGCCTGCAAAGATATTTAATAATAACCCCATCCATCTTGCGAGATAGAAGATGACCTTGTTTAACATCGTTCTGAGATAACGGTCAGATGTTGGGAAGAGCTTTTCATCCCCTCAGACAATAAAGCCTGGACAGAGATGATTGCATTTTTTCGGTACGGCACAGGAATCCCTGTAAGTACTGTTGTCAGGAAGATGTCTACAGCGAGAGGAATTGTGTCGGCTACAGAAGGACAGAGGACCTGCCTGCGCCCCTGTGTCTTGGTGGATCACATCAGTGCCTTTGCTAATGTTCTAGGAGTCAGGAGATGGTGAAAGGAGCAATTTCTCTGTGGATGTACACAGTGTGTGTCCTAGAAAGCTTGAAAGCGTGTTTTCTCAACCTTTACATTTCTCTGCCTGCAACTAAGTCCCTTGAGGATTCGAGTTTCCAGAATGCGTTAATGTGCATTTCATTAATTACACGGCTGTCTGGGACGCTCGATTCTGACTGGACAGTCCTGGCGGTCAAATGTCACTATTGTCACAATGTCTCTTGTATCATGTTAGAAATGAATAATCTAAGATTATAAAATAAATGATAGTGAAGAATAATTATACTTTACATTTTTACGCATTTGAAATATTTACATTTACGAATTTGCCAGACGTTTTCATTCAAAGTGATTGCATACATTTCATCAGTTCATGCATTTCCTGGGACTCGAACCTGTGACCTTGGCGTTGCTAGAATCATGCTGTACACTGTTTGAGCTTCAGGAGGGCAAAAACTGTAAAGATATTCGTGAAAACATATATATTAAAATCATGATTTATTCTGTAGAATAACAAAAGTCTGGTGGTAGAAAAATTGATGTTTATGTCGAAATTGCTGCCAGCACTTGTAGTTTATCATTTTCAAAGTGCGTTGCTGACAGTGACAGATGCAGACAAGTTATTATAGGATGAAACACCTGCACTTTCTTTACTACAGTTTTTTTCCCCCTTCGGATTAATGATCACATTGTTTTTCAAATGTATAAAGGTAGTTCTCTGGTGTAGTATTGACAATCTTCCCCTTTTGTTAAAGGGTTAGTTCACCCCAAAATGTCATTTCAAACCCCAAATGAAGATATTTTTGATGAAATCCTTGGGTTTTTTTTTTAATCCCTCATCGAAAGCAACTTAATTCCTGTCATTCAAGGAACCAGAAATAAAATAGTCGTTAAAATAGCCAACATGACTGCAGTGGTTCAACATTAATGTTACAAAGAGACACGAATACTTTTTTTGCGCAAAAACAAAACACAAATAACGACTTTATTAAATAATTTCTTATCTACCCTGTCAGACTCGTATGCAGTTGACGCAGTGAATGCAGTTCAGCACTTCTGTGTTTACGTCCGAACATTAGCACAGTATTTGGCCGGCTCCTGTGTCAGCATCACATATACATCGTATACATTTATGCCATCTATTTAATGTCCCTTTCAACTGTTTAGTGTACTACCATTGTGTATTCTTCTATTATTGTCTGTTTTTACCTGCTGTCTGTTATGTCTTCCTATTTTTTGTATTTGCATTGTGAAGCGTCCTTGAGCGATGGAAAGGCGCTATATAAATAAAACTTATTATTATTATTATTATTATTATTATTATCGTGGTGGTCATGTGAACAGTGTCGGCCAATACTGTTCTGACAAATAATGTGACCCATCAAACTTTGCTACCAACACTGTATTTGTATTGTTGTAAGGGTAGGTTTAGGGTTGGGGTTGGTGTAGACATGAATAAATTCTCAAATTACTTTAATGTCACGCTGAAAGCATAATCTGATATGTAGCCGTTTTCATTGTCAAATTTTGCTCCCTTCGGACGTAAACACAGAAGCACTAAACTGCATTATTTGGCGGCCTTAGTAATCTTCTGGAGAACTGAGGAGTTTGAGGTTAGTGAAATACTTTTGTGCTAAGATTTCAATGAATTTCTGAATCAAGTTGGCTACACAAGGGTGTGTTTTTATCTTAACTCCCACTCATGACAGAAAAAGCAAAGGTCTTGCAAAAAGCAAACGCTTGTGCTTGTTGCTCACTGGTTGCATTTTTAACCACTTTTTGCTTTTAGTGAGTGTGAATAGAATGAACATTACAGATCACAGTGGGCCTGACGTGTGTCCCACAGAGGACGAGAGCTTCGGTGAGCTCAAGACCTTGCTGTTACGTATAGAAGAGTTTGTAGAGGGCAGAACACTTCCACACTCTGCTGTAGAATGAAAACTATGATGACTGGAGCTGAGGTTGAATGTTATGAATATGGTAGATAGTTGCTCAATTCCTCTCAGTTGTTTTCTTCAAAATAGACAGAGTGGCGAGGTACACCTTTTGATCTTGATTGTCATGTTCTGTTTGTTACTGCCTTACTTTCATCAGTGGATCGTGTTTTAATTTGGAAATAAAAGGAGAACTTTTTTTTTTATTTGTTATACATGTACAATGGCTTGAGGTTTCAGACACGTTCTTTCCCAATACACCTGGTAACTCAGACATCTTTAAATTGTGAAGTGTCCTTTGAAGTGCAAGTGTCTGATGTTGTACAATAGGTATTATCAGCGGAATAAGGGAAGTATTGTTCTCTTTCTCAGCAGAAGACTGAAGCCCTTTGTACAGCTGGAAAAGTACACTGGGCTTCCTCAAAAGAATTCCTAGTGCAACCCTGGGGCAAGGGCTTTTCAAATCCTTTACTCTTAAAGAATATGGAAAAGTCATGTTGAAAGTCAGCTTCTTATACGTCATACATGCCAAAGGCAGTCTTTACATGACATGACCAGACTTTCCAGATACATACATATATATATATATGAATGTATGTAATTTATTCCCTTGTTGACAACGCTGAATTTTCAGCGGTCATTATTCTAGTCTTCAGTGTCATGTGATCCTTCAAAAATCATTCGGATATGATGAAGATGATGAATTGAAAGTACAGAAGAACAGGGTTTTGTCCATTTCTTTGGTGTTGAGCCTGAGTTTCTTTAACACAGTTTTGTGTCTGATGTGCCTGCCAAATTTGTACAGTGTCAAACAAGAAATGTTCTGTTCTGTCTGTCTTTTTATTGATTTTTCCTCTATAAGATTTTTGTCAGCATCAAAGTCATAGTTCGCAGTTCTCAATATGTGATGATGTCAGAGAATTTTTAGTCTATGCGTGCTCATCTGAGACAACTTGAGCCTGAGAAATTTTGAAATGATAAATTGCAGTAATTAATAATTACAATAGAATGTGATAGATCATGATGATGAAATCAGGAATAAAGATAAGAACATCTGCTATCTCTGAAAACTGCCATTTCATCAATATTTCAGATTTTCTTTCTACCAATGAAGGCTACTGTGAATGGGGTTCATTCATCTGCTCATTTTCTGACTTTTCAAAATCTTGGGAAATTTGTCAGCTGCAGTCTGTATTATTCAGCTGTGTCATTACACAGTTTGTTGATACATTCAGTTTGTTTTTTGCCTCATACTCATATAGATTTGTTGAAAGCTCAATTAGTTTTAGATAGAAAAGAAATTTACATTTGAACACAGTTAAGGAGTCCTCATGTTTTGAAGTACAGTTTGTCCTTACTGTATCAGTGTTGAGGAATGAATAGCACTCAAGTAAAAGTAGCACCTTTTAATTATATGCAGAAGAGAGAGGCATCTGTTCAAGCCTCCTGTTCAATATGCTCTCTTAAACCTTTCCCTTCACGCAGAAGAGTTACCATAGCAATACAGCAGGAGTTATTTCCTCTCTCCTCTCTGTTTTACTTGACCTCCACCAGAGGCCGTCTCAAAAGAGCACCTAGACCGCCTCTGATTCTGAAGAAAGACCTTGCATAATTTCTACTGTAGTACAGTCTTGTGTATCGTAGACTCATGACTGGGGGTGTGACTTGCCCTCGCAGGAGTCTGGGGGAGGAATCTGCTTGAGGAACGTGCACAACCTCCCACATCTCATCTGTCTACTCCTCTCATTCATCTCCTCACACCACTGTGGGAGTTTAATGAAAGTCTCAGCTTGTGCTCAACTCTGGAAAAGATCTGACCTTTTCCATTATTTCAGAATCAGCATAGTTTTAAAACGGATAATATGCTGTACTTCTGATTTTCACAGTAATTATACACAGTGGGTGCAGCATTCAGTAAGAGACAAAAAGACAGGTTGAGAGATCAATGGATGGGTGGATGCATGGACAGACAAATGGAAGGGTGGAGAGATGGATGATAGATGTTGGTTGGACAGATAGATGGATGGACAGTTCATAGATAAATAGAGACGCATACCCGAAATTTGTGCTTTCCATTTATCCCATCCAAGTGCGCACACACAGCAGTGAGTAGTGAACAAGTGCACACACACACACACACACACACAGTAAACACACACCCGGAGCTATTGCTACAGCGCCCAGGGAGCAATTAGGGGTTTGGTGTCTTGCTCAAGGGCACCTTAGTCATGGTATCGAAGGTGGAGAGAGTGCTGTTCATTCACAATCCCCACCTTCAATTCCTGCCGGCGTGGGAATCGAACCAGCAACCTTCACGTTACAAGCCTGACTCCCTCACCATTTACTACCCCACGGATGGATGGATAGATGGATTTATTGGCAAACAGATGGATGGATGGATAGATATTTTTGGAGTTTTGAAAGTATGTAATTTTGCACATCACTAATGGATGGATGGGAATGTGAAAGAAAGAAAGGAAAGAGTGCCCAGTAGCCCAGCAACCTCAGTAACAAATATAGCCTTGTTACTCTCAGTGAGATTATTCACTGTTTTCACATTGCATTTGAATCAATAATGAGCCCAGCACACTTTCATTACAAAACACTGGATGCACACCAGGCTTTATTGGTGCCCCATGCTGTAAGTGAGACAAAGGGGAAGAAAAAGAGAAACAATAACATGGTGGACAAACATCCATGGCAGAAATGACCATTCCTTCCATCAGAAACGCACAGATAATGAAGTCATTTCAGTAACTCAGCATGAGAGACGAGTTGCACTCTACCTCTGCGTACAGCGTGATGTTATCTTTTTTGTTTTTCACTTGATTTGTTTTTTCATCATTGCTACACAAACCTTTCAACCTTTTGTATGCTTTTACAATTGACTTTTATTGCCTCATCACATGAAGGATGGAGCAAAGAATTCATCCTAGAATTAATCTATGTATTATCTAATACGCACCATTCATTGAGCATTAAGCCTTTGTCTTGAACTTAAAGAAATCAGCACATGAAACAAGCACATTTATTATCTGAGGTGAGTGTAATGAATTCAAAGTTACATAACAGTTCAAGCTTATTCTCTCAGGCTCCGCGTCTCACACATTTCAAATAATTTGTGCAACATTTGATCATACATGTTAGCAGTGCCATTATAGTGGTACTTAACTAAACTGAGGCTGCATTAGCCGTGAGCACTAGTTAAGAAGTGAAACTTTGATCTAAGTTGGTCTCAGAGAGCCAGTCTCAGGCCCTAGAAGGCAGATTTGCATGCATTTACATCACCAGAGACTGGGTTCACGAAACGGTCGGAAGCCAATCTTGTTTTGAACTTGCGAGCTGAAGTTTGTTCCCAGAAAGCCTGCAAGTGTGATATTAGGCCTTGGTGGTCCAAAGATAACGCCTCAAGGAAATGCATTCTAGATGCCACTTGTTCGTTTCGCGTTTGGTTTTGATTCTGACATTGAGTGAGAAATGAACAAACACTCACTGACAACCACGATCGAATAACATGATGAAGTTTGTTTGCAGAAATCTGATGGCAGTGTGTTGTTTCAAAAGGTCTGCACTGGCTTCAGTGTCAAGGGTTTATGGGTCTCCAGGAGTGGATTTCATGAAAAATACATACTGTTTGTACTTTTTCTGAGGAATTATTTTCCTCTGCTTGGCGATGCCATTTCTGTCTGTCAGTATCAAAAACCTTTCAACTGTTGTGAGATGTTTTGAGACCCTCAAGAGAGTGTAATTTTGCAGATGAGTTCAGCTTAATCTGAATATCCAGTGGGAGGTCAGGAACTTTTTTTCCCATAGTGTTTAAAAGAACCTGTGCAAATAAGCACTGAATGTAGCATCCCTTGACAAGCACATCACATGGCTTTTGAATATTTTCGGTGTTCACAGAGCTGTTGATAAAAGCAGCCTGTACATAACAGCCCATATGTATAGGCTATGTCTGTTTTGGCTAGCATGGCTGTAGCTGACATGGACTGCATTTGACCCTAAAATACACCTTCCATTTTTTTTCAGAGCATATTGATACAGTATGAAAGAAATGCCTTTTTACATCACATTTCAGCTGTTACTAATTCCATGACTTATTCACATTTGGCTATGTGCCAATATGCATTTTTGCAAACAATACTCTGAATCATGAGAACTAATTTTGACGTAAAACAGTGTATGCCAAATATTTCAGTGATTAGAGTAATCTTACCCAATTATGCTGTCTTGCTTATTTTTTATGGTATATTTAAGTTTATCTACACTGTCATTCAAAAGTTTGGTGTTAGTATTTTGTTTTTAAATAGAATCTAAAAATATATTTTAAAATATTTAATAGTTTTATTCACCAAGGATGCTTTATATCAAAAACCTTGTTTTTCCAAAAATGCTACTTTTTAGGAAAAAAAAAAAACATGATATTTTGTAAAGAATTGAACACTGCATTGTGAGCATGTAAGACAAACTGCTGCTGCACAAATAGAATATATAAAATTACCTAAAGCAGAACTATACAGGTGGAGCTGGGGAAGGAGGAGGGTTTCAGAGGAACTTTGAACGTGTTCTACAGACTATAGTGCTATAGTGAACGCTAACCAGCTTTATAAATGCTGAGCAGCAAGCTCATTATATATCATATGTATATATATATATATTTGGTAAAGATTTTAGTATACCAAGCTCTGTCATGAAATTCTAGATGGTGCAGACGGATGGGTACTAAATGCAACCTGACGACCTGATATATATACACATATACATATTATTTTGCATGAATGTTTCGCTAATCATTCTTACATATTTGGGTCTTTAGCGACTCAGACCTGTATCTAACACGGAGGATCTCTACCTCCCCTATAAAACTGTATAAAAATATAAAACTCCGCTGATATTAGACTCATTTTCAACATTTTCAAAATCAGTATTTTGATCACTGACAGCTTCACCAGATCTACCATCAATTGGCTGTCACACTAATATTTGTAGTGAATGAGGTCCTGGGTTGACAAACACCAAAGGTATGCATATAAGGGTTAAAATTGTAATAATATTTCACAATATTAATATTTTTATTGTAATTTTCATCAAAGAAATGAAGAGGTCTTACCACCTAACCTTAGTTGTGCGTTTCATTTGCTGTCTCTTGACATCTGTGGGGGTTTTTTCCTCCAGTGGTGAACATGATCATCATTTTCTTGTTAACACATGACATTGTCATCTCATAAATCATCTATAGTTTAATTGGTGTGCAACTTCTGTACAATAACCTAATGCAAATCCATCACAATCCAAATGGTTTTCAAAATTTGTTTTCCTTAAAATAACATCAGGGAGCACTGGAATGTGTTATTTTCAGAAATATATACTGCACGAATACAAAGTATACAGAGAATCATATATTTTCATGTGAAACTCTTGCCAGGAAAGTCAATCTGATGTTGTTTTGCACTGATTGGATGTTTGGTTGCTAGGTAACCATCTCTTGACAAAGAAATCTCTGACACTTTCCCTTTATATTGTTCCACATGTCCAAATCTATATCTATATAGACAACAGTAGGTTGGAGAATAAGTCAGGGATTCTAAATGGAGCTCTAACATGTCATTTTCACAATTTGAGCTGTACGTATACAGTGAACCTTTCGCTACAGGGCCTGTGGCCAAACAGGTGCTGTATATAGAGCATATGACACATCCTCATTCTGAACCAGACAGCATTTTCAAGTGCGAGCCCTCAAAGATGTCCTCAGCTCGCTAATTGTGATCTTTTGTCCATCATTGCTTTTGTCAGCAAGAATTATAATGACATTTCATGGCAAAATAGATGTAATTACAGAGGCGCAAAAAGGGTTGATTTGATCAGATGGCGAGGGCTTATGAACACCGCAGGATTTGCGTACTAATCAAGCCTTGAGCATGCCAGGATTTGTTGAGAGGTTTCTCTCAAGTTCACCCTCTAAGGACAATAAATGTACACACACAAAACCACTCATAAGTTTGGGGTACTTTTTTTTTTTTTTTTTTAATGACTTTGAAAGAAGTCTCATATGCTCACGAAGGCTGCATTTAATTCATCAAAATACTGTAAAAATGTTAAAATTGTAGACTATTACAATTTACAAAAAACTAGTTTTCTATTTCAATATATATTAAAATGTTACTTTGATGGCAAAGATAAATTTTCAGCCTCATTACTCCAGTCCTTCAGATCCTTATTCAGAAATCATTCTAATATGCTGATCTGGTGTCAGGAAACATTTCCTTTTATTACTATCAATATTGAAAACAGTTGTGCTGCTTAATGTTTTGGTGGAAACATTCTGCTTTCCTGTGATGTAAAATATTTGGGTCACCAGAATTCAGGTAGAGCCTTTCAATGCCTGACATTTAATTACCCTTCCCACCCACATCTTCTTTAGAGCATGGTGAGCTTTCTCATCAGGACCGTTTTTGGATTGTGGATGTGTGAAAAAAATCTTAATCTAAAGTCATGCCTATTGGAAAAATTCTTTCATCACTGGCTCAAGGATCGGAAGTAAAATGAGCCGGAAAGAGAAGTGGGAGGGTAAGAGACGCAAATGATAACACCGCAAACAGAGCTGTGGGGGGAAAGCGACCTGGCATTTTAATAATGAAACCGTTTCCACCTGTTTCACTGGGTTTTGTAATAATCGTGGGTGCGAAGAGAAATATGACTGTAAGACTCCTGAGTCCTCGGTAGCGTAACTGAACGTTCACACCCTGAGGCAATCAGGAAACAATGAGATGTGTGGAAAATTTCCTTATTGTCCTCATCAGTGCCAATTAGTTATCTCAATTCCTCAGCATTGCTTTGCAAATTTACATTTAATCAAAATGTGTTCTGTAATCCCGTCTAATTTACAAAGTGTCATGTTACGACAAAGCCCGCAATTAAAAGACGTTAAGAACAATCATGACCTCGTTTTTATGAGTTTTGGGACACACTGTTTTTGTGGTGCAAAGAATATGTCACCTTTTGAATGAAGACTTCAAACTCCAAATACAGGGGTTTTGAAGTGTTTTGTGTGTGTGTGTGTGTGTGTGTGTGTGGCTTTAAAGTTGCACAGAGCTTAGAGACCTTTAAAAGGAAATGTGATGAAATGGGCCGTTCCCTTGGTCGTTCTGTGGTCCTACTGTACATAAAACACAACACACACCACACTTAGATCATTTCATACTACATAGACACTTTCAGCAGTCATTTGTCATGTCATCTTGATGCAGACATCTAAGCATATGCATGAAACTGGAAAAAAGTATGTCTCCGCTGAAATGCTAGTTAGATCTAGCACAAAGAAACGGGAATGACAGGAAGATGCTTTTAGCCTCATAGTAACCTGAGTGGAGGGTTTGAGCTGTCAGCTTCAGTCAAGGGATTCGTCTGAGTTCAAGACATCTTTATTTCATTCTTATTTCATATCTCTCGTAACTAGCTTCACCTTCAAGTTCCTCAGCGGAAAAACGTGCGCCGTCCCAATTTTAAACCTCTCCTTTGATCTTTTCTCTGCAGACTGTTCCAAGCCCAGTGTCTCCAAGGGCTCCTCAGCTATGAACATGCCCCAGTCATTTGGCACTGCGATGGGTTTCTCTCTGTCAGAGACCCTGCCTGCTGCCAGCCTGCCTAACGTACCCCAGAATGGTTCGGATCAAGGATCTCTATTGAACGCTGAGGACAGCATCACTTACTTAGCACCCACAGCCGACACAAATAAATGCTGGCCCATCCGGCCAACGCTGCGAAATGAACTGGACACATTTTCGGTTCATTTTTACATCTTCTTTGGACCCAACATCTCTATCCCTCCTGACCGGGCAGCGATATTTGCCATCAACCTAATGCCGGTGCTGGATAGTGGAGGTGTCCTAAACATGGAGCTCAAACTCAATGTGGTGAGTCGAGATGATTTAAGGCTTCCCAAATAAGTTGTTGCTATCAAGTACAAAAACTTAAATAATAAAAATGATAATCAAATTGTAAAATATCATCTTTTAGATATTCTTTAAAACTGTAAACACAAAGTGGTGTTTTACGGTGGCCGAGAGAGCTCAAAACGCTTCAAATAATTTAACACATGCAAATTAAAAAAAGCACATGCGAATAAAAAAAAAAACACATGCAAATTTAAAAAAGCGCATGCGAATTAAAAAAAGCACATGCAAATAAAAAAAAACGTGATCATCAGTTTGACAACATATGTGCTGCAAATCCTCACAACACATGCAAACTCAAAAAGCGCTACATTTACGAAACGCGCTGCATTTACGAAACGCGCTGCAAATAGCACAAACCACAACGGAAATGTTTCAAGGGGGACCCCAAAAAGTGACGGACCCTACTAGGACGTGCGTCCAAAACCAGTTCAACTCACCCGTTCACTTATTCACTGATCCCTATATAGTGTACGGCATTTGAGTGCACAAAGTGTGCACAATCATTAAATACTATAAAAACTGCAAACAAAAATAAACTACTGTACATTATTTCATGTATTTATTATTTCGCATAAAGTGTTTTTCAGTTTGCTAGAAATCGTCGCGCGCCCTCACGCGGCCGTTACGATGACGTCACATTAATATGATACTGATGATTAACGAATATTTTTAAATCATCCACTAAATGATCATCTCTTAAAGTCGATTGAGTTAACAACAATGCCACATATTAAAACACTTTTCTGTTAGTGAAACACATTACATTGAGTTAATGCCTACATAATATATTTTAATATTTTTTAGTTTGTGCTGTTGTCTAGTAGGGTCCGTCACTTTTTTGGGTCCCCCTTGAAACATTTCCGTTGTGGTTTGTGCTCTTTGCAGCGCGTTTCGTAAATGCAGCGCGTTTCGTAAATGTAGCGCTTTTTTGAGTTTGCATGTGTTGTGAGGATTTGCAGCACGTGTTGTCAAACTGATGATCACGTTTTTTTTTTTATTTGCATGTGCTTTTTTTAATTCGCATGCGCTTTTTTAAATTTGCATGTGTTTTTTTTTATTCGCATGTGCTTTTTTTAATTTGCATGTGTTAAATTATTTGAAGCGTTTTGAGCTCTCTCGGCCACTGTAGTGTTTGGCCCATAACATTGGTGTTGCTAGCACAATTTGAGCTACAGGAGTACTGTGCATACACTCTTTTACATTCTTACTTTTTTTTTTTTTACCTGGATATAAACTTTCAAACAGCATTATTCTTATTATTTTACCTTCTGAAATGTCTGCTTCATGTTAGAATGGATTACCTTGTATCAGCCACCATAATTCTTGGCAGAGCGAATGCATTCGTAATCAGTAAAACCCTTTAATCTCTGAGTGTATTACACATACTAACCTAAAATCCATCAAAAAAGCAAGATAGCTCCACTCAAAATGGCAGAATAGCAGAGCTTTTGCTTTATGTATTATTTATTGTCCTAAATCTTTCTTTTTCATTAACATAAATTTCTACAATTATCACTAACATCATACTGAAACACTACACTTCAGTTATGTATGTGTGTGTGTGTGTGTGTGTGTGTGTATATATATATATATATATATATATATATATATATATATATATATATATATATATATGTGTGTGTGTGTGTGTGTGTGTATGTATATATATATATATATATATATATATATATATATAGATATATAGATATATGTAGAAATTTATGTTAATGAAAAAGAAAGATTTAGGACAATAAATAATACATAAAGCAAAAGCTCTGCTATTCTGCCATTTTGAATGGAGCTATCATGCTTTTTTGATGGATTTTAGGCTATATATGTATGTATATATTGCTGCTGTTGAATTGAATATATTTAATGCGATGTTCTTCCATCTGCTGGAAAGATCAGATGGTGAAATACCCATTGGGACGTTGGTACCCAAATACCTTTGATGGAGTCACCCAGGCACTTCTAAGGTGTTTGAAGGATTATGAATAATTCAGGTCTTTACATTTTTTCTGAAACTCAGAGTCCATATGGCATTTAACTGACTTGGGGTTACATCTTAGAAGCTCTTCAGCTAAATTAGGTGGGTGGCAGAGACTCATTTCACCATAGCCTGATTAATATCAAATGTTAGCAAGTGTCAGCCTGTTCTCTCAGCATGAGAGGTGTAAAACTAAAAGGGGGTTGGTTGCAAATGTCACCATGCTTTTTCGTCTCAGGTGCTTGGTGAAAAGTGTTGGCTTCTTGTTGTTGATAATGTGCATTTGCCTCCATTTCTGTATCACCAAAAACTCCTTATAAGTTTCTATGCCAAGTCTTCACTTCTAAACAAACAGAAGACGAACATGGACCTATTCATTAGTTTATATGCCATGCCTCCAGTGAAACATTAAAGTGTGTTGAAGGCCACAGCTCTCTCAGCAGCCTCCATCTCTCTCGGATTTTATTGCTGCATTAATGGATGTTTCCTTGAATGGCAAGGAACAGGAAAAGGAGAGAAGAATGAGCTCTCAAGTGGCAAAGGTTACTTTAAAAAGCCACATATGAGGCTTTCAGCAGCTGAAAAGTGTGATGTTTGGCAGTGAGAGTGAATGCAGTGAGATGGCTGAGCGGTTATGACTGTATTTCTGTGGAGGGAGGGGATGATAGCTGGTGATGAAACTTGGTAACAGGTTTCTTGACAGCTTAAATGTCTGCGAGTGCATTGGTGTGAGGAGTCATCACATAATGGCCCCTTTCCTGTTTCCCAGAGCAGGTGATTCTGATCAAAAATTCAATCTCTGAAAGCATAATACAGGGCTTATACTTTAACGTGTTAAAAATTTCAGTTCTAAACAATTCAAAATCTTTACTCTCTTGATGTAATGTTCTCTGTCCAATACAAGTTAAGCTCTGTTGACAGTGTTTGTTCATTACTGCAAAAACATCTTTTTAAAGGATTAGTTCACTTCAGAATTCAAATTCCCTGATAATTTACTCACCCCCATGTCATCCACAATTAATGTCTCTCTTTGTTCGTCAAAAAGAAATTAAAGTTTTTGTGGAAAACATAACAGGATTTTTCTCATAGTGGACTTCAAAGCCCACCAAGGGTTGAAGGTCCAAATTGCAGTTTCAATGCAGCTTCAAAAGGGTCGACACAATCCCAGCCGAGGAATAAGGGTCTTATCTAGTGAAACAATTGGTCATAATCAAAAAAAAAAATAATTATATATATATTTTTTTACCACAAATGCTCGTCTGTAGTACTGAGTAATGAGCAAGTGTTTACAATTTGAACGTAAAAAGAATAAGTCAAAGGGCCTTTACCAAAAAAAAGAGGGTAAAACAACGATGTCAGACGATTTTGAACTTGGAGGAGAAAATGGGATGCAGTTTTTCGCCCTATCACTGTACTTTTGCCTACGTCACGAATGGCCTTTCCAATGTGGTTACGCGGCGCATCGCAGAGCTAACGCAAGATGAACATTTGTGGTTAAAAAGTACATACACTTATTTTTTTAGAAAATGACCAATTGTTTTGCTAGACAAGGCCTTTATTTCTCGGCTGGGATCGTGTAGAGTCCTTTGAAGCTACAATTTGGACCTTCAACCGTTGGTAGGCATTGAAGTCCACTATATCCCTTTCATGCATGAATTATTAATTAAGCAAAAAAAAGTTTTTCCAAACTAATTTTATTTTGAAGGGGTTACATATCTGTCCACTGCAGTGAAGACCATGCATCAACGGAATAAAAATTGATTTAACAGAACTCATGCTTGTTCTAACAAAACATGTTTTTAAAACATTTACTAAGAGCAAATGTATGTATACAAATAGGAAGGCTTCATCTGACATTTTTATTTGAAATAAACAGTGTTATCAGACTCCTATGTATACATTTATATATAAGTACTAGTAATTCTGAATTTGACTTAGCGGGTTTGAAGTGAAAGAATTTGATGAACGTATAGTATGTGCGGAAAGCATTCACTCACTATCATTATCTCTGACAGATGTGGCTTTTAGAGGCTTTTGCATCAGTAGTCTTGGAATGTTAAATAACAACATTAGAGAGGATAGTTGAAAAACATAACATTCTATGTCTCGAAACTCATTTTATTCATTTAAAAATGGCTAACTTCTATTTAAAACTATTAAAAAGAGAATTTTATGTGAGCACAAATACACACACACACAAGAACACTCACTCTCAAATACAATCATGCACACATATCCCTGTCCTCGTATATGCCTACATTGTTATATGACCTAATAAACAAATATAGACTGAAATAAAGACTGTTTAATATTGCTGTTTAATAAAAACTATTTAAGTGTAAATTATTTGAGAATTTTAACTAAAACATACAAATAAGGAGTAACCTCTACAGTATATAAGCACAAAAGGCATAACACACCCTTTGGTGCATGATGTCCACTGGAGTGGACAGGTGTATGTCTTCTTATTTTAGAAAAATATTGTTAGAATTTGATAAAAGTATTTCTTACATCCTATTTAGCTGAACATATTTTTGTATCTGTCTGGTTTTCTGAGAATAAAAGGACTTAAAACTTGAGATACTGAGATACTTGGAGCATTTCCTCTTCCCTCTGACTGTTTGATTATATGATGAAATATCTCAAATCAGCAAAGAGATATAAAGACACTAATTAATTGTAATGGTAGACGATGCTTTGGGTATTCACCACTTGGTGGTTGGGACATGGTACTAAAGCCTAAATGGTTCAAAATGGCTTCCAAATTTCTGTCCACCGTAGTGGACACCATGCATGAAAGGGTTAAGGAGAAAAATCCTGGAATGTTTTCCTCATAAACCATAATTTCTTTTTGACTGAAGAAAGAAAGACATAAACATCTTGGATGACATAGAAGTGAGCAAATGATCAGGATATTATTTCTCAAGTGAACTAATCCTTTAAGATGTATCTTATGCTCATGTTTTCTATTTTCCTATATTTTAAAATGTAATTTATTCCTGTGATGTCAAAGCTGAAGCTTTTCAGCAGCCGTTACTCTAGTCTTCAGTGTCACATTATCCTTCAGAAATCATTCTAATATGCTGATTTGTGTCAGCCTTGAGGTTGTGAATCATGCGATGGAGGAGTAGAGAAACAAAATAGTCTTTATTATAATCCACTAACTAAAACACAGGAGATCACTGGAGAATAATCTAACACAACCACTTAGGATAGACGAGACTGTACTATAGAACACTGGAAACTCAGGGCTTAAATACACTGGGGATGACTGCCTGAAACACAACAGGTGTAAACTAATTAGGAACCATGGAAACTAGAAAATCAGGCAGGCGAAACGGGAACAGTGCACAGAGAAAACAAAGCCAAAACACATTACTCAGGTAATGAGTAAGGTACTGTGACTCAGGTAATTTAATACTTCATATTTTTTATGGAAACCATGATACACTTCAGGATTCTTTGATGAATAGAAAGTTACAGCATTTATTTAAAGTAGACATCTTTTTTAAAGGTCTTTACTCTCACTTTGGTCAAATGGATTGACCTTGCTGAATAAAAGTTTTAAAAATCACATTCACAATGTAAACGTACATATTCTTATTGTCTTGTGGCTATACAATTCAAATGGCAAGTATTTTAACATTTATGGATTGGACCCATCCACTTCCTCAGTCCAGTCCTCAGTCAGTATACATCCAGTTCCTCTGTACTATAAGTGCCGTAGGGGAATTTTACAGTTAAAGACCCAAAGAACAGATATGATGAAAAAAGACCCAGAGTTAGAGTTTAAAAAAATAAATTGAAGACAATTTTACTGAAGAATAGTTTGCCGTTTCGTAAGCAGAAGTCAGCTTCAAATCTCACAAGGAGTTTGTTGGCCTCTCTGCGTACATTCACATTTCCACAACAGTTATACTATTATACAGTTATAACAGAATACACTTACTAAGTCATTAGTTCAGGTTGAATGATTCTGATTGGTTAAGAAAATGTTTTACAAATGGACTGATAGGCAGAAGCACATCTTCAATGATTATCCGGATGACACTAAGACCACGGTTTAGGCACAAAGTGGCCTAGGTCACACATATGCGTTTCTGAGCTCAGGGTTCTGCAACACCAAATACTAGTGCACAGATACATCGTTTCTTCAAGGTTGAAGTTGGCTGAATAGTTCAAGCTAACATTCACAGTAAGACATACAGACACTCTAGTGATTGAAGATGGAAAAGTAAAATAAATGCTTTCAAATAATTTAATATTTAGATGGATAAATATTGATTAATAACTTGATTATAAATCACTCAAAAGAGATATATATATTGGAGCGGCCCCTTCAGACTCGATATATATTTAATAGATTTTTGTGGTAATCAACCTTAACTGAATCTGGAATATTCCTTGAACTTTCAGGTCAGGGACATTACATGAGACAAAATTCTGTCTATTGTTGATTGTTAAAGTATAACTGAAAAAACAACAACAACAACAAAAAACCATCTCAACTAAAATGGTCTGGATTATGGAGAAGAAGATTCAGTTTGTCCAATCAGCACTTTGGAAGGGTGGTATTTTTGTCTTTTATTGGCCAGCCAGGGTATTTTAAAGTTTTTTATGTTTGTTTTTGTTTTTTAAAAAAAAAAGGTATATTACAGACTAGCCCCATGAGTGGGTGTGATGGTCGTAAAGTAAATGATTTCCATTTTCTAGCCATATGCTGCCATCAGGGAAATATATTGATAAGACAGCTAGATGATGGATGTCTGCTCCATTGATGTAACTCAGGTTTATGAGCACCAGGCTTAATAGGAGCCATTCCTGTTTCTACCGGCAGGATCCTAGCCTCTCCAGGACTCAGGGCAAGTCATCAGAAAGTTGGACAGAGCAGACAATGGGAAAGTGAATTGTAGTACAAAATATATTATGGAGGAGCAGTTCCTGACTGAGTTTTCCTAGAATCTTCCAAAACAGAACTCAGTAGGGGGGAAATAACTTGACTGCACTGTCAGAAAGGCACACAAGAGGTAACGTCCTCAGGTTTGCATTGCTTCTCTTGGTTTGTTAAAAAGGGTCCATCCGATCAGTCCTCGATTCACCTCGATGCCCTTCAGTTTCCACTCCGAACTGCATCATTAAGAAAAAAACATGCACTCACCACGACACATAACTGAAAGAGAAGAACGAAACAAGAATGCTTCATGAGTCACCACATGTGGGATTTGAACTAACAGCCTCCTGACCTCCAGCACAGATCTTTAACAACCTCATCACACAGCCCAAAGAGACATAGCACATTGAGTCAGCACAGCTCAGGGTAGCTGCTGTGACAGCATGGCTTTGTATACAAAAATCTCTTCAGTTATATTTCATCATAGTGTTTTCAATGTCTTGAGACTCCAGGTCTTGGAGGCTCGACTAATGAGCTGATGATCTGAATCAGTTGTGTTTGATCAAGGAGACATGGAAAACATGCAGTGTTGGGGGGGCTCCAGAAATGTGTTTGGGAACCCCTGATCTAGGACAAAAATTGTTCTCATACATTGGCTGAAAATTAGAAATGGGGTATTTTAGGAAATTCTCATAACCCAAAACACATGAAATGGCTTTTGAAATGGTTAACACTGGGTTAACAATGAATTCTGGGTGTTCATAAACTGGCATTTCACATTGTACATTTCTATCCCCATTTCTAAATTAAAAGTGTAATTTAGAATGCAGATACCCTGAGGTCAAGTAAAGTATGAAAGCCCTAAAGGGACCAAAATAATGCTTTTTAACTTTTTTAATAAAGTAAAAGCTCCTGCCATTTTTTAAAATATCTTTTTACCATTAGGTACAAAATTGCACAAGACAGATACCCTCTAGGTTTGGTAGTGCAAGGACAGACCAAATCATTGCTGAGACACATGTGCAATATGGTTTAAACTCTGATCTTTATGAGTTTTAGTTACAATTTGACAGTTTATAGATGGAGATTTTATTTATTTATTTTTTACTGTTAGTGGTTCATTACAATCATCATGAAAAGAGAAATCATAAAAGGGGGGTTGAACGATAAAGATAAATACAATAAAAAAGTGAATTTTTGAACTGAGGCACTACAGGATTGCAGTGGAATATCCTAAATTTGATCTGGAGATTATTCAGGACCACTCTAGTGAGCCAAATATCACAACAGCTCTCTAAACAGTTCTAGTGGCTCCCATTGGGCAGGAGAACAATGATAAGAGTGCTAGCGAATACAATAGATGTCATAGCAGCTTTGGTGCTTGACCCCTAATGATGAAATAATGGTTTGTCCTCATGTCAGGATTCACTGCGGAGTGGCAGCTTTGAAAAAGTCTCAAAAATAGGAATTGGCTTTTAATGAAATGAGAGTGACAATTACTCAGGGGACCAAAGATATCTGCAGAGGCGCAAGTTGCATTACAGGCTTGTTTGATGAAATGTCTCAATTTTAAAAACTGATATAATAGCACTGATGCCCTGTATTGCTGAGATAATGATTTTAGATACAATGTGCCTGAAGGCACTGCATGGAGATTTCCCAAGCCGCAGCGTGTCTGATGGTAGGCAAGCCTCTAGCCAATAAGATGTTGAATGAATGGTCACTCAAATGCTGTTTGAATCACATGCTACATTCAGACTTTAATTTCATGAATAGACTCAAATATCTACAACACCAAGATCTGCTAGAACTGTTATTACATTGCTATATAATAAACAGGAATATGATGAAACAAGACAGAGCTGTTATTAAGTGATGTGTATAGAATTTTGATTAATGACATTGCATATAACTAGTCATTTTTGTTACGTTTGTCATCACATTTGATCACATTGCTAGAGAGGGAGTTTTCTTTCTCTTTTTATGCATCTAACAACCGCTCAAACGTTTGGGGTCGGTAACAAGTTTCGGTTACACTTTATTTTAAGCTGTCAGTATTGCAGTGTAATTATACATTTAAGTATTGAGTAATAATATTTAACTACATGTACTTACTGTAGGGTTAGGGTTAGGATGAGGGTTTGGTTTAGGGTTAATTGCATATAATTATGCATAATTACTAGTTATTACTACAGTAAATACATGTAACATGTGTAACAATGACACTGTAAAATAAAGTGTTACCCAAGTTTCTTATGCTCTCTGAGGCTACATTTATTTTTTATCAAAAATACAGTTAAAATAACAATTTTCCATTGATGGCATGATGGAAAAACTGTTCAGTCTTTCAGATCCTCCAGAAATTATTCTAATATGCAGATTTGGAGCTCAAATAACAATTATTATCATCAATGTTGAAAATAATTGTGCTGCCTAATATTTTTATGGAAACCGTGATACATATTTCAGGATTCTTTGATAAGTAGGAAGAAAAAAAAAATGTTGTAACAATGTGAAAGCCACTTTTGATACTGACTTACTGCCGACATATGTTTGAATGGTAGTATATGTAAAATAGCATAAGCATAAATAGTTTATTTACTCTCTCTCTGAATTTTTAGACCTGCTTAATTGTAAATGACTTAACCTGCTGCTTTGGCAGTTTCTCTGACATACACATGCACTCAGAGTCCCTTCAGCTCACGAGTTTGTCCTCAAGCAGACATGTACGCCTGACAGGAAGCCAAGAGGGGAGAATTAAGCCAGGCTGTTGAGCTAATGAGCTGCAGTACAGGCCAGAGGATGCGGGATAAGTGTGTGTGTGCGTGTGCGTGTGCGTGTGTGTTTATTGTGTTTAAGGAAGCCTACCCTCCATGAAGGTGAGTCTATGTATCTGTTTGACCGGGCAGTGCCTCCTCAAAAATTGGATAGGAAAATAATCCATATTGCAAATTGAAAATTACAAAAAAAAAAACATACTACATTTCGCTATGATTAAATATGACTGGATATGATTGGTTCGTGTGATAAATCCCACCTCTTGTTTTTGTGTGCGTTTGTAAATCGGTCTGAATGAACAAAATTGGCGTTAATGAAGGAAGGCTAATTAAAAAAAAAAAAAAAAAAAAAAAAAAAGATTTTTCAGAACAGCACTACATGCCACTGCTTTATATGTGTGTGTGTGTGTGTGTGTGTGTGTGTGTGTGTGTGTGTGTGTGTTGAATTGTTCCCCTCTCTGGCTGCTCTGGACAGTTTGAGGTCAAGTCAGACTCAGGTCTCCCGTCAGGTCTTAAGTGATTTCTGCAGGAACCAAGTGCTCGTTGCTCCCGAGGTAATTACGTCCTTCAAGTTTTGAAGGCAGCTAGTGAATGTACCGGGTCCCTCAAAAGACATTTTAAAAACAAAGGTTGATGGACGAAAAATGTCAGCCTTAGGAAGACAAACAAAATAACTCCTTTGTAATTAGTAGGCAGGGTTAAAGTATTGCAGAAATATTTCAAAATAAACCAAATTAGATTGAATTTATTTATTTATGCATAAGGACTGTTTTAGGGTTTCATATTTCCTGTATAATAATAATATTAATAATAATTACAAAAAGAACCATAACAACACTGATATTAATATTATTATTGTTATTGTAAATAACTAATCATCCCTCTAAATTCCCTCTATTCTGAATAGGTTATCAGATTATGCCTATATGCAAAGTTATCGAGTGACGTGCACATAAAAGTGTTTTTTATACCAACACTTTTTTTTTATTCTTGAATATAGTCTACGTAGCTTTGCAATAATTAATTAAAGATTCATTTGTAGTTTCTGTCCCTTTTCCTCAATAAACTGCAAAAGTAAGTGGAAAGTTTCCAAGTTCAAGTAATGGGTTACGAGTGGTCAGACGCTCTTATTAATTTACAAACATTGTCACTCACTGCTTAGATAACAACGCTTTTGGAATTCTTACCGTAGAGATTAAGTACTTATGTGCGACTAATGTCTTATAGTGCTTTGGGAACCCAGCCTGATTCTAATGGCACTCCAGTTGAAAGACTTTGCAGTTAAAAGACTTTTTTTTTTCCTTTTATGCCCCATTGACTGAAGATGAAAAGTCTAAAAAAGTTCAGAGTACTGTCACATGAAAAGATTTGAAACAGATCTAAATAACTGGACCCCATCAGCTTTATAGGAGAGCAGAGACACAGAGTGTTTTTTGTTTGTTTGTTTTTATCTGACTTACCTCGATTTTCCTCCCATCTAGGTGTCATTCTTCCTTCTTTGCTCTTCAACTTAACTTATTAAGATGTCTGTGCTTCTCTTAATTATATGAAATTCAGCTATTTTACTCCGAGAGCATATAATGCTTTCAGGTTAGCCAACGTTTGAGCACAGTCAAAATAAAATAAAATGTGCTACTTCATTTTATATTTATATTTATGGATTCGTTTTGATGATATTTGCGAAGACAACATGATTGTGCGTGTGATACTTTCACTATACAGCAGTTCAATAAATAAAAATTTTAACTTACATTTTGGATGCAGTATTCCTAGTTACTTTTGTCCCTATAGAGTCCCCAGAAATATTAAATCCAGCCCCAGAAGCTGGATCTTGTCAATGCAAACCAACAAAACCTGTCAACAGAAAGTCTTGTCTGGTACGTCAAGACCCTATTAACAGCCTTCTATCAGCCTTTGACTGAGAAAGCCAGAGAAGAGCAGAAACAGGAGGTGAAGTCAGGATAATAAAAATAACTGGGTTTGTTGAATAATCTTAGTTGCACATGTTTCAATCCTCAGACTTTGTCTAGATGTTACATCTGACTAGTACAAAAGTGTTATTATACCAAGGGAAAAACAATGGAAAATTGCTTCACAGTATCATCCTGTGATGTTAAAAACCTTGAAGTGAAGACATTCTTTTTATCTCATACTCTTGAAAACAACCCTCCCTTCAAACAAGAAGGAGCAAGGAAATAAGTAAAATGTAAAGGTCAAAATATAAAATGACATAAATATAATGAATAAATGATAAATTATGTCAATCAAATAATAATAATAATGATATGAATAAATGATCATTCAAATGACATCTATAGTAGTTTCTTAGTTGTTACTGAAAACCCTTAGATCCTTCACTTTGACTGTTTTTTCTCTGCCAACAAAAATAGTCCCAAACAAAGCAAAAAGCAGTAGTGGTGTTTCGTTGCTCATTGGATCAGCATTTTTGAAGGAATCAGTGTGTATGATTCAGTGAGTCACACATAAGGATGTGTTCCATTTCTAATTTTTGAGCAAGTCTGTTGACAACTGAATTTTTGGATCAAAATGTCACATCTTGATCTTTTGATAAGATTTTCTCTGGTGGTGTATGCCAGACTTCTCCAGTCAGTCCGCTTAAACCACCACCCTTTCTTACAATCAACTGCAAGCTGGCCTTCAGATCTGCCTCCTTCTGATCCACAACCAATGAACTGAACCAAGTCTCCATCCTACTGTTCTTTTACATTTACATTTTAGTCATTTAGCAGACGCTTTTATCCAAAGCGACTTACAAGTGAGGCAATTAGGGGTTAGGTGTCTTGCTCAAGGGCACTTTAGTCATGGTATCGAAGGCGGAGAGAGTGCTGTTTATTCACAATCCCCACTTTCAATTCCTGCCGACGTGGGAATCGAACCAGCAACCTTCAGGTTAAAAGCCCGACTCCCTCACCATCAGGCCACGACTACCTTTCTTTCTCGTTTATCCACTTACACTAATATGTAACAATACGGAAGAAATCATCTGTCGCTACTTCCGTTTCAACACAACTTTATAGTATAGTATATACTATATAGAATAGTAGTCAGGTAGCGTTCCAGGGAAAGATAAAGAGGAATTTAAAGTCTTTCATTGCTCCCTTTGCCAAGTATGTTTCCAAACAGCCACACATGTTATACTGAACCGCACTAGTCCATTGTATCCTAGTTTTTGGCGAAATATTCATTCCTAAGAGCAAATGCTGCTCATGTTCTCCTTCTGTTACAATCAATTCTTTTCGCTCATCAGGTGTTGCCCTGTCTAATGAATGCAAAAACTGTGGTGCATGTGGCTTTTACATTTGACAGGAGATCTGTCAACCATCTTGTCATCAGTACAGTTTTGAAATGCATGAAGGAAACTTTTGTGGGCTGTTAATTTTTAAACCATCTTGAATGACAGCCAAGAGCTGCCCTGAGTGAACCCAGCTGGTCATCCGTCATTGTTAAAAACTTACATCCCTGATTGGGGTCTGGTCTGAGGCCAGCTCAACACAGGTGCTTGGCACAGCATTGACATTAAAGCATTCAATGCTTAATATAAAGCAAAAGAGGAAAGCCAGGAAATTTCATTTGCTGTTGTACTCGGAAAAAGCCTGTGTTTGAGACACTGTTAGTGCATTCATATGTCACAGACAGTGGCTCTTGTTTTTCATCGTCTGCCAGACTTTATACAGGAAGAGGAATATTTGCAATGATGGATGACTAAAGCTTGCT
This sequence comes from Opsariichthys bidens, assembly GCA_037194245.1. Classification (NCBI taxonomy): domain Eukaryota; kingdom Metazoa; phylum Chordata; class Actinopteri; order Cypriniformes; family Xenocyprididae; genus Opsariichthys; species Opsariichthys bidens. The sequence continues at coordinate 7,412,443 of CM074283.1, read as the reverse complement.
AGATATTACGTGTGAATTGTATAGAATTTCTCAGGGTGTGGTTATTTTTATATTTTAATATTATTTATATTTAAAGAAACGCATACAATGAGGCTAAAGGCGCACCCTAAGAAAAATTTCCTTTTCACTACTCCCATAGTGTGTGATTGCAGAAAAAAATATACATGTTTTTTATTGAACATTGATGGAGCAACAGATTTTGATTGAAAATAAATCATAAAAGTGGCTTGTTTGTTTGTTTGAAAATCTTATGAATGTATGAAGCGGCAAAGGTAAGACTTTTACCCCACAAATGGGGTATACCCAGCGTATTGATACAAATACTTTAGCTAAAATAATATGTTTTTAATGATTTCAAGTTAATACTTGTTCAAAACAATCACTTTAGCAAAGTTTGTACTATTTTTGGTTTATTTTGATAAATATAAGAATTCATTTCTGTTTTAATAAATTTACAGTCATTAAAATATTTAAAAATCATTTAAAAATAAAGTAAAGATTCTGAAGGTGTTGAATGAGATCCCATAATAATTTAATATAGCTTTACAGTAGTAACAAATAGATATATTTTATTATATGATATGATTAATCATTTTTAAATCTTTTTTGATGGTTTCATTATAAATATGCACTGTAATGAATTGCTGTAAAAATTACAGCATTTATTTTACAGCCGCGCTGTGTTTTTTTTTTTTTTTTACAGCATATATATTGCTGTAAACTGCAATGCATGGGGGGGTCACGTGGTTGTTTGACTCAAATTACAGAATATATGCTGTAAATTGACCTTCGTAAAATAAAAAAAACAGTTATTTACTGTAAATAATCAGAGAATACAGAATTCTGTAAATTAAATTAATTAACAGTAACAAAACTTTAAAGTTTTTTTAAATTGGGGGGGCTGCTGCTGGGCAGTATTGTATTAAACTAATAAATTTTTTTTTTTTTTTTAAGTGGCGAAAAGTCAGCCTGCTGTTTATTATCATGTTAATTATTGTGCCTTTTGCTCCAACAGCAGGGGCACTTTTTACCCCGAATACTATACTTGCATATTCTTCTATTACTGAGAAACTGTTGCTTTAATTACCTTGAACAAAACTGAAAATCATTAACAAGACCTTTGTCTCAAAATATAGACAATAATATAATCGATTCTCATTTGCTATATAAATCTACAACATTTGAAAAAAAAAAAACAATAAGTATCAGATCAAATTAGCACAGAATTGGTTGTCAAGAAAGGTTGTGGCATCAAATGTGCCTTTTACCCCGGTGCAACTTTAGCCCCATTGTACCCTTTTTGTTTGATAAATTCCATTTGTTGACACTGAAATTATGGTAACACTTTACAATAAGGTTCATTAGTTAACTACATTAGTTAACATGAAGTAATAATGACCTGCACTTTGCACTTTGTTCATGTTAATTTCAACATTTACTAATACGTTGTTAAAATCTTGTTAACATTAGTTAATGCACTGTGAACTAACATGAACAAACAAAGAACAACTTTATTCTCATTAGCTAATGTTAACGAAGATTAATAAATACAGTAACAAATGTATTGTTCATGGTTAGTTCATGATAGTTAATACATTAACTAATGTTTAACTAATGAACCTTATTGTGAAGTGTTACCGAAATTATACTCTTCCACAGCTATTTACTTTGACTTTGCTACATACATAATTAAAATCACTTTTTTTCAAACTTTTATACACTTTAGCACTATTATTATACCAAGATCAAGACAAGTCATTGAATTATTAACCCATATCATAGGCTGTCCGACTGCTTTCTGTCGTAAAATGTAATGAACAACTCTGATTAGTCTGAGAACATGATACTTTGCTTCAAAGAGTTATTTTTCCTCTCTCTCCCCCATAGTTTGTATGTGACAGAGATCACTAATTTGCCTCATGTCCAGGATTCGCTTCTTCATCAAGCCTCTGTGTATTATTTATGAACAGGGTGAAAGGCAAGGGCGAACGTCTTTATTTCCAGACGTCTGTGGATAGAGGGCTCGCGGGGGGAGATGATTGGCCTTTCGCTCATCTACAAAGAGCCTCTTTTCCTTTGATATTCCTATGAAATTATCACATCTCGAACGGTTATATCACAGCCCGCTCCTTTGCCCGCCAAACCCTCGTTTGACCTGCTTTGTTTCACCGGCTTGTTAATTAACTATGATGTTCACTTATCTTCAACAAGATTCTTACTTTGTCTCTTTTTTTTCCTCCAGTCTTCAGTAAGAGGAGAGAATATTACAATATTTGGCTGCCTGAATCATGGGATGCCGCTGTCTCTTCACGACAACACGTCAGTCTCATGTGAATCTGGTAGGACAGTCTGTCTGAGTTATCCTCACCCGTCCGTTCTGTGAAAAAGTTTGCAATATGCTAAAATACTGTAATAAATCTTGTTAAACTTAACTGTAATTTACCGTACAATATACAGTAAAAAATTATTCAATTAGTACATTTATTGGAAAGAATAAAAGAAATCCCTGTGTGGCTGTGACAAATCAAATTGATTTTATTCAAATATTTGTTTCTTCTTATATTTGTTGTCAGTTATGTGCCATAGTCTGTTTTTTGTTATATTTAAATTGTTTGGTAAATGTTGATTGCCTTATTTTAGTGACTTGTTTTGTTTTTTGGGGGATAATTCTGTCTACTTTTTTATATATTTATTTTTGATTTTCTCTAATTGATGTGGCAATTTTTGTACTACATATACAGTATTATTATGGCGATTGTCAGCATGATTCAAGTATTTTAAATAGTAGTTTAAATGGGTTCATAAATTAACAATATTCTAGTTGAATGAATATGAATTGAATATATGGTAATGCACTGTAAAACATACGTGCTCTCGTAATGCCTAAAAAACTGTTGCTGTATTTTTTTGCTATGAACATTTGGCAACCAAAGTGTAGGGAACATTTACATTTACATCTGGTTGGCCAAGGCCCTTCGCTATAATGTTTATGAAGACATCTCTGAATTTATACCATTGCATGAAGTTCGCTATGGCTTTGGTCCAAAATCATAGCACTAAAAATAATGTAGTGCCTTCTTAAGAAACAATTCAGGTGAAGCAAAGAAAGATGTCACCATTTATATGCAAATGCCACATAAATTGCATCACATAGTTGCAGGTGGGATGTGGTAAACTTGCTTCTACCACATGAATTTTATTTTATGGCTCATAACATAAGTTTTAAGCACATCACTCATCTTTACACTTACTAGAGATTTCTTTAGAACTCTCACAAGAATACCTGTGAGTTCAGTCATAACCAATAGTGGAATTTGATTGCATTTGTCTTGTCCTTTCCTCTTCAGAATCAGTTTCAGGATTTCATCTCTCCATTAACACCACCACAAATATCACCAAGCTGAGGATACCCTACCCACAGACGGGCACGTGGTATCTGAGCCTGCGCTCTCTGTGTGCCACTGAACACGGGTGAGGACATTTGCATCTCTTCAAATCTAGAACTGTGTTTTTGCACTAAACTATCAGACCTCAGTTTAGCAGTCTAATTTTTTTTCCGAAGGTGAGAAAAGGATGGAAAATATTCATAGCCCTCCATATATCTAACATTTAGCACATTCAGTAGTACCAGCATGAAGCATCGTTTTTGCAACTCTGAAATACGTTTAAAGCTGTTCATAAATTCACTTTTATGTTGACATAGTTTCCTACAACCTTACTTTATCTCATTCAAAATGAAAATTAGTTCTGATCGAGAGAGTTCAGATAAAGTTCGTTTTAACTTCCATTTGTATCCCAGGGATAGCTCAACTTAAAAAAGAAGTTTCTGTCATCATTTACTCACCAAACCTTTTTTTCCATCCATGGAACACAAAATAAGTTATTTACAAGGCTGTGCTGCTCACTATTTTCTAAGAAAGTACAATGAATGGGACTGAGGAGTTCAACCTCAAAAACAAACAAACAAATAAACAAAAAAAAGGCCTCAAAAAGCACTATAATTCTTCTGAAGTCATACTATAGCGACGAGTGAGAAACACAACACAGGAGATAGCATCTCTAATTTTGCTCTATTTCTCACACAAAGCTTGAAAGCTTTTGCAATCCCCTTTCATTGTAATTGCAGGGGGAAAAAAAACTTTTTCAGTATTCACAGAATGTTCAAAGAAATTTGAGACTGTATTCATTCCTTGGAAGCATTCCTAAAAGCTTATATTTGACTTCTTTCTTATTATCTCCACATTCTTCTGTAGGTTTGAGCTGTGTACTAATGTAACAGCTGAGGTGTATCTTCGCTCTTACCTGACCCCCTGCATCAATGACTGCGGCACCTATGGCCAGTGCAAACTCCTGCGCACCAACAACTACCTGTATGCTGCATGCGAGTGTAAAGCAGGTGAGCACTCATAAACTCTCTTAACCCATGTGTGTTCTCTTATATAAAATGAGTGGAGTAAATGAGTCATTACTTTGAGAAAATCATTTTAATGCTCTGTCTTTGAATTTCCTGGCGTGTGTACTAAATTGAAGTTTCAGATGTACATGATAATGATTATTACATGCTGGGAATTAGCAAAGACCCGGCAATATTTTCATCAACATTCAAAACTATAATATATTGCACTTTCTTCACACTAATGTTCAAACGTTTGGGGTCAGTAAGATTTTTTAATGGTTTTGAAAGTCTCTGAATGCTCACCAAAGCTGTAATTATTTAATCAAATAAAAACAGTAGTATTGTATATTAATATTATTACAACAAAGTAACTGTTTATTTTATTATATTTAAAAATGTATTCCTGTGACGCCTTCAGTGACACATGATCCTTCAGAAATCATTCTAATATGCCGATTTGGTGCTCAGAAAGAAAGATACGTTTCTTCTTATTATAAATGTTGAAAACAGTTGTGCCGCTTAATATTTTTGTTTAAATATTGCTAAATTTTTTCAGGATTCTTTGATGGATAGAAAGTACAAAAGAACATTATTTAAAGTAGAAATCGATTTTTGATCAATCTAATGTGTCTTTGCTAAATAAAATTCTTTTCTTTCAACAGCAACAACAACAACAATCTTACTGACCCTAAAGTTTCGAAACTTTTGGTTGCATAGAAATAATCGAGTGCACATGTACCTATTGTCACAAATTGTTGTACCTTCTCAGATTTTCGGTTTTGGCTTTGGCTTGTTTTTTGTTCTTTACAACCTTTCTTTCTTTCTTTCTTTCTTTCTTTCTTTTTGTAATTTGTAGTAGCCTTCAAAAAAAATAAAATAAAAAAGAATCAATTCATATACTTGCCACTGTAGACGTAGCAATCATGTGTCACAAAAAGGCATTGAAATCCCCCATAGTAGTGGCTCGCAGGATAATTTTAGGTTGTTACTCATGTAATGTGACACATGCTTGAAAACTCCTTGACATATCAGCTTTAAGGAAAATAAAGGAGCAGGAATTCTGTGTCATTTAACAAAGTGAACATGTCTGCCCTTTTCCCCAGGGAGATATCACCCTAGCGGTTAATATGATGATAATCACTGTAATATTTTATAATTTCATTTAATATCTTTCTCCTCTACTGTCAGATGCCAATCAAAGTTAATTGGCATGTTAAATGGTTCAATTACACATGTGCCAATCATGTCGCTCAATAACGATGAGATCACAAATCAAGTGATTTTTAATTAGAGGACATTTGATGATCCTGAGAAATATGCTAATCACAACCTCTCAATTACAGCGCCATTATGAAGCTCTGGTGCCTCGTTTCCCCTTTCCCTCTGGATTCCTACCCATAGTTTCTTTTGTCATTAGCATAGACAAATTTACCCTTTTAATGAATGTTTTCTGGCAAACAGCTTAGTGCTGTGATACAGCACGCATGCAAAGCTCTTCTCTGTTTTCGAGTGTCTGGTAAAGCTCAATTGACCGTCTTTGACGATACTCAGCGAGACTTCAATCACTACATGCCTTTGAGGATTTTTGTTTGTGGTGTGGCTAATTAAGGCTTCGTAATCAGAGAGATTCATGATATGTTTTCTGGCATTTTCTACGAGAGGTTAGAGGTGCAGTGCATCTATTTCCTTCATGCTGTTTATATAACAGTAGGCTGCCCCAATCCAATCTATATTTATGAAGCTGTTTACAACAGCTGACAGATGAGGAACAGAATGTGTGTGTGAACCAGGGAGAAAGTACATGTGTATTTCTGTTATGTTTTGTTCCCCTCTTTGTTAGTTGTGCATGCCTTGCCTGTGTGTGTGTGTGTGTGTGTGTGTGTGTGATTTGTTTGTTTGTTTGTTTTTTAGCTTAATTTGCTTTGGGGATGTGGACAATTGTATTATTTACACACACTACCGTTCAAAAGATTTGGGTCGGTACAATTTTTTTTTTTTAAATGTTCAGGAAAGAAGATTCTTATGCTCACCATTTGAGCATAAGCATTTGCTGCATTTATTTGATCAAAAATATAGCTACCTGATGAAATATGACATTTTAAAATGCCTGTTTTCTATTGTAATCTATTGTAAATTTATTCCTGTAATGCAAAGCTGAATTTTCAGCATCATTACTCCAGAGTTCTGTCGCGGTATCCTTCAGAAATCATTCAATGCTGAATATTTCTTATTATTAATGTTGAAAACCGCTGTGCTGCTTAATATTTTTGTGGAAATGTATTACATTTGTTCCCAGGAATCTTTGATGAATTGAAGGAACAGTATTTATTTGAAATGGAAATCTTTTGCAACAGCTTTTGAACAATTTATTGAATCTTTGCTGGATAGAATTCATTTCTTTCTTTTGTTAGTTAAAAAAAGTCTTACGAACCCCAAACTTTTAAACAGTAAATGTACTTACTTTTAAAAGGATAGTGCATCCAAAAAAAGAAAATTCTTTCTCCATTTACTCACTTTCATGTCATTCCAAACTGTCTGCCTGACTTTATTTCTTCTGCTGAGCAGGAAATATTTGAAGATGTATGTTTTTCATGTTCTTCTCCATGTAATTACAGTGAACAGGTACTGTGAAGCTTTCAAGATTTACGCTTAAAACTGTAGTAGTATGCCCATGTTGAGTCCAGCGTAGAGTGGTCTGTAACGCGTGTGTGTTTTTCCAGGTTGGGATGGCTGGGGCTGCACGGACAACACAGAGGCGTACTCGTATGGGTTCCAGCTGCTCTCGACTCTCCTTCTGTGCCTCAGCAACCTGATGTTCGTCCCACCCGTGACCATCGCCATCCGCAGTCATTACCTGCTGGAGGCATCGGTCTATATTTTCACCATGTTCTTTTCCACTGTGAGTTTGAAAACCTGGTTTAAACCAATCAAAAACACTCCAAAAAGTAGGCATTTCCAAAGCTAGTTGCATGCTGACATTAATCTTCTAAAATGAAACAAAGATATACAGCTTCAAGTATAATATATTTTAAAAGAATATTCATCCTGATTGGATGATCTATGGGTGAAGTCATTGCAACCTGAAAATGAACATGACTGACCAGTAAGATTATAGGACTGGAACTAACTGTTGGTGGAATAATTTATGTTTTATGCTAGATTTGCATCATTGTGCTCCAGCTTTCAACAAAACAAGCCTAAATAATGTAATAAGTGCTTGAAGAAATGCTGGCTTGCTCACAAATACATCATGAGCCTTAGTTCAGCATATCAGTGGCAGCTGAAATAAGATTACATTTAAGAACCAGTGACATGTCAGAGTGTCATTTTTTATTCATGCTTCCTCTGACCTTTTGTTTTCATCTTTCACCCCTGAACAGTTTTATCATGCCTGTGACCAGCCAGGCATTGTGGTCTTCTGCATCATGGAGTACGATGTGCTGCAGTTCTGTGACTTCCTCGGCTCACTCATGTCTGTTTGGGTCACTGTCATCGCCATGGCCAGACTCAAATCCATTATCAAACAGGTACAAATCACTCAGATGCAAAATTTAGAATGCATTCAATTACCATAAACCTTGAGGTTCTTCGCCCTGTGCTCACAATCGTAATGATGCTGAAAATTCCGCTTTTCCATAACAGTACTAATTAACATTTCACAGTATTACTGGAATTGTACACAAATAAATGCAGCCTTGGTGAGCCTCCTTTCAAAAACATTAAAAAAAACTTACTGACCTCAAACTTTTGAAAGATAGTCTAAGTATTCAAAATGGTCTTTTTAGGGCCACTGTATCTAATAACCACAATCTGATGGTTAAAATTACATATGAAGACCCTCGCCCCAGAAATGCAGGATATTTCTTGTGTCATCAATTTCTATAAATTCATTTTGTGTGATTCATAGAGGCCAGTAGTTTTTCATGGACTTTATTGCCAAGAAAAGAGCTTTCCAAGATGTGCAAGAGAGCAGAAATTTTGTCTACCTCAGTAAACAGCTTACACAGAGTGTAAATATACGAATGTCAGCAGTCTGTCATGTGCTGTCATAATGATGGTGACATTTCGCTGTGGAGCAGAGTAAATATAGGTGGACACTTTCAGGTGTGTGTCTGCACACTCTCTTCAGCCGCTCAGCTGCAGAGGGACAGGGTGAGATTTAAGGAACGAAAGCACAGGGAGAAAGACTAAGAATGTGATTAACGGTATGTTCGCGTTATTTAAAATCAGAGACATTAAGCGGTGGGGCTTCTGCTTGTGTAGGAAGTATCTAATGAAGAGAACAAGAAAAAATAGCTCTCCTCCAGGGAGAACGTTGCTATATATGTTAGGTGATTGCGTGTGCGCGCCTGTGAATGTGTTTTGCTGAGTCCTGCAGTTTGCAGACACTAATCAAATCACCCATGTCACAACAGTTCTGAACTTCACAAAGGAAGGAAAGAGAACGAGAAGGACATTTTTAGCAGCACCTCTCTTTACGTGCAGTCTGCCTGACGGAGGGTGGCTAATGCAAGATGGCCCTAATTGGATTGGGGATTCACTATCTCTTCTACACATGATGACTTGTCAACGTTTGCACTAACATTCTCTCTCTTTGCCGCTCTCCTACCAGGTGCTGTACTTGCTGGGGGCGATGGCTCTGTCCATGGCCTTACAGCTGGACCGTCATGGCCTGTGGAACCTGTTGGGGCCCAGCCTTTTCGCTTTAGGCATCATGGCCATCGCCTGGGTAAGTAGGATTGTGCGCATGCATAGATTGCTTGTGTTTAGGACTGTAAAACATCTTATCAAATGTGCAATACATGAATAAAATGTGCCAGAAATCATGTCAGTTGTACTAGACCTGGCTTGTAGCATAACAGTTAACAGATGTTTGAGTTGTTTGCTAGATAAAGGTGTTTTTGTTTATCACGGATGATTATATAATCATAGTTTGCAAGTTTTTGTTTTCTAACGCTACACCTGCTGAAACGATCTGCTTAAACCAGCGGCTGGTGGTGTGCTGAACTTTGAAGCCTGGTTTAAGCTGCTCTTCAGCTAGTTTCCCAGCAGGTATTTAGCTGGTTTAGCTGGAATGCCAGTTTTTCTCCCAGCTGGTTTAAGCTTGTCATCAGCTGATCTAGTTGGTTTTACAGCCTTGTCAAGCAGGTATTTAACTAGTTTTGCTGGACTGCCAGTTTATGTCCAAGCTGGTTTACACCTGTCCTTAGCTGCTCGAGTTGGTCCCTGAGCTTGGCCAAGCTGGTTTAAGCTTATATTCAGCTGGTCTCCCAGTCTGGCCAAGAAAGACAACATTTAGCTGGTACAGCTGGACAGCCAGTTGTTCTTCCAGCCTGATCAGCAAAAAAGTGCCCAAAATTCCTTTAAAACCAGCCAAGAGACCAGCAAAGCAAACCAACTTTTTTCAACTGAGAAAATAAAGCTTTTCAGCTTTGTAAATGGATAAAATATATTTATTTGTAAATTTACTGTAGTAAATACATCATATTATAAGGCAATGTGTCTGTGTGTGCAAAAACAACCATGTTCTTTCAGTCTAACAGATCGGGCAGTTAAATGCCAATGCTAGTTTTTGTCTTTGAATGTTGAGTGACAACAAGCACCTTTTCAATATCTATAATTTATGAAGGCATTTCGAGTTACCTTGGGCTGCATTTATCTGCACATTAGCATGGTGTGGCATTAAAAGTTGCTCTGTTCTGTCAGTATTAGAGACGCACTCACTGTTCCATTACCAGGCAGCTTGTACTTCATGCTAATTCCTCTTGTGACCACACTGTTTTTCTGAAGTGAGAAGATAAAAACAGGGTGTTGGACAAGGAAAAGTCTTTGACAGAGCCTCTGGCAAATTACAGTTGAGTGAGAGAAGCACGTCCTCCCTTGAGTCGACTGTGCTGGTGGATATACTGTTTGTGGAGAGAGCCAGGAAACTTCTTCTGCAGCTACAAAGATATATTGTGTAATAGAGAAATAATGAGAGAGAATAGCAAATGTTACCAGCAGAGATCATTTCTTCATCCTTTGACTCTGAACTCTCATCTAAAGGCACTAATGAAGCTTCTAACAGAACAGAATGAGGAAAAACACATCTGGACAGAATTAAAGATGCTGAGATGTTGTAATTTTGGTTTTTTGGTACATCGTTGCTCGCTACACTCTATAGTTTTTATGCAGGTTAACACTTTTGGACACTATTTTGCCATAAAAATGAATATTGCCATCACTAATAACTAGATTTGCTGGGCAGCAAAAGAATGGTGTTACAATTTCAGTCCATCTTATTAACTAAATAACTTTATTATTAATAGAGCACTGCAGACACTTTAAATATTAAGCACTACATACTAGGAAAACATCAACAGGCTGAAATTTTCTTGCATTTATTTGTCAGATTAAAAGACAAGAGTACAGATTACTCTAATTCTGTCTAAAATTCATTGAATGTGACATTGACTGGCAAACACACACGTCTGTCATCTCCATGGCGCATAATGACTCTTTGTAGTTATATCTTGTCAGTTGACACCTCCATCTCACTGCTCCCCGAGCCTACGCAAACAAAGTACAAAGCGTCCCACTGTGTAATTCTCACACTTTCTTTTTGCACTTAAGAAAAAAGCTATAATTTATCAAGTTTGAGACATGCTACATCCACATTTATCATTATCTTATGTGATCCTCTTGTGTTGTTTTTGGGCTCTGCGTTCTGAATGTACACAGATCAGGCGTAATGACCACAGTTGAGTAGAGCTGAAAAGTGGCAAAATGTTTCTTTAGTTATTTAAATATTCTTTAGTGAAGAGTTTTAACCTTGAACTAAACTAACCACCAACATTATACCATACAAATTGTAAACAATGTGTTAGAAAAAGACTATTTATTTCTTGTTCATCAGTTATGCATCATTTTACTTGTATTTTAAAGATAAAATCTTTGAGATGTAAAAGAAAATCTTTGAGAGAATGAAAAATCTCACTATTAACGGTTCGTCCAACTTGAAAGGTTTATGTTTTTGTTTAAAATTATTCATTTGTAAAACGAATGGGATTTTTACTTCTCCTTTTGAGATACGAAACAAAATATTCATAGACCGAGAAAGAGAAACATTCTCTCTCACCCCAATGACAACCACAATTTGAATTCTAACACATAAAATCAAATTACACCTGCTAGAGGAATGCACACTTTATTCTTACAGAAGAATAATATTTGAGGAGCACCTACAAACCAAATAAAGGCACAGGATGTTTAAAACATAGTGTTTTGAAAGGAAGGTTGAGAAGCCTTTGGAATCCCCAATGTGATTTATTTCAGAACGTTTTGTAGAAATGTTTCTGTCATGCCTGAACAGTCCTTCACAGCAGTTAGGTATTTTGACTGGTGTTTCAGTTCAAAATTGTTTTGGTTCTTATACATTTTTAGGATGTTTTGCTAAAATGCCCTTCTTTAGATCATGGCACAGCAGTTTATTGGAGGTCAACATTCTGACTAAGCCATAACAAAGTCTCTTTCAAAGAAAGTCTTTTCACTCGTCTGCCATATTTGCAACACAGCCATTTGGGGCATCCAAGCTTGAATGGGGGGAATCCTGAAATCGGCAACAAAATCTGACATGACATTTCCTTGAACATCATTTACTATTGTCAAATAGTGTTTTAAAAAAAAAACTTATACCAGCCAATGCGCATGTCCACTGCTAAGCGTGCGTCACACGACATTGATTGTTTCTGTGGTAACCGGAGCTTCTAATGATGCAATGGCATTACCAATTGGTGATTGGCTCTTTTATTTAGAAGGTGGGACTTATTCTGCCATATTGCGTGTTGAACTTTCTCCTATTCATAGTAATATAAGTGCACTGTCTTGTTATATCAAAAGTCCTCGGCCTTAACAAGAATGCACTCAGTGTAAACTACTTTTGGACTACTGTCTTGTTGCATGACCCCTTTGAGTTTCAGAATTAGATTCAGGGTCAAACACCGTAGAATTTTCTGATACAATTTAGGCTTCTGTTCAGACTGCAGGCAAAAGAGACCCAAATCTATTTTTTTTTTTTTTTTTTTTTTTGCTTGTTTGTGACTCAGATTTGATTTTTATAACAGTGTGAACAGCCCAAACTACATGGAATCTGATCGTTTCGATTCTGATTTGGGTCACTTCCATTTGTCGTCCTAAATCCAATGCAGGTCAGATGTTTTGCAATACGACTTCAATCTGAACAGTCATCTCAGAATTCATGCGACTTTTACTTCACTGTAGATCCGCATTCATCACAATTCTGTGCCGATGGACGTCACTCCAAGGTTTTGTACAAACGAGGGTAGTTCTTTGAATGCGGAAGACGGCAGCGAAGTCAGTCAGTGGAGGGACGGTGAGTTGTTATACTCAGAAGTATTACAATGACAACAAGCAAAACTTGAGGAAAAACTGTACAATAAAAATGTTGCTCTCTTTCTTCTCATCCTCCGTGTCCTCCTTATTGGCTGTGCACCAATTTTCTCTCTTCCACAGAACCTAAGGAATGTGTAAATGCTTCAACTTCCATGTCTACTACTTTTGCGCATACGGGTCAGTTCAAGACTGTAGCCAGTTTGAATCTGATATTGGCCACATTGAAAAGACAATGTGAAGAGACAAAAAAATGAGCAATAAATCATATTTGAGCATTAAAGCTTCCAGTTTGAACAGTCTCAGAGCAGTTAGGTCCTGATGCAGCAAAGCTGACCAGTCTCATTACTCCATGTTTCACTTTTCCCCCCTCAAATATAAAATATTTTATTGTTTTAGTGGTGCTCTGGATCTTGGAGGAGGTCTTTGCAAATTTTCTGTGTCCATCAGCAGTAATGCTTCTAAAACGGTGGTTTGCTCTTTTGGCTCTGTTCCATACTCTGTGATCCATGACTCATGCGGTTTATTGTTATGAGTTTCATCAACTCCACTTTATTCATCCTTTGATGCATATTATAAAATAGCACATGCTATGCTGTTTACTCATTGAACATCTGGGATTTTTTTTAACAGAAATGCTATGATGTAAAATATCATTTTCCTTTATTTCATGCTGGAAAAGAAAAGAAACAGCCACCAGTAAAACATCTACTTTTAAGTAATAAAATATTATATGTAGTATTATTTATGCACTTTTATCATATGTATTAATATTTTAATATATATATATATATATATATATATATATATTAATTCTCTTTTTATTTAATTTTTTTATTTTCAGTTTCATTCGTCTTTTTTTGAAAAAATATTTATGTATAGCTTTATTTTTATTTCAGTTTTACCTTTAGTCATTTTCATACTTTTATTTAATTTACTTGCCAAGGCAACATTAAGTTTCCTCTACTATAATTTAATTTCAGTATAGAAAACAATTTTTTATAGTTTTATTTTAATGACATGAATGGAGAAAGATGCTCTTCGTGGCCAGATGGTGTAATTACAACATCTACCAGCAGGGCTTTACTGAGCCGTGCTAACCAGTTCCTAGTTAGTAAGCTTCTCGTGAGATGTGAATATCCATCGAGATTCAAGCATGATGATCTCGAAGACAGAATGATAAATAACTGCTGAAAAACAAACCATTATGTTGAGTAGCTTGTGGGCTAATAATACATTTTGCTCTCATAAATTGTAGCATTTGTCTCAAAACAATGCTCCAAATCATGCTAACTAGATTTGAGGTGTGAAGCGCCATGCATCTGCTTGTGTCCAGGCATCTTTGATTCATGTGTCATCCGATCAATATCTTAAGGCATATCCTTCTTGGCTGATGAATTCTTTGAAATCTATTAGTGCGTATCCCTCAGAGGTGGTTAAATAACTGTGATTCATCTCAGGAGCAGCCTGTACTGTTTGAGGATGTGGTCAGGACCGTGGGTGTTAGATTCCAATCCTTCTGTCAAAACAGCTGCCTTATAATGTGAAATATAAATGAGAATCAATTTCAGTGAAAGTCAAAGAGAACATATGGGAGTCACACGCATTTTGAGAATAATCCTCATTAATAAACAGTATGCGACATGAAGGCATGGACATCTGGGGTTTACTGTGATGTACACTAATATGAAGCTGTGTTTTGCAATTGTTTGGGTATATAGTTTAGGTCGGGCTTGTACAGATTTGGCCCATCGGTTAAATGTCACATTTTGAGCTCGTCCATTTTCCTTTCTCTCCTTTTGCAACATGCACCTGTTATGTGCCTGAAGATTAATGAGTGGAGAAATGTTGACAGAGGGCAGGATGTTTCTTTCTCATAATGATTTACGCTGCGGAACTCATTATAAGCTCATTACATGCACTGCGAAAAAAAATGTTTTGTCTTCTAACCTAAAAATGTGTGTAACGCATCTAAATGAATGGTTTATTATTATTATTATTACTGTATATATTATTATTATTATTACATATAATAATAGACTGTATCACTAAATCAACATGATTGTACTAGGTTACACCAAAGACAATTATATTTAAGGGTCAGAAAGGCATTTTAAACCTGCAGTCTGTAACTTTTTTGGTTTAAAATGATCCAAAATCATTTTTGAGCAAGTACATAACCAGCTCCTTTCATTAGCCCAATTCACAACATTAAGCTTGTAATAATGTTTTCTAATAAGAGCAGTACTGGTGGGTTTCCGTTGGAATTCGCGGATGCAGCCGTTCGTCTTTGCTTCATTACGTCACATCTGTTTACATAAAGAACGAGTTCCAGCTAGTAGGCTAAATGGCATGTGGAGGACGCTGCAGGCGGTGGATCATTTATAGTCTTTTCCAGTGGTGGACTGGGACAGTAAATCAGGCTGGGAATTTGATTCCACCCCAGGCCACCCCACCAAATTCATGTGTCCACCAGCCTGCTAAACTTACAGGGTAACCCTGTTAGTTGATGTAACAGGTAGACTACCATTCATAATATGAATGAATAAATAAATAAACCCTCAAAAACTCACTAGGAATAGAACATCTATACTACCACACCAAAGACAAATATAAAATTGGCTTACACATTTTAAGAAGGGATAATAAAAGATACATATTCACATGTTAAAATATTTATATTTTATACATTTCCAATGCTCTATGTATCCCCATACAGTATATAAAACAATGTGCTAGTTTGTCATTAAGATGCGCTTTTAAAACTTCTATCATTATATATATATATATATATATATTTGTATTATTATTTATAAAGAATAGATTTTATCTATTGTAAGTTGCTTTGGATGAAAGCGTCCATCTGCCAAATGATTAAGTAAATATTAGGGGTGGAACAGTTCAACTTTTTCATGTTTTTTTTTTTTTTTTTGTAATATCTGGGAACCCAGAATGTTCACCCATCAAAAGAAACATATATTAACTGAACCCTGATTGTTTTACGTGTTATTTATAGTAAACCATATTACAGATGCTTTGTCAGATTTAAGTTGAACAGCGGACCGTCCGAGCGCGTGGAGAACCGAGTGTGGGAACCGAACGGATCGATTTTTTTTTTCCACCCCTATTAAATATTATGTAAATGTAATTCTGACCGACCTGTTCCCTTACCGGCGAACATGGCTGGGATTTTGCAGCAACTTGCTGCGTCTGTGGCCAGGGCTGCGTTCCCTCTCTGCTCCTCCTTTGCGTTTACGCGCCATTTTTTGCACTATTTTCCAAGATAAAAGCCTGCCTCTGGATACAGCCAATTAGGCAGTGCTTCACTGATGTTAGGTCATGTGGTGGTGTCATTTTCACTCCGCGATCGCCTGATTCATAGATTCATAAGTGCGTCGATTAATTCACAGTTGCATACAAGCCTATTGCACTTCAGTCTGATCGACAGCACAGCGGCAGCCGGCAGGCCAGAATGACCATCAGGCCACCGGGAAATGTCCCGGTGCTCCCTATGGCCAGTCCGCCCCTGGTTTTTTTTCTCATAGCAGCTGCAATAATTAAACTTACCATTTTGATGGCGGCTTGTAATTCAGAAAGGTCCAAATGACAATCATCAGTGACAACTCGAGATTCACCCCAAGTCAAAAGCAAAATACTTCAGACTGCGGAGTGGCTACAGAAATTGAAATCGACAGGTAACGCTAAATAACTAAATACACACTAAATACACATAGTAACGCAGTGCTGAAGATGTTAACATTAACAATTTGAAACGAAATTTAAACAAAAATAGTCGTTTTCACTGTTTGACGTGATCCGAGCTAAGCGATCGTTAGATTTAAGCACCACTGGCAGCGCGACTTATTATAATGCTTTTTTTCTCAGTTGGTCAGAACAAAAGTGGCAGACGTGTTACTTTATTGTTCAGATGTGATTTTCTGGTGAAAATTCTTATTTTGGTCATACTTCCAAGACATAGAATCTGTGATTCCGAAGTACAGTATCCACATCGATGTGCAAACATTAGATTCATCTGTTGCCGTTTTGAGGCACAGCCTTGTAGGTTTCATACAGAAATGGCAAAACTTCAGCTTTAAGCATTTTAAGTTGCATTAAGGGACTGTTTCTACTGCAATAGTAGTAATAATAATAATGCTTTAAATGTTTATTTTTATATGTGTGTACATGTTTATGTTTGTTCTGGTAAATAAATTATATTCTCATTTAGTGGAAAACTGGTAAGTTGTAGCAAAAAAACTTGGAATCTCAGCAATGTTTATTCCTCTTTAATGTTTTTAAAGACAAAACTGTAGTAAAATAGATGCATGTTGGCATAAACACTGGTTGAAAAATCCATACAATGCATTTTTGACAAAGTAATGAATGCAATGAGTGTCAAGGCTGCATCCACAAAACTTGCACAATTGGTGTGAGAAAGGATTCAGTGAGAGTTCTTTCCATTGTATGGAAATGGCAAAATAATCATAGCTTTGAAGCCTTTTTCCGGGACGTTTTCAGATAAGGATCTTTTGAAGTATGTGACTGTAATGTGGCGGAGGACAAGAAATGAAATTCCTCCGCCATTAAAAGTTTCACAGACTTTCAGAACTTCAGTTTTGAACTTGCACAGGAAGCCAACAAATGCTGGAGTTGAATCAGTAATCAGAGGGAATACGAGATTTGCAATGTCTCGGCGGACCCGCGTCTTCAGCTCAAATGTGATTGAGTTGTCAGCAGTCACCTGTGTGTGTGTGTGTGTGTGTGTGTGTGTGTGCGTTTGATTGACTGCTGCACATTCTTTACAGCAGTAACAATGTACAATCATGAGATTTGGTGTCTCGTCCATTTCAGTCCTGTGACGTGTGATACCGTCATAGATGTAGATGTTAAACTTCGAGTGTGTGCTACAGCTCACTTTGTATATTCCCTCAGCCGCACAGGACAGTTTTTCACCGTTAAAATTCATGCCATGGCTAAAAAATTGTAACCCGGGGCAAGCTTCTAGTCTACATGTTGTCAACTAGGACATTATAACTGAAATGTCATGACAGACAGTGAAAAAAGGACAGCAAATCTGTCCCACTGTCAGGAGGAAGGTTAATAATGATTTGGAGAACTGTAGAGCAAGTCTGATGGACACAGACTCGATGCTGCTTGGTGCTGACCGTGCAAAAGTGCCTCTTCTGTTTTAGCCATAGAGTTTACATATGTTATACACATCTGTTTAGCTGTTTCTCAGCTGATAGATTAATATCATGTAATTGCATTAGTTGGAGCTTGAGCGGTGTGAAGAGTGTGTGGTGCGGAGTGTGGGAGGACAGCCTGCTTTACGGTGTTCATAAATATCTGGACCCCAGGCTGGAGAATTGAATTTCGATGAAGTCTGTAAATTGTATGCCCAACTTCATAAGTGTGTGCGTTTGGATTCAACTCTAATAGCAGTGGCTCGAGGACATCGGATCTTTATTGGTCTGAAGAAGCATCATGGGCATTAAATCTGATGGGACTTGTGCCAGCCCCAGCTCAGATTTTTGAGCCAAGTGTACTTGGAGTACAACTTCCACCACAAAAACATGTCTTAAATTATGTTGCGCAATTATTGCAAGTAGAGAAAACAGTCATACTGTGTGCCTTATTTTTGTCAGTCCACTCGAGTCGTACCTTGAGTTGTTTTTTTTTTTTCCTTACGGTAAAAATTCATACTGGCTGTCGAGATCAGCTGCAACTGTGTTTGGAGTATTATATAAAGATTACGTATTAGGTCAGCATTCTTTGGGAATACTAACAGCAGTGTGAAATGAAACACATTTGTTGACTTAAGTTTTTGCTATTCTTACACCGAGTTACCCGACTACCTGGAAGTCTGTTTCTGCCACATAGGGGGGACTCATGCTTTGGTAAACTATAATTATGACAACATCAAAATTTATAATTGTGAAATAGTGCTAATCATGAGATTAAAAAGTTAGGATGACTACATAGTCGAAATGAGATAAAGTCGTAGTTTCATAATGACTTCTCGTAATTTCAACCTTGTAAAGGTAAAAAGTATTACATAAGTCAAAATTCTTACAAAAAATTAAGATAATAGTTAACTTTTCAACTTCAGTAATTTTGAATTTCTCTTATCTTTCATTTAGTATCTCATAATAGAAGGTCAAAATTATCACATAATTAAAAATGAAAGCTAGTAAAGTCAAAATTTACATACCAGTTAATGATTACGAAATAAAGAGGCAAAATTATAAATTATGAGTTGAAATTAAGACAATAAATCAGTTATGACCAAAAAAAAATCGTGAATTGACATTTGGTCTCATAATTTCAAGTATTTTTAAGCTCATAATTCTGACTTTTCATCTCATAAATACTCATTTTTTGTCATAATTATGATTTATAAAAGCAGTGAAGCGGGGCTTCCACAATTATGTTTTGTAACTGACCCAGAAAATTATAATTTATACTGCTTTTAATTATTAATTTAATTTTTTATTAGTTTTAATAAAGGCAGTAATCATTTGAGTTGCATCTGCTGCAACTAGTTAACGGGACTTACATGGTTAGGTTCAGTCTTCGAGACGACCACAGTTGGTGAACTCTGATAGAAGTACCTCTGGTGCCTGATGGCCTTGTTGGTCCGTGTGCCTTATTAATTTATGTGCCTTTCTCATTGTTCGTGCGTTTTAGACCATGCTGATTTATTCATGATGCCATGTGTCTCCTGCTTTGTGTTCATCAGACTGTGCGCACCATCCGCCGGCGCCGCTGTTACCCACCGACCTGGAAGCGCTGGGTTTTTTTCCTGTTCCCTGGCACCACCATTGCCACATCAGCGGTGGCCTTATATGCCTTCGTGGAGACGGAGGAGAATTACTTCTACATCCACAGCATCTGGCACATGCTCATCGCCGGGAGCGTCGGCTTCCTTCTGCCGCCACGTGCCAAACCAGACGTGAAAGTCACTCCCCTGAAGCGGCGGCGAGGCTGCGGATACCAGCTCTGTGTGAACGAGCACGAGGAGATGGGACTGGTGGACCCAGCGATCATCACCATCAACAGCATATGCACCAGCTGATGATTCTCGATGGAGTTTAGTGACGTGGACGTTTATTTGCCTTTCCTCTCCTTCCTTTGGAATAACAAACACGGAAAACAAAGCCAGAGAACTTACTGATGCACTGTAAATAACTTTTGACCGAAAACACAGAAACGCGCATATACTACATACGAGTATTTTGTCATCGTTATTTGGATTACTATTACCGTTAATATCGTTTGCATTGTTAGTATCTGGGAATGGTTTGTGTCAGTACAGCGATGCACTGTTGTTAGTGCATTATTTAAAACGTCTGAGCTGATTTTGCTGCTGCTACTTGACAGTGACTGTAAAATTTCAAATGTGTCATGTAATTTATTCATTGTTTTCTGGCACTCGAATGACCAAATGTTTTATTGTGTTTAGGAGATGCAAAGGAAGAACATTTTGTGGATGTATCAAGGGCACTGCTTTTTTAGTTTTCTTTCTAAACATCTTTTGCACTGAGACACAAAAATGTGATACTGTACATTTTTTAAATAGAAGTATAGTTATGATCCAGTCACAATGTGTACATGTACATGTATAGTATAGTTGTTTTCAGTGGAATGTTCGATTGTACTTTGGATTGCATTGTATTGCCTTTGCAGCATAATTGATTGTCGATTTATAGAGGGTTTAGGAAAGTATCCATTGCCAAGACCAGGTTTTAATACGAAACCTCAGATAAATAACCTCATATTTCCTGTTGTATTTACCTAGTGAGGATCAGAGGGAGACATTTTAAAGCAAAAGCAAATGATAAAACAAATAAACGTTTTATTTTTTCGGTATCAAATCAGATTCTTATTTATCCCTGTGCAAGGGTAATGTGTTACTTCTTGAAAATGACACACCATCATTTGATGTCTAATGGATGTGCCTAGATCGTCATCATACCCCAGTTCACAGGAGAGATGAGAAACCGCTAGCAGAGGCCTCTGGGATTCAAAACCCCATTTTTTTTTTATTTTTATTTAAATAAAACATTTCCTCCCAACTTCATATCATGACATCATCCTCAGTATGTATTACTATATGGTGATGCTTATGAGCACAGTTTACCTTTGGCCTGGATATGCCCATCTGCATCAATGTAATCGCTGTACTCGCTCTATCAGGACCGTATGTCTTAAAGTGCCCTGCATATGTGCTCTCATATCACACATCAATATCAGTCTCAATCTTCTGTCTTGGGATCACACTATGATACAATATTTCCAACCATAACTGCCTTTGACTAGGGATGAATCACGTGTAGAGCTACTGGTAATGAGTAATTATCTTCGAACTCTGATCAAGCTGATCATTTCTGCAACTTGACAAACAAAAGAAACCACTTTTAGCGGTTAGACATCCAGTGGCTTTGCCTGAAATTCAATCCTTGTTATCATTGACTCATCATATATGATTTTTAATTGCACAGAAACAATGTTTTATGATTGAATATTATGGCCTTAACTACATAATGCCATAATGTCGTTGGGATTATTATTACTACCAGGTAATTTATTTCATTAATTTATCTTGATTTACAAATGTCATAATGTCGTAATTCCAGCCTTACCAAGCAAACTGTCCCTTTATGCCGATTGGTGATGATTTCACAAATGAGCGTCACATGTGACTGGGTTGAATTTAACGATGTGGCCTTGTGGCGCTACCCGCGGCAGTAACGGGCATTTCGGTCGACTACCAACTGTAAATGTTCTGGGCATATACACTACCAATCAAAAGTTTGAGTTTAGTTTTTAAATCTAATTCCCTCCAGGACTACATTCATTTGATCAAAAATACATTAAAAACACTAATATTGTGAAAAATTATTACAAATTTAAAAAATCATTTTAATATATATTAAAATGTAATTTATTCCTGTGATGCAAAGCTGAACTTTCAGCATCATTACTCCAGTCTTCAGTGTCACATGATCCTTCAGAAATCATTCTGATAAGCTGATTTGGTGCTTAAGAAATATTTATTATCAATGTTGAAAACAGTTGTTTTTGTGGAAACTTTAATACATTTTTATGAGGATTTGATGAATGGCAAATTCAGCATTTATTTGAAATGGAAATAAGATGAAACAATGTTTAGTCTGTGTTGTACTTGTGTATACAGTGTTGCTAAATAAATATATATTAATTAAAAAAACAAAAAAAAACAAATCTTACTGACCCCAAACTTTTGAATTGTAGTGAATTATGAGTGATTTTAAAATAATACTCAATATATAAAGATTTTTTATTTAGTGGACCATGTTCTCCTATATCCACAAACAAATCAAGCCCTCCCTAAAGCAGATTTTCTGTGATCTAGCACTTTGTGTCGATATGCAGCTTTTTTGTAAATGGGCACTATGCTCATTTCTCCTCGCACAACACATTCGCTAAGGCTCTGTCATGTGTCGGAGCAATCTTTTGCAATTTTCCTAGTCAAAATGGGAATGGATGAGAGATGTCACGCTGAGATTGGGGACACGGTGAGATTGGCTGCGGTTTCTAGATGGCAAATAGGTAAACGAGGTAGGCTTCTAAGCTAATGAAAGCCATTTATTTCACTCATTTAAAATCATTTTCAATTCACAAAATGTCCTTTAACTGTGCCTCAATTTGCAGTGTAATTAGGACATGGTATTAAAATCCTGATCTAATTCATGCGCTTTCAGTAAATGTCTGGGTATCTGTATTGCAAAGGAAGTGTCTCAGCAGGAGTCCAAACCGACAGCAGCCTAGGCACAGCGTCACAAATGGGAGGAGCAGCATAACATGTTTTAATTAAGATATGCATGTGTTTGCAGCCACAGACAGCACATGAATTATAACAATCCAAAGGATGAGCAACACTTGACACCCACTCTGAAACGTGAAGTATTGTGGTTGAACAGGAAACATGACTAACATTCCTGAAATATACTGGAAAGCAGCATTATGCTTTAATATACAAAGACATTCAAAGACAGTTCACCAGTGAAATGCGTACCATGTTTCATTAAATCACGAGTGTTTTAATTCAGAATTATTTACATTTTATTAGACAAGCATTGTCACTCAAGTCTTGCTCTGTGGCATCAGTGCATTTTATAATGACAAATCATCAAAACATGCAGTTTCTGTCATATTTTGTGTCATTTCACTATTAGAGATGGAGAAATTAGTAGTGTTAAAAGACATTTAAATCTCACATCTGTATTTTTTAAATGATCCTGAAAACACTCCTTATCTGCTATTGGTTGAATAAACTGATGATCACGCCCAAATCTCATGCCATTTGTTGAGCTAATGTTGCTGTTGCTGGGCTCGTTCGGATGCTCAAAAAAGTACAACAAAGTCAACTTTTTGGACAGTTGTCTCTGCATAAAAGGCTGGTCAAGGAAAAACTATTTTAATAACAAAAAAAGTATACACTTTAGCTTTAAGCAATAACGACAGATTCGTAAAACAAAACTGTCTTTATGTATACTTGCGGATAATTCCTTCATAACCAAGATGATGAGGGGAACAATCAAACAACTAAAATCAAAACTGAAAGTGCAGCCTATATCAGCACAATGAAGACAGAGCATCACATTTTTACAATCCCAAAATCTGCTTCAGCAGCAATGAGATCTTTTTGCACTGGCACAAAATTTTTATCTACTCTCATGGTAATTCATTACTATTTTGTGTTTTGGCAAATTGGTGTCAAATTCATGTGAATTTGTACAATCTCATTCATACATCTTGTATGATCTGATTAAAAAATTTCTCTAAAACTTCCCATACACAGTTCAAATTCATACAAATCGCTACCTCATAAAATAGTTCAAGTTGTCCAAACAAAAAAAGAACAAAAACCAATAGAACTAAAATATGCAGCTTTTTCTCCACCAAATCATAAAAATCTCACATTAATTCATCTGTACAAACACCATTCTTCCATCAGCAACTCCATAACCTTCATTGAAAAAAAGTGTACAAAACTTCATAAAAACATCTCTTAGGTGTTTGTCTGTAAATGACCTTTATCAAAACAATGTTACAAAGAAGCAGCAGTCCTTCACTCATCAGGTTCATCAAATCGATTCACCTGTTAGGTTGGTGCATGAGTCACAGGATTAAACAAAAAATCAATATGAAGACATCTCAGGAAGGCATTCGAAAACGTTGAAAGGAGAGAACATTTAGGATATAACGGGGAACCGTTCCATTTAAAAAAGAATCACTGAAAGTCTGTCTCTTAAAACACCAGACATTTTTGACCCAAAATTACATTTGCATATAGAGAACATTCCCAGTAATGTAAGTCATGAGTGCAAAGCTCCTAAAGCGCATAACATATCATTTTTACATAATATGTCATTACTGTCCAGGTCTTTTTTTGCCTTAGTATCCATCAGCGTAAACCTCAGTGGCTCCGTAGGCTCCTACATGTTCTGATTTCAGCTGCATATGCATGGACAGGAAGCCATCTGAACATTCGCCCACCTCCTGTACCCAGCCGTCTCGCGCTGAAAGCATACGGAAGACAAGCGTCTTGTTTGTGACGTCAGGCATGCATCCAGACAGAGACCCGGGACCCCCCTGCTCTACATGTAGCAGAGGACTGCTCACAGTCTCATTAACAGACAGTCCAACGTCGACCAGGTTTCTCAGCGTAACCACAGAATGAATCAGAGCAGAAAGCCCTCCGGTCACAGCAACAAAGTGCGTCTCTTTGTCTTGATCCTCTTCATTTTCATTTATCTTGAGCACTAGGGGAAAACTAAAATACGGCACCTGAGTGATGTCTGAGGTAAAGTCATTGAGAATGACTCCGCTACTTTGTAAGTATTGCCCGGATCCCCATGTGCTGTTGAGCGAGGTGGAGATAACTATGAAATTGCCGTGACTATCAAGGACTCCTACATGACTGCTTGTGGTATTTAATGTGGATATCTCGCTCTGACTTGTGTTGAAGAATTCATTCGCCAAATTTAACAGAGCATTATAAGAGGCAGAGGTATTACTGAGATCTCCGTGGCTCGGAAAGGTGAGGTTTTGCTCTCGAACTCTAGCTAATATATTGGATACCATTCCACCTGTGTGCTGTGAGGGGGCTGAAAGAATTCTGTATTTCTTCTTTTCCACGATAAGGGGCTCATTGATTTCACCGCTGCCAGCCTGAACGGCAGCAAGGAAAGCCGGCCTCTCAGCTTCAGAAATGTCTTGAGCCAATTTTACGGCCAGCTTTTCTGGGAAATGGGAGCCATTTAGGCTGATGCTCAGCAAAAGTTTTGATAGATTCCCATTGGCAACGCGCTCACCCTTTGATTTCACACGGCCGTCCGTATCACAGAACAGCCCGGACAGTCCTGAATGGAGTATTTTGTCCTTGTGGGTTTCTAAAGCCCTGGAGAGGATTCCATCGATACGGAAACCTTCTTTAGCGAGTTTCGTGGCGCCCTCGAAAAGTCGACTCCATTCTAAATTCCCATAGTTAAAGTGAAGCAGTTGAAGGCCCTGCAATAATGAGGGAGCTCTGTATGTAGGCAGCTGCTGAGAGGTGTCATGTATTGCAATAAATGATTTTGTAGCATTATTGTACAAAATTGCAGAAAACACTCCACCTTGAAGAAAAGGGAAGCATGAATGAATCATTCAATAGCCTTTTCGAAAAAATGTTTATGCTTTTAGTAACCTCGTGAAAGGTAAATGCAGCGGTAATTAGTTGTAGACGTTAACAACAGTATGCATTCGAGACTCTAAACTGTTCAAATATTCATGTAGGAGGGATTTTTTTATTCCACGCTTAATTTCAACTATAACTTTTCTTAAAGATTTTTTTTACATCTGAAGAGACAGTCTTTAAACCTACTTGTTTAAATCATTTAAAATGCATAAAACTTGCTCAGAGAATTACAATGAATACTGGAAGTTAAACATTAAATCTGCTGATTTCAGGAAATTACATCACTCCTCGAAAAGAGCTAAAAATTAATCATGCATCTCAAAATCAATGATGAATGTTAATAGCATTGGCAGTGCTGTAGTCGAGGTCAGCTCATTCGAGCCCAAGATCAAAAGAGGTTTGTGTCCGAGTCCATATTTTCATGGTCATGGACTTAAGAGCATGCAGACTCATTTTTGACTCATTCATTCAACTCTTTTCTGGTCTTTATCTTGACTCTCCTATTGACAAGCAGCATGCAGGTTAGCTATGTTTTGAAGCATGGCAGCTGGTTTGAGCTGGTTTATGCTGGTCCTTAGCTGGAGCTAGTTACTTAGGACCAGTACTTGACCATCTTAAACCAGCTTATGACCATCTAAAGACCAGCATAAACCAGCTGCCATGCTTCAACACATACCAAACAAGCATATGCTGGTTTTTTTCATCAGGGTCAGACTCCAATGAGCTGGTCTCCATTACAACACTGATAATTTGACCTTTTATCGTGACTAACCAAGACTGTGCCCCTGAAATATCTGATTTGTGAAGATCAGTGAAGGGATAAAAAAAAGTATGCAATACTGACCTAATCCAGCAGTGTGCGGATGAACTACTCCTAGGCAGAGTAAAGCAGCAATCCCTGCATCTATCACATTTCCTTGCTCCTGGAGAAGCTCCTTACCAATACCGGAGCAGATTGCTATAAACAAAAAGTCACACTGAATACATCAAGACATGTTTTGATACATATTTATGCATTCTCTGCATTTTTATTAAAAGTGTTAATGAAAGAGGCCATGCCTGAGTCTGTGATGACGGCAGCATTGTGGTACAGTGGTTGACTGTGCTCATGAGTGTGACTACCATGATTATGTTCATCTTTGTGGTGCTGGTCCTTGTCGTGATCATCATCTTTTCCATCCCGATCATGGTGTTCGTGGTCTTCATCCCCAGAGGTCTTGTGTGTCCCGTTAGGCTCCTGATGATGTGACAGGTCCTGACGCTCTTCAACTCCAGGCCAATAGCCATTCCACTCATACACTATAAATCCAAAAACAATTCCCAGAAGAATCACTGCCACCATGACCCTGATACAGGTGTCTCTTTTCCTTCTCTGTCTTTGCTGATTGATGACGGGCCTGTAGAGTGTAAGAACAATAAAATGTGGAGTCTGGAAGGACGGTATTCATAAATCACAAATATAAAGTAGATTTTTTTTTTTTTTTTTGTGATGCTGCTCTGAATCCGTCTGAATATGTCAGTGGATGGCCCATCACTTTGATCTGCTGGCTGATAGCTGGAATTCAGTGCACAGTTGGACACTGAATAGTTCACATAAAAATGAAACTTCAGTCATTATTTACTCATGCTTTTGTTCCAATGCGCCCATGTTCAGACACACACTATAAAACCAGTGGCTTTTGCTGCCATTTGAATGCAGATGCAAATTGAAAATTTCAGGCTTCAACGGGTCGAATTTTAGCAATTCCAGTCCGTTTCTCACATATAGTTTTTGCTATGACTTCACAAGACTTGTGAGCCTCAATTGTGATTTATTAACAAAGTTCAGGAGGAACACGTTCAAATGATCTAACTAATCATCCCATCACTCCAACAGCAATCAACATGTCTACCCAATCAGCATGAGCGGAGACCTATATATATTAACGTAGTCAACTCACCTATATTTTTTGGACAGTTTCAGCATCCCTCCACCACCCTGTCTTATCACACTTGCCTGGTTACTTCCTAAACTAGAATATGGGGGGAGTACTCTGGGCTCGGGCCAAATACTGGAGACCTCTCCTCGGACCACACGCCAAAAATGCATACTAATTACTCTATCTGATTAAATGTGAACTCATGAATGAGCTACTTTTATAATATGTATTCTACAGCTTTTTGACAAAAAAAAAAAAAAAAAAAAACATTTGTTGTTGTTGTTGTTGTTTTTAAATTGAGTTCAACACTGCATGGTTGGCATGACTGGAAAAGACAAAATAAGAATTCTTGAATTTTAGATGATCACTCGATTACTCGATAGTTGAAGGAAATGAATTACAAATCTTAACTGGCAGGAATATCTTTGAACAACATAACTTTGAACATTTACACTGGAACCCCTCTTTTACACTGCTGGCGTCGCGACACAATGCAGCAGAACTTGAAAGATCCAATTCCAGTGGCCGCACGTTCTGTTGTAGTTTGTCGCGTCGCGTCTTTAGCTGTAAGCACCTGTTGTCGCACTAACGTCAATAAATGCAGCCACGACATAAGAGAAAATGCAATTTACATTAAAGCAGCTACTTTGAAATGAACGTGCACAACAGACGTCAAGCAATGTTTACTTTCATTTTGTCACTTACGAATGGAAATCAATCGTAATTTCTTCATCCCCTTCTTCATCGGTATCGTTGTCGCTTTCATCGCGCACATCGCTTGAAAGTACTTTATATTTAACAGTGCTCTGCACCATATTCCCCGTGCGCATTTTGGCTGTTAAGTTAAAACATTGAATCCGGTAACCTGAAATCTCCTACTTCCTGTTCGTCCTGACAGTCAGGCCAGGTAGAAACTACACAAACCCGTAACTGATGGGCGTGCTCGTCTCGGTGATTGTGTTTCAAGACATTTGTTTATATACATACATACACAAACACACACACACACACACACACACACACACACACACACACACACAGGTTTGTATTGCTATCTTATGGAGGACATTCCGTAGGTGTAATGGTTTTATTACTAACTAACTATACTAACTAATGTACATTAACGGTACATTCTATACACTACCCCTACTCCTACCTACCCATCACAGAAAACATTTTGCATTGTTACATTTTTAATAAAACATTGTTTAGTATGTTTTTAAAGCTATTTTAAATATGAGGACTCATGACATGTCCTCATAAAACATGTTTACGTTGTAATACCAGTGTAATACCCATGTCCCATGTACCCATTATATTTCATGATTTATGTGTCCTCATAAATCATGAAAACAAGCACACACACACACTGCTTTCCATGTAACACTATATTTTACAATGTCATTGTTACATATGTTACATATATTTACTATAGTAATAACTAGAAATTATGCAGAATTACATACAATTAACCCCAAACCCTCATTCTAACCCTATAGTAAGTACTCAGTACTTAAATATATAATTACACTGTAATACTAACACCTTAAAATAAAGTGTAACCGCAGCATCTCTGTGTCCTCTAGAGGACATGATCTGTTTTCTTTCAGAATTCTTATACTTTGCACAATAATAATGACATGCATGTTCACAATGATGGCACAAATACGGATGAGAAAGTCTTTGCCTATGAATTGTGCCTCTTGAGAACCACCTTTTTGTTTTTCATTATAAATAGTCTGATGTATAAAGATGCAGATCTTCTAAACCCCCTCCACAGGGATAATAATGGCATGTATCTTTCAAAAAAACACATGGAAAATCAAGAGTCAAACCTCACAAAGGAGCCAGTGCCAGACAGTATATCTTATGAATCACTCAGCTTCAAAGTCTATTCAAACACACATAAAACTGATCAAAGAGATCATATACTCCATGAAACTTCTTTTTTGCATTCTTCTAATGTGCTGACATTCAGGGCTATATAGAGGTGTATTTGAATAGCCCTGTAGAGCCACATGTGGAATAGAGGGGGGCAAGTGATACCCAGAGAAAAGAGGGTATAAACAAATAAAGTCATAACCACATGAGTGACATTTAAGCCGGTCAGTATTGCAGAGATTCTCAATCTCTGGCTTTATCTTGATATGACAGTGCTTCTCACCATCTCTGCGGGGAATTTTATATTCAATTACATTCTGCATGTTTGAAAACCTTCCAGTAAATGTCAAAAAGTAAATAAGGTGGGAAGCCATGCACCACGATTCCCTTGAAGATGGAGATTCTGAGTCACATGTACTTTGAAAGGAATATTGAGGCTTACGGTCTCAGCTCCCTTCCAGGTCACTGGAACATTGAGAATCAGCACAGAACCAGCCCCACCGCCTCACCTTGAGCCTGAGCCTTTGTGGACACATTTCATAGACGTTAAAAACATCTGCAATATTTAGCCTACTATATCAAAACTAATTCTAACTACTGTGTTTCAGTAGTGTTTTAATTCTGAAACTCATTTTCTGCATTAAAGTTTTTGTCAAACAGTTCCACACAAGACTGAACAAAACACTGTTGAACATTTCCACCGTTACAGACCATGAAAAAATATTACAAAAGGTCCACATGCTCTGTTTTAAACTAGTAGAAATCAACATACAAAATCACTGCTATACAGAAAACTTGTATATATGTCATATCAAGACTACAGTTTATCATCTCATGGCACTATTTTTCTTAGAAAATCATAGCCTACTATGAAACCATACCAACAAACTTTCAAGACATTTGTTTATACACACACACACACACACACACACACACACACACAAACATATATATATATATATGTGTGTGTGTGTGTGTGTGTGTGTGTGTTTCTATCCCGGTGGGAACTTCAACCTGAATGCACACAGAGTCATGGAGACTCGTGTCACCATGGGGACCTAAATGAAGGTCCGCATGAGGAAACAAGCATATAAATCAATCAGATTTTTTTTTTTTTGAAAATGTAAAAATGCAGAAAGTTTTCTTTGATGGGTAGGTTTAAGGTTAGGGTTAGTGTAAGGGGATAGACTGTACAGTTTATACATTATAAAAACCTGTGGAGAGTCTCCACAAGGATAGTAAACCAGACGTGTATGTGTGTGTGTGTGTGTGTGTGTGTGTGTCTGTTGTACATTAACTTGACAAGAAGATTAAAATAAAGCTGTATATGAGCCCTCAGACTGTGAATTGTTATGCAGCCTTTATTTAAAACCAAAGGAATCCAGTAGCTAGAAGGCATGTGGAATAACTATTCATCAACTGCCAATATGGGACAAGACAAAGATATGAGGACTGAAGACACAAGACTTAATGCAAAAATGAATTAGGCCAAAGTAAACAAAGACACCTCAAGAACAAGGACACTAAACCTCAAAATAAGAGACATGAAATAAACAAAATCAAAGATGCCTAAAACATTAAAAAAAAACAACCCAACCTGTGACAGCAACATGAATTCTAAACTTACGACAGAAAGATAGATAAAGATAGATAAAATATATCGCATATGATAAAGTAGCTTAGCATGAAGGGAAATGGATGTGGATCAAATAATGAATAGGCTACTGTCAAAATTTGTAATTGCTTCTGGTCCTTGAAGTCAGGACTGTGTATCCTCTCTTAATTGGATAGACCTGAAGGCCTCCTCAGCAGTTTATCATATCATAACCCATGGACAGCCTGTTTGAAACCCGCTGATTCGATCTGTTGTTGCTCCTAAAGCTTTGTGTGGATATGCATGGTAAGTCAAGAAGGACAAGCTCATGTCCTTGGTACTGGTCCAAATAAGGAACAAGGATTCAGAAATTACTGATGAGGTTTCGGTTAGGAACTAAAAGTATCTTCTACTGGGGTTGCTTATTTGAATAGCAAGTTTTAAAGATTATTAAGCTCCTCTGTGATAAGCTGCACTATTAAAAAAAACAACAACTTGAAAAAAGCACAGATGATTGGTTTTGTTTTGTTGGTTCAGCAAAAATCCATGAAAATTCAGCTCAACTATATTTAATTCAAGTAGTCAACCTAACCCATTTATAAACATTTATAAACTTAAAAATATGAGTTTTGTGAACAATGCTTTGCAAATTCATCCAAAGAACATTCTGTCAACTTTTTCAATTGAGTTATGTCAATCTCATTTAGGAACTGCCCTCCCATGTAGTAAAAATCCCGTGTTTGAGTACGCCGCACAGACAGAACAGAACACAGTTTTAGCAAATGGACTGTTCTGTGTTATTGAATTGTTATATTTAAATAAACCATACAATTAAAAAACGTATTTGTAGACGACAACATTTTCTTTCACCACGCCCTTGACTGTGGCGCTTACTTTTGGAGTTCAACGTCAACGTACGTCGACTTCTAAATGCGAGAGAAAGAATCATAAATATAAATACAACTAGTGTAATACAAATACCACAAGTGTGTGTGAAGGACATTTTATGCGCAATTTACATTTTTGTGCTGGTGTCTGATTATCACACAGACCTTCATATTAAGGTTACTCATATTAACGATGATCAACAACTAAAGAAGGTAAGTTTATTAGTCGGAATAAGCAAGCCAAGCCCTTTTGTCAATCACTATCACACCTCGGGGTCGGGACCCTCTTGGCCCCCGCTGCATCCACCCACCACACCCTGGCAGCAGGGGCCAAGCAATAGTAACATTTAATAAAGTAATTAAATGTAAATAAAACAGTGCATAGTCTTCACTGTGTGAATGAAATATACATTGATTCTTATGAAGTTATTCAGTCAAGAGCAGTAAGGGAATTTTACTTTGTCTTTGGTTGTTTGATTAATGGCAAGGACAGCCTACACATACTAGATACACGTGCGCAATATTTGTGCCTCTCCGTCACAGAGAGGCACAAAATCACTCTCCAGAACATTCTCCTTCACTGCTCCCTGCTGGTGGAATGATCTCCCCACTTTCATCAGGAACACAGAATCCCTGGCAATATTCAAGAGACAGCTGAAAACTCATAAAAAAAAAAACCCTTTCCTTCCCTTTTCCCTTCCTACTCTAGCTTATGGTACTGAGCAATGTATGAAACTTGTATTGTGAGCACTTCCTGTGTTATTTGCCAATTCATGAAGAATCGCTTGTTTGTTTTCCTCACTTGTAAGTCGCTTTGGATAAAAGCGTCTGCTAAATGACTAAATGTAAATGTATATATACATTTGTGCCTGTGTTTGATTATCACATCTTCATATGTTGTACGGTTTATAGCGGGTTTTAACAGTGATCAACAACTTAAACACACCCCCAACCCCAGCCCGAGCACACTAAAACCACTCGGGCTGCACCCACCCACCACACCCTGGCAGCGGGGGCTAAGTAGCCTAATAGTACCGTCTTCATATGTCTACCTGGGGCCGTTACACCCAATCCAAGAGTGCTCTAGCTCCTCGCCCCAGGGAGTGCACGAGTTAACCAGCTATCAGGCCGTGCGTGACAATAGATGCTCCGCGGCACAACGAAAGCAGCAGACGCGTAAAATCCTTCGTTTAGTGTACGCAATCCAATCCCGTGAAGGACTGGGCACAGACTTGCTGATCGAGTTCCCGTCCTGCAGTTAGACACACACACACACACTGAGCTCGAGAAAGAGAATTCTAGCGCTATATAAAGGACTGCGGCTGAAGAACTTTATAGAACGCGTGACACTGTGACGTCACTGTGCTTCATCTCTTGAGGGAGAGGGACCTAACCAGAGGCTGTAAAAAAAAAAAAACTAATATCTTAAAGCCCTGTCAAAAATACAAATAAAAAATTGGATTTTGTTGGACTTAGTTGATGAACAACTTTTTTTCCTAATAACCTTGTGATAATCTTGTATTCATTGCTAATTTTTTGTTTAGAAGGTTATTTTGTTTGAGGCCGTGCAGATATCTTCTTGTTTGTCGGTTTATTTATTTTAATTTATTTAATTTAAATTCTTGTGTCTAAGCCCTTGTTATGTTGTTGAGTAAATGGATTGTAAATTGATTGCCATCTTGTTGTTATATTCTTGGTTTTATTAAGGATTAGTTTACCCAAAAATGAACTTTCTGTCATTAATTACTCACACTCATGTCGTTCTATATCTGTAAGAACTTTGTACATTTTCAGAACACATATTAAGATATTTTTGATATAATCCGATGGCTCAGTGAGGCCTGAATTGACAGCAATTTAATTTACACTTTCAAATGCCCAGAGAGGTACTAAAAACATATTTAAAACAGTTTATGTGACAACAGTGTGATGGGCGATTTCAAAACACTACTTCATGAAGCTTTGAAACTTTTCAAATCTTTTGTTTCGAATCAGTATTTCGGATTGTGTATCAAACTGCCAAAGTCACGTGAACGATTGAAATTTCGAAACTCGTAACAAAGCCTGGTTTGCTGAAATCACGTGACTTTCACTCTCCAAACCACTGATTCGGAAAAAAAAAAAAGATCCGTAAGGCTTTGAAGCTTCATGAAGCAGTGTTTTGAAATCACCCTTCGCTAGATACTGTTGAATATAATTGTTATTTTTAAAAAATTTTTTTTTTTTTTTTTTTGGTGCACAAAAAGTATTCTTGTCGCTTTATAACATTAAGTTTGAACACTGTAGTCAAAAGAACTGTTTTAAATATAGCTTTGAAACCCTTCTGGGCATTTGAAAGTAATGTTTATTGATAATATAGTTTTAAAGCTGTGCAGCAGCAGCTATAAACTAAAAATAATTTATTTTCTATTTCATTAATAATTCATAAATTTACCTTAACATGGTGTATTTTCTTATTCAGATCTACGTTGAGCACACACTTTATGCCGTGTAGACTGTGAATACACCTGCACCAGTACTGGCATTGGGACTACCTTAGTTTAAAGACTTCAGGGTGCAGAGATTTTTCCCTCCCTCAGGTTTGTTCAGAGTTTCAAAGGGTCACTCACTTTTTGGACCTCAAGACAACAAAACAGCTTTCATGACCTCTTTTAACAAACAAAGCAACTCCATCATCATAATGTCTCGTGCAGAGAGTAAAGACCTTGCAGATGAGATGAAAACTATCCAGGACTATTTGATAAGCAGGGATAATTCCTATATGTGGTTACGTGGTTAATGTGACACTTTTGTGACAGTCATTTGCTCTTCTTGAGTACCTGAAGAAAATGAACCAACATCAGTTTTCAAGAGTGGTACCACTCTGGCTGTATTTGTGAGAAATGTGAGAGTCTCCATAAACACAGATATTACTGTATAAATTCACAGACAATCTAATAGACTGATGCAGTAACATGTGCAATTTATATATAGACAGTGGAGCCAAATGTGAACATAAGTGGTTGTTATTGTGCTTATATGAACTCCTATTATGGTATTAGTCAGTTATTTCCCTTATATATTTCACTTTCACTGCACTATACATTTAATCATCTTTAATTAAAATTTGATTAAATATTAAAACTAAAATAAAATTCCATCAATTTGACTATATATATACTGTATATATATATATATATAAATTGTGATGGCATTCATAACACTGTCTTATTTGAGAAGCATAAGAGGCTATTGAAGGAGAATAAGATGCACTGATGACCGAACTGATAGGAAAATACAAAGAGAAATTAAAAACTAAACATTGGCAACCCTTTTTAGGTCATGTGTATTTGTGCTCCTCTTATCAACAGTGGCCAAAATATAATGGGCCATGAGCAGGGGTTCCGTATATGTTATGTCCTAGATATTTTTTCTTTCGGCACCTGTGTTCTCAGTCTCAGCACATTTGTTAAGTGCTGATATGGTCCAACCTTGTTTTGCAGAGTAAATTATATTCTGAAACCAACTTTATCGTGGAGTCCCTAAGAAAATGTCAAGCCTCCTTGTAGAATACCAAAAGAACACTGACCCATTCAGGTCACGCATTTATTATATTCCTTCACAAGGTACAACAAGCTCCCCACAATCCATTATACACTGAACTTTCGGTTCATAGAAGCTTTGACATTGTCTTTAAAGCAACTCGCTAAAAGAAACCATTTTTTTTTTTTTTAAATGGCCTTGTGGGTTGTCCTATTTATTGTTTGGATTGGACATCTCCCACAAAGAACTTCTCCGCCTCTTCATTCTTCCCCTGTATGATCTCACTGTCCATTGTGTGATGGACAAAAATGTAATTTTGCTGAAGTTGAGCTGCAGGTGGATCTGTGCAGTTGTGTGAGTGAGCTGGTGTTACGCTGGACGTCCACCGTGCAGGAGTGACATGAGATTCTGGTGTCCATATCATTATGAACTTGTTCAGAAGTCAGACAGAAGCAATTATCTGTTTGGATATTTCCATATTTTATGAAGAATCCATGATCGCAAATTTCATCCCACCTGACCATTACACCTACATGTCACGAAGCTTAGTTTTTGTATAATTGCAGCCCAGAACTAATTAAAGCCTTAAAAACAGATTGTGCAGACCTCTAACTAGTAGTTAATCACCTTTCCTTCTGCAACTATTGAAATTTCCTGAGAGAGTCGTTCAATTTCAGTTCAAGTTTTATTTGGGGAGAGTTCTTTGTCTCAAAGCAATTACTAAATCACGCAGAATTGTCTATCAAACTGTTACTTAGCAATTGGAATTTGAAGTGGTTTCCCTTAAGGATAAACAATCCTTAATAATCATTTATTGTTTTTTGGATGTTTATTATTGTTTTTTAAATGAAAGAGAAAGTTTTTGTACCATTTCACGGAGAAATGAAACACCTGGCCTTAGAGAACAACAGGAAGGTGAATTTACTGGATGAGAAAAATACTGAAGGATATTGATAATGTCACCTTGTCCCTCACCCCAGCAAAAGAGCCTCATAATTGACTTCATGACAGACCATGTAACTGTTGAGCATGCCTCATAGCTCTAAGCAATGAAATCAATATTTCTATTCCGGTCTTTACTGCACTTATTTTCATACTTCATTGGCCTTCACATCCATTGTTAAACTATTTACCTCCACAATCAACAAATGTGTCTTCCCCAAAAGAACAAACAGAGCCATCTGAACTAGATTTAACTAAAAAATGTCAAATAGAAAATGGGAATACAATATTGAGAGTGGGCACAAACCTTTGAGACCGCACTCTGCAACAATTTGTAATGATTCTCCCAGCAAACAGACTACTAGCAATTAATGTGTAATCAGTGTGGATGGCACACTGGATACAGGCTATATAATACCACACAAGTAAGATAAATGTTGTTCCAAATCACCTGCAAATTACTTACGGCTGAATCACAGCCGTGTTGATTTTCAGACCAGCAACTCTTCTCAGCAACTTGACACAAATTTTAGACACAATATTGGCAGTTACTTTTTCTGTTTTTGCAGATTGTTACGTCCCTCGTTTATTAGAATTTATTTGTCTAGGAATATTATTAGACATAAAAAAATGGTTGCATGTGTGCGTCATGTCAGTAAAGGGACGGCAGAGGAAAATATATATTTGCAATATGTACAATGGAACAAGAATAAGCAAATCAATAGATTATCTGGTGGAGAGGAAGGAGCGAGCTAAATCAACTATAACAACAACAAAAAACCTCTAACTAAAGTTAAAGAACTAAACTAAGAAAAGATGTAGAAAGAAACATCTTAAACTATACTACCTAACAAACAAAATATACATCATTAGCATCACTCTCAACACATACAATAAACTATGTGTATAAATGTAGGTCACGACCTGCTCACTCTCCCGCCAGGCTACATAGTGCGATCCGGCACATGAGGTGAAGATTTCACGTGTACAGCAATCATAATCAATTTGTGATTATTTATCTGAAATATTAGATGCTTTCTTGCAGCTTACCAAATCATACAATGTATCTTCCCTTTACAAATTCTGATAGAAATGTCTTTATGGAGGCATTTTACTTTCCTTGCCTTGTAAAAGATAATGAACAAACAATCAGCATGAACAAACAAACAAACAAACAAACAAACCGTAGGTTTGACACTGGCCATTTTTTTTCCGTCTCAGAGAGGACAGTAAGACGTAGGTGTGAGAGGGGGAGAGTAGAACACATTTCTTATGCTCTTATTCAGGTAGCTGCACTAAATAAATGATTGCCCAGTTCTTATCTGGCAGTTCAGTCTGTCAACCACACTTGCTGGGGTGGAGCCAAATGATTTGAGCCTCAGAAGCTGACGCCATGATATCTTTACAAAGGAACATGAAGACTGCTTCCGATTCTGCCTCCCGTAAAATAAGATTAGACTCCTGTCCCATTGCCTGCACCGGGAGATCTATGTCACCCATTGTGAGGCCGGGGCATTTTGTATAATGTTTACAATTATTTGAGAGAACACTGCAACATTTTTACAGTCTTTACTAGTCAAAAACCAGTTGCATTTGAAACAAAAGAGCGTGAATTTGTACATATCGGGGAAGTTTCTCTGAATTTATGAATATATATAACATTAATAGACCCTTCTCACAAAGTGGAAGTCGTCAAGTATACCGCCCTGTATAGCGGTAAATCAGAGACTACATTAAATGTATATATTTTTTGTTCCCATTTGCTCAAATATCAAAAGAAAAACTCCATGATAGTGTTTTCACAGCTTTCAAAAGGATGAAATAAATAGAGAGATCGATAATGGCAGATAGATGAGAGTATATACTTTGCAATTTGATGCAAAGATATAGAAAACAAAGTATAGTGCCATAAATGTACATTAAAAGGAAAATTAACGTTGCGAGATTTACGATGCTGATGACCGTTAAAGCACTTCACAAGCATCTGTGAAAAGGGTCCATAGAATGTTTGTTGAAAGTTATCTGGTCCTCAAAATGTCTCAAAATGTCAGACACAGACAAGTGCCAACGTAAGTAACAACTTCACGGTTTATTGTAGGGTTGATGTATATAGCAGAGACAATAGAGTGATGCAGGTGAGTGGAACAATCACTGGTAACTTTAAAGAGGACGAAACTTGAGGTAAACGAGATATCGGTAGTTGCAGCATGATGCTGGAGATGAAGACAGATGGGGCGAAGACGAAGAAGATGATGACCGGATCAGTATCAGGTGAGTCTGTAACGTCTACTATAGACAAGACCAGACCAGGATGTGATGGGAATGGAGGCTGATATTGGGTGAGTTGATGAGTGTGGAGATGGCAGAGTGCAGGTGTAGAATCAGGAAGGATGCCGGGAATGAATGGACTGATGACCGTGAGAGTTAGCACAAAACCATTATTTTACATTGTTCATGTAATTTTTTTCTGAAATGTTTTAGTTGGGCGTTAATCTAACATTTTTTAAACGTTGTTTCAGAATGTTCAAAAGTAACTCTTTTATAATAATAATATTTAAAAAAACATTCTAATAACATGTTTTTGTTAGCTGGGATACAGAGACACAAACGTGTTATGCAGCATTTCCCTGGACGGCAATAAATATAGAAAATCTGTCTGCTAAATGCTGATTGATCAAAATTAAGCATTCAAGAGAACCGTGTAATATTTCTTTTCAACGCCATATATTCATCATTGGCTCCTGTCAGTCAAAAAGCGGCGCAGGACGCTACCCTCCTCTCACCCTGATCCTGACCCCTGTAGGAAGCATCATCAACTCACCCTACCAGGAAGAATTTTGTGCTGAAATAGCTCTGTTAACACAGTGCATGTCCGAGTCTGACAAATGCATTTATCAGCTCTGCAGCAGTGCTCATTTTTCACAGCTTTGCTAATTAGAGCACAAAGGGCATCCATGTCTGCCGCACTGGACACTCAATCAATACAAACTCGCAGTTCACGCCAGTGTAAGAATCCTGGCAGAACTGCAAGAGGAAAGGTTATCGTGTTCCAGTTTTAGCTCAGTGTTTCAAAACAGTGTAGCCTTCCTCAATGGGAAAAATTTGCAATAATCATAAAAAATGAAAAACACCTTTTATGTGTTGGCCACTTCTAAAATGCAGTAATTGGCTCTTCGCAAAACCCGCCACACATCATGTTCTCCCGCAGTGAAAAATACATCCTAGAGCCGAGGACACTGACAACGAATGAAACAGTTTCATATTTATAATATTGTCATTTTTAAAGACGTTTAAACAATAAATACTGTACAGAGGCTCTTTAATGTGTCGTGACAGATCGCTGTAGCTCCTTCAACCACTCATTCATTTATAACATCAAATAAACGTGAATGGACATCAGAAGGAATGTTGTTTCAAGCGCGGAAAGACGTGAGTACGCACAATTCTTCAAGCTCAAGTTCCCCAACATCAATCTACTAACTCCCCTGACTGCTTTGTCGGATAAAATGGCGGATTCGGGGTTATGATTGGTCAGATCGCTGTTTGCGAAGGGTCAATTCTATTAAATCCTTCAACAGCGTCAACATTTCAAAATCCGATGAAAGCACTGTACAAATAATTGTGTTTATTCCTAATGGTTTACTTCACAGGTAATATCAATGCATCAAATGAAGAGGACTTGTTTGGTTTGCGGAACATGACCTTCAACAAAACAGGCATCTGTTGAGCGTTAATTTCGTTCCGCCAGACTGCTGGCTCATTGATAAGATGCTACAGTTTCAGAGGCTTGTGATATGTGATGTTCATTAAGGGCCTTACAGGTCAATTATGTTTTGAGTCACGATCAGGAGGGGGAGAAAAGCTTTTAACGACGATGGGCCATTAAAAGGAAAGTGATCCATGGCACCCTGTGGCATTTCTTTTCTGCTAGCCACTTCCCATTTTCTCAAATTCCTCTAATGGTTAATCTTTCAGAGCCAAGGAGAGCACAGATTTCCCCTCGCAATTAAACTCTCAATGTCTTTCCTCACTAAAAATGCCTTGGCGAGAGCAACAATGGCGGAAAGTGCATGCTATAGAGAATGCAAGGCTTTTCACCGCATTTGCAGAGCGTTGAATATGTGTTGATGATGAAAGACTTCTTTGCCTTTAAGGAAATGAAGTTGTATTGGGGTAAACGTGAACTGATGTGTTGCTGATGAAGCATTCCCGCACACAGTCGGCCCAGCGGCTGAGGATCGTAATGCATTAGGTTTGTATAATGGAAAATGTGTTTCAGTCATATTACCAAGAATATTCATGGCTGAATTTCATGCATGTCAACTAAAACAATTTACAACTACAAATCAGTGTGCCTGAAACTTTTTGCCTTTATTTATGGCTGCAGCAAACAGGAAACTCAAAATACATTTTTTGACTTTGAAATCAATGTAATGCTGACTAACATTAAAACTATGATGAAAAAAAAGGTTTGTTCTATTTATTGTTGTAGTATTCATTAGTAACCTTATTGTATAATGAATTATTACGTTTTTTTGTTGTTGTTCAGATTATTTTGATCGGAGATTGGTATTATTACAATGCAGTTATGTATATAAGCTTTTTGCATGTGGAATTACAATAGAGAAGATCATTTATTTTTGGAAGAAGAGAGGATGGCACACTTCATTTAAATGCTTAAAAAGCCCTTTTTTCTTTTCAGTTCAGTCTTTTTTTCATTAACCCTTTGACGTACAATCACACCGGTGAACGTTCAGAGCATCACTGTACAGGATAGGTGATGGAAGAAAATGTCAATCGATGCAAATGCAAATAGAATGTAATGAGAATCGTTTAGAGGAGACACAAAAAATACAGAATAAAAAAATGATCAGAGCAGTATAGTTATAATTGTTAAAATAAGTTAACACTCTTCAAAGTTTTGCCAAGGTATATTAGGACATCTGTGTGTTTGAGCTGAACTGATGTGCTGTTAGAAACTGTCTCCATCACTCATCTGTAAAAGACACAGGCCACAAAGAGAGCAGCCAAGGGGTTTGACACTTGACAGAAGAGCTTGTGCCAAATCCTTTGGCCTGTCAGCTTGTCTCCCTTTAGTCCTCATTTACTGAAACTTGGGCTATGATGCAGAAGTGTTTTTCTCTCCAAATGTGATGCTTTTTCTTTTTTTCTTTTTACAACAGTCTCCGACCTTCAACATTTTTTTTTTTTTTTTTTTATAAAATCTATATAAAATATAACAAGGGCAGGTCTATATTTTCCTTGTGCACATTCAATCAATACCATGGTAGGGGTGTCTTTATACTTGGAAGGTTAATCAGTCTATTTCATATTTTCCTCTAAAA
The DNA here is from genome assembly GCA_037194245.1 of Opsariichthys bidens. Classification (NCBI taxonomy): domain Eukaryota; kingdom Metazoa; phylum Chordata; class Actinopteri; order Cypriniformes; family Xenocyprididae; genus Opsariichthys; species Opsariichthys bidens. The sequence goes on along the minus strand of CM074283.1, from coordinate 7,370,845 downwards.
GAAGATTTCTCTGTTTTGCATCACCAGTCTGGGAAAACAAATTGTATATAATCTGTCTGTTTGGTCAATAACACAACTCCGTTTTAAAGTGTTTCTAATTTGATATGCTGGCTGACATTTTGTTGCAACACGTTCCTGAGAACATTACGTGGTTAAAGGCAGCTTTGCATGTAGTGAAGACAAATTATATAACAAGGTTTTAAAAGTATTAAAAAATGAAAAATTCCGCACAATCTGTGCATTCTAATTTTCCATTCGATTTACTATGTGCTAACCACATGTTTGTGCTAAACACACTGGATTAAGTTTTAGATGTTTAGTCAACTGCTTCTGTAATTAAAAAAAAAATATCTCACTCTTCACCAAATGTGACGTAGAGTCCACTGGACCAGCCAGAAAATCAGTTTACAAAATCTAATTCATCACCGTGAGTTAAGGGCAAAAGTACATTTCTCACACGTCATCTGTGATGGCCAAATGAAGAATGTTGATGGTGTGCTCACATCTGAGTGATAATATCGCTTCTTAAAGAATTACACTGATGTGTGACAATCACAGTCATCTTGACTTCTCTGTCTCTCTCTCTCTCTCTCTCTGACTCTCTCTTTCTCTCTCTCTCTTTTTAGTTCCCTATACTGAATATAATATGACTGTATACAGTGATCTGCATGTATTTAGACACTTTAAACTGTATAATCAAACTAGGTGAAATGTATTTAAATAAAAAGGATAAATACGGTAAGAATTAAATATATCTATATAGCCTACTTGTCAGGGTTTATGGCTATGATGAAGCACACAGTGCAGGAGTAGTAACAAAAACCCAACATGAAAACACAGATGGCGGGATAAATAAATCCACGAATACCCTGACGAGACCGGACAAAGAACTAAGGAAAACATGCTGGGTATATTAAGCAGAGAGATAATGAACAGAACAGAAACAGTTGTGGGAACTAATTAACAACCAGAGAAACTAACTGGGAACACAGGAAACGATCAAACAGTGAAAACAAAACTAAAACAGGATGTAACAGCATAACAGTTATAGCATATACAAAAATTATTTTGACACGTCTGGTTGACAAACATAGCTGTGATGAAATTTTCTGCTGGACACCTTTGTGAATTTGAGAAAAATCCAAGAAGATCCTGTAAGGAAGTTGGCTTTCAAAATGAACGTTGGCAAAACTCTTTTTTTTTTTTTCAGTGAGATTTCTGTTTTCTGTCCTGTCAAGACTTCTTTGTAGGTTTTCAGCTAAATCGTGTAGAAATAAACAATAGTTTGTTCAGGAAATGATTATGATGAAAAGTTTGGTTACCTTTCAAAAAAAAAGTTCCCACAGTGAGGATTTCAGAATGAACTCATTACAGCATAATGAGAGCCCGTCTCATTATGAAACGCATAACAGATGCAGCAGCTTCTTCGATGGATTGTAACACATCACTTTTCATCTGTCTAGAGAATGCAAAACGAGAAATTCATTGACACCGGTACAAAAGCAGGACATGTTTGTGCATATAAGTTGATATAAACACTACCCCGACCAAAGAAATCCAAAGTTGAGAAAGAATACCGGTTATTGTGTTTTTGACAGTTCACATCAAAAGGTTCTTCAGCTTGACGTATTGATGGCAGCTATTAAGGGGTGATACACTTAGACCCTCAGCACAATACAACCAATTAGTGCAATTCAGCTTTTGAACATCACATTCAACTCTGAAGAATGCAGGGCTCTAAAGTAATCAATATTTCTGCAATATACCTGAATTGTAGATTGATTGTTGTTTCAAGCAAACTATTGCCCTCCATACCAGATTAAACACTTTCAGAAACAAATAATGACGACAGGGAATCAGTGGTCAAAACACAATATGACCAGTTGGGAATGAAGCCATTAAGGGTGTTTATTATCACTCTTCTTTAAGAGAGGGCATGAGATGGAGATAATCTATATGACCATTGGATTAATAAAGAGGCCCTTCTGCCTGATTTTACTTTTCAATTATAGCAAAACTACCTTTGTTTATTTACCAGAAAGTTTGAACAATTTGAAGAAGAACTGTAGTTTATGTTTATCAGCCAGTCTGTTTCCTGCATCTGAATGAGGGCTGAATAATTAAGACCTGTCACAATTTTGGCTCGATTATTAATCTCTGACACAAAGCGGTCACAAAGCTATTGGAAATCTGAACTGCACACCTGAGCCAAAGGAATTTCTTTATCGAAACTGTCTGATAAGAGGTGCAACACACACAATGTGACTTTTAAGAGACTGACATATACATTTAATTATTCTTTGCTTTTTGTGAACGGATTTGGAAGTCTGAAGCACTGAATTAAATTTGAACGGACTTAGCAGTTATTTTTCATGATCACACCATACATTTGCCCTCTAATAAAACAACCCAGTAAATTCAATATAATCTACATATATTTATATTAAACGTGTAACGACAATTGCTCGCACATTTGTGTGTGGTAATTTCACTTTGCTTTTATGTTATTGTGCTTATGCAGCATCACAACATAATGTTTTACCATTTCAGAATCTAAAATAAATTGTCATAAAAATCTGTGAAGATTGTTCAAAATAAAGAATAGCTTTAATTTAATTCAATTGCCTCACATTAATCTGTTTCTAAAAGAAATTGCATACCCACAAACATTTTTTGTGACTTAATCCATATTTAGCCATAATTAAACTCACTTTTTTTCTCACATCTTGATGAACTAAATATGTAATTGATAAAAAATTTCCAGCATGTCTTGTTTACTCAGCCTTGTGTTTGACTCTCACGGTGTCTTTCTCTTTGTGTACCCAAGGTTGACTGAAATTGCATCGCTGAATTTAAATAGTCAAAAAGCGGCACATACTGTAGAGCTTACAAACTTAGAAAATGTATGCTGACAGCTACACTGACAGTCTGCACATTCACTGGACTGAATAAGTTAAAGCAAAAAAGAGGAATGACTAGCTTGTTATTTTCAGCTTTTCATATCACCAGTCTTTGACAAATGTCATAAAGGACTAACAAGGCTGCATGGGAAGGCAACTGGACAGCATCGGAAAAATCAAGCGCTGAAATGGTTGCCCTCAGCAGTGGATGTTAAATTCACGAGGGTAAGATGGTCGATGTCTGCGGAACGGAGGCGTTGCTGAATAATAAGAGAATACAACATGTTCCAGTGTGTGAATTAATGATATCTCCAGAAAATACAATCCAGTCTGCAACACAAAGTAGCAAACACAAACACATTTATTTTACATGCGTTTTCAGTCTTTCATCAAAAAGTAAAGGTCTGAGACCATAAGTGAAAATTCTTCTATTTTGCATTTAGTAACATTTTTCGCATTACAAATCATGTTCATCCATGTTTCAAGAAGCATATTTTGGAAATCTAACCCTTTTGTTCAAAGGGATTCACATGGTTAATGTCACATTGCTTAATGACCTTGAAATAGGGCAGCATCTTTCATATTTTTGATTCATTTTCCATCATAATCTTTGTTCTAAATTTCTCTAACCTTCCAGTTAATTGCATTTAAAAGATAAATATATGAAATTATATTTTATTGTATTAATTCAAAACTTCATGGCCAAAGACACCATTTTTTGTCTTCGTCCTAGAACAAATTGTATTGATATTTTGTAGAGTTCTTGATAAAATGTATTTGTGTGTAGAGAAATACACAAACAATTCTGAAGTCGACAGAGCTTTTACTGACACCTGCTGTCAACTCTCCAGAGGGACAGTTCAACTAAAAAGGAAAATTCTGTCATCATTTAAGCACCTCAATGAAAGTCAGTGAACCGTGCAGACAGTTTTTAAAATATATTCTTCAGTATTTCAAGTCAAGTTTGGAACCACAAGTAAATTATAGCACAACTTTCATTTTCAGGGAACTATCCTTTCAAGGGGAAAACTGAGTCCAACTATCTTTCCTTCTCAACTATACGTTATGGAATCAACTTGATACAAAAGAATAAAGGCAGCCTTCGGCGGTGGGGGTTCTCAATGACAAATTTGAAATGATGAACGGAGATGCTGTTAATGTGTTTTGGGGCAATTTTGAAACTCCAGTTTTTGACAACCAACTCTGGAAATGACATTTCACAGCAGGTGTCGCATTCGTTTCTCTTTACGCCTAGACAGCCCTCCTCCACTGTAGTCCCACATCCACCCTCTCGTTCATCTCCTCCTCCCCTCTCTGCTTAAAGGAAGGTCACGGGTTCATCAGGCCTGTCACCAGAATGGCACATGCTGAGGTATATGGATTGATCTGTCCTGCTGTGATGACAGTTACAGATACAGTCCCTGCTCTAACCACAAGGTGAGACACAAGGTTGCCAGCCCTACACAATCCCATCCTGTCACTGTAATTCGTTCATTTGCATCCAAAGTGCACAGCACTCTCGGTCCTTGGGTAAGATATTTAAAGGCTGAGCATGTTCGCCTGGATCTGAGCAGAGGGCAGCGGCAGACCTGTTTCTGCTGACAAATACAAAACAAGCACATTGGGGATTCAGAGCTACCTCTGCAAGAGTGTGCTGAAGAGTGAGGAAGAAGGTGGACATGTGTGTGTGTGTGTGTGTGTGTGTGTGTGTGTGGTTGGCAGGTGTTTGGAATGCTTTCGTTGCTTCAGGGCCTCGTTTCCCATCATTCGCTGCTGATTGTGATGCTCTCTGGAGAGAAAGACAGATGAAAACAAACAGAGGAGAAACAGCAAAGGGAAGAAACAAGGAGAAAATGACAAAACATATATGGCCCTTATAGACAATCGTGCCCTTTATCAGTGCTACCTCAAAGCATGACACCAAGTCATCCAGACACAAGAAAGACATTAGGCGCTCTCACACTTACAGCCTTTTCTGTAAATTTGATAGCATTTTTCTGTTTGAACAGGCCACAAATCATTACTGTTATTGTGATATCTTGTTCTAGCGCTTCTTTACCATTTAGTGCCAAGTTAGCTAAGTGAAAACACAAAGGATGGGAAATGTTTAATTTGACCAATTTTAGCGTCAGTAATGTAATGTAATGTGTGATTTAAAAGACATTAAAATATTGTCATAATTGAGAATAAATACCGTAAAGCCACACAACAGTGAAACTTACTTATAGAAAATAAGTTAAATGAACTTAACTGATTATGTTAAACAGAACTCAAACTGATAGAAAATTGATAAGAACATTTTGAAAAATGAGAAACTGTTGAAAACATGTGATTATGGTGGATATGTTTAGGATTTAAAAGGGTTTCTGTTATGTTAGAGTTTTGGGGGCATTTCACCTTACTGAGGAGAAGAGCTTGTGGTTTACAGTATAGGTTGAGGATTAGTTAAAAAAAAAAAGACCTTTAAAAAACCCTCTAAACTGCATGTTGCTTTATTTGAAGAGCAATAACTATGTATATTCCAGAACAGTGGCAGTATCTTTGTTGGTTACCGTAGTAAGGTGTCCAGTTAATCTACCAAATATTGAGTGAATTGCATCTAATATGATTGTTTTTTTTACTAAATTCTATTTTAGCCACACAATGAATTTGATAAGATTTTATTGAATACTTAAAATAATTAACACAATTCAATTTCATTAAAAAGTGTTCAAACCACTGAAATGTAAAACTTACGCTTACTTAATTACTAAATCTTTGGACAACAAGATTCATTTTTGTTGAATTAACTGAAACTGTATGGGTGGATTTTTAGTTTCCAGCATGTTTGCATAAGATTCAATTAGAATAATAAATGCTGAAATTAAATTGCACCTAGTTGACAACTATTTATTAGAGTATTAGAAGACTGTGTGCTTAATATCTTTATATATATAAAATATTTTATTTTGTTCCGCAACAGGCAATCAATAAGTTACTTTGAAAGTACATGTCATCTTATTCTACAAACCCAACCCCTAACATTCAACTAATACAATGACAGTTAGCAAGTAGATGAAATGTTACTTATGGTCAACAGAAAGTCTAAAGTGGACCATCAAAATAAAGACTTTTCCAAGTCATTGTTTATCTAACTCAAGTAGAACTAAAGAAACACCCAATATATTTTGATTTTTCCACAGATGACTTGAAAATACTGCCGTTATAAATATGCAGCAGTCTAGAGAACAACCCGGCGAACTAAAATAAAACAGTGCACTCTAGACTGTGCAGATGGCACATTTATCACAGGCAGTTAATCCTAACCAGTGATGGCAACACCAAGCAGAATATGCATAAATGATTCAGCTCGGAGAAGCGATCGCATAGTACAGGAGTGAACAAAAACACTGCAGTACCGATCTCAAATGCAGGGATTTGCCGGAATGGCGAAGCTCATTATTCAGCGAGGAGTTTTCATGTCAGGAGCAGCAGGGGGGCCTGGGATTGCCAGGGGCTTTTCTCTCTTGCATTCATCCTTGCTTTAATACTCTATCTTAGCCCCCCTTATTCCCTCTGAGAAGGTGTGGAGTTCATTCTTGTTATTGCTCAGGAGAGTAATGAGAACTGCACTGCCTATGCGTGTTTGGAGAATGCATAATGATTTTGTTAAACATTGTCGATGTTGACCCTCACTGGAAAGTCACTGTTAGCATTTTTAAATGAGTATTGGTACATGAAATTGAATGTCACACTCTTCCGAACCTGACCAGACTTTCAGATCCTCTCTTTCATCTGTTTAATTGAGTTTATATGTGTGACGGAGCAATTCTCTGACTGTCACGCTTTCACGAATATTTGCACTTATTAACCTTTAGTCCTGTCGGGACAGATGAAGAAATTAATATTCATAGTGAGACATTAAATGCATTTAAAGACAAACACTATTCTATGATTAGACAGGCCACGGGCCAGTTATTTGTGCTTTGCACTACACTGCAGCTTACAATAATGTACACAAATCACATTACAGCCAATTACAAGGACAGGTAGCTGGTAGGCCTGAAACACCACTTGTTACTGCAAATTCAATGAACTTCTAATCATGTCACTATTAAGCCAATATACAGCCAGAATGCTAATACCACTGCAGGAAGAAGTGTGTGGTAAAAGTGCCAACCTGCGCAGGAAATGTTCAGTGAGTGCATTCAATAAAGACTTGATAATGAGTTATTGTTTGTCTGATGTTTGATTAACCCATTCAATAGACACCAGTTACTGCGGGCCAAACTGAACCGACATGATAAATCACAGCACAACATTCAGATTTATCAAATTTCCCACCCCAAATTAATGCACCCTTGCTGACTAAAACCTTTTAAATAAAACACTGACCAAAACTTTTGAATGCTAGTGTACACACAGGGCTGGGTATGTTACTTTTAAAATGTATTTCACTACAGATTACAAAATACATGCTTTAAAAAGTCATTTGTAACGCATTTCGTTACATTACTCAAGTTTAGTAACTTAATCTAAATACTTTAGAATACTAATAAGTGTGTAACAAACATAAAAAAGGTCATTGCAAGTTTTTATCTCACAATTCTGACTTTTTCCCTCAGAATTGCATGATGTAAAGTTGCAATTGCAAGTTATAAAGTCAGAATTATGAGATAGAAACTCGCAATATTGAGAAAAGTCAGAACTATGACATTTAACTCACATACTAAATTCACAATTGCAAGAAAAAAAGTCAGTATTACAAGTTCATATCTCCCAATTCTGACTTTATAACTTACAATTGTGAGTTTAAATCTCGCAATTCCGAGAAAAAGAAGTCAGAATTAGGAAATACAAACTCAAAAAACAAATTGGGAGAAAAAGTTGCAGTGACCTTTTTTATAATTATAAAATGACTCACAAACAACTATCACAAAACATGAAAACAGTCGAAAACATGAAACTTAACTCCGCTTTTTCAGACTGTCAGAGTCAGAAAATCAACAATTGCTGTTTGAAAGAGATTAAAATTCAAAGTAATCACTTTGGTAATCTAAAATACTTCTCAGATGTAACTGTAATCCGATTACCACCCATTTAAAATGTAACTGTAATGAAATACAGTTACTCAAATTTTTACTCGTATTTTAAATACGCAACTAAGTTACTTGTATTTCTTTACTCCCCAACCACACATATGCTTTAAAAGTTGTGAAGTGTTACCGAGGTGCATCTTGAGAGTTTGTTTAAATACAGCTGGGAGAGTCAGCTCTTCTGACAGTTACTGACTTACTGCTTCAGTTCTCACATGACACCGTCACTGTCAATACAGCTGTCAACGGCACAGTCTGCAGAGAGTGCAGACAGTGTGAGATGTGCATCCTCAGGAATATGGTAAGTGTGAGGATAAGCAACCATTGACCTGTGATTATTGAGACATCTTTAAAGGGTACGCTCAAGCCAAAGCTAGACCGACAAAGAGTCCAACAACTGTATGCAGAGGCAGTCGAGAGAATTACTCTTGGCTCTCAAGGAAAGATCCTGTGGGCAGGATATATGAGGCGAGATCCTGCGGGAATAAATCCTTTCCACCTGACCTCTCACAAAGACTGGCGGCCCTCCTCAGTTGCGTGCAAACTAATGGAATGCATGGTGACGGATCGATTAGGGCACATTCTTGGGAGTCGCATCTTCTTTGAAGATTATAAGAGTAAATTTCGGAAAGGCCAGTTTTTGATGGATAATGTAATGGCACTAAACATTTCTTTGAAATGTACAATTTAACCTCATTAGAGATTCTCTTAAGACCAAGTCTCTTTTGTATAAAGACACTGTATCTAAACTCTTTAAGATTCATGGTTACACTTGTGACGTATAGTAACATTATACTTACTCAAATAAGGACTAATATTAATTAACAAAATGTACTTACTATAGAGTTGTTTAGGGTTGGTTTCTTGTAATTATGTATAATTTACTGTTATTACACTCTAAAAAAATGCAGGGTTGTTTCAACCCAAATTTGGGACAAACCCAACCGTTGGGTTAAAAATTTAATTTAAAAAACATTAACCCAACAGTTTGGTCGGTTTGTCCATTTTTGACCCAAATATGGGATGAAACAACCCAACAATTTTTTAGTGTACTACAGTAAGAACATGTAGTAATGTATAATCTTACATTAATCCGTCGCCTTAAAAAGAATTAGAATCCATGTCCAGAATCCATCATTTTAAGTTACCATCGGGCCCAATTTGAGGTGACACATACGAGCTCCCTGCACAACAGCAAAAGACTATTACCACTAAAGAGCCAGACCGAAACAATCAATTAAAAAATCTACAGGGCATCACATCACAGGAAATAATCCTCTGCACACAATTTGTTGTTGTTTTTTTCTTTCTTCCTTATGTCTCAGAAGCATATCCTCTAAGGCCAGTGGATGGTTTGAAGCCTGTGTGCCTTCCCTAGAATAAATTACTGACACGCACAGGGTGGATTTGCATAAGCCATTGGCCTATCCTTTGAGAGAAACGGTTTTAATACGTAGATACAGACCCTTTGTCCCCATCCGAAATTCATTGGAGTCACCTGTTCCACTCGGTCTGGTAAATGGGTGGAATTAAACAAACAAGAGGAGGATAAACCAGACAATATTCATATTTCCTGGAGAAAATGTCTCTTTCTTAGACTTCAAAGTGTAGGACAGAAATGTCCTTGACCTCTGATGTTTTTCAAATGTTATTTTTAGAATTATTGTACCATTTTAGAAATAGTTTATGTATCAACATTGCAAAAATATCACCTCCATATTTCCATCTGAGTGTCATTATTACTTTAGCAACCGTGATGATCGTGTTGATCCAATGTAGTTGATAACATTTGGTAAAATCACACATTCCAGCAAATGCTATGAGTAATTTGAAGGAAAATAATTTCTTTGTAACCCTTTGATCTGAGAAACAGAATGCGTAAGTTTATTTATTTTAAGTGAACCGAGAACTCTACAGTGTTATGGCCTCAAAATGCACTTTCTGGACCATGAAATTACAAGATATCTAATGGAGACCCTCGGGTCAGGCTGACACTAGGATTATCTTCTTAAACAAGTGTAAGGGCATAAAACCTGACCCACGTTTCACCTCACTTCCTTGCAGTTATATGCAGTTCAATGGGCTTACTGGATGCTATGCATCAAAAACCTTGTCTTTCTTCCCATGAACTCTAAACAAAAGAAACCCCTGCAAAAAGGGCTTTCAGGCTTATTGCTTTCAGATATGATTACTCTTCTGTGCTGTCTTTGTTTGTTGTTTTATTTTGGTTCATGCTTCAAAAATGCATGAGAATATGTGGACGTGACAAATGTCCTCAAAACAGCTTTTAAAATTTAAGGAGCATAAAATTTTAAGAGTTGGAAAAAAAGAAAATACAGCTGTGCATTCAAGCAAGCAAAGTCCGCAGATGACATGGTTCCATGATTCCCAACCATTGCACCAAGAGTGAAACTGCACGAGTCCATGGGGCTTATTTACACTGGCATTCAAAGTCCAAAACACCCTTGAGTTTATAGGCTTTGTTTGGGCATGCTTAACAATTAGCTTTTCTAAATGAATATGTAAATCCTCCTCAATGGAGTATGAAGCAATTTACATGCCCTGCTATTACACAACGCTAACACTGACACTGGAGCTCAGAAGAGCATACGAATAAATAATAATATAGGGAGTTTTAAAGTACAGTGTTTAAATTGTAAACAGGTTTGATACCCTTATTAAAATTATCACAAGCCCCAAAATGTCCCACTTTTGCAAAGTTCATGCTCCAGCATACTTAACTTTGCAATCTTTTCAGAAAAATAAAAAAGTGAGTAAAAAAATTTAAGTAATTAAGCCCATACCTTGTTCAGTAACACTTTCATTTAAGGTGTAGTTACATATAATAACAGTACATTACGCATAATTACAAGTAACTAACTTTAACCCTATAGTAAGTACATGTAGATAATTAATATTATACAGTTCTTATAATCTCCTCCAGTGAACTGCCACCTTATCGTGGTGGAGAGGTTTGAGTGCCCGAATGATCCTAAGAGCTATGTTGTCGGGGGCTATATGCCCCTGGTAGGGTTTCCCAAGGCAAAGAGGTCCTAGGTAATGGGCCAGACAAAGACCCCTTATGGATTTAAGAAAAACAAAGGCCGTTACGTCGCCCGCTATGGTGCAACCGGGGCCCCGCCCTGGAGCCAGGCCTGGTGTTGGGGCTCGTAGGCGAGCGCCTTTCCCCACGGGGCCCGGCCGAGCTCAGCCCGTATGAGCGGCGTGGGGCCGACCTCCCGTGGGCCCACCACCAGCGGGAGGAACCATATAGGGCCGGTGCATTGTGGATTGGGCAGCAGCCGAAGGCAGGGGCCTAGGCAACCCAATCCCCGGACACGGAATCTGGCTCTAGGGACATGGAACGTCACCTCGCTGGCGGGGAAGGAGCCGGAGCTTGTGCGGGAGGTCGAGAGATACCGACTAGAGATAGTCGGGCTCACCTCCACGCACAGCTTGGGTTCTGGAACCCAACTCCTTGAGAGAGACTGGACTCTCCGCTACTCCGGAGTTGCCTGCGGTGGAAGACGGCGGGCTGGTGTGGGCTTTCTCATAGCACCCCAGCTCAGCCGCCATGTGTTGGAGTTTACCCCGGTGAACGAGAGGGTCGCTTCACTACGCCTTCGGGTCGGGGATAGGGCTCTCACTGTTGTTTGTGCTTACAGGCCGAATGACAGTGCAGAGTACCCGGCCTTCTTGGAGTCTCTGGGAGGGGTGCTGGAAAGTGCTCCGAACGGGGACTCTGTCGTTATACTGGGGGACTTCAATGCTCACGTGGGCAGCGACAGTGATACCTGGAGGGGCGTGATTGGGAGGAACGGCCCACCTGATCTGAACCAGAGCGGTGTTCTGTTATTGGACTTCTGTGCTAGTCACAGTTTGTCCATAATGAACATATTTTTTTTTTTTTTTTTTTTTTTTTTTTTTTTAGTCACTAATTTGGATTTTTAACTTTGGTTTCTCATAAGACACAAAAGTTATACACATACAAAAAAAAAAAAAAACTTTGGGGAACTCGTCTTCTTCCAGATGGAATTATTACAAATTCTGAGTAAAGTGGGTGTGTGGATATAACGCTTCCTGTTTTTCTATGATTTGGCATCCTACTCTCTGGCATTCTATTATTTTTCAGCCATTCTCAATATCCTGTGCAACTTTTGTGCTTCTTTTTTCCTCACTCCCAGGTTTCCATACCACACTGTAATATAAAACACAAAAAATCTCAACATGGCTTATATATATATATATATATATATATATATATATATATACACACACACTATTTACCATTTCCAAATAACATTGTTTATTCCAAATAAACTCTTCGATTTCTGCATAAGAAACAACATTTGAGTTGCTTTTCTAAAAAATAATGTCCCCTTTTCAGTTCCACAAACACCTCTACTCCCCATTTGATCAAATATAGACTTTTCAGTTCAAGAGTACAATATGCTTGGTTAGAGTTAGAAGGCTAAGGTGGAGGTAAATAATGTGCCATGCCCAGCAGGGTGGCTATAAATACTTGATGTAAATAAATGCCTTTTGTATAAGTAGCCTCTAAGGTGCTGTTTGTATATCACTACAAAATTATGCTGTTATTATTAATAGTTTCGCTTCACATTTCTGACCACTAGGTCCCACTAGAGAGCATTGCTTTTTGCATTTGAGTGGACAGACCATATTTATTACTGTAGCGTTTTAGCTGCCGAAAGCTTGCTATTATTACTCTGATTAAAATGACATATTATATAATAATTAGCTATCAAATGTATATCAAAATTATATCAAAGACTGATTTGGTGCATATACAGCACAAGGCTTCCTTACCATTTCTATGATGCTGTTCTCGTTACATCATCTTGCAGCGCCAGAACTGAAACGGTCTTCCTGCTGATTGGTTTATACTCACGTCAATCACAGTGAGTGACCAATCACGGATAACATCCCATATTCATAATGTTGCATCAGCATTGGCTTCCCTGCAATATCCTGGAAACGTGTATGCCGGTGTCCTGAATAAGGACTGTACTAAACTGTAAATCATTGGATCGTGTTACTTGTTCGTGCTTGTAATATTTTCAACTAATTATGGCGGATGAGAGCGTGAGCGAACAAATGAAGGATCTGAAAGTGGACGAGAAGAAGGTACAGTTAACAGTTAGCTGTTAGCTAGTGAAGTCCTCTGTCTGACAGTCACAGCATGTTGCTGTCAAAACTCAAAATCCCTTATTTTTCAGAGTTTTTGGAGCAAGTTGCTATTTTTATTAGTTTGACTGCTGTATAATATAGATGATTTAATAAACTCTGCTCATTTAAAGCTCTGCAGTCAGGGTTGGTTTCTGTATCACTGTTCAATGGGTGGAGTGACACGTTTGAACTTTTGTTTGTTGACATGAACAAGTTACTGACAGGTAACAGTCAATAAACCTCACACCCTTTCTTTCAGAATAGCAAAGATGGAGGAAAGAAGAAAAACAAGAATGCTGGTGGAGATGCAGGTGGCAAGGCTGAGGTTGGTGCCTCTATTTTTGTATCACAACGCTTGTATATTTCCTTAACCACACTGGTGGATGAGAGTATCACTAAAATTAGTCCAGAGTACAACCGAACATTGCCTGCTTTTTTTCATCATTTCAAACACTTTTATTTATGATACATGCACTCTAAGGGTTAGTTCACCCAAAAATGAAAATTCTGCCATCAATTACTCACCCTCATATCATCACAAGCCCCGTAAGACCTTCGTTCATCTTCAGAACACAAATTAAGATATTTTTGATGAAATCCGAGAGCTCTCTGACTCCTCCATGGACAGCAATTTAACCACCACTTTTGAGATCCAGAAAGGTACTAAAGACCTTGTTAAAATAGTTAACGTGGCTGCAGTGGTTCAACCTTAATATTATGAAGGGACTAGAATACGTTTTGTGCACAAAAATGTTACAGAAACAACTTTATTCAACATTATCTTCTCATCTTTGTCATTCTCCTACGCTTTTTACATCCAGCTCTTCCAGGTTCCACGTCAGAACGCCAACTTCGTATCGGCTGATACTGTTCACGTGATCAACACGACGCATACGTGTGATGCTGACGCAAGAGCCAGCCAATACTGAGCTGATGTTCTGACGTAGAACCTGACGTAAACGGCATATGATAATGACACAGAATAGAAGATATTGTTGAATAAGGTTGTTATTTTTGTTTTGCTTTTCTTCACAAAAAGTATTCCTGTCACTTCATCAAATTAAGGTTGAACCACTGCAGTCACATCAACTGTTTATGTCTTCCTGGACCTTGAAAGTGGTGGTTAAATCGTTGTCTGTTGAGTAGTCTGCGATCTCTCGGATTTCATCAAAAAGATCTTCATTTGTGTTCCGAAGATAAGCGAAGGTCTTATGGGTGTGTGACGACATGAGGGTGAGAAATTTCATTTTTGGGTGAGCCAACCCTTTGAACAAAGGGTACAGAGTTTGCGTAATGATTAAATGAGTTTTGTCTTTCTCTTCTCTATAGTTGAGTCCTCCACCACAGTACATCGAGGAGCGTCTGTCTATATACAACAAGCTGAAGGCAGAACACGATGCCCTGCTGGCCGAGAAAGCAGCAAAAGACAGCAAGCCCATCAAGATCACATTGCCCGATGGAAAAGTAATAGATGGGGAGTCCTGGAAGACCACACCGTACCAGGTTGCCTGTGGCATCAGGTTAGTAACTAAACTAAACAAGGCAAGCATTTTCAGCCCTAATGTTGCAGCCTTGCTTGAAACAATCACAGTTAGCAGTGGCACTTGTAAAAGATTTGTAATCTTGACTTGAATCTCCTACGTGTATTTTTTTTAATATATGAAGTAGACAACTGCAGGCTTTGTGGTGCAATCAAAACATTGCTCTGTTTGTCTGAGCAATTCAATAGCAATATTGGCCCAACAGTGCAGTGAATTTGGATTACATTTATGCATTTAGCAAACTTACAATAGAAGACCATAACATAAGCAAGTTGTCACAGAGCCAGACATATTCATAGTGTACAATGCCCGGCTTATTGGAAAGCCAGACCGAAAACAATCTTGAGAAGAGGCGAAATACAAAGAAGATGTGGATTTTTCTAAAACAACATGTCATATTGCGTTATATACAAGTGTTTTTAGAGGCACATCTATTGAGATTGCTTGCCACAATTTAAACTTCTGTTTAGTCTCATTGAAAGGCACTAAAAATTGTTTTCTTTTTGAATTGCTTGATTTCATTGTACTTCTATCTTATCCAATAACTTGTAATCATAATGTATATCATTATATTGTTTCTATTTAATAGCCAAGGCCTTGCTGATAACACAGTGATCTCCAAAGTGAACAATGGGGTGTGGGATCTGGACAGGCCCTTAGAGGAAGACTGCAGTCTAGTGTTTCTCAAATTTGATGACGAAGAAGCACAAGCAGTAAGTCTAGAGTGTTCTACAAGTTAAAGAGGTCCTATTATTTTTTTTACATTTTCAACTTGCTTTAGTGTGTAATGTTGCAGTTTTAGCATGATAAAGTTCTGCAAAGTTGCAAAGCACTCAGTCCACTCCAAAGTGACTTTTTTCCCTATATCAGCACTGTTTCCAAATCCCCTGAAACACTTTAATTGTAGTCTTGAGTTTTCTCCCAGGTACGTACACATCATTTAAATAATTCCCTCATACACCAAAAAAGGCGGGAGCAGGCCAGGTTAGTGTGTTGAAAGTTGTTCTCAGAGCTGATGTCCGCTCGCAACACAATGGTCTGACCGATCAGAGAACATTGTGCTTTTGGAAGGAGGGGCTTAATAGAGACGTAACATAATTAAACATAGTTATTAACTGACTGGGAAGAGAGGTGCAGCCACAATGTAAAATATGTGAAAAATAATGTGATTTTGGACATTCAAGCATGAAAATCTATTCTAGTAGAATCAAGAATTTGCTAAAGGCCACAATAGGTCCTCTTTAATGAACTTGTCTGCAGTAGCAGCGACCTCACTACACCACAAATGAAACGTGCCCATAGTAGATATGGAGACAATGTTTATATTATAAATTATTTTATTTAATAGGTGATTGAAAGTGTGCATGTTTGCATATTTTTTCAGAAAACTAATGTGTTCTCTTTAGGTTTATTGGCACTCCAGTGCCCACATAATGGGAGAGGCCATGGAGAAAGTCTATGGAGGCTGTCTTTGTTATGGACCACCCATTGAGAATGGCTTTTACTATGATATGTTTCTTGAAACTGAGTGAGTCAAACATATTCTCTTGTTTTTTCTTTAGATTTTCTTTTATTAGAATAAATTGGGTTGTTCATCGACAGCAGTATTACAGAGGAGACTACAGGTGTCGAGTGACATTATGCCTCTCATGATTGTACTCATCCATGCTAATGCACGTCATTGTTACAGTGGGGATCGAAAGTTTGGGCACCCCAGGTAAAAAGATGGAAAAATTTCCAAAAGGCATTCTTATAATATGTCAAAAAAAAGTTAGAATATATTTCCATCATTTACACTTTCAAAATAACAGAAAACAAAAAAAATGGCGTCTGCAAAAGTTTGGGCACCCTGCGGAGTTTATAGCGTGCACCGCCCCCTTTGGAAAGCTGAGACCTGACAGTGTCATGTATTGTTCTCAATCATCGTCTGGAAAGACCAGGTGATGTCAATCTCAAAGGTTTTAAATGCCCAGACTCATCTGACCTTGCCCCAACAATCCGCACCATGGGTTCTTCTTAGCAGTTGACTAGAAAACTGAAACTGAAAATAGTTGACACTCACAAAGCAGGAGAAGGCTGTAAGAACATTACATTTACATTTTAGTCATTTAGCAGACGCTTTTATCCAAAGCGACTTACAAGTGAGGAAAACAAACAAGCGATTCTTCATGAATTGGCAAATAACACAGGAAGAGCTCACAATACAAGTTCCATACATTGCTCAGTACCATAAGCTAGAGTAGGAAGGGAAAAGGGAAGGAAAGGTGTTTTTTTTTTTTTTTTTTTTTTTTTTTATGAGGGGATCAAGTGTTAGAAGATAGCAAAGCGTTTTCAGATGCCAATATCCTCTGTTTGGAATGTAATGCCAGTCATCAGGAACAGTGGAAGTTGAAGCAAGAATATCAAGACAGAACAGCTCGCAGATTTGTGAGAAAAGCAAGTCAAAACCCACGTTTGACTGCACGGTCCCTCTAGAAAGATCTGGCAGGCACTGGAGTTGTGGTGCACTATTCCGCTATAAAGAGATATTTGTACAAATATGGTCTTCATGGAAGAGTCATCAGAAGAAAACCTCTTCTACGTCCTCACCACAAAAATCAGTGTTTGAAGTTTGCAAATGAACATATAGACAAGCCTGATGCATTTTGGAAACAAGTTCTGTGGGGTTAGAATGAGGTTAAAATATAACTTTTTGGCCGGAATGAGCAAAGGTACGTTTGGAGAAGAAAGGGCACAGAATTTAATGAGAAGAACCTCTGTCCAACTGTTAAGCGTGGGGGTGGATCAATCATGCTGTAGGGTTGTATTGCAGCCAGTGGCACAGGGAATATTTCACGAGTTGAAGGAAAAATGGATTCAACAAATTTTGGACGCTAACTTGATGCCATCTGTGAAAAAGCTGAAGTTAAAGAGAGGATGGCTTCTACAACTGGACAATGATCCTAAACACACCTCAAAATCCACAGTGGATTACATCAAGGGGCGTAAACTGAAGGTTTTGCCGTGGCCTTCACAATCTCCTGACCTCAACATAATTGAAAATCTATGGATAGACCTTAAAAGAGCAGTGCGGGACAGACAGCCCAGAAATCTCAAAGAACTGGAAGACTTTTGTAAGGAAGAATGGGCGAAGATAGCTCAAACAAGATTTGAAAGACTCTTGGCTGGCTACAAAAAGCATTTGCAAGCTGTGAAACTTGCTAAAGGGGGCAGTACAAGGTATTAACTCTGCAGGGTGCCCAAACTTTTGCAGATTATTTTTAAAGTGTAAATGATGGAAATAAAATCTAACTTTTTTGACTTATTATTAGAATGTCTAATCTGCAATTTAATGCCTTTTGGAGATTTTTCCATCTTTTCTTGGCTTATTTATGCACATTTATACTAATTTTTACCTGGGGTGCCCAAACTTTCGATCCCCACTGTATGTCCATTTCCTATCTATTATTTAAAACCGTCAGTCAGACCTTGAAAGTCACATTAATTCATCTGTGGTTAGAAATTATGCCAAGCAGCTGTAACAAAACATTTTGTCCTTTTTCAATCCCTTTCAACAATTGCTTGACCTTTTGTTTGACCAGGACCAGTACAGCGGCTTTAGATAAGCAGGAAGGAACATAATAAATTCAGTAATTTACTTGTTGAATGTCAATTTATGCAAATGTTATTCATTTTGATAATATCGCTGTCAAGCTCTGCCTTGTTTGTTAGTGTGGCTCTGTCAGGTCCAGAACAGGTAGTTTACTGAAAAAGCATTGCTTTGTCGTAAAAGATGACTGCTGGTAGAAAAAGTTTCTCTAGTTGGTGACATCTGTGAGATGTTTGGCTATTCAATTGCATTCTAGGTTTTATTTAAGAATGGCTTTTGTTTTGTAATAAAACCTGTGTATCTTTTTGTACTTTACTTTCTCTGTCCTCTCCCTTCCTCATCTGCCGGTTCTCAGAGGTGTATCGAGTAACGATTTCCCCTGTTTGGAGAACTTGTGTAAGAAGATCATCAAAGAGAAGCAGCCTTTTGAGAGGCTGGAGGTAAAGAAGGAGACTCTGTTGGAGATGTTCAAGGTAGGTGCCCTTAAGGTAATAAACCCTTAACACCCTTAACCTTGAAGTTCAGACTGATGAAATCTGCTTCTCTCATTCTTCCAGTACAACAAGTTCAAGTGCAGGATCCTCAATGAAAAGGTTACCACCCCAACAACTACAGTTTACAGGTCTGATTTCTGGTTGCAAAAATGTATACGTTTTGCAGTGTGTTTTTGTATTATTATTATTATTATTATTATTATATTGTATTTTTTTGTGCTTATCAATTTTGTTTGTGATTTGATTTTGTGTTTAGTTTTTTGTTTTTTTGGAAATAAATTAACTCAGCAAGGGCACATTAAATTTATCAGTGTTAGTAAAGACTTTCACAAGATTTGTTTCAAATAATTGATGCTCTTTTGAACTTTCTATTGATCAAAAGGTGCTGAAGGAAAAAAAATGCACAAATACTAAGCTTTTAAATGGTAGTCTGTATACAGTATAGTTATACGTTGGTTTATTTATGTTTGTTTTGATGCTGCTTCTGTAGGTGTGGGCCTTTGATCGATCTGTGCAGAGGGCCTCATGTAAGACATACAGGGAAGATCAAGGCCTTAAAGATCCACAAGGTGCACAATTCAGTCCTTTCCTTTCCTTTATCATGTCAATAATAGTCTTCTATGTCCTGTTATCCTAATCTGTACATTTGGCATGCTATCTTCACAGCATGATGTATAATCCCAAATAATGTATATATGATGTGCATCACAGAATTCCTCTACATACTGGGAGGGCAAAGCTGATATGGAGAGCCTGCAAAGGATCTATGGCATCTCTTTCCCTGATCCCAAGATGCTGAAAGAATGGGAGAAATTCCAGGAAGAAGCCAAGAACAGGGATCATCGCAAACTGGGACGGGTATGAGTAGATGTGTGAAAAAAGATATGAATACAGGATCAAAAAAAACAATCACTCATCTGAAATATGTAGTAGGTTTTTACATTAAATAGAAGTACTGTTCAGATAAGCCAAAAATATACATGAAATATTCAGCACATCATAAACTTTTTTTATTATTATTCATGCCATGGCCACTCAAAATGCTGCGTCAGTCGTATCCCCTCCTATGGATTATGTAAATCATGCTTTATTTAAACACTTGGGTGACAGGAATTAAATATACTAATGGTGCACTGTATTGGCTCATACATACAAAACTGTTAATCAAAGTCTTTAATACACTACCATTCAAATGTTTAGGGTCAGGAGAATTTTTTATGTTTTTGAAATTGATTAACTATTAATTATTAAAAAACACACACATAGTAAAAACAATATTATCATAATTTATTTATATTTTAATTTAAAAAAATTCTGTTTTGTTATATTTTGAAATGTTATTTGTGATTTTCAGCAACACGTTATTCAGAAATCCTTCAAATATGCTGATTAGCTGCTCAGGAAACATTTAATATTATTATCAATGTTGAAAACTGTTTCAGGATTCTTTGATGAATAGAAAGTTCAAAAGAACAGCATTTATTGGAATTATAAATCTTTTCTTAACATAAATATTTTACCATCCCTTATGATTATTTTTAATGCATCCTTGCTGAATAAAAAAAAAAACAATTAATAAAAAAAATGACCCCAAACTTTTTAACAGCAGTGAACTTAAATCATATATCCAGCAGTAACATGTTTGCTCATCCCTACTGCAAGTGAATAAGTATGAAGAGAAATCAGCAGTGGACAAATTAATATAAAGCAGCCCTTTTCCACCAAACATTTGGGGGACAAAACTGCTCACAATGGAGGACAGGTGGACGCCTTGGTGTTCTAATGACTCATGCAGAAAGTTGCCCCCCAACCCCCCCATTTGATGCACTGTGTTGGGTGTCTCACTGGGGTGACTGAAGACAGGTCTGATAGGTGGGCTGGGTGGGGAGCAGGGACTCTGCCCATAAAGAAGGCAGATGCCTGTCTCCTTAATGTGCCATCTGCTCTTGGGCATGCTGATGGGTGCATGGGGAACACTTTGTCACAACAAAAGCAAGAGCGTAATCAGCCATTTGTCCTCTTTTTTTTTTTTTGTCTCTCTTGCTCGTTTAAACCTCTCTTGTTCTTTTTCTTTGTATCCTCCTGTAATTTGTATTAGATTTCTGATCTGTGTCATAATTGTTTCTCTAACCTTTAATGTCTTACACACTCTCGTGCTTTTGTCTTTCCAGGAGCAAGACTTGTTTTTCTTCCATGACCTGAGCCCGGGTAGCTGTTTCTTTCTCCCTAAAGGAGCCTACATCTATAATACGCTGATCGAGTTTATTAGGGTGAGTTTCCCCCATTTCGAATTCATAGTTTATTCTGTTACTACAGAGCTGATATCATCCATTTAAAAAAATTACAATAACCAACAAAACAAGGGTGTCATGTGGAGCCGGGTTTGCAGAGGTCTATTAGGATATGCTAAATTGCATTTTATGGATGTCATGGTTCAGTAGACCATGTAATGGATAGGTTGGTCCACTTCAAGGACCCCGGTAATGATTGTGGGCAAACCACTTGAATATTTATTTATTTTCATGGACCGTATTTGTCATACTGTGGTATATTTTACTTTGTAGAGTGAATACAGAAAGAGGGGATTCCAAGAAGTGGTCACTCCGAACATCTACAACAGCAAGCTGTGGCAAACCTCAGGACACTGGCAGCACTACAGCGAAAACATGTTCTCTTTTGAGGTGGAGAAGGAGATCTTTGCTCTCAAGCCCATGAACTGCCCTGGACACTGGTACACAATCTTACTATATTCTCTAATGTTAAACAACAGAAGTTTTGCAGTGCTTTTTAATAATAACAGGCATTGGCAATATGGCAGGACAGTATCCCTGAATGCAAAAAACTTGGCTAGGAAAAATTCTCTCAAATTCTCTTTATGTATACTTTTCCCTTGTTTTCCAGTCTGATGTTTGACCACCGGCCACGCTCATGGAGGGAGCTGCCCCTGCGTCTGGCTGACTTTGGGGTCTTGCACCGTAACGAGCTGTCTGGAGCTCTGACTGGCCTTACAAGAGTCAGACGCTTCCAACAAGATGACGCTCACATCTTCTGCTCTATGGACCAGGCATGTTACATGAGCAATATCACACGAATAGGAGTGCCATATCACATGACTACGAGTGTGATTTTTGTTTATATACAACAGTTCGACAGCACAAGTGTGTAAATGTATAAGAAACGTCAACGGAGTTGTCTTTTGTGCAGAACTACTTTCTTCCGTCATCCGATCTGACAGTTGACAGTTTAACAGTTGAGCCCAAGCCTCTGATACTAATTCTAAAATGTCACTTTAGAACTACTTACGAAGGAGCGATGAGTTGCTTCATTGAAGCTTATTGTATTATATGGAGTATTATGAGAGAGAGATTAACTTAAGTGAATACATTACCTGCATCTGATAGGCCTATAGCATTTATTCTTCAGGTCAGGCTTGTATTTATATTAAAAAGTCAGTTTGAATGTCTACTGAGGAAAGTGATATCTTTGTCTTGGTATCCTTTTAACAATTACAAAGATTTCTCATGACTGCATTTGTCAATGCATTTGTCGGTTGCATCTTATGAGTTGTTGTTAAAAGAAAAGATAATGTCCATGTTTACAACATTGTTTCAGTCCTTTTCAATATAAATCTTTCTTACTGACTCACTCATGAAGAGTGATATTATGCCACCATCTACAGGCATAATAACGTCGAAATTACAATCTCTAACCAACCATATTTTCTCAATACCTAATATGACCAATCATTTATATAAAATAAAATGTTATTTATCAAAAAATATTTAAATGAACAATAATAGCCATTATTAAAGTATAAGAAGTTTGTACAATTGGAGATAAATACAAGCAAACAATTCAGAAGTAGAAAATCAGTGCTCTAGTTAGTACAGGATTTAAGTGAAATAAAAATCTAAAGTTATTAAACTTAACCTTACCCTTAGCCAAATCGATATGCTCTTGAACAAGTAATAGATTAATTAGACCAAAGATTGCCAGTTTGATGCTCCCAAAACAAATTGTATCTTATGTTTTACCATTATCTACAAACAGTGGGTATGGAAAGTATTCAGACCCCCTTCAATTTTTCACTCTTTCTTATATTGCAGCCATTTGCTAAAATCATTTAAGTTCATTTTTTTCCTCATTAATGTACACACAGCACCCCATATTGACAGAAAAACACAGAATTCTTTTCTTTTTGCAGATTTATTAAAAAAGAAAAATATCACATGGTCCTAAGTATTCAGACCCTTTGCTCAGTATTTAGTAGAAGCACCCTTTTGATCTAATACAGCCATGAGTCTTTTTGGGAAAGATGTAACAAGTTTTTCATACCTGGATTTGGGGATCCTCTGCCATTCCTCCTTGCAGATCCTCTCCAGTTCTGTCAGGTTGGATGGTAAACGTTGGTGGACAGCCATTTTTAGGTCTCTCCAGAGAAGCTCAATTGGGTTTAAGTCAGGGCTCTGTTTGGGCCATTCAAGAACAGTCACGGATTTGTGAAGCCACCATTTTGTGAACACTTATTTTAGCTGTGTGCTTAGGGTCATTGTCTTGTTGGAAGGTAAATTTTCGGCCCAGTCTGAGGTCCTGAGCACTCTGGAGAAGGTTTTTTTTGTCCAGGATATGCCTGTACTTGGCCGCATTCATCTTTCCCTCGATTGCAACCAGTCGTCCTGTCCCTGCAGCTGAAAAATACCCCCACAGCATGATCCTGCCACCACCATGCTTCACTGTTGGGACTGTATTGGACAGGTGATGAGCAGTGCCTAATTTCTCCACACAAACCACTTGGAATTAAGGCCAAAAAGTTTTATCTTGGTCTCATCAGACCAGAGAATCTTATTTCTCACCATCTTGGAGTCCTTCAGGTGTTTTTTTTTTTTTTTTTTAGCAAACTCCATGCAGGCTTTCATGTGTCTTCTACTGAGGAGAGGCTTCCGTCGGGCCACTCAGCCATAAAGCTCCGACTGGTGGAGGGCTGCAGTGATGGTTGACTTTCTCCCATCTCCCGACTGTATCTCTGGAGCTCAGCCACAGTGATCTTTGGGTTCTTCTTTACCTCTCTCACCAAGGCTCTTCTCCCCCGATAGCTCAGTTTGGCCGGACGGCCAGCTCTAGGAAGGGTTCTGGTTGTCCCAAATGTCTTCCATTTAAGGATTACGGAGGCCACTGTGCTCTTAGGAACCTTAAGTGCAGCAGAATTTTTTTGTAACCTTGGGCAGATCTGTGCCTTGCCACAATTCTGTCTCTGAGCTCTTCAGGCAGTTCCTTTGACCTCATGATTCTCATTTGCTCTGACATGCACTGTGAGCTGTAAGGTCTTATATAGACTGGTGTGTGGCTTTCCTAATCAAGTCCAATCAGTACAATCAATCACAGCTGGACTCAAATGAAGGTGTAGAACCATCTCAAGGATGATCATAAGAAATGGACAGTTAAATATATGAGTGTCACAGCAAAGGATCTGAATACTTAGGACCATGTTTATATTTTCAGTTTCACTTTTTTCATAATTCTGCAAAAATGCCAAGAATTCTGTGTTTTTCTGTCAATATGGGGTGCTGTGTGTACATTAATGAGGAAAAAAATGAACTTAGACAAAGAGTATAACAAAGAGTGAAAAATTTAAGGGGGTCTGATTACTTTCCGTACCCACTGTAAATCAGTGAGTCAGTGGCAAATTCCCGAAGGACTGGGTGAGATGAAGCTGTTCTTAGTGGGTACATGAGCAATGAACAGTTGGAACTCACATGACCAAAACTGGCTAAACAAATTGGTGCTGTTTATATATAAATTGCATATTTGAGGTCTAAACTACGTTCTACTACTCTTTCTACATTCTGTGACATAATAACTGTTGAATTTGTAAAAAATTATAGTGTGTTTGCTCCCACTAATACCCCATTGATGCTTGCTGTGAGAAATGCTGCTTGCATAGATTCGGCAGAAACAAGCAGACTGATACAAATTGTGAAACAGTTTCTGTGTGATATTAGTAGAATATTGCATGGCTGGAAAAGGATCTCAGCCAATCAGATTTTAGAACCAGAGTTAATTAATTTTGAATACACAATGCTTTTTTGTATGTGTGTGTGTGTGTGACCTCGGGGTTCCCTAACCTGAAGAAGTCTTTGAAATGAATAAAATCCTAATTACATAATTTCTTTTGTGAATATAAATATATCTGGTTTTGCTCTTCTGGAGTAATCTCTGTAGATCTATGTATTTTAAGAATACTTGTTTACTTATTATATTACTTATTGTTGTACTTATTTAGTAATCTCAAACAAAAGCCATAGGAAAATTATTGGTGTAAAGATCTGGGAGACCTGCATTTTTCAGTGTGTTAAAGGACTGTTTGGTTCATGAGCACATTAATACTTTGTTTGAATTCCAAACAAGAGGTAATCTTTCTCCTCTTCTTACCTCCTTACTTTTACTCCCATTAGATTGAGTCCGAGATAAAGGGTTGTCTCGACTTCCTGCGTACGGTGTATGATGTGTTTGGCTTCACCTTCAAATTGAACCTCTCCACCAGGCCAGAGAAATTCCTAGGAGAACCTGAAGTGTGGGACCAGGCTGAGAAGGTAGAATTTGAAACTTACCGTGAACTCATAAAGAAACCAATGTGCACGCAAATTATTGTTCAAAGGTTTAGGGTTGGCAAAATCTGCATAATGTTTTTGAAAGAACACACCTGCATGTATTTGATCAGAAATCAGTAAAAACTGTAATATTGTGAAATATCATTACAATTAAAAAAACTTTTCCATTTTAATATTTTATTTTTTTTCCTGTGATATTAAAGCTTACTTTTCAGCAGCAATTACTCCAGTTTTTAGTGCCACATGATCCTTCAAAAATCATTCTAATATTGACATTATGCTTAAGAAACATTTATTATTATAAATTTTGAAAATCATTGTGCTGCTTAATATTTTTGTGGAAACGGTGATCTCTTTTTTCTGGATTCCTTGATTATATAGAAAGTTCAAAAGAATCGCATTTAATTTAAATATAAATCTTTTGTAACATTTATGATTTTACTGTAACATTTGATCATTTTAATGCATTTTTATTGAATAAAAGTATCGTAACATCTCATCAATTTGTAAGAATATATTATTTTTATTAATGTTTAATACAGTTAGTCTCTTAATATTTATCATGCATATCATGTCTAGTTTGACTTCATTAAGCCCTCGTTAATTGTTTTAGCAACTGGAGAACAGCCTGAATGATTTCGGAGAGAAATGGGTTCTGAATCCTGGGGACGGAGCTTTCTACGGACCAAAGGTACACGGATAAACCAAGCAGAAGATATGGACTCGTACGAAATGACTTTACACTCAAGTATTTTGTTTTTCTCACTCAGATTGATATTCAAATAAAGGATGCCATTGGCAGGTATCACCAATGTGCCACCATTCAGCTGGACTTCCAGTTACCCATTCGTTTCAATCTCACTTTTGTAAGGTATGTTAAATCAAGAAAACGTTACATCTTTGCCTCCTATATGATAATAAGAACAACAAAAATTGGAAACCCAAGTAAAGCCAGAGCTCTCATTTTTGTTCCCTGTACAACAGTGACATTTTGTGGTTACATTTGATTACTACACTCCTCCTGCATTTCACTTCATAATTGTCAGCTGTGTAATTTGCTGATTCTGTAAACCAAATCTTGTCTGTCTTCAGCCATGACGGTGATGACAAGAAGAGACCTGTGATCATCCACAGAGCGATCCTGGGCTCAGTGGAACGCATGATTGCCATCCTGACTGAAAACTATGGAGGAAAATGGTACAGTTAAAGAAGAGACTCTTAACATGATTAAGTTTAGTCTCACACCATATGTGCTCATAACAAATTCTCCTGCTTTGGTGTCTCACAGGCCTCTGTGGCTGTCCCCACATCAGGTCATGGTGGTACCCGTAGGACCCACTTGTGATGAGTACGCCCAGAGAGTAAGTTCTGCTCGCAATTTGATACATTAGCTCTGATAATTTGGTGCTCAAGAAATATTTCATAATATTATCAATGCTGAAAACAGTTGTACTCCTTAATATTTTTGTAGAAACCGTGATACATTTTTTTCTATGATTCTTTGATGAAGGTTCAAAAGAACAGAAATAGATTCTATTTGAAATATAATCTTTTGTAATATTATAAATGTCTTTTACTGTCACATTTGATCGATTTTTAATTTCAACTTTAATATAAAAGTAATAACTTCTTTAAAAAAATTACCCCATTCTCTTTAATTAATACCCTATACTGTATTAATCTCTTATATGCACAAGAAGTGATGCTCACAATTTACCATAAACTATTATGTTAGCTCTGATTCCAGCATAAACTACCAGGTCATAATTAGAATTTGAAAAAAGCCCTTTTCAATCTCAGGTACAACAGGAGTTCCACAAGGGAGGGCTGATGACGGATGTGGACCTGGACCCAGGCTGCACACTGAACAAGAAGATCAGAAATGCGCAGTTAGCTCAGTACAATTTCATTTTAGGTGAGTGATCCAACATTAACATTAGAAAATGGTTTTATTTTGATAGACACTGTAAAAATCACAGCTTGTTCCTTTTGGGCTTGTTTTTGCCCATATAGCTATTATAGCTGGTGCCAAAATAAAAGTCACCATGTATATAATTGCTCTTGTGTTTCATAAACCAAAAAGCAAACCATGACTGATTCCCAGTGACTTAAAGTGCAACCTATTATGCTTTTTTGTCTTTTACCTTTTGTGAAGTGCATCATATAGTTGTTTGTGAATGTAAAAAGTCTGTCAAGTTTCGGAGCGCACAACAAATGGAGTTATTGACTCTCAAAAGGAAAGAACCAATTTTGAACTGTGAAAGTAATTCCAGTCTTACTCTCTACACAAACCTATATAATGCCTGTTTATGGTCTTCATAGGGTGATGCAGTAATGATGTATTTTTGTAGGCCAACGCAGAAGTTTCCTGGTTCCCTTGACGAAAACCCAGTAGGATTTTTCCATTGGATTATTGCAGAAAATAAACTCTGCTAATAACAACCGCTTTTGAGGTTTACACAATTTGTTCATCGCGATAAAGCCTAATACAATTGACCCTTCGCAAACAGTTTGATTGACAGGCGTTCTAACCAATCATAATGCCGAATCCGCCATCTTATCCGACAAAGCCGCCGGGGAGTAGCCTATAGTAGATTAACGTTGATTAACTTAAAATATTATGTGTACTCGCGTCTTTCCGCGGTTGAAACAACATTCCTTTTGATGCCATTCATGTTTATCTGATGCTATAAATGAACTAGTTTGAAGAGAAGATCGGTTCACGAGCCGTTTGAAGGATCTGTCACGACACATTAAGGAGCCACTGTACGGTATTCAGTGTTTAAACTCCTTTAAAAAAATCACAATATTTTAAATATGAAACTCTTTCATATGTTGTCAGTGTCCTCTTTGCTCCGCGGTGTATTTTTCACTGCATGAGGACATGATGTGTGGCGTGAGAGAGCATGGGTTGTCGGGTATAGCAACAGGGGGCTGGTTTTGCGAAGGGTCAATTGGCCAAAGTCAAAAGCTAAATGAAGTCTATAAAGGAGCTAAACCATGGACGCATGACTTCAACGTCACCATCAACGGTCTTCGTTTACAAACATTTTCCCTGGAAGTTTGAGTTATAAGTTTGCATAAGCGTGATTATAAGCACAGTGAGGCAGTGGAAGTGGACAAGTTTACCTGTTCAGTTGATGATGTTTAATACACCACTGCACTGCACCACTCTATTGGCTGCCCATGAACAACATCTACTTTGACCCGCAGTTGTCTGCAGTAGTCCAGCTAAGGCCTGGACGAGTTTGCTTTGTGTTGTTGACTTGTAAAAAGACCGTTTTCTGCATGTTGAAAGCAAATTCGGTACGCCATTGTTACTGTTCGTATCACTGTGTATACAAGGAACCCTCTGGAGCTGAAATTTACACATGGTAATAGCCGTTTCATTTCCGACATGTGCTGTAAGCGTTAGACCAATCAAAACAGACTGGGCCATCAGACCAATCGGAGCAGAGAATGCTCTTGGAAAGGAGGGGGTTAGAGAGACCGAATTGTTGATCTAACTATTTCAGGAACTGTGCGCAAATGTTTAGTGCTGCACACTGTATATTATAATAAAGTTAAAGTGCTTTTTGACCTTTGATGCATGTAAACCTGTTGTAGGAGACCTCCAAAACAAAATTAGCAAGATATTTTAATTCACAAATGTCAGCTGCAGGTATGTTTACAGAATGTATAAAGTTGTAATGAATTCATTGTGATTCTAACTTTTGCTGTTTATGCAATGACAGTGGTGGGTGAGAAGGAGAAGAGCAGTGACACTGTGAATGTTAGGACTCGTGACAACAAGGTGCACGGAGAGAGGAGTCTGATGGACTGCATGCAGCGCCTCAAGGAGCTGAAGGCCTCAAGAACCCGAAACGCAGAGGAGGAATTCTGAGGGAGCACCTCCTGCCAAATGCTCAGATGCCACTGGGCAACAGTGTGCTGCTCTTCTGTATAGATGATCCATTACCTCTCAACTGATCTGTATGGTTCAGGGGATCTGTTTTAAATCGTCCGAAAGTCTGTATACCTGATCTGGCAAAACTTTTTCGAAACGGCTGTAAAATGTCCTGATAATGTTCTTTTATCAAATAGCCATTATCCTTTGTTATAGGAAAGGGACTTTTCTATCGATATATGTGAATGGGTAAATGACAATAGTATCTGACAGATGTCTGATATGTTGCAGACGAAATAAAACGGTATATCTTTCCACTCTTTTTTTCATCATCATCTATGAAGGACGCAGAGAAAATCACATTTAAAATGCAATAATAACAATATTCAACCATAAATAAATTTTAGTATTATCATACGACATCCCCTTCAGACAATATATAATTACAATCTATGTGGCAATAAGTGAAGCAGACATTAGCACATGTTAGGGCACATGCTGCCACGACACCAAAATATATATAAATTCCATTTTTTAAAAATATTGTACATCCAAATGTGTTTTCTAAAGTTCGTGGTCATTTTTAATGCATATTTTGTGAAATCAATAACTCAAAGATTAAAATACAATAAAATATATAATCTGCAGCATGAGCACAAATGAGTCCTTTTTAGGGGATACATGCTTTCTGTGTTGCTGCACTATTGTTCAGTGCTGGCCGGCAGTGTAATGGCCTTTTTGGTCGATGTTCGTACGTTTTATAGAAGACAGAAAGGAAAAGCTGTACCTTTTCCAGAAGTTGAGGATCAAGGAACATTTCTCTTGTGCAGCAAAAGAAAAACAAAACAAGCAATGCTATTATTTATTTATGTTTTTAAGTAGATTTACTACTTTCCAGGGACGATGCGTTTGAATGTGTGAGAAGTTTCAGACAATTTGCCAAAAATACCCTAACAGTACAAAGTCAGTTATAAATGACGGCACCCTAAAAAAAAACAAAAAAAAATAAAAAAAAAAAAGATCAAAGAAGTAGAAAATTAGTTTTTGGAAAATGATTTAAAAATTATTTAAAAAAAAAAAAATAAAGTTATTTATTCTAGCTGTAATTTCATAATTAGTCCCAAAGAGGGTTAAATACATTTTGAAGACGTTGTTAAATTCGCCATGACAGATGAGACTTTCACTTTCACTTGCAGGATTTAGGGGAAATCGCGTGAGTTGCAGGTTGTTCATCAAACGGGATAAAAACGAGTAATAAACGAGTAGCATACTTCATTTTTAAACGCTTGATATTTCTGACCATATTATAGTTTAATTTAATCGCGATAGTGAAAGTGTCGATTTTTCCCTCACGACGGTTGAAACGGCTGATTCGTCTGGAGGATGTTTACTCTCAAATAGGCGATAGATATATATTTTTCCCACGTCCACACAAAAGCAGTTCTGTTGGTTAACAGAAATGCCATTTATCTTCCGTTTAAGCGGAGCACGGGACTGCTTTTAACGGGAAAAAAGGATTTATTTATTTTTGCGTTGAAGGATTTTTCTTAAAAGGTAAGTCAAAATCCCTTTGTATATGTGTATAGAAAGACATCCAAAGACGGGACATTAATACGAATTAGAGTCAGGCGACAATGTACTAAAATGTATAGCCTAAATGTAAAACTGAGATAAGTAGTCTATATGTAGGCTAGTCAGGGAGCAATGTAACGT